>CM055116.1:1129830562-1130498474 GCA_029206835.1 Rana muscosa
GGGAGAGTGTCAGTTTCTTTCACTGTGCAAGTCCTTGTTTCCAGGGACCTGGAAGGACAGTGAGTGAATTCTCCTTGTGCTATATTGTGCTTAAAAAAAACATTTTTTCTAGGGACAGAAAACTGTAGGTAGGGAGAGTGTCAGTTTCTTTCACTGTGCAAGTCCTTGTTTCTAGGGACCTGGAAGGACAGTGAGTGAATTCTCCTTGTGCTATATTGTGCTTAAAAAAAACATTTTTTCTAGGGACAGAAAACTGTAGGTAGGGAGAGTGTCAGTTTCTTTCACTGTGTAAGTCCTTGTTTCTAAGGACCTGGAAGGACAGTGAGTGAATTCTCCTTGTGCTATATTGTGCTTAAAAAAAACATTTTTTCTAGGGACAGAAAACTGTAGGTAGGGAGAGTGTCAGTTTCTTTCACTGTGCAAGTCCTTGTTTCTAGGGACCTGGAAGGACAGTGAGTGAATTCTCCTTGTGCTATATTGTGCTTAAAAAAAACATTTTTTCTAGGGACAGAAAACTGTAGGTAGGGAGAGTGTCAGTTTCTTTCACTGTGTAAGTCCTTGTTTCTAGGGACCTGGAAGGACAGTGAGTGAATTCTCCTTGTGCTATATTGTGCTTAAAAAAAACATTTTTTCTAGGGACAGAAAACTGTAGGTAGGGAGAGTGTCAGTTTCTTTCACTGTGCAAGTCCTTGTTTCTAGGGACCTGGAAGGACAGTGAGTGAATTCTCCTTGTGCTAGATTGTGCTTAAAAAAAACATTTTTTCTAGGGACAGAAAACTGTAGGTAGGGAGAGTGTCAGTTTCTTTCACTGTGTAAGTCCTTGTTTCTAGGGACCTGGAAGGACAGTGAGTGAATTCTCATTGTGCTATATTGTGCTTAAAAAAAACATTTTTTCTAGGGACAGAAAACTGTAGGTAGGGAGAGTGTCAGTTTCTTTCACTGTGTAAGTCCTTGTTTCCAGGGACCTGGAAGGACAGTGAGTGAATTCTCCTTGTGCTATATTGTGCTTAAAAAAAACATTTTTTCTAGGGACAGAAAACTGTAGGTAGGGAGAGTGTCAGTTTCTTTCACTGTGCAAGTCCTTGTTTCTAGGGACCTGGAAGGACAGTGAGTGAATTCTCCTTGTGCTATATTGTGCTTAAAAAAACATTTTTTCTAGGGACAGAAAACTGTAGGTAGGGAGAGTGTCAGTTTCTTTCACTGTGCAAGTCCTTGTTTCTAGGGACCTGGAAGGACAGTGAGTGAATTCTCCTTGTGCTATATTGTGCTTAAAAAAAACATTTTTTCTAGGGACAGAAAACTGTAGGTAGGGAGAGTGTCAGTTTCTTTCACTGTGCAAGTCCTTGTTTCTAGGGACCTGGAAGGACAGTGAGTGAATTCTCCTTGTGCTATATTGTGCTTAAAAAAAACATTTTTTCTAGGGACAGAAAACTGTAGGTAGGGAGAGTGTCAGTTTCTTTCACTGTGCAAGTCCTTGTTTCCAGGGACCTGGAAGGACAGTGAGTGAATTCTCCTTGTGCTATATTGTGCTTAAAAAAAACATTTTTTCTAGGGACAGAAAACTGTAGGTAGGGAGAGTGTCAGTTTCTTTCACTGTGTAAGTCCTTGTTTCTAGGGACCTGGAAGGACAGTGAGTGAATTCTCCTTGTGCTATATTGTGCTTAAAAAAAACATTTTTTCTAGGGACAGAAAACTGTAGGTAGGGAGAGTGTCAGTTTCTTTCACTGTGCAAGTCCTTGTTTCCAGGGACCTGGAAGGACAGTGAGTGAATTCTCCTTGTGCTATATTGTGCTTAAAAAAAACATTTTTTCTAGGGACAGAAAACTGTAGGTAGGGAGAGTGTCAGTTTCTTTCACTGTGCAAGTCCTTGTTTCCAGGGACCTGGAAGGACAGTGAGTGAATTCTCCTTGTGCTATATTGTGCTTAAAAAAAACATTTTTTCTAGGGACAGAAAACTGTAGGTAGGGAGAGTGTCAGTTTCTTTCACTGTGTAAGTCCTTGTTTCTAGGGACCTGGAAGGACAGTGAGTGAATTCTCCTTGTGCTATATTGTGCTTAAAAAAAACATTTTTTCTAGGGACAGAAAACTGTAGGTAGGGAGAGTGTCAGTTTCTTTCACTGTGCAAGTCCTTGTTTCCAGGGACCTGGAAGGACAGTGAGTGAATTCTCCTTGTGCTATATTGTGCTTAAAAAAAACATTTTTTCTAGGGACAGAAAACTGTAGGTAGGGAGAGTGTCAGTTTCTTTCACTGTGCAAGTCCTTGTTTCTAGGGACCTGGAAGGACAGTGAGTGAATTCTCCTTGTGCTATATTGTGCTTAAAAAAAACATTTTTTCTAGGGACAGAAAACTGTAGGTAGGGAGAGTGTCAGTTTCTTTCACTGTGTAAGTCCTTGTTTCTAGGGACCTGGAAGGACAGTGAGTGAATTCTCCTTGTGCTATATTGTGCTTAAAAAAAACAATTTTTCTAGGGACAGAAAACTGTAGGTAGGGAGAGTGTCAGTTTCTTTCACTGTGCAAGTCCTTGTTTCTAGGGACCTGGAAGGACAGTGAGTGAATTCTCCTTGTGCTATATTGTGCTTAAAAAATACATTTTTTCTAGGGACAGAAAACTGTAGGTAGGGAGAGTGTCAGTTTCTTTCACTGTGTAAGTCCTTGTTTCTAGGGACCTGGAAGGACAGTGAGTGAATTCTCCTTGTGCTATATTGTGCTTAAAAAATACATTTTTTCTAGGGACAGAAAACTGTAGGTAGGGAGAGTGTCAGTTTCTTTCACTGTGCAAGTCCTTGTTTCTAGGGACCTGGAAGGACAGTGAGTGAATTCTCCTTGTGCTAGATTGTGCTTAAAAAAAACATTTTTTCTAGGGACAGAAAACTGTAGGTAGGGAGAGTGTCAGTTTCTTTCACTGTGCAAGTCCTTGTTTCCAGGGACCTGGAAGGACAGTGAGTGAATTCTCCTTGTGCTATATTGTGCTTAAAAAAAACATTTTTTCTAGGGACAGAAAACTGTAGGTAGGGAGAGTGTCAGTTTCTTTCACTGTGTAAGTCCTTGTTTCTAGGGACCTGGAAGGACAGTGAGTGAATTCTCCTTGTGCTATATTGTGCTTAAAAAAAACATTTTTTCTAGGGACAGAAAACTGTAGGTAGGGAGAGTGTCAGTTTCTTTCACTGTGCAAGTCCTTGTTTCCAGGGACCTGGAAGGACAGTGAGTGAATTCTCCTTGTGCTAAATTGTGCTTAAAAAAAACATTTTTTCTAGGGACAGAAAACTGTAGGTAGGGAGAGTGTCAGTTTCTTTCACTGTGCAAGTCCTTGTTTCCAGGGACCTGGAAGGACAGTGAGTGAATTCTCCTTGTGCTATATTGTGCTTAAAAAAAACATTTTTTCTAGGGACAGAAAACTGTAGGTAGGGAGAGTGTCAGTTTCTTTCACTGTGTAAGTCCTTGTTTCTAGGGACCTGGAAGGACAGTGAGTGAATTCTCCTTGTGCTATATTGTGCTTAAAAAAACATTTTTTCTAGGGACAGAAAACTGTAGGTAGGGAGAGTGTCAGTTTCTTTCACTGTGCAAGTCCTTGTTTCCAGGGACCTGGAAGGACAGTGAGTGAATTCTCCTTGTGCTATATTGTGCTTAAAAAAAACATTTTTTCTAGGGACAGAAAACTGTAGGTAGGGAGAGTGTCAGTTTCTTTCACTGTGCAAGTCCTTGTTTCTAGGGACCTGGAAGGACAGTGAGTGAATTCTCCTTGTGCTATATTGTGCTTAAAAAAAACATTTTTTCTAGGGACAGAAAACTGTAGGTAGTGAGAGTGTCAGTTTCTTTCACTGTGTAAGTCCTTGTTTCTAGGGACCTGGAAGGACAGTGAGTGAATTCTCCTTGTGCTATATTGTGCTTAAAAAAAACATTTTTTCTAGGGACAGAAAACTGTAGGTAGGGAGAGTGTCAGTTTCTTTCACTGTGCAAGTCCTTGTTTCTAGGGACCTGGAAGGACAGTGAGTGAATTCTCCTTGTGCTATATTGTGCTTAAAAAAAACATTTTTTCTAGGGACAGAAAACTGTAGGTAGGGAGAGTGTCAGTTTCTTTCACTGTGTAAGTCCTTGTTTCTAGGGACCTGGAAGGACAGTGAGTGAATTCTCCTTGTGCTATATTGTGCTTAAAAAAAACATTTTTTCTAGGGACAGAAAACTGTAGGTAGGGAGAGTGTCAGTTTCTTTCACTGTGCAAGTCCTTGTTTCTAGGGACCTGGAAGGACAGTGAGTGAATTCTCCTTGTGCTATATTGTGCTTAAAAAAAACATTTTTTCTAGGGACAGCAAACTGTAGGTAGGGAGAGTGTCAGTTTCTTTCACTGTGCAAGTCCTTGTTTCCAGGGACCTGGAAGGACAGTGAGTGAATTCTCCTTGTGCTATATTGTGCTTAAAAAAAACATTTTTTCTAGGGACAGAAAACTGTAGGTAGGGAGAGTGTCAGTTTCTTTCACTGTGCAAGTCCTTGTTTCTAGGGACCTGGAAGGACAGTGAGTGAATTCTCCTTGTGCTATATTGTGCTTAAAAAAACATTTTTTCTAGGGACAGAAAACTGTAGGTAGGGAGAGTGTCAGTTTCTTTCACTGTGTAAGTCCTTGTTTCTAGGGACCTGGAAGGACAGTGAGTGAATTCTCCTTGTGCTATATTGTGCTTAAAAAAAACATTTTTTCTAGGGACAGAAAACTGTAGGTAGGGAGAGTGTCAGTTTCTTTCACTGTGCAAGTCCTTGTTTCTAGGGACCTGGAAGGACAGTGAGTGAATTCTCCTTGTGCTATATTGTGCTTAAAAAAAACATTTTTTCTAGGGACAGAAAACTGTAGGTAGGGAGAGTGTCAGTTTCTTTCACTGTGCAAGTCCTTGTTTCCAGGGACCTGGAAGGACAGTGAGTGAATTCTCCTTGTGCTATATTGTGCTTAAAAAAAACATTTTTTCTAGGGACAGAAAACTGTAGGTAGGGAGAGTGTCAGTTTCTTTCACTGTGCAAGTCCTTGTTTCTAGGGACCTGGAAGGACAGTGAGTGAATTCTCCTTGTGCTATATTGTGCTTAAAAAAAACATTTTTTCTAGGGACAGAAAACTGTAGGTAGGGAGAGTGTCAGTTTCTTTCACTGTGCAAGTCCTTGTTTCTAGGGACCTGGAAGGACAGTGAGTGAATTCTCCTTGTGCTATATTGTGCTTAAAAAAAACATTTTTTCTAGGGACAGAAAACTGTAGGTAGGGAGAGTGTCAGTTTCTTTCACTGTGCAAGTCCTTGTTTCCAGGGACCTGGAAGGACAGTGAGTGAATTCTCCTTGTGCTATATTTGTGCTTAAAAAAAACATTTTTTCTAGGGACAGAAAACTGTAGGTAGGGAGAGTGTCAGTTTCTTTCACTGTGCAAGTCCTTGTTTCTAGGGACCTGGAAGGACAGTGAGTGAATTCTCCTTGTGCTATATTGTGCTTAAAAAAAACATTTTTTCTAGGGACAGAAAACTGTAGGTAGGGAGAGTGTCAGTTTCTTTCACTGTGTAAGTCCTTGTTTCTAGGGACCTGGAAGGACAGTGAGTGAATTCTCCTTGTGCTATATTGTGCTTAAAAAAAAAATTTTTTCTAGGGACAGAAAACTGTAGGTAGGGAGAGTGTCAGTTTCTTTCACTGTGCAAGTCCTTGTTTCCAGGGACCTGGAAGGACAGTGAGTGAATTCTCCTTGTGCTATATTGTGCTTAAAAAAAACATTTTTTCTAGGGACAGAAAACTCTAGGTAGGGAGAGTGTCAGTTTCTTTCACTGTGCAAGTCCTTGTTTCTAGGGACCTGGAAGGACAGTGAGTGAATTCTCCTTGTGCTATATTGTGCTTAAAAAAAACATTTTTTCTAGGGACAGAAAACTGTAGGTAGGGAGAGTGTCAGTTTCTTTCACTGTGCAAGTCCTTGTTTCCAGGGACCTGGAAGGACAGTGAGTGAATTCTCCTTGTGCTATATTGTGCTTAAAAAAAACATTTTTTCTAGGGACAGAAAACTGTAGGTAGGGAGAGTGTCAGTTTCTTTCACTGTGCAAGTCCTTGTTTCCAGGGACCTGGAAGGACAGTGAGTGAATTCTCCTTGTGCTATATTGTGCTTAAAAAAACATTTTTTCTAGGGACAGAAAACTGTAGGTAGGGAGAGTGTCAGTTTCTTTCACTGTGCAAGTCCTTGTTTCTAGGGACCTGGAAGGACAGTGAGTGAATTCTCCTTGTGCTATATTGTGCTTAAAAAAAACATTTTTTCTAGGGACAGAAAACTGTAGGTAGGGAGAGTGTCAGTTTCTTTCACTGTGCAAGTCCTTGTTTCTAGGGACCTGGAAGGACAGTGAGTGAATTCTCCTTGTGCTAGATTGTGCTTAAAAAAAACATTTTTTCTAGGGACAGAAAACTGTAGGTAGGGAGAGTGTCAGTTTCTTTCACTGTGTAAGTCCTTGTTTCTAGGGACCTGGAAGGACAGTGAGTGAATTCTCATTGTGCTATATTGTGCTTAAAAAAAACATTTTTTCTAGGGACAGAAAACTGTACGTAGGGAGAGTGTCAGTTTCTTTCACTGTGTAAGTCCTTGTTTCCAGGGACCTGGAAGGACAGTGAGTGAATTCTCCTTGTGCTATATTGTGCTTAAAAAAAACATTTTTTCTAGGGACAGAAAACTGTAGGTAGGGAGAGTGTCAGTTTCTTTCACTGTGCAAGTCCTTGTTTCTAGGGACCTGGAAGGACAGTGAGTGAATTCTCCTTGTGCTATATTGTGCTTAAAAAAAACATTTTTTCTAGGGACAGAAAACTGTAGGTAGGGAGAGTGTCAGTTTCTTTCACTGTGCAAGTCCTTGTTTCTAGGGACCTGGAAGGACAGTGAGTGAATTCTCCTTGTGCTATATTGTGCTTAAAAAAAACATTTTTTCTAGGGACAGAAAACTGTAGGTAGGGAGAGTGTCAGTTTCTTTCACTGTGCAAGTCCTTGTTTCTAGGGACCTGGAAGGACAGTGAGTGAATTCTCCTTGTGCTATATTGTGCTTAAAAAAAACATTTTTTCTAGGGACAGAAAACTGTAGGTAGGGAGAGTGTCAGTTTCTTTCACTGTGCAAGTCCTTGTTTCTAGGGACCTGGAAGGACAGTGAGTGAATTCTCCTTGTGCTATATTGTGCTTAAAAAAAACATTTTTTCTAGGGACAGAAAACTGTAGGTAGGGAGAGTGTCAGTTTCTTTCACTGTGCAAGTCCTTGTTTCCAGGGACCTGGAAGGACAGTGAGTGAATTCTCCTTGTGCTATATTGTGCTTAAAAAAAACATTTTTTCTAGGGACAGAAAACTGTAGGTAGGGAGAGTGTCAGTTTCTTTCACTGTGCAAGTCCTTGTTTCTAGGGACCTGGAAGGACAGTGAGTGAATTCTCCTTGTGCTATATTGTGCTTAAAAAAAACATTTTTTCTAGGGACAGAAAACTGTAGGTAGGGAGAGTGTCAGTTTCTTTCACTGTGCAAGTCCTTGTTTCCAGGGACCTGGAAGGACAGTGAGTGAATTCTCCTTGTGCTATATTGTGCTTAAAAAAAACATTTTTTCTAGGGACAGAAAACTGTAGGTAGGGAGAGTGTCAGTTTCTTTCACTGTGCAAGTCCTTGTTTCTAGGGACCTGGAAGGACAGTGAGTGAATTCTCCTTGTGCTATATTGTGCTTAAAAAAAACATTTTTTCTAGGGACAGAAAACTGTAGGTAGGGAGAGTGTCAGTTTCTTTCACTGTGCAAGTCCTTGTTTCCAGGGACCTGGAAGGACAGTGAGTGAATTCTCCTTGTGCTATATTGTGCTTAAAAAAAACATTTTTTCTAGGGACAGAAAACTGTAGGTAGGGAGAGTGTCAGTTTCTTTCACTGTGTAAGTCCTTGTTTCTAGGGACCTGGAAGGACAGTGAGTGAATTCTCCTTGTGCTATATTGTGCTTAAAAAAAACATTTTTTCTAGGGACAGAAAACTGTAGGTAGGGAGAGTGTCAGTTTCTTTCACTGTGCAAGTCCTTGTTTCCAGGGACCTGGAAGGACAGTGAGTGAATTCTCCTTGTGCTATATTGTGCTTAAAAAAAACATTTTTTCTAGGGACAGAAAACTGTAGGTAGGGAGAGTGTCAGTTTCTTTCACTGTGCAAGTCCTTGTTTCCAGGGACCTGGAAGGACAGTGAGTGAATTCTCCTTGTGCTATATTGTGCTTAAAAAAAACATTTTTTCTAGGGACAGAAAACTGTAGGTAGGGAGAGTGTCAGTTTCTTTCACTGTGTAAGTCCTTGTTTCTAGGGACCTGGAAGGACAGTGAGTGAATTCTCCTTGTGCTATATTGTGCTTAAAAAAAACATTTTTTCTAGGGACAGAAAACTGTAGGTAGGGAGAGTGTCAGTTTCTTTCACTGTGCAAGTCCTTGTTTCCAGGGACCTGGAAGGACAGTGAGTGAATTCTCCTTGTGCTATATTGTGCTTAAAAAAAAACATTTTTTCTAGGGACAGAAAACTGTAGGTAGGGAGAGTGTCAGTTTCTTTCACTGTGCAAGTCCTTGTTTCTAGGGACCTGGAAGGACAGTGAGTGAATTCTCCTTGTGCTATATTGTGCTTAAAAAAAACATTTTTTCTAGGGACAGAAAACTGTAGGTAGGGAGAGTGTCAGTTTCTTTCACTGTGTAAGTCCTTGTTTCTAAGGACCTGGAAGGACAGTGAGTGAATTCTCCTTGTGCTATATTGTGCTTAAAAAAAACATTTTTTCTAGGGACAGAAAACTGTAGGTAGGGAGAGTGTCAGTTTCTTTCACTGTGCAAGTCCTTGTTTCTAGGGACCTGGAAGGACAGTGAGTGAATTCTCCTTGTGCTATATTGTGCTTAAAAAAAACATTTTTTCTAGGGACAGAAAACTGTAGGTAGGGAGAGTGTCAGTTTCTTTCACTGTGTAAGTCCTTGTTTCTAGGGACCTGGAAGGACAGTGAGTGAATTCTCCTTGTGCTATATTGTGCTTAAAAAAAACATTTTTTCTAGGGACAGAAAACTGTAGGTAGGGAGAGTGTCAGTTTCTTTCACTGTGCAAGTCCTTGTTTCTAGGGACCTGGAAGGACAGTGAGTGAATTCTCCTTGTGCTAGATTGTGCTTAAAAAAAACATTTTTTCTAGGGACAGAAAACTGTAGGTAGGGAGAGTGTCAGTTTCTTTCACTGTGTAAGTCCTTGTTTCTAGGGACCTGGAAGGACAGTGAGTGAATTCTCATTGTGCTATATTGTGCTTAAAAAAAACATTTTTTCTAGGGACAGAAAACTGTAGGTAGGGAGAGTGTCAGTTTCTTTCACTGTGTAAGTCCTTGTTTCCAGGGACCTGGAAGGACAGTGAGTGAATTCTCCTTGTGCTATATTGTGCTTAAAAAAAACATTTTTTCTAGGGACAGAAAACTGTAGGTAGGGAGAGTGTCAGTTTCTTTCACTGTGCAAGTCCTTGTTTCTAGGGACCTGGAAGGACAGTGAGTGAATTCTCCTTGTGCTATATTGTGCTTAAAAAAACATTTTTTCTAGGGACAGAAAACTGTAGGTAGGGAGAGTGTCAGTTTCTTTCACTGTGCAAGTCCTTGTTTCTAGGGACCTGGAAGGACAGTGAGTGAATTCTCCTTGTGCTATATTGTGCTTAAAAAAAACATTTTTTCTAGGGACAGAAAACTGTAGGTAGGGAGAG
The DNA here is from genome assembly GCA_029206835.1 of Rana muscosa. Taxonomy (NCBI): domain Eukaryota; kingdom Metazoa; phylum Chordata; class Amphibia; order Anura; family Ranidae; genus Rana; species Rana muscosa. Next base: position 1,129,840,261 of record CM055116.1, read on the forward strand.
TGTCAGTTTCTTTCACTGTGCAAGTCCTTGTTTCTAGGGACCTGGAAGGACAGTGAGTGAATTCTCCTTGTGCTATATTGTGCTTAAAAAAAACATTTTTTCTAGGGACAGAAAACTGTAGGTAGGGAGAGTGTCAGTTTCTTTCACTGTGCAAGTCCTTGTTTCCAGGGACCTGGAAGGACAGTGAGTGAATTCTCCTTGTGCTATATTGTGCTTAAAAAAAACATTTTTTCTAGGGACAGAAAACTGTAGGTAGGGAGAGTGTCAGTTTCTTTCACTGTGTAAGTCCTTGTTTCTAGGGACCTGGAAGGACAGTGAGTGAATTCTCCTTGTGCTATATTGTGCTTAAAAAAAACATTTTTTCTAGGGACAGAAAACTGTAGGTAGGGAGAGTGTCAGTTTCTTTCACTGTGCAAGTCCTTGTTTCCAGGGACCTGGAAGGACAGTGAGTGAATTCTCCTTGTGCTATATTGTGCTTAAAAAAAACATTTTTTCTAGGGACAGAAAACTGTAGGTAGGGAGAGTGTCAGTTTCTTTCACTGTGCAAGTCCTTGTTTCCAGGGACCTGGAAGGACAGTGAGTGAATTCTCCTTGTGCTATATTGTGCTTAAAAAAAACATTTTTTCTAGGGACAGAAAACTGTAGGTAGGGAGAGTGTCAGTTTCTTTCACTGTGTAAGTCCTTGTTTCTAGGGACCTGGAAGGACAGTGAGTGAATTCTCCTTGTGCTATATTGTGCTTAAAAAAAACATTTTTTCTAGGGACAGAAAACTGTAGGTAGGGAGAGTGTCAGTTTCTTTCACTGTGCAAGTCCTTGTTTCCAGGGACCTGGAAGGACAGTGAGTGAATTCTCCTTGTGCTATATTGTGCTTAAAAAAAACATTTTTTCTAGGGACAGAAAACTGTAGGTAGGGAGAGTGTCAGTTTCTTTCACTGTGCAAGTCCTTGTTTCTAGGGACCTGGAAGGACAGTGAGTGAATTCTCCTTGTGCTATATTGTGCTTAAAAAAAACATTTTTTCTAGGGACAGAAAACTGTAGGTAGGGAGAGTGTCAGTTTCTTTCACTGTGTAAGTCCTTGTTTCTAGGGACCTGGAAGGACAGTGAGTGAATTCTCCTTGTGCTATATTGTGCTTAAAAAAAACAATTTTTCTAGGGACAGAAAACTGTAGGTAGGGAGAGTGTCAGTTTCTTTCACTGTGCAAGTCCTTGTTTCTAGGGACCTGGAAGGACAGTGAGTGAATTCTCCTTGTGCTATATTGTGCTTAAAAAATACATTTTTTCTAGGGACAGAAAACTGTAGGTAGGGAGAGTGTCAGTTTCTTTCACTGTGTAAGTCCTTGTTTCTAGGGACCTGGAAGGACAGTGAGTGAATTCTCCTTGTGCTATATTGTGCTTAAAAAATACATTTTTTCTAGGGACAGAAAACTGTAGGTAGGGAGAGTGTCAGTTTCTTTCACTGTGCAAGTCCTTGTTTCTAGGGACCTGGAAGGACAGTGAGTGAATTCTCCTTGTGCTAGATTGTGCTTAAAAAAAACATTTTTTCTAGGGACAGAAAACTGTAGGTAGGGAGAGTGTCAGTTTCTTTCACTGTGTAAGTCCTTGTTTCTAGGGACCTGGAAGGACAGTGAGTGAATTCTCATTGTGCTATATTGTGCTTAAAAAAACATTTTTTCTAGGGACAGAAAACTGTAGGTAGGGAGAGTGTCAGTTTCTTTCACTGTGTAAGTCCTTGTTTCCAGGGACCTGGAAGGACAGTGAGTGAATTCTCCTTGTGCTATATTGTGCTTAAAAAAAACATTTTTTCTAGGGACAGAAAACTGTAGGTAGGGAGAGTGTCAGTTTCTTTCACTGTGCAAGTCCTTGTTTCTAGGGACCTGGAAGGACAGTGAGTGAATTCTCCTTGTGCTATATTGTGCTTAAAAAAACATTTTTTCTAGGGACAGAAAACTGTAGGTAGGGAGAGTGTCAGTTTCTTTCACTGTGCAAGTCCTTGTTTCTAGGGACCTGGAAGGACAGTGAGTGAATTCTCCTTGTGCTATATTGTGCTTAAAAAAAACATTTTTTCTAGGGACAGAAAACTGTAGGTAGGGAGAGTGTCAGTTTCTTTCACTGTGCAAGTCCTTGTTTCTAGGGACCTGGAAGGACAGTGAGTGAATTCTCCTTGTGCTATATTGTGCTTAAAAAAAACATTTTTTCTAGGGACAGAAAACTGTAGGTAGGGAGAGTGTCAGTTTCTTTCACTGTGCAAGTCCTTGTTTCTAGGGACCTGGAAGGACAGTGAGTGAATTCTCCTTGTGCTATATTGTGCTTAAAAAAAACATTTTTTCTAGGGACAGAAAACTGTAGGTAGGGAGAGTGTCAGTTTCTTTCACTGTGCAAGTCCTTGTTTCCAGGGACCTGGAAGGACAGTGAGTGAATTCTCCTTGTGCTATATTGTGCTTAAAAAAAACATTTTTTCTAGGGACAGAAAACTGTAGGTAGGGAGAGTGTCAGTTTCTTTCACTGTGCAAGTCCTTGTTTCTAGGGACCTGGAAGGACAGTGAGTGAATTCTCCTTGTGCTATATTGTGCTTAAAAAAAACATTTTTTCTAGGGACAGAAAACTGTAGGTAGGGAGAGTGTCAGTTTCTTTCACTGTGCAAGTCCTTGTTTCCAGGGACCTGGAAGGACAGTGAGTGAATTCTCCTTGTGCTATATTGTGCTTAAAAAAAACATTTTTTCTAGGGACAGAAAACTGTAGGTAGGGAGAGTGTCAGTTTCTTTCACTGTGCAAGTCCTTGTTTCTAGGGACCTGGAAGGACAGTGAGTGAATTCTCCTTGTGCTATATTGTGCTTAAAAAAAACATTTTTTCTAGGGACAGAAAACTGTAGGTAGGGAGAGTGTCAGTTTCTTTCACTGTGCAAGTCCTTGTTTCCAGGGACCTGGAAGGACAGTGAGTGAATTCTCCTTGTGCTATATTGTGCTTAAAAAAAACATTTTTTCTAGGGACAGAAAACTGTAGGTAGGGAGAGTGTCAGTTTCTTTCACTGTGTAAGTCCTTGTTTCTAGGGACCTGGAAGGACAGTGAGTGAATTCTCCTTGTGCTATATTGTGCTTAAAAAAAACATTTTTTCTAGGGACAGAAAACTGTAGGTAGGGAGAGTGTCAGTTTCTTTCACTGTGCAAGTCCTTGTTTCCAGGGACCTGGAAGGACAGTGAGTGAATTCTCCTTGTGCTAAATTGTGCTTAAAAAAAACATTTTTTCTAGGGACAGAAAACTGTAGGTAGGGAGAGTGTCAGTTTCTTTCACTGTGCAAGTCCTTGTTTCCAGGGACCTGGAAGGACAGTGAGTGAATTCTCCTTGTGCTATATTGTGCTTAAAAAAAACATTTTTTCTAGGGACAGAAAACTGTAGGTAGGGAGAGTGTCAGTTTCTTTCACTGTGCAAGTCCTTGTTTCCAGGGACCTGGAAGGACAGTGAGTGAATTCTCCTTGTGCTATATTGTGCTTAAAAAAAACATTTTTTCTAGGGACAGAAAACTGTAGGTAGGGAGAGTGTCAGTTTCTTTCACTGTGCAAGTCCTTGTTTCTAGGGACCTGGAAGGACAGTGAGTGAATTCTCCTTGTGCTATATTGTGCTTAAAAAAAACATTTTTTCTAGGGACAGAAAACTGTAGGTAGTGAGAGTGTCAGTTTCTTTCACTGTGTAAGTCCTTGTTTCTAGGGACCTGGAAGGACAGTGAGTGAATTCTCCTTGTGCTATATTGTGCTTAAAAAAAACATTTTTTCTAGGGACAGAAAACTGTAGGTAGGGAGAGTGTCAGTTTCTTTCACTGTGCAAGTCCTTGTTTCTAGGGACCTGGAAGGACACTGAGTGAATTCTCCTTGTGCTATATTGTGCTTAAAAAAAAAAATTTTTCTAGGGACAGAAAACTGTAGGTAGGGAGAGTGTCAGTTTCTTTCACTGTGTAAGTCCTTGTTTCTAGGGACCTGGAAGGACAGTGAGTGAATTCTCCTTGTGCTATATTGTGCTTAAAAAAAACATTTTTTTCTAGGGACAGAAAACTGTAGGTAGGGAGAGTGTCAGTTTCTTTCACTGTGCAAGTCCTTGTTTCTAGGGACCTGGAAGGACAGTGAGTGAATTCTCCTTGTGCTATATTGTGCTTAAAAAAAACATTTTTTCTAGGGACAGCAAACTGTAGGTAGGGAGAGTGTCAGTTTCTTTCACTGTGCAAGTCCTTGTTTCCAGGGACCTGGAAGGACAGTGAGTGAATTCTCCTTGTGCTATATTGTGCTTAAAAAAAACATTTTTTCTAGGGACAGAAAACTGTAGGTAGGGAGAGTGTCAGTTTCTTTCACTGTGCAAGTCCTTGTTTCTAGGGACCTGGAAGGACAGTGAGTGAATTCTCCTTGTGCTATATTGTGCTTAAAAAAAACATTTTTTCTAGGGACAGAAAACTGTAGGTAGGGAGAGTGTCAGTTTCTTTCACTGTGTAAGTCCTTGTTTCTAGGGACCTGGAAGGACAGTGAGTGAATTCTCCTTGTGCTATATTGTGCTTAAAAAAAACATTTTTTCTAGGGACAGAAAACTGTAGGTAGGGAGAGTGTCAGTTTCTTTCACTGTGCAAGTCCTTGTTTCTAGGGACCTGGAAGGACAGTGAGTGAATTCTCCTTGTGCTATATTGTGCTTAAAAAAAACATTTTTTCTAGGGACAGAAAACTGTAGGTAGGGAGAGTGTCAGTTTCTTTCACTGTGCAAGTCCTTGTTTCCAGGGACCTGGAAGGACAGTGAGTGAATTCTCCTTGTGCTATATTGTGCTTAAAAAAAACATTTTTTCTAGGGACAGAAAACTGTAGGTAGGGAGAGTGTCAGTTTCTTTCACTGTGCAAGTCCTTGTTTCTAGGGACCTGGAAGGACAGTGAGTGAATTCTCCTTGTGCTATATTGTGCTTAAAAAAAACATTTTTTCTAGGGACAGAAAACTGTAGGTAGGGAGAGTGTCAGTTTCTTTCACTGTGCAAGTCCTTGTTTCTAGGGACCTGGAAGGACAGTGAGTGAATTCTCCTTGTGCTATATTGTGCTTAAAAAAAACATTTTTTCTAGGGACAGAAAACTGTAGGTAGGGAGAGTGTCAGTTTCTTTCACTGTGCAAGTCCTTGTTTCCAGGGACCTGGAAGGACAGTGAGTGAATTCTCCTTGTGCTATATTTGTGCTTAAAAAAAACATTTTTTCTAGGGACAGAAAACTGTAGGTAGGGAGAGTGTCAGTTTCTTTCACTGTGCAAGTCCTTGTTTCTAGGGACCTGGAAGGACAGTGAGTGAATTCTCCTTGTGCTATATTGTGCTTAAAAAAAACATTTTTTCTAGGGACAGAAAACTGTAGGTAGGGAGAGTGTCAGTTTCTTTCACTGTGTAAGTCCTTCTTTCTAGGGACCTGGAAGGACAGTGAGTGAATTCTCCTTGTGCTATATTGTGCTTAAAAAAAACATTTTTTCTAGGGACAGAAAACTGTAGGTAGGGAGAGTGTCAGTTTCTTTCACTGTGCAAGTCCTTGTTTCCAGGGACCTGGAAGGACAGTGAGTGAATTCTCCTTGTGCTATATTGTGCTTAAAAAAAACATTTTTTCTAGGGACAGAAAACTGTAGGTAGGGAGAGTGTCAGTTTCTTTCACTGTGCAAGTCCTTGTTTCTAGGGACCTGGAAGGACAGTGAGTGAATTCTCCTTGTGCTATATTGTGCTTAAAAAAAACATTTTTTCTAGGGACAGAAAACTGTAGGTAGGGAGAGTGTCAGTTTCTTTCACTGTGCAAGTCCTTGTTTCCAGGGACCTGGAAGGACAGTGAGTGAATTCTCCTTGTGCTATATTGTGCTTAAAAAAAACATTTTTTCTAGGGACAGAAAACTGTAGGTAGGGAGAGTGTCAGTTTCTTTCACTGTGCAAGTCCTTGTTTCCAGGGACCTGGAAGGACAGTGAGTGAATTCTCCTTGTGCTATATTGTGCTTAAAAAAAACATTTTTTCTAGGGACAGAAAACTGTAGGTAGGGAGAGTGTCAGTTTCTTTCACTGTGCAAGTCCTTGTTTCTAGGGACCTGGAAGGACAGTGAGTGAATTCTCCTTGTGCTATATTGTGCTTAAAAAAAACATTTTTTCTAGGGACAGAAAACTGTAGGTAGGGAGAGTGTCAGTTTCTTTCACTGTGCAAGTCCTTGTTTCCAGGGACCTGGAAGGACAGTGAGTGAATTCTCCTTGTGCTATATTGTGCTTAAAAAAAACATTTTTTCTAGGGACAGAAAACTGTAGGTAGGGAGAGTGTCAGTTTCTTTCACTGTGCAAGTCCTTGTTTCAAGGGACAGAGAAGGACACCTGAAGGTAGCCCTTATTGCTTTTTTCCCATCTCCCTGCAGGCCATCTATTAGAATGTCTGGAAGGCAAACAAGGAGAGGCAGACAGTCAGGAGGCAATAAAAGAGGGCAAGCAGGCTCTGTGTCTGGGGGCAACAGTGCTGGTCGTGGACGCGGTGCATTGTCATCAGCACATGGCCATGGGACACGCTTGTCCTTCTTTTCCGCAGCTGGACATGTTGAGCCACATCATGCCGAAGACTTGGTAGAGTGGATGACCAAGCCCTCCTCCTCCTCCTCATCCTCTCTCACCCAGGCTCAGGGTACTGGCAAAGCAGCTGCCAAAGCGTCCTCTTCCCTGGTATCAATGTCAGACTCATCATCAGTCACTCCTTCCCTAGACCCACCATGTCCTCCTCCTGAGGAGTCCCCCGAACTGTTTGAGCACAGTGTTGGGTACATGCTCCAGGAGGATGCCCAGCGTTTCGAAGGGTCTGATGATGAAACCCAGCTACAGGAAGGCAGTAGGGTGAGAGCAGACAGAGGGGATGCTCAAGAAGGACACCAATCTGGCAGTCATGTTCCAGCAGCTGCAGCATACTGCCAGATTGGCTCCAGTGATGAGGAGGGAGGGGATGATGAGGTCACTGACTCCACGTGGGTGCCTAATAGGAGAGAGGAGGAGGAGGATGAGGAGGAGGCACATCTCCAACGAGACAGGATGCCCTTTGGTGGCCAGCGTAAGGGCAGTACACCGACGGAATCACAGCGCAGAGCTCCGCCTGTGCAGGGCGCTGCCTCTGCCCGTCATTCAAAAAGTTCCTTGGTGTGGGCCTTTTTTGAGGCTAGTGCATCAGATCGCACAGCTGCTGTTTGCAACATATGTCTCAAGCGTATATCGCGTGGCCAAAACATCAGCCGCTTGGGTACCACATGCCTGACCAGACATATGTTGACCTGCCATGCAGCTCGTTGGCAAGCCTACCTCAAAGACCCACACCAAAGAACAAAGCGGACCTCTCCTTGCACCGCATCAGCTGGGATTTCCAACCCCACTATAACTTCAGTCCTCTCTGAAACATGCACTGAGAGGAATGAAGGTGTAGAATTAGGTGTGTCACAGCCAAGTACTTGCGGCCACTCTGCTAGCAGTACACCGACGTCCGATTCTAGCAGGCAAATTTCCCTGCCCCAGCTGCTGGACCGTCGAAAGAAGTTCACTCCCAGCCATCCACATGCCCAGCGGTTGAATGCTAGCTTGGCTAAATTGCTAGCGCTTCAACTGCTGCCTTTTCAGTTGGTAGACTCGGCCCCCTTCCGTGAGTTTGTGCAATGTGCGGTTCCTCAGTGGCAGGTTCCCAAACGCCACTTTTTCTCACGGAAGGCTATTCCGGCTCTCTACCGGCATGTGGAAGGCAATGTCTTGGCCTCGCTGGACAGGGCGGTCAGCGGTAAGGTGCATATTACCGCTGACTCATGGTCCAGCAGGCATGGACAGGGACGTTACCTTTCTTTCACGGCCCATTGGGTCACTCTTTTGGCAGCTGGGAAGGATGCAGGACAAGGTGCAGTAGTGTTGGAGGTTGTCCCACCGCCACGCCTCCAAAATGCTACTACTGGTTGTGACACACCTCTCTCCTCCACCCCCTCCTCTTCTTCTTCCTCCATGGCCTCTTCCTGTGGTTTGTCCTATGAACCAGCGGTGCTCCGTAGCCGTTCACGGGGCTACGCAAGTACGCAGGCAAAAAGATGCCATGCCGTGCTTGCGCTGGTGTGTTTGGGGGACAGAAGCCACACTGGGGCAGAGGTCCTGTCTGCTCTGCAGGGCCAGGCCGAGAGGTGGTTGACGCCACGCCAGCTTAAGCCAGGAATGGTGGTTTGCGACAATGGCACCAACCTCCTCTCCGCCCTCCGACAGGGACAACTGACCCATGTGCCCTGTGTGGCTCACGTCCTTAACCTGGTGGTGCAGCGGTTCTTGGGCAGGTACCCGGGCTTACAGGATGTCCTGAGGCAGGCCAGGAAAGTCTGTGTGCATTTCCGCAGATCTTATAATGCCAGTGCTCGCCTGGCTGAGCTGCAAAAGGAGTTGAACCTGCCCAAGAACCGCCTTATATGTGACATGCCCACCAGGTGGAACTCAACGTTGGCCATGCTGCAGCGGCTGCACACGCAGCAGAGGGCCATCAATGAGTACCTGTGCGACTACGGCACCAGGACAGGGTCAGGGGACCTTGGTTTTTTTTCTCCACGCCAGTGGGGCATGATCAGGGATGCATGCACTGTCCTGGCACCATTTGAGGAGGCCACGAGGATGGTGAGCAGTGACAGTGCATGCATCAGTGACACTGTACCTCTTGTCCACCTGTTGGAGCACACGCTGCGTGGAATAATGGACAGGGCACTTGAGGCAGAACAGAGGCAGGAAGAGGAGGACTTCCTTGCCTCTCAAGGCCCCCTTTACCCAGACAGTGTTCCTTCTGTCCCACCCATCGCACAGGAAGAGGAAGAGGAGGAGGAGGAGGAGGAGGAGGATTGTGTCAGCATGGAGGTGGAGGCTGGCACTCAGCATCATCAGCAGCAGTCTTTTAGGGATGATTTACAGTCCCAAGAAACCAGTGGACTTGTACGTGGCTGGGAGGAGGTGACTGCGGATCATGTCGTCCTTAGTGACCCAGAGGACTCCGGAGCGAATGCCTCAGCAAACCTACGCTGCATGGCCTCCCTGATCCTGCAAAGTCTGCGGAAGGATCCTCGTATTCTTCGGATCAAGGAGAGGGACCATTACTGGCTGGCCACTCTCCTTGATCCACGGTACAAGGGTAAGGTTGCGGACCTTATGTTACCGTCGCAGAGGGAGCAGAGGATGAGACAACTCCGGGAGGCCTTGCAGAAAGGTCTGTGCAACGCGTTCCCAGAGACTGGGAGGTTACAAACTCCTGGTCCAGGACAACGAGTTGCTGAGGCTTCGGCCAGTCAAAGAAGGAGCGGTGGGGAAGGTGGCCGTCTGACCGATGCGTTCAGACAATTCTTTAGTCCGCAGCCCCAAAGTATGATTGGTTCCAGCAACCATCGCCAGCGTCTGATAAACATGGTGCAGGAATATCTAGGGGCAAGGTCAGACTTGGACACCTTCCCCACCGAAAATCCTCTGGCTTACTGGGTCTTGAGGATGGATCACTGGCCAGAGCTTGCACAGTATGCAATTGAGCTACTGGCCTGTCCTGCATCCAGCGTTCTTTCGGAACGCACATTCAGTGCTGCTGGAGGATTTGTCACGGATCACAGGGTGCGCCTGTCCACCGACTCGGTTGATCGACTGACTTTCATCAAGATGAACCAGTCTTGGATCACCACCAGCTACCACACACCTGATGCTGATATAACAGACTAATTGATTTTAACATGTCACATCCCTTCAAGACTGATGCTGATGCTGAGTGTCTGTGCTGTTATGTTGACTGGCTATCCTCCTCCTCCGAGTCCTCAATGATACGATTGATGATGATAGCTTGGAAGATCATTTTTGTTTATGGGTGCCGCCACCAGTGGCTAAGGCCCAATTTTTCAGCCCCTGTTTTACAGGGGCGTGTAATTACAATTTTTTTAGCAATAATTTGCCATAGGGCTCATTGCTGTGCTCCAAGTACAGTATCTGTGAGGGGTTGGAGTGTTGTGGCACCAGTGCCTAAGGCCCAATTTTTCAGCCCCTGTTTAACAGGGGCGTGTCATTACAATTTTTGAAGCAATACTTTGCAACAGGGCTCATTGCTGTGCTCCAAGTACAGTATCTGTGAGGGGTTGTAGTGTTGTGCCACCAGTGCCTAAGGCCCAATTTTTCAGCCCCTGTTCAACAGGGGCATGTAATTACAATTCTTGATCTAATAATTCACAGCAGGGCCCATTCCTGCACCCACCAAGAGTAACTCTGAGGGCTTACAGTGTTGTGTCAACACCACCACCACCACCAAAGGCCCAATTTTTCAGCCCCTGTTCAACAGGGGCATGCAATTACAATTCTTGATCTAATAATTCACAGCAGGGCCCATTGCTGCACCCACCAAGAGTAACTGTCAGGGCTTACAGTGTTGTGGCACCAGCACCACCATCAAAGGCCCAATTTTTACTACCACTGTTCAACAATTATATGTAATTACAATTCCTGATATAATAGTTGACAGCAGGGCGTTCCAGCACCAACCAAGAGTAACTGTGAGTGCTTACAGTGTTGTGCCAACACCAACAACTAAGGGGCCTATTTCTGCAGAGTATCTACGGCAGGTCCCTACTTTCAAACATCCAACTTACAAACGACTCCTACTTGCAAACGCAAGAAGACAACAGGAAGTGAGAGGAAATCTACCCCTAGGAAGGAAAATTCTCTCCTGTAAGAATTAATATGGGAGAAAGGTGTCTCCTCTGTACTGATGCTTTATCAGCAATCCTTGTTTCAAGAAAAACACCACATTTCAAAAACAGTTGTCATTGGGACGGAAAGTGAGGTGAAATGTTCTGAACAGGGGCACAGACAGCAAAACAAATGTTACAGGGGTGATAACCCTTACCTATGTTTTCCAAAAAGTTTAAAAATAGATTTTTGAGCTGGAGCTACACTTAAACAATGTACCTGTTCAAAATTACAAACAGATTCTACATAAGAACAAACCTACAGTCCCTGTCTTGTATGCACCGCCTGTATACGGCTGTTCAGAGTATATAGGGCCTTTTTTATTTTATGTGCGGGGTTCCCCTTAATATCCATACAAGACCCAAAGGGGCTGGTAATGGGCTGGGGTAGGGGGGGGGGTCATGGGGTAGCTATGCCATTTTTCTTAAAGATTTTCATCCATATTACCGGGACCAGACATTACATTAAAGCCGCAAGCAGTTTTAAATGGCTTTTTTTTCCTTTAGAAGTGTCATTTTGTGCAGGGACAGTTCTAAACACGGGAAACACGTGGCACTTCACAGGCATACTTTAGACACCCCCCAGGTACGATATTTAAAGGAATATTTGACTTTTTTTTTTTCACTTTATGCATCATTAAAATGACTGCTCCCGAAAAACGACCGTTTTTAAAACTTCTTTTTGCATTGATACATGTCCCCTGGTGCAGAACCCGGGTTCCCAAACCCTTTTTAGGACAATAACATGCATAATAGTTGTTATAATTAGCACTTTAGAATTCGAACGTTCGCATCCATTGTATTTAATAGGGTTCTAATGTTCGTACGAACTTTCGGTCCGTTCGCGGGTTCTGGTGCGAACCGAACCCGGGGGTGTTCGGCTCATCACTAGACACCACCCCAATGTGTGGCACACGGGGCGAACCCCCCCCCCCCCCCCCGTAGGTATGCCACTGCTCTTAAACTCAACTCCATAAAAGCCTAAGGGGGCTATTTACTAAAGGAAAATCCACTTTGCATTACAAGTGCAAACTACAAGTGCAAGGTGCACTTGAAATTGCACTTGGAAGTGCAGTCACTGTAGATCTGAGGGGGACATGCAAGGAAAATAAAAAACAGCATTTTAGCTTGCACATGATTGGATGATAAAATAAGCAGAGCTTCCCCTCATTTCAGATCTTCCCCTCAGATTTACAGCGACTGCACTTCCAAGTGCACTTTCAGTGCAATTTCAAGTGCACTTTGCACTTGTAGTTTGCATTTGTAGTGCAAAGTGGATTTGCCTTTCATAAATAACCCCCAATGTGTCCATGTGCACATAGACTTTTACAAGAGTTTAGAACCTGCTGTGGTTAGGGGGGGGTTCAACCTTTCTCAACCTGAATCGTGTTCATGATAGGAACGTAGGAAGGAACGTTTTGACTACTGGCCAAAAACGCAGCAAAATCACTGTAAAATTGAAGCGATTTTGACCCATTTTGCATTTTCCTGCAGCCGAACGTCAACCTAGTCTGTGCGTATATGAGCCCTAATAGTGTCACAATTGCTATTGTGTTTCCCACATACCGTATATACTCGAGTATAAGCCGACCCGAGTATAAGCTGAGGTACCTAATGTTACCACAAAAACCTGGAAAAACTTACTGACTCGAGTATAAGCCGAGGGTCAACAATGCCCATTTGCACGCCTCACGGTGCCCATTGCAACTTCACTAAGCCCATTGCCACCTTACTGTTCCCATCCTCACTGTTTCCATCCTCACTGTTCCCATCCTCACTGTTCCCATCCTCACTGTTCCCATCCTCACATGTGCCCATCCTCACATGTGCCCATCCTCACTGTGTCCATCCTCACTGTGCCCCTAGAATTAAAATTGAACATTGTAAATTGTAAATTGTACCTGAAGGCTGCGGCGTCCATCGTTTAAAACTCGCGGTCTCTTCCTGGTCTCTTCCGTGATAGGCTGAACTGTGTCTGCTGAGAATCGCCTATCAAGAACGTTCTCTCATCCTCACCCATCCCAGCAGACACTGTGTTCAGTTTCCGCCAATCACGGACGTCTGCTGGGAAACTGAGGATGAGAGAACGTTCGTGATAGGCGATTCTCAGCAGACACAGTTCCGCCTATCACGGAAGGGACCAGGAAGAGACCGCAAGTTTTAAAACGATGGACGCCGCAGCCTTCAGGTACAATTTACAATGTTCAATTTCGCTGACTCGAGTATAAGCCGAGGGGGGGGGGGGGGGGGGGACTTTCAGCCCCCAAAAAAGGGCTGAAAATCTCGGCTTATACTCGAGTATATACGGTAATCCAAATTGAGCAACATATTGCTGTAATTAAGAGCTTATTCACGCCAGCATCGCCAGCATCTGCATTATATTGCAGTTCTGATGTGTCATAAATTATGCATTGCACTGTTTACTTTTTCTTTTGTTTAACTTTATTAAAATGTCACAGAGTGCCATTTTTGTTATCCTTATTCATGCATGTCCTACTTTTTTTCAGCAACACACCACTGTTGCACAGTGGTAAACTGCCTTGTACAGTATATGCATTGGAACTGCAATGGGCATGGCTGCGAAGTGCAGCCCAATGCATATGATGGTGTGAATAGGCCCTTAATCCCCTGTAGGCCTGTCAGACCATAGCTCTAAATCCTCTGATTTTTGGCACTTCCTTGCAAAGAGAAGTGACGCTATCTTCCGCACTGATCTCATGGGTTTACAGAGGTTCCCACAAATTACTTACCTTTATAATAAAACAAAAGGGGGTGCATGCGCAGAGCGAAGCTGTATAGACGTGAGTGAGCAGAGCTCCATCTGACCGGATCCTCCAGGTACGATCCCCGGGGCCTTACAAACCTCAGAGTCGCTTTATTTTCACCATCACCCCCGTGGGAAAGTTCGGTGCATGTCTGCGGGCAAGAAAGGACGCAGAAATCGATCCCAGCGCAATTTTACTAACTACCTTCTGGGCCTAGAGCGCACAGCCGGGAAGATGTCTCAAGATGGCGCCGTCCCCCACGAGGCTTCTGAACGCTCCGGACAGTCACAGCCTACGGCACCCAAAGAAAGTGAGTACTCATCTCATCTAACTAAAGCAGATCTTGATGTTAGCTTGACTGCTATTTATGAGAAACTGGTCAATAAACTAGAGAATGAGATACACAACTCCACAAGTTCACTCTCCCAGGAAATAGCCTCTATTGGAAACCGCACTGATAAGTTAGAAACTAAACACGATAAACTAGCTCTTGCACACAATGACCTGAGGAAAGGTTATGAAGTGCTTGCAGATAGCTTCTCATTCATGCAAGCCCATATCGAAGATTTGGACAATCGTAACAGAAGGAACAATATTAGGGTACGTGGTATCCCCGAATCTGTTTCTGATTTGAATCAGGCCATTACCAAATTATTTCATGGCCTTTTGCCTGATAAACCTGTCTCAGCCTTTGCATGTGATAGATTACATAGGGCGCTTTGCCCCAAACCTACTCCAGATAAACCCCCCAGGGATGTCATAATGTACATGAAGTATTTCTTAACGAAAGAAGATATCATGAGAGCATCCAGGAATACACCTAACATTGAGCTAGATGGAATTAAGCTGCAAATTTATCCAGACATCTCTCCTGCGACATTAGACAGGAGACCCTGTATGAAGGAAGTGACAAATGTTCCTCAAGCGGCCAGAATTAAATATAGATGGGGTTTTCCATTTAAACTGTCCATCCTGCATAACGGTACTAATCACACGGTCTATAATGGGATTGAGGGAAAGGAGTTGTTGATCAAACTGGGCCTACTTGAACAACCCCCAGCACAACGTTATCCCTCAAGACCTTCACGTATTTGGTCCACCCCTGCATCAAGACGCCCCCCAAGGGAACAAGGCAGATGGCGTCAATCATTTCAGGATCAAGCCCCCTGAATCCCCCCTTCTATTAGGATATATACCGTTTTTTTTTTCTCTGTGAAATAGGATGATTATGGACATTACACATACAATCCCTTCAGACGAGACGGATATGATAGGGAGAGCATGATACAAAAGAAGAATATGACTAATCTTCAAGATATATTACTTCATGAGATTTTCCCACCCCCACTCAGACATACAAAGATGCTATGAAGATGGAGAAGACAGAGGGAAAAGGACTCACACACTTATACTTTTGCCCCCTGGAAATACATGTTTGTCCCTCCTCCTCTTTCCCCCCCTCCCCGGGATTCTTTTTTTGAAGGATAGGTGAGAAGGAGAAAAGAGGGAGGGGAGGGATTTTTAAAGAAGAAGGGGAAAAGAGAAGAAGAGGGATTTTCTTGTGTTCTCTTTACCTGCTTCGCACCATATGTGCTAATGACTGTTTACTCTCAGTTACAGAATTACAGATTTTTTTTTTCTCTCTCTCCCTCCTCCTGAGAATCCCTGGACTTCTCGAGTAGACCCGGTTGAACTTTTGTACCTTTGACTGCTCTACTCTACGGCCCATGAGATAAGGTTCTTTTTACACCTTGATTTATGTCTCTTGTTATGCTATATTACGCTATACTTTTTGCACTTTTGAATTTTTTATAAATTTATAGTATTGTCAATTTGCTTGGAGGTTTCCGCTGGCGCTGGTTTGTCTCCCATTCTTTCCGTAGGACCCTTTGCGTTGCCCTCATCGTGGCGATGTGTTGGGCCATGCGGATAGAATTAGGTGGGTTTAGTCCTTTTTGGATACATTTTTGGTTGGGAGTACTCTGTTCTCCTAACCCCCTTAGATTGTTGTTTTTTTTTATTATTTTCACAGCCATGTTGGCTTTTCACTTAGACAATATATATACTGTTATATATACTATATTTACTGAAAGACATATTCATTTATATGTTTCAACCCTTCCTAGAATGGTTAAAATGATACAGTACTACAATTACGGTACTATAATTACTTACACAACAATTTTTTAATATGGATTAATTACATGAAAAAAACTTCTTTTATGATAAATGTGATACCCTATAAACCCTGTGTAATTCCAAATTCTATAGGCTGGATAGACATATCACTTTTGATTTTTCTATCTACAGTGGGGATCGAAAGTTTGGGCACCCCAGGTAAAAATGTGTATTAATGTACATAACAAAGCCAAGGAAAGATGGAAAAATCTCCAAATGGCATCAAATTACAGATTAGACATTCTTATAATATGTCAAAAAACGTTAGATTTTATTTCCATCATTTACACTTTCAAAATTACAGAAAACAAAAAAATGGCATCTGCAAAAGTTTGGGCACCCTGCAGAGTTAATATCTTGTACTGCCCCCTTTGGCAAATATCACAGCTTGTAAACGCTTTTTGTAGCCATCCAAGAGTCTTTCAATTCTTGTTTGAGGTATCTTTGCCCATTCTTCCTTACAAAAGTCTTCCAGTTCTTTGAGATTTCTGGGCTGTCTGTCACGCACTGCTCTTTTAAGGTCTATCCATAGGTTTTCAATAATGTTGAGGTCAGGAGATTGTGAAGGCCATGGCAAAACCTTCAGTTTACGCCTCTTGATGTAATCCCTCGTGGATTTTGAGGTGTGTTTAGGATCATTATCCATTTGTAAAAGCCATCCTCTCTTTAACTTCAGCTTTTTCACAGATGGCATCAAGTTACCATCCAAAATTTGCTGAAATTTTATTGAATCCATTTTTCCTTCTACTCGTGAAATGTTCCCTGTGCCACTGGCTGCAATACAACCCCAAAGCATGATTGATCCACCCCCATGCTTAACAGTTGGACAGAGGTTCTTTTCATTAAATTCTGTGTCCTTTCTTCTCCAAACGTACCTTTGCTCATTCCGGCCAAAAAGTTCTATTTTAACCTCATCGGTCCACAGAACTTGTTTCCAAAATGCCTCAGGCTTGTCTATATGTTCATTTGCAAAGTTCAAACGCTGATTTTTGTGGTGAGGACGTAGAAGAGGTTTTCTTCTGATGACTCTTCCATGAATACCATATTTGTACAAGTATCTCTTTATAGTGGAATAGTGTACCACAACTCCAGTGTCTTCCAGATCTTTCTGGAGGGATCGTGCAGTCAAACGTGGGTTTTGAATTGCTTTTCTCACAATCCTGCGAGCTGTTCTGTCTGATATTTTTCTTGGTCTTCCAGATCTTGCTTTAACTTCCACTGTTCCTGATGACTGCCATTTCTTAATTACATTCCAAACAGAGGATATTGACATCTGAAAACGCTTTGCTATCTTCTTATAGCCTTCTCCAGCTTTGTGAGTGTCAACTATTTTCAGTTTCAGTTTTCTAGACAACTGCTTAGAAGAACCCATGGTGCTGATTGTTGGGGCAAGGTCAGATGAGTCTGGCCATTTAAAACCTTTGAGATTGACATCACCTGGTCTTCCCAGACGATGATTGAGAACAATCCATGACAATGGCAGGTCTCAGCTTTGCAAAGGGGGCAGTGCATGCTATAAATTCTGCAGGGTGCCCAAACTTTTGCAGACGCCATTTTTTTGTTTTCTGTAATTTTGAAAGTGTAAATGATGGAAATAAAATCTAACTTTTTTTGACATATTATAAGAATGTCTAATCTGTAATTTGATGCCATTTGGAGATTTTTCCATTTTTCCTTGGCTTCGTTATGCACATTAATACACATTTTTACCTGGGGTGCCCAAACTTTCGATCCCCACTGTACATATTCTCACCAAACCCCCCCATTCCTTCCCCCTATAAATGGGTATTAACATCTTTTCACACTATGTCCAGGGTTTCAACTCCCCTAACAAACGCAAAAAAGCCTTCAGACACTACAAAAGGTTAGGAGCCGATATTATTTTAATACAAGAAACACACTTTGCTATATCCAGCCACCCACAATACTTTGATAAAACTTTCAATCAAGTTTATTTCACTACTTTTTCAAATAAATCTAGAGGCACTGCCATTTTTATAAGAAATTCAACTGTATTTGAACCACACAGTATATTCAAAGACGAGTATAGCAGATTTATTATATTGAAGGGTACCATTAATAGACGTAATATCACAATAGCATCAGTTTATGCCCCCAATGATGCTCAAACCTCATTTTTTTCTAAATTTTTCGATACTCTAGAGAAATACACCTCACCCCACATTATTGTGGGTGGAGATTTCAACCTCTCCGCTCATCCAACACTGGACAGAAGTAGAGTGACCCCTTTTTCCAGGGCTTTCTCTAAAACAATGAACCGTTCCTTAAGCAAATTCCAACTAACAGACTCATGGAGATCCCATAACATTGGCATCAAGGCTTACACCCATTATTCCAGCCCTCATGACAGCTACGCTAGAATATATTATATATATTGTACCCCTATTCTTTTGGCTAATTCTTCCTCAGCATTAATTCTCCCATGCCCCTGGTCTGACCATAATATAGTATCCTTTGAAACCTCTCACATTGGAATGTCCCCCACCCCCTTTAACTGGCTCCCTGTCATGGATATGCATTAATGTCTGTCTGCCATCTTACCTTCCTCCTCATGTGTTCATCTAGAGACCAGACCTCCTTCACCTGGCTTCCTTTATAATCTCCTCCCAGCCTGACTCCACCCCAGGCCCTATCACTGAACACTATATTAACCTGTGCACTGCAAGCCTGCTTTGCTGATCAACGTGTTTGTTAGGCATTGTGTGTTTGGGTTCCTGCCTGCCGTGTGCTACGTCTGTCTCTCTGTTACGTTATTGGCTTGTCCCCGACCATCCCTGTCTGCTCGTGACCCTTGACCTTCGGCTCGTTCTTCGTTATCCTTGTCTGCTTGTGGCCCCTGACCTTCGGCTTGTTATTCGGTTCTCTCTATCGTGTGCCGCTGCTTCCCCTTATCCTACGGGGCGTGAGCTAGGAAACTCCAGGGGCCGCGACCTGGTCCCAGCCTGCAGCGTAACATCCTCACCACTAGAGGCCCTGGAGAAGACCAGCTGGGTCTTAGACTCCGCGCCCTGGGGAATCTTGGCTCTCGCTTCCGTTGGGATCCCGGTTGTGCTCCTCTGGTCCCGCTTTCCACAACCACCCAGTTTCCTACCCACAGAAGCCAGCCATAGGGTTCACTACCTCGCGGTGCACTCCTGTCCCCCTACGGTGTGCATCTGTCACCTGGCCACAGGTGACCCTGACAGTTTGATCAGCCATGGACCCGGCTGACATCCCGATCCCCGCGGATGATCCATTGCAGGGCATAGTCCACAGACTTGAAACCCAGGAATCGAATCAGACTCAGGTGATGCGATTCCTCCAGGATCTGGCTTCTCGATTCGAGCAGCTTCAGGCCTCCTTGGGAACCCCGAATCCGCAACCTCAAGTACAACCAGCGGTGGTACCTATCGCACCAGTCGCAGCCACACACTCACTAATACTGCCAGCTCCGTTCCGTTTCTCTGGGGACTCCAAGGCCTGCAGAGGGTTTCTTAGCCAATGCACGATTCATTTTGAGCTTCAGCCTCAAAACTTTCTGTCTGATAGGGCAAAGGTAGCCTATATCATTTCCCTCCTCTCCGGTGAAGCTTTAGCCTGGGCAGCCCCTCTGTGGGAACTGAATGATCCAGTGGTTTCTAGCCTGTCTGGCTTCTTGAAACTTTTTCGGAATATCTTTGAAGAACCGGCTCGTGTCTCTTCAGCGGCCAGCGCCCTTCTACGTCTCCGCCAAGAGTCTGCTTCAGTGGGACAGTACGCCCTTAATTTCCGCATACTGTCGGCTGAGTTGAGCTGGAACAATGAGGCCTTAGTCGCAACCTTTTTGCATGGCCTTTCTGATAGAGTGAAGGATGAATTAGCAGGAAGAACCATCCCCACTGATCTGGACGGAGTTATCTCCTTGTGTAACCAGATCGATATTCGCTTTCAGGAAAGGACCCTAGAAAAGCGGCGCCAGCACTCCTTGGTCCTTAGTCAGCCTGAGCTCCCCTCTCCTCGACCCGTGGAGCATCTCCTGCCAGCTGAGGAACCCATGCAGCTGGGCAGGACCAGGCTATCCCCAGAGGAACGTGCTAGGCGCAGAAATCTAGGCCTGTGTCTCTACTGTGGGGGCAAAGGTCATTTTCGTGACACTTGCTCTCTTTGTCCAGAAAAACGTTTGGGTCCACTTCATCTGGAAAGTGGAGTATTGGACCCAGAAATATCACCTTCCCCTTCTCGTCTTCTGCTTTCTGTGTTCCTTCATGTTGGTGCTTCTTCTCATTCGGTCTCAGCATATCTGGATTCCGGAGCCGCTGGTAATTTCATGGACTGGGAAATCGCATCGTCCATGAGACTTACTCTTTTGCCCCTCACCACGCCATTGGTGGTCTTGGCGATTGATGGTACTATTCTCCCAGGGGGACCTATCCGCTTCCAGACCCTCCCTGTTAAGATGTCGGTGGGTACACTCCACCAGGAGTGGATATCCTTCCTTATCTTACCCAAGGCCTCAACGCCTATAATTTTGGGTCTCCCATGGTTACAGCTCCATTCTCCTCATGTGGACTGGACTACTGGACAGATCCTGGCTTGGGGTCCCTCCTGTTCCTCGTCCTGCCTACCCAAGGTTGCCCCCTGTGAATCTGAGCCGGTCATTCATTCCAGGTTGCATAACCATTTACATTCCTCTGTCCCTAACCACCCTTGGACGCACAGCCAGGCTAGCTTGTCTACAAGTCCTGCAGTCGCTACGTCTTGCGATGCGATTCAGGTAGTCGCTACACCTGACTCAGCTATTCACTCTGCCTCTGTACTAGTTATGCCAGTCCAGCCCATGCCCAGTGAGCCTCTCACTTTTTCTTGTTCGGGACATTCTGCTTGTCCTTCAGCTATTCAGCTTGACTCCGGCGACATGTCACCTTCTAACCAACCTGACTTCAGGGTTCCACTGACATCTGCCCAGTCTGATGGTCCTGTGCAAGATGACCAGTTCCCCTTTAAGGGTCTAGGGGACCCTCCTCAGATTCCTGTTGATCGTCTCATGCCCTTGCTTATTCCTAGAGAGCCTTTGGTCCTCAATAGATCTTCTTGTCATCTCCCTACCTCGTTTTCAGTCTCTGAGGATAATCTTAAGTACGAGGTCAGTCAAATTCTGGACTCCCGACTCTGTAAAGGCGTTCTTCAGTACCTCGTTCATTGGAAAGGGTTTGGTCCTGAGGAGAGGTCTTGGATCACTGCATCTGAGGTCTTTGCACCTCGTCTGTTAAAGGAGTTTCATCTGAAGTTTCCCTCTAAACCTGGGCCCAGGCGGGGAAGGGGGAGGCCTCGTAAGAGGGAGGGTACTGTCATGGATATGCATTAATGTCTGTCTGCCATCTTACCTTCCTCCTCATGTGTTCATCTAGAGACCAGACCTCCTTCACCTGGCTTCCTTTATAATCTCCTCCCAGCCTGACTCCACCCCAGGCCCTATCACTGAACACTATATTAACCTGTGCACTGCAAGCCTGCTTTGCTGATCAACGTGTTTGTTAGGCATTGTGTGTTTGGGTTCCTGCCTGCCGTGTGCTACGTCTGTCTCTCTGTTACGTTATTGGCTTGTCCCCGACCATCCCTGTCTGCTCGTGACCCTTGACCTTCGGCTCGTTCTTCGTTATCCTTGTCTGCTTGTGGCCCCTGACCTTCGGCTTGTTATTCGGTTCTCTCTATCGTGTGCCGCTGCTTCCCCTTATCCTACGGGGCGTGAGCTAGGAAACTCCAGGGGCCGCGACCTGGTCCCAGCCTGCAGCGTAACATCCTCACCACTAGAGGCCCTGGAGAAGACCAGCTGGGTCTTAGACTCCGCGCCCTGGGGAATCTTGGCTCTCGCTTCCGTTGGGATCCCGGTTGTGCTCCTCTGGTCCCGCTTTCCACAACCACCCAGTTTCCTACCCACAGAAGCCAGCCATAGGGTTCACTACCTCGCGGTGCACTCCTGTCCCCCTACGGTGTGCATCTGTCACCTGGCCACAGGTGACCCTGACACTCCCTCCTTTCTGACCCCACTATTCAACTTCAGATTAACACACATCTAACAGAATACTTCTCTAATAATACATCAGATGATGTCCTTCCAACCTCTGTTTGGGCCGCCCATAAGGCAGTGCTTAGAGGCCACTTGATTGGTATTGCTGCTGCAAGAAATAAAACTAAGGTCATGGACATTACAGGTCTCATGTAGAGTTGAGCGGACACCTGGATGTTCGCGTTCGACGGGTTAGGCCGAACTTCGGAAAAAAGTTCGGGTTCGGGACCGAACTTTAACCCGAACCCGAACCCGAACCCCATTGAAGTCAATGGGGACCCAGACTTCTAAGGACTAAAAAGGCTCTAAAAAAGTAATGGAAAGGGCTAGAGGGCTACAAATGGCAGCAAAATGTTGTTAAGAGCATGGCAAGTGCTCTGCAAACAAATGTGGATAGGGAAATAACTTAAAATAACATAAAAAAAATAAAAAAATAAAAAAATATGCTGGAGGCCCCCTTTTCAGCAGAAAAGGTACGGGAAGTCATTAAGAACCTCAGAAACTCAACGGCACGATGCCACACATATGGTGGGAATGCCCCAGAATACGCCCTTTCTGGAATAAATTATTAAATTTAATGGATAAGCTAGTGGGAAAATAAAATACTTTGAAATAAAAATGTAGCGGGGTGCTAAATTTAAGGGAAGTGTTTGAGTGGTAAATAGGCTCAAACACCCTAATTCTGTAGGATTCATGGACCATTTTGTCCTCGGGGGACAGTATTGGTGTGCAGTTCCCTGCGGCCTACAGGTGGCGCTGCCATGGTAGGCTAGGGTTGAACCGCCGATACAGTGCTGTGCCTTTTGTGTCCCCTCTTGGCAGTAGTACAGCGGGGCGGGGAACCTGCTGTGCATGCCGGGAGAGCATATAAAAGGGGCAGACCTTTGGCCTGGGGGCTGATGTCTAGTGGGGTCCACGCCCAGATGCCTTCGGCCTGGGTGCATGTGTTCCTGTTCCATCTCGGGTACCTTTAGCCCAGGGTGAGGTACTATCCTGGAGTTCCTGCTGCCCTGGGTATGGAGGCCTAGGTGCGGGAGTAAAGCCTGGAGTCCAGAGCCTTCGTCTGGAGTCCGCTAAGGGTCGAGGAGTCTTAGGGTGCTGCCTCGTGTAGGGGACCATGTTCCAGGGAAGGGAGGATCATTCTGATGGACCGATGCGGGAGTCACGGTGAAGGAAGGGTCTGTTGACTCCCTGGAGAGATGTCTTCCCCTTGATATGGGCTAGGTTCGTAGAAGGAGAAGCTCAAGGTCATCTTGACTGTATCAGAGGCCTTATTCACCCGGCCCGTGGCAGGGGCCTTATACACCCTGGTCTGTGGCAGAGACCAAAGTTCTCCAGGTCCGTGGCAGGGGCCTTGTACACCCGGTCTGTGGCAGAGACCAAACTCAAGGTCTGTGGCAGAGACCGTGCACCTAAAACTGTTTGAGAAACCTAAGCAGTGAAGTGAATGTGCTACGTTTGTGCCTGGACCTCCTCCACACCTTAACCACTTCCCGCCCAGTCAATAGTGAATTGACGTCCGGGAAGTGGTTGCATTATCGATACTGGACGTCATATGACGTCCTGCAGGATAATGCCTTGCGCGCGCCCACGGGGGCGCGCAGCGCGGTGATCGGGGACGGCATGTGTCCCTCGGACACAGCGCTTCCCCGATCACGGTAAACAGCCAATTTCATTGGCTGTTTACCATGTGATCGGCTGTGTCAAAGTCACAGCCGATCACCTGTCAAAACAAACTCGGTGGCGCGCTCCGTGCGCGCCGCCACAGGCTTGCAGAGCGGGGATCGGGGAAGGCGAGTGTCCCTTGGACACAGCGCGTCCCCGATCAGAGTAAATGTCAATGAATTGGCTGTTTACCACGTGACCGGTTGTGTCCAATCACAGCCGGTCACAAATGTAAACAAACTCCACAGGAGTTACTACCTGATCCCTGCTCTCTCCTCACACACCGATCTGTGAGGAGAGAGAAGAGATCAGTAAGTTAGCTCAGTGTAGTTTGTCTACATAAGTTTACAGTGCACAACACGCCCCCCCCATAAAGAGGACCTGTCACACAGCCCAGCACATCAATTAGCCCAGCCAATCAGCCCATCTGTCAATCAGCCCATCTGTCAATCAGCCCATCTGTCAATCAATCAGCCCATCTGTCAATCAATCAGCCCATCTGTCAATCAATCAGCCCATCTGTCAATCAATCAGCCCATCTGTCAATCAATCACCCCACCTGTCAATCAATCACCCCATCTGTCAATCAATCAGCCCATCTGTCAATCAATCAATCAGCCCATCCGTCAATCAATCAGCCCATCTGTCAATCATCTGTCACATGCCCACCTCCATCGGTACCGCCATTGGCACCGCCACACAGGCTACCAGTACCGCCATCGGTACCAGTACCACCACCAGTACCGCCACCAGGCCCAGCATCTATACTGCCACACAGGCCCGCTACCAGTATCACCACTAGTGCCGCCATCGGTACCACCACCAGTACCACCACCCGTACCACCGTCGGTAGTGCCACCACCACCTGTACCACCACCTGTACCGCCATCGGTACCACCACCACCCATACCGCCACCTGTACCGCCATCGGTACCGCCGCCACCACCACCACCCGTACCGCCATCGGTACCACCACCACCTGTACCGCCATTGGTACCACCACCACCCATACCGCCATCGGTACCACCACACAGGCCCACCACTAATACCTCCATCGGTACTACCACACAGACCGCCACCACTACCACCAGCAGTACCATTACACAGGCCCACCAATAAGCACTGCCATAATGTCCCAAAGGGTTTACACACCTGAGGAGGCATATGCCATTCTTGCCATGTCGGATGATGAGAGCAGCTGGGAGCTCCCATTATCCGATTCTGGTTCAGAATACGAGCCAGTGGAGGATAGTGGCTCAGAGTCCGAGTCCCCGGAGGAAACCGTCCCTCCCAAAAGAATGCGATCGGCACCAAGATCAGCACCAAGATCAGCACCAAGATCAGGAGAACTGCCCACTACCAGCAGCGCCATACCCCAGGAAGAGGAGCCCAGTACAAGCAATGGAAATGCACGCCCAACCCGAAGAATCCAGCCCCAATCCTACCTTCCCGATGCCCTGGCAAACCCCTTATGGTTGCCTGCCAACTCAGGATCCGCTATCATCCCCCCTTTCACCGCACAGCCAGGTGTGCAGCCCGACACTACAAATTTTTCTAAATTTGATTATTTTTGTTTATTTTTCCCACAAGATTTGCTGCAGAATATAGTGGATCAAACGAATCTGTATGCATCCCAATTTATTGCTGCCAACCCCGATTCTTCCTACGCCCGCATGTTCCAGTGGCGGCGTCTAACATTGGAGGAATTTTAATTATTTTTGGGCCTTATGTTCAATATGGGGCTTACAAAAAAGAACGAAGTCCATTCATATTGGTCCAAACGCCCCATCCAACACATGCCCATATATTCCGCTGTCATGTCCAGGAAAAGATACGACATGATTATGCGCTTTCTCCACTTCAATGACAATTCACAGTGCCCTCCCCGAGATCATCCCAACTACGACAAATTGTACAAGATACGCCCCCTAATCAATGCCTTTTCCCAGCGATTTGAAGAAGTTTTCATCCCAGACCAAAAAATTTGTGTGGACGAGTCCCTCGTACATTTCACCGGCCGACTGCAGTTCAAGCAGTACATACCAAGCAAGAGAGCCAGGTATGGGTTAAAATTAAATAAATTATGTGATCGAGCCACTGGATACGTCTGCAAATTCAGGATCTACGAAGGCAAAGACTCCCAGCTCCAGCCCCGTGATTGCCCCACATATATTGGAACCAGTGGGAAAATTGTCTGGGAGTTGGCATACCCCCTGTTCGGAAAAGGTTACCATTTATATGTTGATAATTATTATACCAGCCTGCCCCTTTTCCGCCACCTTTACAGTAAACAAACCCCGGCCTGCGGTACCTTCAAAAAAAAAACGGAAGGGATTCCCACAAAATTTATTGACAAAAAATTGCGACCTGGAGAATCGGCATCCATGAGGAACGAGGAGGTGTTGGCCATGAAGTGGAGGGACAAGAAAGATGTCCACATCCTCTCTACGATCCACAATGACACCATGGTGGAGATCCCAAGAAGACGCGGCTCCATTGTAAAGCCCGAATGTGTCCACGACTACAATTTGTACATGGGGGGGGGGGTGGATTTAAACGACCAGATGCTACAGCCCTACTTATCAACCAGAAAGTCCCGTTATTGGCACAAAAAAGTTGCGTTTCACCTGTTTCACATGGCCATTTTTAATTCGTTTGTTTGCTACCAAAAAGCAACTCAAAATCACCGACTCCACTACCTCCAATATATCGAAGATATCATCGATGCCCTCATTTACCAACAAGATCCCGCCCCAGGAAGCATTCGCTCTGATAGTGTGAGTCGGCTTCACGAGCGACACTATCCCTTTAGCATCCCCCCCACAGAATCTGGAAGAAGACGCCAAAAGAAATGCCGTGTATGCAGCAGAGGAGGAGTAAGAAGAGACACCAGCTATTATTGTCCCGATTGTCCCTCCCAACCTGGCCTGTGCATCGGAAATTGCTTCAAAAATTATCATACATCCATTAGTTCCCCTTATTATTAACAGACTGCCATTTCCCTATTTGCCTGCTACCATGTTACTAACTACCTTCCATGTTAATTAACTGACCCTGGCCTGTTTACCGACGATGTCTTTGCTTGCCGATTTAAACCACGTTTCTGACTTCCACGTGTACCGACCTTGGCCTGTTAATCGACCATGTTTTTGCCTGCCACTTGGACTGATCTTTTGGCCATCTACTTTTAGTACACAGGGGTCTCACATATGTGAGGGGCTTCAGAATAGCGTTCTGAGTAGAGAAAAACAGTTTTTCATTTTCTGTGCTCCAAGAACAGGGTCTGGTTGCCCGGAGGCTTCAAAGCGATTTGGGTGGGAGAAGCCTCTACCCCTGTCCCCCTGGCCCTAAGCTTGATGGTCCTTCCTGCTGCCTGGACCAATAATTTGGCTGTGCTGACCATATTACTGCCTGTAATGACCCATGACATTATGGACCATGTTTCTTCCTGCTGCTTGGACCAATACTTTGGCTGTGTTGACCATATATCTGCCTGCTGCCTCTACTGACTTTGGACAGCATTTCTGCCGGGACACCTCTGCCTGCTACCTGGACCTGTGCTTTGGCTGTGCTCTGGCTGTGCTGACAGTATCTCTGCCTGTGCGAACTATGGACAGTATTCCTGCCTGCTGCCTGGATGATTGCTTTTGCTGTCGCTGACCTCATCCCTGCCTGCTGCCTGGACCGATGCTCTCCTCTGTGGACCACTGCACTTCTAAAACCACAGGTAATCTTTTGTTATTTGGTATGTACCTGCTATGTGTTAGATATATGAAGGGCCTTCAAAAATGTGATCGGTAGTCAGAAAATGATATGTGCAATTAATGCTGCTAGAATGCCTGGAGGTGCTACTTGGATGTTGGGCCTCTGTATGTGGCCAGGCTGTGTAAAAGTCTCAAACATGTGGTATCGCCATACCCAGGAGGAGTAGCAGAATGCATTTTGGGGTGTAATTTTTGCTATGTACATATTATGTGTTAGAAATATCTTATAAATTGACAACTTTGTGTAAAAAAATGCATTTTAATTTTTTATCCACATTTTCCAAAACCTTCTGGAAAAAAATTAACCGTTCAAAAGACTCATAATGCCTCATAGATTATACGTTGGGGTGTGTGCTTTCCAAAATGGGGTCATTTTGTGGAAAATTCTATTGTCCTGGTGCTCCAGGGCCTTCAAAATTGTAATAGGTGGTTGAGAAAGGATATGTGCGATTTATGCTTGTAGAACGCCTGAAAGTGCTACTTCAATGTTGGGCCTCTGTATATGGCCAGGCTGTGTAAAAGTCTCACACATGTGGTATCGCTATACTCAGGAGGAGTAGCAGAATGCATTTTGGGGTGTTATTTTTGCTATGTATATGCTATGTGTTAGAAATATCTTATAAATGGACAACTTTGTGTAAAAAAAATGCATTTTAATTTTTTCTCCACATTTTCCAAAACCTTCTGGAAAAAAATGAACCGTTCAAAAGACTCATAATGCTTCATAGATTATACGTTGGGGTGTGTGCTTTCCAAAATGGGGTCATTTTGTGGAAAATTCTATTGTCCTGGTGCTCCAGGGCCTTCAAAATTGTAATAGGTGGTTGAGAAAGGATATGTGCGATTTATGCTTGTAGAACGCCTGAAAGTGCTACTTCAATGTTGGGCCTCTGTATATGGCCAGGCTGTGTAAAAGTCTCACACATGTGGTATCGCTATACTCAGGAGGAGTAGCAGAATGCATTTTGGGGTGTTATTTTTGCTATGTATATGCTATGCGTTAGAAATATCTTATAAATGGACAACTTTGTGTAAAAAAAATGCATTTTCATTTTTTCTCCACATTTTCCAAAACCTTCTGGAAAAAAATGAACCATTCAAAAGACTCATAATGCTTCATAGATTATACGTTGGGGTGTGTGCTTTCCAAAATGGGGTCATTTTGTGGAAAATTCTATTGTCCTGGTGCTCCAGGGCCTTCAAAATTGTAATAGGTGGTTGAGAAAGGATATGTGCGATTTATGCTTGTAGAACGCCTAAAAGTGCTACTTCAATGTTGGGCCTCTGTATATGGCCAGGCTGTGTAAAAGTCTCACACATGTGGTATCGCTATACTCAGGAGGAGTAGCAGAATGCATTTTGGGGTGTCATTTTTGCTATGTATATGCTATGCGTTAGAAATATCTTATAAATGGACAACTTTGTGTAAAAAAAAATGCATTTTCATTTTTTCTCCACATTTTCCAAAACCTTCTGGAAAAAAATGAACCGTTCAAAAGACTCATAATGCTTCATAGATTATACGTTGGGGTGTGTGCTTTCCAAAATGGGGTCATTTTGTGGAAAATTCCATTGTCCTGGTGCTCCAGGGCCTTCAAAAGTGTAATAGGTGGTTGAGAAAGGATATGTGCGTGTGCGATTTATGCTTGTAGAACGCCTGAAAGTGCTACTTCAATGTTGGGCCTCTGTATGTGGCCAGGCTGTGTAAAAGTCTCACACATGTGGTATCGCTACACTCAGGAGGAGTAGCAGAATGTATTTTGGGGTGTAGTTGCAATTATGCATATGCTGTGTGAGAGAAAAAAACTGTTAATATGACCAGTTTGTGTAAAAAAAAAATAAAAAAATTTAAATTTTCCCAAGAATTGTGGGAAAAAAATACAACTTCAAAAAACTCACCACGCCTCTTAGTAAATACCTTGGACTGTCTACTTTCCAAAAAGGGGTAATTTTGGGGTATTTGTACTTTCCTGGCTTGTTAGTGTCTCAAGAAATGAGATAGGCCTTCAGTACATCAGGCGTGATCAGATGTGATAAATTTTCAGTGATTGCCACCATAGTTTGTAGACTCTACAACTTTCACAAAGACCAAATAATATACATTAATTTGGGTTCATTTTACCAAAGATATGTAGCAGTATACATTTTGGCACAAATTTATGAAGAAAAATTACTTATTTGCAAAATTTTACAATAGAAACTAAAAAAAAGTGTTTTTTTTTTTAAAAAATTGCTGTTTTTTTGCTTATATCGCAAAAAATAAAAAACCCAGTGGCGATTAAATACCACCAAAAGAAAGTTCTATTTGTGAGAAGAAAATGATAAAAATTTTGTTTGGATACAGTGTAGCATGACTAAGTAATTGTCATTCAAAGTGTGAGAGTACTGAAAGCTGAAAATTGGTCTGGGCGGGAAGGTGCATAAGTGCATGGTATTGAAGTGGTTAAGCTGTCCTGTTTCTTTGCTCTAACCTTTTCTATCCGAGTAGAGTTTATTTTGCCATGAGAGAATAAGAGTTGTAATTTCAGCTGGTGTGGACATTGACTTTACTGGGAATTAAAGGACTTGCCTCTACCTACAGTAGAGGTGAGAATCATCCTCTGGAGGAGTTTTGACTCCGGCTGTGGACACGGCCCGTCAAGTACACCGCTCAACCTCTTTAAATAGGAGGGTACGGGCTGGTAGTGCGGTGTGCCTTTCTCCCTCCTGCGAGGAGCCAACAACATAAAGGCAGGTAAGGGGGAAAGGATCTGTGCGCTACAAAAAAATAAAATAAAAATTATAATCTTGACCTAGGAGGACGAGGTCCATATGGAGTAGGAGGTTGAGGTGGCGGTGGATGTGGCTGTGTAGGTGGAAGCGGCGGTGGAGGAGGATGAGGTGGCCAACACTGGTTCAAAAATACAACAATGGCTGGGTAAGGCCAGTGATGTGTCGAATTCTGTCCCCCGTCAAATAGTGTCCACCCTGTACTGCGCTTGCTCAGTATGTAGGACAAGGGGATTTCGAAAATCTCCCAAGACGAACGGCACCTGCGTGGTGAGTTCAGGTGAAGGCCACACCATCCGTGGTTCAAGCCGAGCCAAGTGAGGCCGTGCCCGAAGCGTGGCGATCGAACCAAGCCCGTGAGGGGCCCTGTTACTATGTGCTACCGTATGTCCACTTGGATGGTGGGGCACCTCCAAGGCATAAAGGGCAAGCTCAGGCCATGTGCCCAATTTGGAGACCCAGAAGTTAAAGGGGGCAGACCCGTCATCCAGTACGTGTAGGCCTGTGGACACATACTGCTCAACCATGTTGGTGAAATGCTGCCTCCTGCTAAGACGTTCCATCTCAGCTGGTGGTGCTGGTTGTTGTGGCGTGCTGACAAAGCTTTTCCACATTTCAGCCATGCTAACCCTGCCTTCTGAGGTGCTGCCGGTGCCCCGGCTGCGTTGGCGACCTCTTCCTCCTCCTCTGCCTTCGCCTTGTGCTTCCACCGTACACCCGCTGTCAGGTGGGAATGCCACCAGCAGCGCGTCTACCAGCGTGCGCTTGTACTCGCGCATCTTACGATCCCACTCCAGTGAGGGAATTAAGGACGGTACGTTGTCCTTGTAACGGGGATCCAGCAGGGTGGCCACCCAGTAATCAGCACCAGTTAAAATGTGGGCAACTCGGCGGTCATTGCGGAAACACTGCAGCATGTAATCGCTCATGTGTGCCAGGCTGCCCAGAGGCAAAGAAAAGCTGTCCTCTGTGGGAGGTGTATCATCTGCAAAATATTTTTTGTGGCCCTAAATGGCGTTTTTTGGAAGACCACAACACACCCACAGTACGTAACCGCTGAATCGCACAGCTACATGAACTGCAGAAAATGCTATTCAAAAAAAATGTTGTTTTTTTAGTATAGCACAGTAGAAGACAAATATATAGAAATGGTTTATTTCACACGCCTCCACATATGTATAACACACTGCTAAATATTTTTTGTGGCCCTAAATGGGTCTTTTTGCAAGCGTACATTAAAGTGCAAATTTTTTTTTTTTTTTTTTTTGCCCTAAACGGGTCTTTTTTTGCACGAGGAAAATAAAATGCAAATGTTTTATTTTTTTTGCCCTTAATGGGTCTAAGAGCACAATAAAGTGCCTTTTTTTTTTGCCCTAAATGGATCTTTTTCCAAGAGCAGAATACACCCACAGTATGGAAACGGTGTATCTCTCAACGTAATATATGCAGTGCTGGTGCACTGAGCTTGCAGATAAAAGGTCGATTTTCTCTGACACTGGGCTCATGGCAGTGTAAAAAGACTGCACTGCAACACAAACAGGTAAACCTATGCAGATCGCTGAGTTATATCTCTGAATCTGGACTCCTATTCCTATATAATAAATCTCTCTCCCTGAAAGCACTAACAGGAACCTAGCCCTACACTACACTGTCTCTCTATCTTTTCCCTCAGATTCCAGAATCAGGACTAACTCATGTATTTTTCAATCTCTCCCTAAAAGCAACAGCAGCAGACAAGATCCTCTCCCTATCTATTCAGAAGCAGAGTGACGTGTGTGCTGTGTGCCTCTAGCTTATATAGAAGCTGGGTCACATGTTGCACTGACCAATCACAGCCATGCCATTAGTAGGCATGGCTATGATGACTTCTAAGGGCACACCAGCTAATCAAAAGGTGATTGGCTGGCCCCTGAAGCATTTCTAACTGCGCCATTAGATTGCCGAACCCGAACCCGGACTTTCGCGCAAAGTCCGGGTTCGGGTTCAGGAAAAAGCCAAAGTTCGGTACGGACCCGAACTTTACAGTTTGGGTTCGCTCAACCCTAGTCTCATGAAAGATCTTAATGACCTTTATAATAAACTT
Source organism: Rana muscosa (assembly GCA_029206835.1). Classification (NCBI taxonomy): domain Eukaryota; kingdom Metazoa; phylum Chordata; class Amphibia; order Anura; family Ranidae; genus Rana; species Rana muscosa. The sequence continues at coordinate 1,129,872,257 of CM055116.1, forward strand.
AATCATTCCCAATCCTCAGAAATAACGAATCATATACAAGCTAAACGCGCAGCCCTCAATGCCTTGTTGTCAGAAGACACAGAAAAAACATTAAGATTTTCTAAAGCCAAATTTCTTCTGCAGGGTAATTCCGCTTCTGCGATGTTTGCCAGGAAACTCAATCAAGATATTAAACCCCCCCATGTATATAAGCTTAGAAACTCAAATGTAACATTTTTGTAACTCATCCTCAAGATGTCCTTCGAATCTTCACCTCCTTTTACAAAGATCTACTTTCAGGCCCACAAACTCACCCTCAGCCCTCTACATTAGAATGGCTGGACTCTATTCAACTGCCCTTCCTGAATGATCATCAAATTTCTTTGCTTAATGAACCATGCACAGAAACCAAAATAGCTAATCTAATTAAAATCCCTTAAATCCTCTACCGCACCTGGCCCGGACGGCTTCACATCAGCCTATTATAAAAAAAATTCTCCTTCCTTAGTCCCCAGTCTCACAAAGATGTTTAATCATGTTCTCCTGGGGGGCCAATTCCCGGAATCTTTCTCTAATTCCCAAACCCCATAAGGATCATACCCTCCCTCAGAACTTCCGCCCCATCTCGGTTTTGAATAATGATATCAAGTTATTTGGTAGAATGCTGGCCGACAGACTGGCCTTGGTGATTACCTCACTGATCCACACCGACCAAACTGGATTTATCCCTGGCAGACAAATAGTTGATAATATCAGACTAGTCACTAATTTGGTTCAGGACGCCAACCTTCATTCTCGCAACCTATGCTTATTAAGCCTGGAAATTCATAAAACTTTTGATAGTGTTAGTTGGACCTATCTAAACCTCCTTCTCCCGAAATGTGGGATCTCGGACAAATTCATACATGGCTTTAATGCTCTATATCAATCCCCAAAGACTCGAATCAGAATTCCAGGCAATAGTTCGGACTTCTTCACCTTAAGAAGAGGCACAAGGCAAGGTTGCCCACTCTCCCCTCTTCTTTTCGCCTTAGCATTAGAACCCCTAGCCCAAGCCATTAGGAAAAATGATACTATCAGAGGTTACCACAAAGACTCTGATCAGTATAAATTAAGCCTCTATGCCGATGACACCCTTCTATTTTTAACAGACCCTCTTATTTCCCTGCCTAACCTCCTTAAGGAACTCAAAAATTTCCATAAACTCTCAGGATTACGAATCAATCTGAATAAATGCTCAGCCCTACCCATTAATTACACTCCCGATACACTATCTCTTCTGATGAGTAAATTTAAATTTACATGGTCCGCTCACTCTTTCAAATACCTTGGGGTAAACATTACAGCATGCCATAATAAATTATTTAAATCTAACTACCCCCCCTCTTTACCCACATTTGCAGACTACTAAAATCCTGGTCTTCCTATCACATCTCTTATTTAGGTAGAATTTGTGCCTTCAAAATGACTTTACTTCCAAAATTACTTTATCTTTTCAGATCAATCCCAATAACAGTTTCTAAAACCAGATTGGAGGCCCTCCAGAGAGAGATCAATAAGTTTATCTGGAATAACAAAAAGCCTAGAAGTAGCTACTCTCTAATGCATAGATCCCAAAACAAAGGAGGATTGGGCCTCCCCAATCTTTGGCTTTACTATCTAGCAACTAAACTCACCCAAATGGCACACTGGTCCTCTTCTGATCCTCAAATCTCATGGCCTAATCTGGAATCCAAAACAATTTCCCCTCTGAACATTAAAGGAATATTATGGTCCAATATAAAATTATACCATACCCTGCTTAAAAAACCCCACTATAGTAGCTCATCTCTGGCAGTTGTTGTATAAGATCAACCGTAATTATAAGCTCATATCTGACATACCCCCCTTGGCATCTTTTATAGGAGATCTCAGACTCCCCCAAGCCTTCCTTGATCGGGATGTTTTTCATATCTGGATTGAGGGAGGTCTCACTAACCTGAACTCTCTAATTATAAACATGAACTTTCCCCCCTTCTCAGCCTTACAAGCCAAATTCAGTCTCCCATCGTCAGCACTCCCTCAATACATATTAATACAAAAGTTTTATGCTACATACTTCTCCCTGTCTACTAACCCCCCGAGCACTCTCTTTGAACATATCTGTAAGTCAGCCTCCAGAGACAAGGGTCTTATTTCCACGATATACAACTTTCTCCTCAACCTAAACCAACCAGAGAAATCAGGGCCTATGTTGCGTTGGGAGACAGACCTAGGAGTCTCTATCCCAATAGATACTTGGCACAAAATGATTGACAATCTCCGAAAAAGTAGTAGGGCCCCTGCTTATAGGGAATCCCCTTTGAAGGTACTCACAAGATGGTATATGACGCCAGCTAAAATAAATACATTTTACCCCACAGACTCCTCTGACTGTTTCAGGGGCTGCTCTGACAAGGGAGATTACTTCCACATTTTCTGGAGCTGCGGACATCTGGGCCCAATTTGGAGGGCTATGGCTCTCAAACTTGAACACTCCACCAAAAAAAAGATAACTATCAGGCCTCATGCCCACGGACGTTTTTACAGCCGCGTTTTTGAGCGTTTTTTACAGCTTAAAAACGGCTGTCCATGTTAGTCTATAGCTTCATGCCCACCTAGGCATTTTTGAGCTGCAAATAGCATAGGCGTTTTTAAGCTGTAAAAAAAAAAAAAAACAGGACCAGTGCGTTCCCCAGCGCCGGCGTTAGGCATAAAAAACCGCAAAGCGTTAAAAAACGCGCAAAAACGCAGCGATTGCGTTTTTGAGCTCCGGCGGTTTTTTTTTCGAAAAAAATACGGTTGAAAAATTTATATAATAATGGACAGGCGTTTTTAAGCTGTAAAAAACGCGGCTGTAAAAACGTCCGTGGGCATGAGGCCTCACACCTCAAATATGCCTCCTATATGCAGACGTCCCAGATGTCCCCACCTCTTGTAACAGGTTGATCCATACATTGGTTGGCGCTATACAGTGGATGATAGCCTTAAATTGGAGATCTCACAACCTCTGTTGGTCTCAAGTTTTGGCCAGGATGGACTCAGTTAAACTCTGAGAGAATACTTCATACATTGGGAGATGGCATGCAGATCTTCACTAAGAAATTTAGTTATTGGTCCTAACTAGTTATAATTACTTCTTCCTCTTCTTCCATGCTCTTTTGTTTTGTCTAAATTGCATATTGTATTATATACTACAGATTTCAATGTAACCCACCACACACGAAAATGTAATCCCCTCGCTAACCTCATATCATTGTATCTAACATGTAAAGTACTGTACTCTGTATTTCTATGTCTTTCCAAATAAAACTATTTGTAAATAAAAAATAAAACAAAAGAACCTACATAAACTGGCAGGCTGAGTGTGATTGGGGATTCAATAAATTTGTCGATGAAGTGGAAATCTCCATTTAGGCTGCAAAGTACAATTGTAGTATTACCTTTTTTTATTTTAAAATCCTTTTGACCTATTCATATGTTATGAATTTTAACTTTGGAAATGCCTTGCAATACAATTTAGGCTTCATGTACACTGAAGCTGATAAACTGCAGTTTATTGGCATTTTGGCGTTTTTTTAAAAAGCCCATTAACTGCACTCTATGTTAGCCTATGTGTTCATGTGCACATAGCGTTTTTTAGGCCTCATGCCCGCGGACGTTTTTACAGCCACGTTTTTGAGCATTTTTTACAGCTTAAAAACGCCTGTCCATGTTAGTCTATAGCTTCATGCCCACCTAGGTGTTTTTGAGCTGCAAATGGCATAGGCGTTTTTAAGCTGTAAAAAAAAAAACAGGACCAGTGCGTTCCGCGGCATTGGCGTTAGGCGTAAAAAAACGCGAAGCGTTAAAAAAAACAGAAAAAACGCGCAAAAACGCAGCAGCAGCTTTTTTGAGCTCCGGCGTTTTTATCTTGGTTTTTTTTTCGAAAAAAATACGGTCTAAAAATGTATCCACTAACACGGACAGGCGTTTTTAAGCTGTAAAAAATGCTCAAAAACGCGGCTGTAAAAAAAGTCCGTGGGCATGAGGCCTTAGTGTTAATGAGCAGTGGAGTTAATGGGCTATTTTTCTGAACGCAAGAAATTTGCGTTCAAAGTGCCGTTTTTTCGGTGGGAAAAAACGCAAAACACTGAAAAACGCTAATAAACGCTCAAAAACGCAGCTCGCAAGCGTTTTTTTGCGTTTTTTGATCCAAAAAAAAAAAAAGCTAAAAAACGCAACACTGAAAAACGCTAATAAACGCTATCGCAAAAATGCTAAAAACCGTTGAAAGGCTCCCTGTAAAGCTACTGGCGTTTTTATAGCTTTTTTTAGCGTCCAGTGTACATGGAGCCTTACTGTATAATGCACTCCTGCTCAGAGCTTAGTAACAGCCACATCCCTCATCACAAACCTCCACAGATCTAAAGCGCTGAGAAGAGGAGGCGTATCTTTTATCAGGTCTGACAGGTCACTGATTGCAGCCGGCAGCATAGTCAAATCCTGGTGCCCATGGAACTGCAAAGTCACATGTAAACACTCAGCACAACTGCTAAAACAAGCAAGAAGTAGGACTATAAAAATTGAGTTTGATAGCACATTTTTTTTGCCAAAACACTGTGTTTTATAAACTATTGACATTTTTTTAAATGTAAAATACTGGTTTTTACCGTTTTTTCATTATTTGCTGCATTTATGTGTTGCTGCAATGCTGCAGGCATTTCCTCTCTACATACATACATACATAGCTACATGCATACTCCAGCAAAGACTATATGGTATTTCACAGGAGAAGTAAAAGTAATGAATAAAACCTATGAAAAAACAGTGAAAACATATATAGCGCTTACCACCCTCTCCTCCTTGTCTTTGGCTCCTCGCAGGAAGAGAGGGCACACCCCGCTACATGCCCGTACCCTCCTGTGTAAAGAGGTTGAGCGGTGTTATGAAACAGGTCTCCACAGCCAGGTTCTCCAGAGAATGGCTCTTATCTCCATGCTCAATAAAGACAAGTCTCTATTTCCCCCAATTACTTCATTGTCCACTCCAGCCGTAACTCCAACGTAGAGTTTATTTCTCTTAAAAGACAGTCTCTGATAGGAAAGGTTGGAGAGAACAGGACAGCATAAGGTGTGGGAGAGGTCCAGGCACAAACGTAAATACACTTCACTGCTTGGCTTCTCAAGCAGACTCAGCCCATTTGTATAGTCTCCCTAGATAGGGACTAGCATAGGTTGACCAGACATCCCCGGTTTCGGGGGACAGTACCCGGATTGAGGACACTGTCCCCGGACCAATTCTGTCCCCAGTTTTATCCCCGGATTGGAATTAAACAGGGGATGGGGCAATTTCAAAGACAGTCAGTGCAGAATAAAAAATAAATAAAAAATCTGAATTACACTCCCCCCCGCTCTGCCACTCCTACTAGCTTAGGGGGTGTATTTTTTTCCGATTATCTGTGCCCCTTTCTGATGATCATGTGCTGGTCGGAGCGGAGGGAATATTTCTTCAGTTTCGGGTGCATGCCCATTCAGCTCCTCTCACATGTTCTTCTGCCTTGGCTCAAGTACCGGCCAGCCACTTGCCTGCTTATCTCCTTGCCTTCCCTGGTGGATTGATCTTCCTCCGCTCCCCACCCAGTAGTAGCCAGAGGCCCGGAGAGTAAGACTTGACAGGCTGTGAGGCGGGCAGCGGCGGCGACGGGCAGAGAGTCGCTGATTACCGCCATTACTAGTAAAAAAATCAATGTCCCCGGATTCATTTTAAAAATCTGGTCACCTTAGACTAGCAGCCAGAATGGTACTTTAACTAACCGCACAATCACTACACAAACTGGTACACTGGTCTCTGCCACAGACCTGGTGAACTTGGTTTTCAAAGCTTGGCCTCTTTGTAAGGAGAAGACATCCCTCCAGAGAGTTACCAGGCCCCTTCCTTCACTGTGACTTCTCACCAGTCCCTCTGTCCTTCCCTGGCCTCCTCTCAGATGCGGGTCCCCTCGTAAGGCGGCACCCTGAGATTCCTCGATCCTTGATGGGCCCCAGCCGAAGGTGCTGGGCCCAAGGCCTTTAGTTGCTGCCCCAGCGCTAAAGGTGCCTGGGACTGATTCACCGACCTCCGCCCCCGGGCCAAAGGTGCCCAGGGCGGACAGGAACACACACTCCCTGAGAGTAGGACTCCCGACAAATCGCGCCCTACAGGCAGCGTCTGCCCCTTTTATATCCTCTCTCAGCATACACAGCAGGCCGACCACTCCCACTGTATGGTTGCCGAGAGGGGACACACAAGGCACAGCACTGTATCAGCGGTTCAACCCTGGCCCACCATGGCAGCGCCACCCGCAGGCCACAGGGAACTCTTCCTGCAGACAAAATGGTTGATAATGTCCTAACAATTTAGGTGTTTGAGCATAACTACCACTCAAACACTACCCCTAAATTGAGGACCCCGCTACACATATATTTAAAAAAAATGGCAATAGTTTATAAAACACAATGGGGGTTATTTACAAAGGCAAATCCACTTTGCACTACAAGTTCAAACTACAAGTGCAAAGTGCACTTGAAGTTGCACTGAAAGTGCACTTGGAAATGCAGTCGCTTTTCAAACTAAAGTCTTATGCAGCTTACACACGACCGTTTTTCATGACGAGAAAAATGCCATTTTTTTATTTGGTCATTAAAAACGATCGTGTGTAGGCTCCAGAGCATTTTTCAGGACGTGAAAAATGGGCATTAAAAATTTGGAACATGTTCTAATTTTTCTCTTTGTTGTTCTCGTCATGAAAAACGGCCGTGTGTAGGCTTTAACGACGTGAAAAAAACGCGTATGCTCAGAAGCAAGTGATGAGACGGGAGCGCTCGTTCTGGTAAAACTAGCGTTCATAATGGAGATAGCACATTCGTCACGCTGTAACAGACTGAAGAGCACGAGGCTGAAAAGCGCGAATCGTCTCTCACCAAACTTTACTAACACAAGGATCAGCAAAAGTAGCCCAAAGGGTGGCGCCATCCGAATGGAACTTCCCCTTTATAGTGCCGTCCTACATTTCGTACGTCACCGCGCTTTGCTCGAGCATTTTTTTTCATGATAGTGTGTAGGCAAGGCAGGCTTGAGAAGAATCACGTTGTGTGCACGCGGCATTACTTCTACTTGCTTGTTTTAGCAGTTGTGCTCAGTGTTTAAACGTGACTTTGCAGTTTCATGGGCACCAGCATTTGACTATGCTGCCGGCTGCAATCAGTGACCTGTCAGACCTGGTGAAAGATACTCTTCCCCTTCTTAGCAATATACTGTAGATCTGTGGAGGTTTGTGGCTGTTACTCAGCTATGCGTGAGGAAGGGAGAAGAGAGCCAATAACCGGCTTCTGTTAAAGGGACATGTACACTAATAATCAAGGCACTGATTATCAGTGCAGTCCCTACAGTGCCAACCAGTACTGCCAATTTGTGCCACCAGTGCTGCCAATCAGTGCCCACCAGTGCTGCCAATCAGTGCCCACCAGTGCTGCCAATCAGTGTATATCAGTGCCTCCTCATCAGTGTCACCTATAAGTGCTGCCTACCAGTGCCTATAAGTGTTGCATACCATTGCCCATCAGTACCATCTATCAGTGCCCATCAGTGCTTCCTATCAGTGCCACCTATCAGTGCCCACCAGTGCTGCCTATCAGTGCCCATCAGGGTCGCCTATAAGTGCAGCCTCATCAGTGGCTCCTCATCAGTGCCACCTCATTAGTGCCCATAAATGCCCATCAGTGCCACATCATCATTGCCGCTTCATCAGTGCCTATCAGTGTCGCCTATCAGGGCAGCCTCATCAGTGCCTCCTCACCAGTGCCGCCTCATCAGTACCCATCAGCAATGCTGTATCCTGGCCTAGGCCAACAAGGCCCAGGCCTAGGGCAGCACTTTGCAGAGGGGCAGCATGGAAAGAGTCCCCGCCGGCTTGCACTACACTGTTAGTGTAGCGCCAGTCTTATGGGGCGGACTGGACTGAGAGGCAAATTCGTCTAGCGCCCCCATAAAGCGGTCGCACTGCTTCCAGTATGCGGGTGGCCGCGACATTTCACAACTGTGGGGGGGGGGGCGCTGCTTCTAATTTTGACTGTCCTATCATCCTGGACCACAAACCTTCCTCACTGTGCTATATGTTTTCTGCTGCACCATTGGCATGGTTATATCTTCTTAGTCCTCTCCATAAAATGATCAGAAATTTGTGCTTAAAGCAGAACTACAGGCAACACTTTTTTTTTTCATTTTGTATAGGGTAAGGGAGGGTTATAGCCCCTGTCAGTTTATTTTTTACCATCCCTGTCCCATTGCAGAGATTTCCTTTCACTTCCTGTCCCATAGCCAAACAGGAAGTGAGAGGAAATCTATCCAAATTAAGGGAATCCATTGCCCCCCCCCCCCGGCCCTCAGAACTAGTGTCCCCATTTAAAATTTTCAGGGTGGGTCTTAAACAGAAAGGGGTGTGGCCTTAACAGGAAGGGGTTGGTCATATTTAAATTAGGGGGTGCACGAGTTTAGTCAGGCCTAGGGAAGCACAAAACCTAAATACACTACTGCCCATCAGTGCAGCCTAACTGTGCCCATCAGTGCAGCCTGATCAGCGGAAGGAGAAAAGTTACCTGTTTGCAAAATTCTGTAACAAAGTATGAAAAAAAAATTTATTTTGTTTTTTTACTTTTCAGTCTTTATTTGTTTAAATATCGAAAAATTAAAAACCCAGTGGTGATTAAATACCACTAAAAGAAAGCTCTATTTGTATGAAAATTATAAAATTATAAACATTTTGTTTGGGTACAGTGCTGCCTACAGCGCAATTGCCATTCAAAGTGCGACAGCACTGAAAGTTGAAAATTGGCCTGGACAGAAAGGGGGTAAAAGTGCCCAGTAGGCAAGTGGTTAAATAAAAGTGTTTGAAGTTCAGCTTTAAATAAAAGGTACTTCATAAAAACTGAATAAGTAGATAAATAAGAAAATCTTTTGTGCTTCTGGTTTTGCCTGATTATAAATAACCTTTATGATTTTGGTGAATGGGCAGGTTTATGTGGTCTTTTTTATTGCATGTTTATGTACTCTCTAAAGGTGAAGCATTATTAAATATGTATAGAATGAGTTTACAAGCTTTGCTCTTCAAGTACTGTGATGTTCCAGCTTGCAGAGTATAAGAGGAGAAACAGATATCAGTGCTGTGGATTACATTTACACGTTAATGTGAAAGCACTGAGGTTTTACTTCACAATGTCATCTTCAATTGAGGTTCCACGGGGTAATGCTTGTGGGATTACACTGATCTTACATAGGAAAATGGATTTATTTCACAATTAAAGGAGACAAAATTTGAAACCAGTGTAATGATAGATTTTAAAATATGAAAACCTGATAGGCATAAGGTAATGACATGCTATATGACATGCTATAGACTTAAAGACAGGCAAATGTTTATTTTGGATATTGGTTTCTATGTGTTCACATCTATTGATGTTAATTTGAATTATTTCAGAGGCATCCTAGGATCTTGATAGGGATTGGTGCAAATAAGGACTAGAAATATTTTGCCCTGACAACACCTGCTGCTCTGGATTTGGCTGTAAAATGGATCTGTCACCACAAAATAAAATTATCCAGTATGATTATGCAGGATGGAAACTCTGCTACTGGTCTGCACAGAACATATGAGTGATGGTAATATCTGTACCAACAGACATTAAACATATATAATTTCTGTGATACAAAGTACTCATATTTCATTTTCCAGCAGCGCCCACTTGCATTGTATGCACTTTTTTTTTCTCTATTTGTATTTCAAGTATTATATAAATTAATTTGGACCCTTCGTCATGTATATTTTTCTGTTTCAAATATTTTATTGAATTTTATAATTATCAACAAAACTCCATTAACAGAGCATGTACAATAATATAATAGAAATAGATATTCCATTAACAGAACATGTACAATAGTATAGTAGAAAAAGGCGTAATCGTTCAGGAAAGTAACTCTTATAAATGTAAATGAAAATAGATAACCTAGCGGATTGTAGGATAAGATTATGTAACATGAAATGTCATAATCATAGCTTCATGGCAGCTATTTGATGACAAGTAATTAAGAAATTAAGTTATTTGAAATAATATAATATAATAATGTCATCTATGAAGAGAATAGAATGAACCTATAAAGAAATATACATGTAGATTTTTCATGTTAACTTCAAGCATGTTAGTTTAACATTAACAGGTATTAACCACTTGCCGCCCGCCCTATTACAAAACGACGTCGGCAAAGTGGTTTCAATATCCTGACCTTCGATCAGGATTCACCGTTATTGCGCGCCCCCGGGGGGCGCATACTGCACCGATCGGTAATGACGCTTGTCCCTCGGACATAGCCCATCCTCGATCAGGGTAAACAGCCAATGAAATTGGTTGTTTACCTACGTGATCGGCTGTGTCCAAGTATAAACATTGTAGCAGTTTCCAGTGATCTCTCCTTCTCTCTTCTCACACACCGATTGTGTGAGGAGAGAGAAGGAGAGATCTGAGATCTGTGAGTGAAACATATTTTTATTATATTACTGTCTGCACAACACCCCCCCCCCCCCCAATAAAGAGAACCTGTCACAGCCCACCTGGATCTGTCCCAAGCTCTGGTAAATACAAAAATATATAGAAACAACATATTAAATGCAAAAAAGAAGAACAAATTAAAGTCATTGGGTGAATATGTAGACATGCATACCTGCAGACAGATGAAGTAGAGACAATTGTAAGGCAAAAAACTCCCTCTGTAGGGAATATCCAATAGAGGAAATGCCATATACTATTATACTCACATATACTCACATATAGTCACATATATCACTCCTACTATTTTTCCTATGGAACTTCTTCTGTATGTGTAGAGTCTCCGATATTCGGATATGTATATATATCAGACTTTTTCCATCTCATGGTAATTGCATATATGTCGTTTGATCTGATGCACATGGAATGCTTGAAACGCATGTTTTTTAAACCATTAGAATGTAATATATTTGTATATAATTTTGTCTTTAATGTAAATATATCTCATTTTAGATAGTGAGATTTGTTCTCTGTTCTTCTTCCCTCTTGTTGTTCGTCCTGAAGAAGCCTCACGACGAAACGCGTATAAGTACAAGGGACTTAATTCATACATCTCAATATCCTGTATGGTTTTTATTTTTGAACATTGTGTTTATTTGTCTGTATTTTTTGTAATAAATATATCTTTTGTTATTTCTATTGTTGTCTTGCCTTTAAAGTCCGACCATTAATTACCCCTCCTGAGTAATCCTTTATGTTTTCCTCTGCTATTAAAAATCACCCAAAAACCAACCCACCACCTACCCCAAATATATTAAAGACATTGTCACTGCCCTGATTTACCAGCAAGGACCCGCCCCAGGAAGCATTCGCTCTGTGTGAGTCGACTTCATGAGCCACATTTTCCCTATAATCATCACCCCGCAGAATCCAGAAGTAGTGGAGCCACGGCAACTGCAGATGGGATGGAAGTTCAGCAGGACTCCAAGGGCAGAAGATAAGGCAGGTGAAGGCAAGCTGGGTCATACACTGGTGGGCACGTCAGGCACAGTTGCAAAAGGCAGGAGCGTAGTCAGGATACAGGCCGGATGGGTAATAGGCTGGCAGTGAGGTAGCAGAGGGAGCAGGCAGATGCGTAGTCAAAAACAAGCAGGGTCAGATGCAGGCAGAAAGCTGGAACGTCAGTAGCAATCCAGGTCAAGTACAGGAACAGGTAAAAGGTACAAGGCAATGGGAACACACTGGAACGCTGTAGAGCAGACAGCATTGAGTCTGGGTACTGACCCAGTTTAAATAGCCCGCTGGGCGCCAAAGAGCATCATGGGGTGCGCACGCGTGCATGCGCTGATGCGCGCACGTGCGCACACATGCGCAACAGTGGTATTCTGACAGGAACTGGAACAACAGGCCATCTTCTTCGGGAGCCATTTTGGGTGCTGGCATGCCCTTCCTGACAGTGTTAGGAATATGAAGGGCCTTCAAAAATGTGATTGGTAGTCAGAAAATTATATGTGTAATTTATGCTGCTAGAATGCCTGGAGGTGCTATTTGGATGTTGGGCCTCTGTATATGGCCAGGCTGTGCAAACATCTCACACATGTGGTATTGTTATACTCAGGAGGAGTAGCAGAATGTATTTTGGGTGTCATTTTTGCTATGTACATGCTGTGTGTTGAAATATCTTATAAATGGACAACTTTGGGTAAAAAAAAATGCGTTTTCATTTTTTTCCCACATTTTCTGAAAACTTCTGGAAAAAAAATGAACCGTTCAAAAGACTCATTATGCCTCATAGATTATACGTTGGAGTGTTTGCTTTCCAAAATGGGGTCATTTTGTGAGCGTTTTCATTGTCCTGGTGCTCCAGGGCCTTCAAAATTGAGATAGGTCATCATGAAATTATATGTGTAATTTTGCTCCTAAAATGCCTGGAGGTGCTACTTGGATGTTGGGCCTCTGTATGTGGCCAGGCTGTGTAAAAGTTTCACACATGTGGTATTGCCATACTCAGGAGTAGGGATGAGCTTCGAGTTCGAGTCGAACTCATGTTCGACTCGAACATTGCCTGTTCGCCCGTTCGCCGAACAGCGAACAAATTGGGGTGTTCGCGGCAAATTCGAAAAATCTATGGGAGAAATCTAAAGTGCTAATTATAAAGGCTAATATGCAAGTTATTGTCTTAAAAAGTGTTTGGGGACCCAGGTCCTGCCCCAGGGGACATGTATCAATGCAAAAAAAAGTTTTAAAAACGGCCGTTTTTTCGGGAGCAGTGATTTTAATAATGCTTAAAGTGAAACAATAAAAGTGAAATATTCCTTTAAATTTCGTACCTGGGGGGTGTGTATGATATGCATGTAAAGTGGCGCATGTTTCCTGTGTTTAGAACTGTCCCTGCAAAATTGTCATTTTTGAAAGAAAAAAAGTCATTTAAAACTCACTCGCGGCTATTAATGAATTGTCGGCTCCCGGCAATACATACAAAAGTCATTGATAAAAAAAAAAAAAAAAAAAAAGCGTGGGGGTTCCCCAGAATTCAATTACCAGGCCCTTCAGGTCTGGAATGGATATTAAGGGGAACCCCGCCGCAAATTTAAAAAAAAATGACGTGGGGTTCCCCCAAATATCCATTCCAGGCCCTTCAGATCTGGCATGGATATTAAGGGGAACTCCACCCCAAATTTAAAAAAAAATGGCGTGGAGTCCCCCTAAAAATCCATACCAGACCCCTTATCCGAGCACGCAAACTGGCCGGCCGCAGGGGAAGAGGGGGGGACGAGAGAGCGGCCCCCCTCCCTCCTGAACCGTACCAGGCCACATGCCCTCAACATGGGGAGGATGTCCCCATGTTGATGGGGACAAGGGCCTCATCCCCACAACCCTTGCCCGGTGGTTGTGGGGGTCTGCGGGCGGGGGGCTTATCGGAATCTGGAAGACCCCTTTAACAAAGGGGACCCCCAGATCCCGGCCCCCCCCTATGTGAATTGGTAAGGGGTACATTGTACCCCTACCATTTCACAAAGAAAGCGTAAATAAATGTTTAAAAAAACACACAAACACCTTGAAAAAGTCCTTTATTAAAAAAAAAAAAAAAACATTCCATCGGTGAAATCCAGTGTCCCGCGGCGATCCCGATGTCCAGCGCTGTCCTTCATTGGTTGTGCCTGAGCGGACCTGATGGGGAACTCCCTCTCAGTGTTTTAAATGTATAGACCCGCCCCTTCTAAAGTTCCCCATCAGGTCCGCTCAGCGGACCAGATGCGGAACATGAGAAGGGGCGGGTCTATACATGTATTACCAAAGTGAGAGAAGCTCCCCATCAGGTCCGCCCCCTCGGTATGTCGGACCCGCCTACGTCATTGGCCTGAGCGGGGAAACTTCCTTCACTGTGTAAATTTAAATTACACAGTGAAGGAAGTTCCCCGCTCAGGCCAATGACGTAGGCGGGTCCGACATACCGAGGGGGCGGACCTGATGGGGAACTTCTCTCACTTTGGTAATACATGTATAGACCCGCCCCTTCTCATGTTCCGCATCTGGTCCGCTGAGCGGACCTGATGGGGAACTTTAGAAGGGGCGGGTCTATACATTTAAAACACTGAGAGGGAGTTCCCCATCAGGTCCGGTCAGGCACAACCAATGAAGGACAGCGCTGGACATCGGGATCGCCGCGGGACACTGGATTTCACCGCTGGAATGTTTTTTTTTATTTTTTATTTTTTAATAAAGGACTTTTTCAAGGTGTTTGTGTGTTTTTTTAAACATTTTTTTACGCTTTCTTCGTGAAATGGTAGGGGTACAATGTACCCCTTACCAATTCACATGGGGGGGCCGGGATCTGGGGGTCCCCTTTGTTAAAGGGGTCTTCCAGATTCCGATAAGCCCCCCCGCCCGCAGACCCCCACAACCACTGGGCAAGGGTTGTGGGGATGAGGCCCTTGTCCCCATCAACATGGGGGCATCCTCCCCATGTTGAGGGCATGTGGCCTGGTACGGTTCAGGAGGGAGGGGGGGCCGCTCTCTCGTCCCCCCCTCTTCCCCTGCGGCCGGCCAGGTTGCATGCTCGGATAAGGGGTCTGGTATGGATTTTTAGGGGGACTCCACGCCATTTTTTTTTAATTTGGGGTGGAGTTCCCCTTAAAATCCATGCCAGATCTGAAGGGCCTGGAATGGATATTTGGGGGAACCCCACGTCATTTTTTTTAATTTGCGGCGGGGTTCCCCTTAATATCCATTCCAGACCTGAAGGGCCTGGTAATTGAATTCTGGGGAACCCCCATGCTTTTTTTTTATTTTTTTATCAATGACTTTTGTATGTATTGCCGGGAGCCGACAATTCATTAATAGCCGCGAGTGAGTTTTAAATTATTTTTTTTCTTTAAAAAATGACATTTTTTGCAGGGACAGTTCTAAGCACGGGAAACATGCGCCACTTTACATGCATATCATACACACCCCCCCAGGTACGAAAGGAATATTTCACTTTTATTTTTTCATTTTAAGCATTATTAAAATCACTGCTCCCGAAAAAACTGCAGTTTTTAAAACTTTTTTTTGCATTGATACATGTCCCTTGGGGCAGGACCCGGGTCCCCAAACACTTTTTAGGACAATAACTTGCATATTAGCCTTTATAATTAGCACTTTAGATTTTGAACGTTCGAGTCCATTGTATTTAATAGGGTTCTAAAGTTCACACGAACATTTTGTCTGTTCGCAGGTTCTGGTGCGAACCGAACAGGGGGGTGTTCGGCTCATCCCTGCTCAGGAGGAGTAGCAGAATGTATTTTTGGGTGTAGTTGCAAGTATGCATATGCTGTGTTCAAGAAATAACCTATCAATACAATAAGTTTGTGTAAAAAAAAAAATCTAAATTTTCCCAAGAATTGTGGGAAAAAATTACAACTTCAAAAAACTCACCATGCATCTTACTAAATACCTTGGACTGTCTACTTTCCAAAAAGGGGTCATTTTGGGGGTATTTGTACTTTGATTGTTATTGTATCAAGAAATGAGATAGGCCTTCAGTACATCAGGTGTGATCAGATGTGATCAATTTTCAGTGATTTGCATCCTAACTTGTAGACTCTATAACTTTCACACAGACTAAATAATATCCACTAATTTGGGTTATTTTTAGCAAAGATATGTAGCAGTATAAATTTTGGCCAAAATTTGTGAAGAAAAATTACTTCTTTGCAAAATTTTACAATAGAAACGAAAAAAAAGTTTTGTTTTTTTTTCAAAATTTTCTCTCTTTTTCGCTTATATGGCAATAAATAAAAAACCCAGCGGTGATTAAATACCACCAAAAGAAATCTCTATTTGTGAGAAAACAATTATAAAATATTTGTTTAGATACAGTGTAGCATGACTGAGTAATTGTCAATCAAAGTATGAGAGCACTGAAAGCTGAAAATTGGTCTGGACGGGAAGGTGTTTAAGTGCCCTGTATGGAAGTGGTTAAAGTAGAACTTTACTTTAAAAAAATGTGCACAATGTTTTTTTTATTTTTATTTTATTATTTGTTGCTTTGGTTATGTTAGTTTGTATAATGTATTTGTAAGCTGTTTTGATGGTATGATTATGCCATTAATGTACGTACAGTACATTTGTCTATTTGTATAATAATTTTCCAATAAAACTAAGATTGAAATGAAAAAAATGTGCACAGGCAGAATTTTTAATACAGAAGAGATATGCCTCTTCTGCATTAAAGTTACTTACCTGCCTGTCGCACTGTACACTGAGCTCCACACGCTCCGTATAAGAATTTCAACAATGCTGAAATGATTGACCTACTACGCATGTGTGGCAGTGACATCATCTTACCCCAGCCACTGGAAACGGCCAGGGATCAGTACAGAGAAGCCCAGGAGGTTAAACATAAAAAACTGTCAGCCCTGGTCGAAACCGCTATACTAACTATGAAAAGTTAGTATAGTGATCTCCCCTGCTGAGCTATTATGTTCTGACAGGGGGATGCCACCATTGGCTAAGAGCGCCAATTGGGAGTCGGTCAGCTGCTATTTTTCCAGCATGCACGTCCAACAGCCAGCTTCTGTTGGACAGACAGACAGACACACAAGCTGAATGTTGGACATTTTTTTTTTTTGAACCGGCCATTGTCTCCCAACATTCAGCCGGTGTGTACCCGGCTTTTCACCATCACTGACTTTACATGCCTTGTTCTACATTGTCTGGGGAATTAAAAACGCTTCACACATCATTATAATGGCACACTGTGAAGAATGGTGTGCCCCACGTTAACTAAGCAGATAGACCTGTTTCAGGTCTACCTGCTCCCACCACACCAGTTTCTATATTAGCCTGGGTACACACTATTGCAATGCGGTAACCAGTGCAATTTCAGTGCCGGTTCCCGCTGTATGGTTGAATTCGCTTTGCACAGACATCGCATGTGATTCGCACCACAATGCGGTGCGAATCACATGCAATAGTGTGAACCCAGGTTCAGAGTGAAATAGAAACTAGTGCAGGTCTGCACCTAATTAGCAGAGGGAATAGAAAACGTCTGCAAGTTTCCACTAGGTGTGATCTGTCAGCAGACCACTCACATCTCTGCCTCTGTGCGTGCAGTAGTTACACTACATGAGCAGAGCCTTAACAAACCTCCTCTTCCCTTCCACTCTGAGCTGAGCAGGGGCAGGGGTGGCAGAGAGATGGGAGTATGCAGCTCTTGCTCTCTGTGCTGCCTGTCACAGACCCGCAGAACATAGAACTGATCACTCCTAATTAACAAATGGTCTTGCACCATTTTGTTAATTAGGAGCACTATCTGCTAAATTTTTTTTGTTTGGAAGAGTGGTGCAGGCATGTGCTTGCACCACTCTTTGTTAATTCCTCCCATGTGTTGGTGTAGAGGCAGCCATCTTGGTAGAGGAATTGAGCTTTGCTTCCTTACTATGTCAGTCCCTGATGACTGGTGATCTGATGACTGGTGGAGGAATATTCAAGCTTCAGGAAGCCCAGATACATAGAATGATTGTAGAATCAGATAGATCTTTGCACTGCAGAACCTCTCCTGCAATGACAGTGAGCAGTACAGTAGTGATATTACCAAATCTCTCTCCAAATCTTGTGATAGTGGCTGTTAGGACCATAGGGGGATTTACTAAAACTGGTCCACGCAGAATCTAGAGCAGCTGTGCATAGTAACCAATCAGCTTCCAGGTTTTATTGTCAAAGCTTAATTGAACAAGCTGCATTTAGAAGCTGATCAGTTTGCTGTGCACAGTTGCACCAGATTCTGTGTGCACAAGTTTTAGTAAATCTCCCTCATAGGGGTTGATTTACTAAAGGAAAATAGACTGTGCACTCTACAAGTGCAGTTGCTCCAGAACTTAGTAAATGAAGTAAAGTTTCACTTTGCAAAGAATAACCAATCACATGAAAGGAAAATGAAAAAACTGTGTTTTTTTTTCTTGCACGTGATTGGATGTTGGATGTCAGCAGAGCTTCTGCTCATTTACTAAGCTCAGGAGCAACTGCACTTTACAAAGTGCACAGTCTATTTACCTTTAGTAAATCAACCCCATAGGATTTTGTCCTCAACACTTCACAGAAACTGCTCTCCTAAAACTAACAAACGATCTACTAACAGCCAAAACCAATAGACACTATTCTGTACTCCTACTCTTGGACCTTTCTGCTGCCTTTGATACGGTTGACCACCCCCTCCTCCTCCAAAAACTCCACGCTGTTGGCAGTAGTGTATTTAGGATTTGTGCTGCTCTAGGCCTGACTAAACTCATGCCCCCCCCATAATTCAAATATGACCCACTCCTTCCTGTCAAGGCCACGCCCTTTCTGTTTAAGACCCACCCTGAAATTTTCAAGTTGGGACACCAGTTCTAAGGGGCTGGGGGGGGGGGGCAATGGATTGCCTTAATTTGCATAGATTTCCTCTCACTTCCTGTTTGGCTATGGGGCAGGAAATGAAGGGAAGTTTCTGCAAAGGGACAGGGATGGTAAAAAAAATATTAACTGACAGGGGCTATAACCTTCCCTTACTCTATCCAAAATGGAAAAAAATAAGTGTTGCCTATAGTTCTACTTTAAGCACAAATTCCGGATAATTTTATGGAGAGGACTAAGAGGATACAACCATGCCAATGGTGCAGCAGAAAACATATAGCATAGTGAGGAAAGTTTGTGGTCCAGGATGATAGGACAGTCAAAATTAGAAGCAGTACCCCCCCCCCACAGTTGCGGAATGCCGGCCGCCCACATACCGGAAGCAGTGCGGCCGCTGCCCAGTCCGCCCCATAAGACTGACGCTACACTAACAGTGTAGCGCAAGCCGGCGGGGACTCTTTTTGTGCTGCCCCCCTGCAAAGTGCTGTCCTAGGCCTGGGCCTTTTTGGCCTAGGCCAGGAAACAGCGTTGGCTGTTGGTCTCTGTGACTGTACTCTTCGCTGGTTCTCTTTCTACTTATTTAACCACACCTTTAGCGTTACTTACAATTCTACTTCCTCCTCTTCTTTTTCTCTTCCCCCAAGGTTCTGTTCTTGGGCCGCTCATATTTTAATTCTACACCTCCTCCCTGGGTCAGCTGATAGCCTCGGATGGCTTCAAATACCATGTCTACGCCAACGACACCCAAATCTATTTCTCTACCTCTCAGCTCACTCCCTCCGTCTCCTCACGTATCACTAATTTACTAACAGATATATCAGTCTGGATGTCACACCACTTCCTCAAACTCAATCTATCCAAAACCAAACTTATAATTTTTCCTCCACCACTTTCTCCTGATCTCTTTGTCAAAATTGATGGCACAACTATAAGCCCATCCCTGCATGCCAAGGTTCTAGGTGTAGTCCTGGACTCTGAACTCTCCTTTAAGCCCCACGTCCAAACACTGTCCATATCTTGCCGCCTCAACCTCTGCAACATCTCCAAAATATTCCCCTCTCTAACCAATGACACAACAAAGCTCTTAATTCACTTCCTGGTCATCTCTCGCCTCCACTACTGCAACCTCCTACTCATTGGCTTACCTCTACATAGGCTATCCCCCCTTCAATCCATCATGAATGGTGCTGCCAGACTCATCCACCTCACCAATCGCTCTGTGTCTGCTACTCCTCTCTGTCAATCCCTCCACTGGCTCCCGCTCACCCAACAAATTTTATTCAAAATACTAACAGCTTACAAAGCCATCCACAATTTAGCCCCCAGCTACATCACTAGCCTAGTCTCAAAATACCAACCTAATCATTCTCTTCGTTCCTCTCTAGACCTCCTGCTCTCTAGCTCCCTCTTCACCTCCTCCCAAGCTCGCCTTCAGGACCTTTCCAGAGCCTCTCTAATCATATGTAACTCCTTACCCCAAGCTATCCGATTATCTCCTACTCTATTAGCTTTTAGACGATCCCTGAAAACCCTCCTCTTCAGAGAAGCTTATCCTACCCACACCTAACAACGGCATTCCCATTTTCTCCATCAGTTCATCCCCCACAGTTATTACTTTCTGTTTCACTTGACCCTCTCTTCTAGATCATAAGCTCCCTCTGATTCCTCCTGTATTGAATTCTATTGTAACTGTACTGGCTGCCCTCATGTTGTAAAGCGTACAAACTTTTGGCGCTATATACATCTTGTATAATAATAATAATAATAATGTCTTAGTTGATCTCACACTACATACATATACAGTAGGGATGAGCCCAATGTTTGCCTGTTCGCCGAATAGCGAACAATTTGCGGTGTTCGTGGTAATTTCAAAAGCCGCAGAACACCATTTAAAAGTCTATAGGAGAATAACATGAAAAATCAAAAGTGCTCATTTTAAAGGCTTATATGCATGGCATTGCCATAAAAAGTGTTTGGGGACCTGCGTCCTGCCCCAGGGGACATGTATCAATGCAAAAAAAAGTTTTAAAAACAGACGTTTTTTTCGGGAACAGTGGTTTTGGTTCGGGGTTCCCCTTAATATTCATATAAGACCCAAAGGGCCTGGTAATGGACTGGGGGGGGACCCATGCCGCTTTTTTCAATGAGTTTTATCTGTATTAGCGGGACCCGACAATTCATTACAGCCGCGATCAGTTTTAAATGACTTTTTTTCCTTTAGAAATGTAATTTTGCTGTGGGACTGTTCTAAACACGGGAAAACTGTGCCACTTTACAGGCATGCTATAGACACTCCCCAGGCATGAAATTTAAAGGAATATTTCATTTTTATTGTTTCACTTTAAGCATTATTAAAATCACTGCTCCCGAAAAAACGTTAGTTTTTAAAACTTTTTTTTGCATTGATACATTTTCCCTGGGGCAGGACCCGGGTCCCCAAACACTTTTAATGACAATACCATGCATATAAGCCTTTAAAATTAGCACTTTTGATTTTTCATGTTCGTGTCCCATAGACTTTAATGGTGTTCGCGTGTTCGGACACATTTTTTCTGGTGCGAACCGAACCGGGGGGAGGGGGGGGGGGGCATTCGGCTCATCCTTAATATACAGCTATGAGGCTCAAGGACTCAAGGTACAGGGGTGCCTAGGTACAGGAAGCGTGTTGTTGTTTTTAAGGAGAAATCCCAGACATAAAGTAAATTTGTCAATGTACTACCTAGGTACAATTGACAATCCTAGATGTTTCCTATAAGATAAGAAATTATTATAACTAATTCTTTTAGTTTAGGTCCACTTTAAAATCTTGGTAGTGTACACATATTTTTTGCTTAGCCCCTGCTGCTGCCTCAGTCTGTGTCCAGGCAATGCAAAAATCCATCACACTCACGCAGCCTAGCTCCTCTGCTGCCTCTTATCCTACCATTGTAACAATCCATCACCTTTTCATGCTGATTAATTCACTGCTGCCACTTACATTGTGACCTAACTGAGTATTACACTGAGCATATTGATCAATGACGGAGGTTGGGACAGTGCCAGATTTATAGGGGGGCAAAAGGAAAAATTGCCCCAGGCCTCCCTGCCAGACTTCCTTTATAAAAAAAATTAGACTTCAGTAGCAAGTTGTCTAGTTGCAGCCTTTGCCAAGCTCCGGTAATGTATCACTCCATCCCAACAGGCAGTTTTATTACATGATGAGGGGCTTACTGATACCTTTCCAGGTGTTAATGTATCTCTTAGAATATATTTGAGCATAAGGCCCGGTTCTCACAGGGGCGGCACGACTTCGGGGGCGACTCGGCGGCGCGATCTCAAGATGACTTGAGACGGCCGCCTGAGGCGATTTGCATAATGACTTCTGTATAGAAGTCAATGCAAGTCGCCCTGAGTCGCCCCCAAAAGAAGTACAGGAACCTTTTTCTAAGTCGGAGCGACCTGAGTCGCTCCTATTAGAACGGTTCCATAGCACAGAGCGGGACGTGACTCCTCAGGCGACCGAGTCGCCCGAGGAGTCGCCCCTATGTGAACCGGGCCTTACAGTCACTAGTTGTTCAGGAGAAAGGTCCTTCAGCAAAATGGCACTGATAAAGAATTATCTGAGAACCACAATGTTCCATGAAAGACTTAGTGCTCTGTGCCTACTGGCTGTCAAGAGCAGTGCCCTCACAATGATACAGTTTGATGAGTTAGGCAGCCAGTAGATTATGCGATTTTCTTTCCTTCCATCATGGAGTGTTGATGGGGGAATGCTTCCTGGAGCGCTATTACATTCCACTGGCAGGGGAGGTGGGGCACGGGGAGCCTTCCGGCCAGTAGAACGCAATGATTACTGCTAGCGGCTATAGCCAGGGGCAGTAATCTCTTGTAAACAATGTAGATGGATTGACTTCGTTACAAGCCGAGTTGAGATTTGATCCATCTATAGTCGGCTTAGGTTAAAGATTTTGCAGGTGCTAAGTGCAGGAAGAAAGACTTTTTGTAAATATTTTAGTGTGATACAATACTGATTTATAACATTCCAGTTCTAATTACCTGTGTAATATGTATTCTTACAATCAATAAAATTAATAAAAAAATCAAACAAATGTCTTCTTTGAAACCTAAAATATTTTTTTAGAACAAATGCGGTTTATCAATTTCTGTTTACAAAAGAATACAATGCTGATGCTATATGCAGTTTAAACACTTGACCTCTGGAAGATTTACCCCCCTTCATTAACCAGGCCATTTTTTGCGATACGGCACTTTTAATTTAACTGACAATTGCACAGTCATGCAATGCTGTACCCAAATAAAATTGATGTCACTTTTTCCCCATGAATATAGCTTTGTTTTGGTGGTATTTGATCACCACCACGTTTTTTATCTTTTGCGATATAAACAAAACAATTTTGAAAAAAAAAAAATATATATATTTTAAACTTTTTGCTATAAAACACATCCAATAAAAACATTAAAAAAATCTAATTTCTTCATAAATATAAGCAAATATGTATTCTGCTACGTGTTTTTGGTAAAAAAAATCCCAATAAGCATATATTGATTGGTTTATGCGAATGTTATAGCGTCTAAAAACTATGGTATATACTTATGTATTTTTTATGTATTTTTTTTATACTAGTGTAGCGCACCAACCTCTCCCCTTACCTGCCTTTAATTTCTGGCTCCTCGCAGGGAGGGAGAGGCACGCCGCACCACAAGCCCGTACCCTCCTGTGTGATGAGGTTGAGCGGTGTTAGTTTTCGGGCCTGCCTGCGGCTGGAGTTGAATCCTCCCGAGGATGATTCTCACCTCTACCTTGAATAGATGCAAGTCTTTATTTTTGCCCAGTAATGTAACTGTCCACACCAACTGAAAGTCCAACTTCTATATTTATTTCACACTGGATAATAAATAGTCTCTTTAACAGCAGACAGGTTGGAACAAGACACAGGACAGCTTAGGTGGGAGGAGGTCCAGGCACAAACTCAAATGATTTCTCCAGACTGTTTAGGTTTCAATCTCTGCCACAGACCGTGAGTTTGGTCTCTGCCACAGACCGGGTGAATAAAAGTCACTGCCACTGACTTGGAGAATGGGTCACTGCCATTGACCTGGTGAATAGGGCCTTGCCCTATGAAGTCACTGCCACTGACTTGAAGCGAGTAGGGTCACTGCCACTGACCTGAAGAACTACCTTCTTAAAGTATTTTTTTTTTTTGTTTCACAAAACCTTCTTAACCTCCCTGGCGGTATGATTCTGTCAGATTTTAGGTGCTGAAAGCGGTACCATTATTCTGCATGGAAATTTGGCGTTTTATATTGCAGGCCTGTAATTCTTAGGAAAGACTCACTTAAATCTGTCCAAACCAGAGTCTAGTAGACATCCCGGATATGATCAAGTTCAAAAAACAAAATTATACATTATAATAAAATAAATAACTATAAAATAATTATAACAAATAATAATATAATAATAATAAAAGTGTTTTTCAGTGTTTGATGACGAATTTCCCCACAAATCACTATCGCTTAATTCTGCGAGTGATTCTAATTTATTATCGCTGTTTTTTAGCTGGTCTAAAACCACTTTTGACATAAAGGGACACTTTTTGGTTGCTATGGACAATCTCCAGTTTCCAGGCAGAAAAAAAAGTTTTTATTATATAAAAGTGCATGCAGGACACTGGACCGACCACTAGGGACAATGGGGGTGTGTAATTATTACATACAGTACTGTAATCTGTAAGATTACAGTATACTGTATGTGTACTGTGTTTTAACTTTTTTGAATTTGGCGCCGATCTCCGTCCCCGTGCGTCGTAACGTCGCAGGGAACGGAGCTCGGCGGCATTCGGCAGTGTGTGAATCGAGCGAGATGACGGCTCGATCACACAGCGGGGAAGCATCGCAGGATCCAGGGGACAAGGTAAGTAACTCCTGCCTGGATCACTGCGACGCAGCCCGAGTCGGGCTCGGGGTTACCACTTTTGGTGCTGAAATTTAACCCCGAGCCAGACTCGGGAATACCGCCAGGGAGGTTAAAGTATTTGGCCCATGTCCGGAGAGTTACCAGAGGCCCTCACCGTCACCACGACTCTGCGCTGGGTCTTCGGAAAGGGTTGCCTCCCTGGTCTCCTCATCTCAGATACGGGTTCCCTCGCAAGGCGGCACCCTGGGAGCTCTCGATCCATAGCGGACCCCAGCCGAAGGTTGCTGGGCCCCGGGCCTTCAAAATAGTACCTCATCCCAGACTGAAGGTGGATGGAACAGGAACTCCACCTCCGGGCCTAGGGTACCCGGAGATAACACGCACCCCACCCAGGCCGAAGGCGACTGGGCGCGGACAAACCACACACACCCAGGCTGAAGGTGCCTGAGCGTGGATGAACGAAGCCCCATGGAAGATGGCCGCCCCCTTTTTATACCCTCTCCCGACAGGCACAGCAGGTTCCGTACTACTACCGAGAGGGGACAAAAAAGGCACAGCCTTGTATCAGTGGTTCAACCCTGGCCTACGGCAACAGCGCCACCTGTAGGCCACAGGGAACTGCACACCGACACTATCTCCCATGAACAGAAATGGTCCATTAACCCTAACAATCAGTGTGTCTGAGCCTAATTACCACTCAGACACTTCCCCTGAATTGAACACCCCGCTACACATCCCCCCCCACTAAATTGACACTGGTCCTCAGTGTCTGGAACAAACCCATGCCTCTCAAGCCTGAGTCAGCATAGGCCCAATCCAGAGACTAAACTACAAAAAAATAGGATTTTTTACTCACCGTAAAATCCTTTTCTCTGAGTCCATGGACCGACACAGCTTCTCTATTGACAAAGTGGGTATTATCCGTTAATTAGGAGTGACTAGGCAGAAAAACTTGTAAAAAGTGTTGCATCACACCTTCTACAGTACCGCCCAGGGGGCGGACCCTCTGGGTATACCCTCTCAGTCTGCACATCACAGATCAGTTTGTCAAAAAGCAGTACAAACTTAAAAGGAGGGGTGGGTGCTGTGTCGGTCCATGGACTCAGAGAAAAGGATTTTACGGTGAGTAAAAAATCCTATTTACTCTTTCGTCCATGGACCGACACAGCTTCTCTATTGACAAAGTGGGATGTCCCAAAGCAGTGTCAGAGAAAAAACGAGGGGTGGTAACAGCATAAAAACAAACTTCACCCCAAAACACAAAACAGCACTCCCCCAACGGAGGAGTTGCAACTCTAAACAGCCGCCTGCAAAACCTTGCGGCCGAAAGAGGCATCCGAAGATGCACCTACATCAATTTTGTAGAATTTTGTGAAAGTGTGAGCGGACGACCAAGTCGCCGCTTTACATAGTTGGGAAACAGACGCTTGATGTCGGAAAGCCCAAGAGGCACCTATTGCCCTGGTCGAATGCGCCATGACAGGAAAGGGGGGCGCCTGACCCTTTAAGGCGTAAGCCTGGATTACTATCTGTCGGATCCACCTAGAGATGGTGGCCGATGAGACTGCTTGGCCCTTCTTGGGACCAGCCACCGAAACAAACAGTGAGTCTGACTTCCGGAACAGGGAAGTAGCAGATATGTATACTCTCAAAGCTCGGACAACGTCCAAGGAATGCAACGCCGACTCCTTAGGATTCGACGGCTGAGGACACAAGGATGGAAGTACAATGTCTTCGTTGAGATGAAAAGCCGAAACGACTTTCGGAAGAATGGAAGGCTGCGGCCGCAGCACCACCTTATCCTTGTGGAAAATCAAATAGGGAGCCTTGCAGGACAAGGCTGCCAGCTCAGAGACTCGTCTAACTGACGTAACAGCCACCAAAAAGACCACTTTCTGAGAAAGTGTCAACAGGGGAATATCTCTAATATTCTCAAACGGTGCCGTCTGAAGCACCGAGAGGACCAGGTTCAACTCCCACGGAGGTAATGGGGGGCGGACCGGAGGGGCCACATGTCGAACCCCCTGCCCAAATGTACTCACGAGAGAGTGAGTCGCCAGGGGTCGCTGAAAAAAGACAGCCAGGGCAGATATCTGTCCCTTAATCGTACTTAGGGCAAGCCTTTGGTCTACCCCATGCTGTAAAAACAGCAGGATTCTGGAAACCAAATAGGTACGCGGATGCCATTTCATTTCCTCACATATGGAGATGTAGGCCCTCCAAGTGCGGTGATAGACCTTCCTAGAGGACGGTTTCCGAGCACTTCTCATAGTAGAGATTACTGAGTCTGACAGGCCCCGATCTCTCAGTACCTGGTTCTCAACAGCCATGCCGTTAAAGCCAATGACTGTAAAGCAGGATGGAATATGGGACCTTGCGATAGCAGGTCCTTCCGTAGTGGTAGGCGCCAGGGGACGTCTGCTACCAGACGTACTAGATCGGCGTACCAAGGACGCTGAGGCCAATCTGGAGCGATTAGGATCATTGGAATTCCCTCTGCCTCCACTCTGCGGAGCAGAAGAGGAAGAAGCCTTAAGGGAGGGAAGGCATAGATTAGCCGATACTGACCCCACGATGCTACCAACGCGTCCGTTGCGTCTGCCCATGGGTCTCTTGACCGGGCCACAAACCTCAATACCTTCCGATTGAGTCGGGAAGCCAGAAGATCTACGTCTGGTGTGCCCCATCTTTGGCAGAGGAGTTGGAACACCTCCGGGTGTAAGGACCATTCTCCCTGGTCCAGCATCTGGCGGCTCAGGTAGTCCGCCTGCCAGTTTTCCACACCCGGAATGTACACGGCCGACAGTGCCGGTACGCTCCTCTCTGCCCACTTCAGGATGCGAGCGATCTCTGATGCTGCAGCTGAGCTTCTTGTTCCTCCTTGATGATTGACATATGCCACTGCTGTGGCGTTGTCTGACTGGATCCTGACTGGACGCCCTTGCAGTCTCTGAGACCATTTGAAGAGGCACAGCTTGATCGCCCGGATCTCCAGGACATTGATCGGCAGGAGGGCTTCCTCTGGGGTCCAGCGACCTTGCGCCGACTGGACACCCCAGACTCCCCCCCAACCTGTAAGGCTGGCGTCCGTCGTGATCACTATCCAGTAAACCGGAAGAAATGACTTCCCGGCCATTAGAGCCGGTGCTGTCAGCCACCATACCAGGGATCTCCTGACTAGGTGGCTCACTCGGATTTGATAATCCAGAGATGAAGGGCATCTGTTCCATCTGGACAGAACTTCCTTCTGTAACACTCGAGTGTGGTATTGAGCATATGGGACCGCCTCAAAGGAGGCTACCATGAGGCCCAACACTCGCATGCAAAAACGGAGTGACGACCAATTCCTGGAAGTCAGCTGCCGTACTGCAGCCGGAGGGTCTGCAACTTCTCCACAGGGAGGAATACCTTTGCCTCTGAGGAATCCAGAATCAACCCCAGGTACACTAGGCGTTGAGTGGGCACCAATACTGACTTTTGCGTGTTTAGTATCCAACCACAGTCTCGAAGAGTCTGACAGGTAATGGACACGCTTACCTCTAATTCTGAGCTTGAAGGGGCCTTCAGCAGAAGGTCGTCCAAGTAACCTGTGATAGCGATACCCCGCTGTCTTAGAAGTGCCAGAATCGGAGCGAGCACCTTGGTGAACGTCCTGGGTGCTGAGGCAAGGCCAAACGGGAGGGCCACAAACTGGTAGTGGTTCTTCCCGATAGCAAATCGCAGAAACCTCTGGTGTCTGGAGTATATGGGGACATGCAGGTATGCGTCCTTGATGTCCAAGGAGGCCAGAAAGTCCCCTGGATGGAGAGCCGTGACTACGGATCGAACCGACTCCATCCGAAATCTTTGTACCTTCACAAAGCAATTGAGGGCTCTGAGATCCAAGATTGGACGAACCCCCTCCTTCTTTGGCACAATGAACAGATTTGAGTAAAAACCCTGACCCCGTTCCTGTTCTGGAACTGGAATAACTACCCCGCGTTCCAGTAGACCCTGGACCGCCCCATACAGGGCCTCCCGACGGGTCGGTAGTAGCTGGAGATTGGAGGTGATGAATCTGTCTGGTGGACAAGAGAGAAATTCTATCTTGTAGCCTGAGGAGATTACTTCGCAAACCCACCTGTCGGAGACTAGAGCAGTCCACTGAGTCGCGAATTCGCGAAGACGTCCCCCCACCCGAGAGCTGGGTGGGGGCGGACCTTCATGTGGACGCAGATTTGTCCGCAGGCTTGTTGGGTCTGCGGGACCAAGGACGCTTTTGTCCTTGGGCAGGCGCTTTATCGGCCTGGGGTCTTTTCCCTGTCGCCCTAGGGGGACGAAAAAAACACTTGTGTGCAGTAAAGGAGGGCCCTTGCCCTTGGCGTGGCCCCTTACCCTTGCTAATTTGGGGAAGCAAAGTGCTTTTACTTCCTGTGGCATCCTTGATGATGTCATCCAGAGAAGCCCCAAAAAGTCTGTCGCCCTTAAAAGGCAGATCCAACAGGGCTTTCTTGGAAGTCTGGTCTGCAGACCAGCCTTTTAGCCAGATCAGGCGGCGTATTGCTACTGCATAAACCGAAGTTTTAGACAGCAGGGGAATAGTATTCATGTCTGACTCGCAGACAAACCTAAGGCCCTGGACCAACAGGTCGGCCAATGTTATCTCATCAGGAGGAGCATCTCGCTCCTTAACCCCTGGAGTAGCAATCTTGCCCATTCAGTAAGTGTGTGAGACACTAGGGCCCCCGCCAATGCCGGGCGTACTGCCGAGCCTACCACTGAGTATAGGTAGCAAGCGAGTGCTTCAGCCTTCTTATCCACAGGGTCCTAGAAAACAGGAGCCCCTTCTACAGGAATTGTGGTGGCTCTATTAAGTCTGGACACCGGAGGGTCCACTATAGGGGGGAGAGGTCCATTTCTTCAGAAAACTCTCCTCAAAAGGGGTACCGTTCCGCAAACCTCTTTGGGGCTGTAAAGACCCTCAGTGGGTTCTCCCATTCCTTGTATAAGAGTTTATCAAAAGACACACAAGGGAACACCTTAGCAGTGCGGGCAGGTCTATGAAACCCAAGTGGACCGGAGTCTCTGCTGCTTCTGCAGTATTTTCCAACTTTAGCGTATCCCGCACTGCAGTAATAAGGTCAGATACCAAAGCCGTCTCGCGTACTGACCTGGACTTGGAGTCCTCCTCACTGTCCGATTGGTCACGGTCTGCAGTCTCTGATGCATCAGAATCTGGGCCATGAGCCGTAGCTGGACCTGGTTCTGCATCAGAAATATCCCCAGAAGATTGCAGGGGACGGGGGCATTTATTACCCCCTGTATTCCCGTGTGCTGCTTCCACCCTGGCAGCAAACGCCTCTAGGATTGCCGACATAGCGTCCATAGACACCTCAGGGACACCAGCTGCTAAATCTGGTGTTTCAGGGGAGAAGACATCTGGCTCAGATGCCATGCTGACCACACGCTGACACTCACAGGGCTCCAGGCAAGATATCAATAGGCCACCCTTCTGCGCTGCAGAGATGCTGGGTTACCCAGAGGACTCACCACCCTGGATAGGTACTGCTATGCTGCGCCTGTGATGCTGTCCCCTTGCTGCTGTGTCAGTCTGCTTCTTTTATCAGCACTTCCTGTGTGAATTTTCACGCCAGTGTAATGCACCCTAGAGGCCGGAGGCTCTTGCAAAATGGTTGCCAAAAACGTCTGTATGGAAGATAATGTGGGCTCTAAGAAAATGGCCGCCGACAGAAGATAGAGGTCAGGCAGCCATAGCCCACAAAAAGATGGCCGCCGAACGGCAATATCTGCATACAGGGTGGACCAACATGGCCGCCGATCACCTGATAGGGGCCAGTGGGTGTGGCCGAACCACAGGAAGATGGCCGCCAGGCAGTTACAAGAGGCCAAACTTGGTATGGACCACCTCAAAATGGCCGCCGACAGCATGGAGACACAGAAACACAGGTAAGCAAAAATGACATTTCTTTTAAATGTTAGTTACAGCCAGCCCCGCTCCAGTGGGACCCCCTAGGTGACCCCCAGCACCCAGCAACCTTTAGCTAGAAGCCCAGGGAGGAGGGAAAGGCAGGGAGAGAGGGAAGAAAGGGGCCACAACCACTTACTTGATCTCTCCAGGAATGTCCAGCTAAATCACCCAGCCGAGGCAGGGGAGTTTTACTTACCTATCCTGCATGTATTCTGCTGGAAGACATTCCAAACAGATCATCGTCCGCGCACGGAAGGTGACTGTTGGCCAGGCATGCTGTGATTGGACCCAGAAGGGACGATCATATGTATGCCCTGGAGCATGACGCTCACCGGACAGGCTGCTGCGACTCGGCCGTAAGGTCAGCCGAAGCTGAGCGGTCCGATGCAAGCCTTGGAGCGTAAGCTCACCGGCCAGGCTGCTGCGACTCGGCCGTAAGGTCAGCCGAAGCTGAGCGGTCCGATGCAGGCCCTGGAGCGTAGGCTCACCGGCCACCCGTGGAGCGACGGGCATGTCGTGGAAAACCCAGCGCGTAGCTAGGGTCGGCACACGCTCGATGGCCGAAACTGGGGAGACTACAAGGATCGAGGATCCAGCCTGTCACCCAGTCGGCAGTTGATCGAAGATCGCAGGAAACAACAAATGTAGCAAAAAAATAAAATAAATATATATATATCTTTTTTCCCCGGACCAATGGGCCCGAAGGGAGCCATGTCCTACTCCTTGCTAGACAGAAAAAAACTGATCTGCGATGTGCAGACTGAGAGGGTATACCCAGAGGGTCCGCCCCCTGGGCGGTACTGTAGAAGGTGTGATGCAACACTTTTTACACGTTTTTCTGCCTAGTCACTCCTAATTAACGGATAATACCCACTTTGTCAATAGAGAAGCTGTGTCGGTCCATGGACGAAAGAGTAAAGGACAATTTAAAAAATTGCCTGTTTGTGCCGGAACCTAACATGGGGAAAGGAGGTGAAACATAGAAGGGAAAGAAGAAATCACACGTGTACATTAAAACATTAAATGTCACATACAATACTTTCAATAGATTTTTTTACATTTCCCTCCCGCCTGCAAGATCCACCCCATACTCAGTAGTCTTGCTTGGCGTCCGCCTGCAGGGAAAGAAAAAAACATACACATCTAAAATGACATAAGTTGGAATGAACAGATTCTCCCCGAGAGGAAAATCCCTTCCTTCCAAAAGTAAACTGCATCATCACTAGCAATGTAACAGTTGCACAACACCGCCACCTAGTGGTAGTGCTGTGATTAAGACACTGATGTTCCTTAGTTTTTTTCTTTTTTTCCGCGCCCTCCTTAATCAGAATACCCCTTATATAGGCCTTATGTGCTTCCCATATCACTGCCTCTGACATATCTTCTATAGCATTCTCTTTAAAAAATAGTACTAGTTCATGTTTTATTCTTTGGACAGTTTTTTTATCCTGTAAGAGCTCTTTGTTTAGTTTCCAGTTATTATTTCTCTTTGGGGACTCTCCTATCTTTAATTGAAGTATTATTGGCGCATGGTCTGAAAATGTTGTTATACCTACGTCCGTGTCTTCCACTGATTCTAATAACTGATGTTCTACTAAGAAAAAATCCAATCTTGAGTATGTCCCATGTACCGGGGAATAGAACGTAAAATCCCGCTGTTTTAGATGTTGAGATCTCCACACATCCACTAATTGATGTTGATGCATTCTCTTTTTTAGTTTATTCCTCTGGGCTATTCCAGTCCCCGGTACAAGCGACGTGCTATCCATCTTTGGATCCAAACACAGGTTAAAATCTCCTGCCATAACAGCCCCCCCCCTTCTTGAAATCCATGAAATCATCCATAACCCTGATTAGGAATTTGTTTGACTTTTTATTTGGGCCATATACGTTTGCCAATGATACCTCCTCTTCATTCAATTTACCCCTTATAAATAAGTAACGCCCTTCTGGGTCGGTTTTCCTCTCCTCCAATATGAATCGGGATCCCTTGGCAAACCCTATAGCCACTCCTTTAGCACATCTTATCGGTGAGTCCCCATAGTACCAGAGGAGATCATCCTTTGAGATAATTCTCCGGTTTGAGCTCTGAAAAAAGTGTGTCTCCTGCAATAGTACTACTTCAGCCTTCATGGAACAAATTTCTCAAATTATATTTGCGCTTTTTATAGGGGCATTTAACCGGCGGACATTATATGAAATAATTTTTGTATTTATCATTTTTCACATGAGAAAGAGCCCCAGTAAGAGAACAGAGCAATATCCTTTGTGGTTTTCCTGGAGATCCCCCCTACCCTCTCCCCACCCTCCCCCCCACAACCCTCCCTCTCCTATCCCACCCTCCCCTTCCTGAATGGGGACATTTGGCCTCCCCATGGCCCAGAGATCCATGGCCTACCCTCTCCATCTGGCCTTACGGTACTCCCCCCTTGAGGTTGGACTTTACCTTGGGCCTCTACCGGAGCCTCTACCACCCCCTATGTATTGGGGGGACTCCCATGCCCCTACTACTCCCTCGGCTTCTTCTTTATCTTGGCTTACCCGTCTCTACCCTTCACCCTTTCCCCACTGTTTCCCCCCTTCCGCTACCCGGCACCTCCCCAGTCCAAAAACCCTGTCTTCCCTTTCTTTTTCTTCCCTTCCTTTTCTTCTTCTGTGTTGTTTTCTGCCGTTACTTCCCTCTATTTTTCCTTGGCTTCAGCTGCCATGTATGTGAGTCCTCTTTATTAGTATTCTTTTCTTGTGGCTCCCACCATCCCGGAATCTCTAATTCTGGGATATCTAGTCTATTGAAAAATGTCAGCATATCTTCCGGGAATCTCAGAGTCGCTGATCGCCCATCTTTACATCCAATTAGGCAGGCTGGGAAGCCCCATGAATATTGAATGTTATGCAATTTCAAATGTTCCAACAGAGGTTTCAGAGAAAAAAACTAAGGAAAAAAAACTACATTAATAAAATAAATCTCCATCTTAGAACAGCTACACAAGAGTACCAGAAAAAAAGAAATTATATTGATGCTGAGTGCGAAAAGAGAAGAGTTGAGAGAAGTAATAGAGCAAGAGACCAGAACTGTCTTTAACCAAATTAAGAAAGAGAGATATCAACACGGTAATAAACCCGGGAAATATCTGGCAAAATTACTAAAAAAGAGAAAATCTGTCAACTTCATAGAGAAAATACAATCAAGTACGGGGGAATTAAGATATAAAACAACAGAAATAGCAAAAAACTTTCAGGAATTTTATGGAAAACTTTACTCAATTAATGTAAAAGAGACAAAAGAAGAATTAAAACAAAAGAAGGAAAAAACAAAAGCTTTCTTAAATGAGATAAAATTAGAGAAAATCCCGGAAGATAAAATTAGTTTCCTAGAGGCCCCAATAACAGAGGAGGGAATAATAAAAATAATACAAGATCTACCCAATGGGAAAAGCCCAGGACCAGACGGCTTTACGATACTTTATTATAAGAAATTCTTAGAAATTTTGACCCCGAAACTGTGTTCCTACTTGAATGGGGTAGGTGGGAAATGGGAGTTGAGGAAAGAAGCATTAGAAGCTACTATAACTATTATATTAAAAGAAGGTAAAGACAATACACTTTGTTCTAGTTATAGACCAATCTCACTCTTGAACATAGATACCAAGATATTCTCAAAGGTACTCGCTTCCAGGATGAAAACAATTATGAAGGAAATGGTCTATGCAGATCAAGTTGGTTTCATCCCAGGAAGAGAGAGTAGGGACAATGGTATCAGAACTCTTTTGACTATACAGCAAATGAAAGAGAGTGGGGCCCCAGGTCTACTCCTGTCAATAGACACCGAAAAGGCGTTTGACAGGGTAGACTGGGGCTTCATGCAGAGTACACTAAAGGCTATAGGCTTGGGACCCAGAATGACCTCTTGGATAAAATCATTATATAATACACCAACAGCAAGAATCAAAGTAAACGGGTTTCTTTCAGCCCCTTTTGATATGAAGAATGGAACTCGACAGGGGTGCCCATTGTCACCGCTGCTGTTTGTCCTTACCTTAGAACCCTTGTTAAAAGGAATAAGGAGGAATGTAGCTATAAGGGGGATAAAAGTAGGGGAAGAAGAGCATAAACTTGCAGCGTATGCTGATGACATAATATTCTACGTAACACATCCTAGAATAACTCTGCCTAACATAATGAAAGCCTTAAAAGATTTTGGAAAAATTTCTAACTTTAAAATAAACCCGGCAAAATCTGAAATTCTGAGTTTTAATATCCCTAAAGTAGAAAGGATTACCTATCAAAAAGATTTCCCATTTCGATGGGGAATAAAAGAACTGAAGTATCTCGGCGTCAAGATAACAACTACAAATGAGACAATATACAAAGCCAACTATATTCCTTTATTAAATGACATCAAAGCTGAACTTAATAGAATAACACCGGGACAATTATCTTGGAGCGGCAGAATAAATATTTATAAAATGGTAATTCTGCCGAAAATTATGTATAAATGGCAAATGTTACCAATCCCAATACCACAAGCATTCTTTAATAAATTACAGTCAATGTTCTTAAAATTTATATGGTGTGGGAAAAAAACACGAATTAAACTTACACTTTTGACTAAGGAAAAGGCACAAGGGGGATTAGGGGCACCTGATTTGAGAAATTATTATTTTGCAATTGTTTTATCACGAGTAATAGAATGGGCTAAAAATAACTTAGAAAAAAATAGGTGAATATGGAAGCTACTATATGTAAAGCACCACTGGGAAAGGTAATCTGGATACCCGAACAATATCGGGAACTTAGCACTGACATACATAACATCACTAGAAATGCACTTAAAATATGGGACAAAATTCACAAAAAAGAGAAATGGGAGTTCAATTCACCGTTAATACCATTAACCAACACAAAATATTTTACACCGGGAGTCGAAAAAGTATTTGGAAAATGGATTAAGCAAGATAATTTACAACTGAAAGATGTAATGGAGAAAGATAAACTGCTAGGGTATCAAGAATTAAAAAACAAATGGGAACTGCTGTTGCTAGATGAATGGCGGTATGCTCAGTTAAAAAATGTATTTGAAAAATTACCTCGGCCTAAGAGATCTATAGAAACTCTACGGCCTTTAGAGAGATTATGTGTGGAGAAGGTTAAGAAGGGAGTAATCTCTAAGATTTACAAAATATTAAGTGATACAAAAAAGCTGGGTATACCGCCATTTATCGAAAAGTGGGAGGAGGAGTTGGGGTTACAGGTCAACGACCTCGAGATTAGGCAAATTATAGAGAGAGTGCACTCCACAGCAGTAAACCATAACGAAATGGAATTAAATTATAAATGTCTAGTCCGCTGGTACTTAACCCCAGATAAGGTACACAAATATTCAAACGAAAATGCAAAGTTTTGTTGGAGGGGGTGTAAGGAAATAGGGACTATGGCTTACATTTGGTGGACGTGCCCTAAAATTAAAATATACTGGGGAGAGATCAGACAAACAATTAAAGATATAACCAAGATCAAAGTCCCTGATGAGCCTTGGGGCTGTATATTACATGGGATTCAAATCCCAACTAAACAGTATATGAGAACACTAACTCCACAACTTTTAAACGCTGCAAAGTACCAAATTGCTATACACTGGCAAGAACCGGAACGACCTAGCTTGAAGGGATGGTGCCATAAAATCGATGATATCTACAGACTGGAATATCTGAAGTTTAGGGAGGGGGAGGAAATGGAGCAGTTCGAAAAAAATGGCGGGAATGGGTAACTTATAAACATACTATG
Source organism: Rana muscosa (assembly GCA_029206835.1). Classification (NCBI taxonomy): domain Eukaryota; kingdom Metazoa; phylum Chordata; class Amphibia; order Anura; family Ranidae; genus Rana; species Rana muscosa. The sequence goes on from CM055116.1 coordinate 1,129,908,351, forward strand.
GGATACGCAGAGTTGCTGGGAGCGTAATGGGTATATATGTGTGTGTATGCGTAGGCGCGTATTGTATGGGCATACATATATATAGAGATACGTGGCTATATAAATTTATATAGTTTATATAAATCATATAACAAAATTTAACACAGAAATGATATCGATTTTATATGAGAGAGAGGCAAGATTAGGAGAAGAAAATGAAAAGGTTAAAGAGGGAGCAATAGAAGGGGGGGTAACCACAGAGGGGAGATCCGGGGAGGGGGGTGGGGTTGGGAGTAATGTTTTATTATCTCTCTGTGAAATATTAGGCTATTGTACATTTTGATATTATGTTATGAGATATGAAAATTAATAAAGACATAAAAAAAAAAAAAGACACTGATGTTGGCCAATTCTCTTCTCCTTGACTGTGGCCCTGAACTATCTACAACCCCAAAGTCCTTGTATCTTTGCGGTAGGGAGAGAGGGGAGAACAAAAAAAAACAACAGCTTCTTCTCCTCCAATGAGTAGAATACCCCTTTTGTTAGGGCAAAGTTCCTGGGTTTTAAAGAGTGCACTCAAAAAAAAAAGCAAAAACAAGAGTCTTGTCTCTTAAAGGTAATAGCATGGGTCAGGCAACACCAGCGGCTTCCAATGCTTGTCAAAAGTATCAATGGTACTCAACATTGTCTTTGTCTTTCCTGCAAATAAGTTCCTTGTCCGCATAAATGTGCCAACATCCAGGCAGCTTTACAGTCTTTGTATCTCTGGGTAGCTGCAGGTGACCATGAAAAGTATCTTCTGGCCTGTGTGGTGGAATTATTGGTTGCTTGTAGAGCACACAGCCTATAATTCCTGTACTATCTAAGCACACATCAGATTTCATCTCTTTGCAATAATGCTATCTTTAGCTAAGTTTGCTAAGATCCACTCACCGTTCATTCGTCCCATCATTCATCCCAAAAAGGCAGCATCACACAGCTTATGTTCTCATCTCAGCAGGCCAGCATGACTGCCAAGCCGACGCCTAATCATAGGCTTTTATTAAACTCAAAAGATCTCACACAGGAGGTGATTGACTGCAGCAACCAATCCCCTCCCCCATGGGCGGGGACATCACAGGATGTCCCTTCCACACAGGAAAATGGCAATACAAGGACATCCCTTCCAACAGGTTGCCGTACATGAATCCCACTCAAGAAATATAGATTAAAGGATTCAATACAATAATACATACAATGAATACAATAACGTATGATGGCTAAAGTTACCGTTGATAGGAATCCTTATTCTGCGCTATTCCATAGAATAACGCATATTCAGATTATACTATTATTGAATGGGGGAGGGAGGCTATCTGCAGACGCGCGCTACGAATTCCAACCAATGTTGATCAGACACAGCAGAGACAAGAGCACGTATCTGTCTATAACCAATGATGTCATTGCAGAGCGAGCATATCCCCTCCTTAACGATCGTCCGTGCTAATGCACAGAGGGCCCCCGTTGGCGGACATATCCGCACCCTGCAAACATCACACTCCAACCTCAAGACGTTTTCCCCTATCAGATGGGATTCAACCAGCCTCAGACTACCCCAATCAGCTCTTTTAGAGCGGGTTGGGGAAGTACTAACACTGGGTGACACTATGACAATACATATTAAATACATCTCCATAAAAATCTCCACAACAGTCCTCCCTTTTTTTGTCATATGCACCCCATGTGTCCATCGATGAAATTTGATATGCTTCTTACACCTGTAAATGAATCAGTCCTTAGTCCATAAAAAGGAAAACACGGCTTGACATGTAGACTCTACTCTTCAGGGGCATGACTTATAAAGGAGGACACGACATGGTGAGCTGTAGTAATCGCCGATCGGTCTGTGATCCTCTGTGTCTTGTATGTGGGTCCGGTTTTGGGGCGTCTCATCAAGGAAACTCTGGTCACGCGTCAAATCCGGCAACAGGAGCACCTCGTCACGACATAGAAAGAATAGAAATAAAACGACATGAGTATATATATTCCCAATTCCTTTAACCACGATCCGCTGTAAAATAAAAATTAGATCCCCAAAGATTCCCAGACCCTTAAAATAGACTCCCAACCTTCACTTAGCTACAGCTCTGGCTTCAACAATTACATGAAGAACCCTATCCTTAACGGATGAGAATTGTTCAATTGTATCCCAAGCCCGAGCCCCCCCCCCACCTTGTACATCCAGGACCCCATGCCCAGACCTGGTCGGGGTTGGTGAACAAATCCCTTCTAGCTGTCCCTGCCATTCCTAATTTCCTGCGCCATCAGATCCTCGCGATCGGCCATGAGATAAGATGCTGGGACAGCTTCACCATCAGCTTAACCTCACTGAGTTTCCATTGAATAAATATCACCATTCACTCTTAAAAAGAGGATTGTCTTTTTCACCAAGAGCCTCAATGAATGAATTTGAGGTGTTCAAAGACATTAGTTTATTTTTGAGGAAACTGGTATTTAAATGCTGGCATAATCAACGAGATAATGAACAGCCGATGACCGATGTGGATAGGGCTGAACAGGAAGCCTTGAGGAACTTGGTTTCCCTTTTGGAGGAAAATGAAAACGTGGATACGGATCCACTAACTGAAATAGAGCCTGGTTGCCCGCGCCAATCCAAACTCCCTATTAAATCATTGAAAATGCCCCCACTGGCGAAACATCGCTGGATTTATCTTTTCTTGGATCAGGTTCAAAAAGACCTATCTAAGGTGAATTGGCAATGGAGAGGTCTAGACAACCTGTCAAAAAATGAACGTAAAGCACTTAGACAACTAGAGGAAGCACATGACTTAATAATTAAGAGCAGTGACAAAGGTGGCAATATTGTTCTTCTCACTCAGACAATGTATGAAGGAGAAGTCGACCGACTGTTAAGCGACAAGGACACCTACCTACGACTTGACCAGAATCCTTTTCCCGAGATCGTGCATGAATTAAATTTCAAAATGAGTTTCGCCTATGAGGAGAAACTGATTACTAAGAAAGAATTTGAATATCTCAGGGTGACTGAGTACAATACACCGATATTTTATATCATCCCCAAGATTCACAAATCCATCACCAATCCCCCTGGCAGACCCATAGTTTCTGCCATTAAGGGCCCCTTGGAAAGGGTGGGTAAATTAACCGATGCCCTCATTAAAGATCTGGTTGTTGAACTCCCGTCGTTTATACAGGACACCAGAGATGTGCTCCGACATCTTGAAAGAACTGTATATCCCCCGGGAGCACTCCTAGTGGGGATTGATGTTGAATCCCTCTATACATCAATCCCCCATGAATGGGGATTAAAAGCTATTGATCATTTCCTGCACCAGAAATTTCCTATGCTAGCAGCACAAAATGAATTTTTGGTTGACACCTTGAAGTTCATGTTGACAAATAACTGTTTTCAGTTTCTCAATAGAAATTATAGGCAGATAAGAGGAACTTCGATGGGAGCACCCTGGGCGCCTGCGTACGCATGTTTACATCTCGGTCTTTGGGAAGAACAACTGGTGTATACCTCCCCTCTATACCAGGCGCATTGTCGACTCTGGTTAAGATTCATTGATGATGTGATCATGCTATGGGCAGGGTCCACGGATGAACTCACTGAATTTCTGGGCGAACTCAACCGCAACAATAGGAATATTAAGTTGACTTATAACTGGCATCAACAAACACTTTCCTTCTTGGACCTATCCATATCGGTCATTGATGAAAAACTTGTCACTAAGACATTTAGAAAAGATACAGCAGCCAATAGAGTATTGTTTGCTGGCAGCCATCATCCCAGGTCCCTCATACAAGGAATCCCGGTGGGACGATTTTTACGTAGTAAACGTAACTGTTCTAGGGACACTGATTTCAAGGTTGAAGCTGATCAACTTTACAGTAGGTTCAGAGACAGAGGTTACTCCCATCGCTGTTTGAGGAAGGCCAAAAAAAGAGCCTTCCAAACGGAAAGGGATACACTATTGATTAACAAGGAAAGGGAGAAACAAACCCCACCCCAGGCTCCCATCCGTATTATCACCAAATACGGATCTCAGTGGGGCCAGGTTAGAAATATACTGAACCATCATTGGCATATTCTATCTGATGCCCCCATCCTGAGGGACTTTGTAGGTGAACGACCCATGCTCACTGCGAGGAGGTCTCGCAACCTAAAGGATAGTCTGGTCCATTCGGAATACTCTAGATCCACCGGGACCAACTGGTTGACCGACCTACCCCCGCTGAAAGGCATGTATGCCTGTGGCAGGTGCCATATATGTAAATATGTAGATCGCACTGATGTGTTTAGTAACTCAGATGGCACAAAAATTTTTTAAATCACTAACTTTATTAACTGCCTCACCACACGTGTGATCTACATGCTTACCTGCCCATGCGGGAAAATCTATGTGGGGAAGACGAAAAGGCAGTTAAAAATTAGAATAGGTGAACACATTCAAACAATACTCAAGAAAGATGATGAACGACCCCTATCCCTTCATTTCTTGAAACATCATGAGGGCAAACCTGAGGGACTCACTGCAAAGGGCATCTATCGCCTGAATCTCCCCCATCGACGGGGAGATTTTGATAACATTTTGTATAGAAAGGAGAAAATGTGGATATACAATTTAGATAGCATGCAGCCGATGGGGTTAAATAATGAATGCAATCTATCGGTCTTTCTTGATGCTTAAAATAATTGGATGTGACCACACATGGTCAAACAATCACGCAGTAAGTCTGTGACTATAACCACAATAATTCTCCCTAACTGCCCAGGTCTAAACTATATTTTATACCTCCCCACACCAAAAGCCAGCTTCCATTGGTAACCTTCATGCATCTTTTCCAAACAAATGTTCATCAATGATTGTTTTCAGCAGTTCTCCCCATTCTGTCTTGTTGAATGCAGGGGTGTTCTAGGTAACATAATACATATATATACCTGTACACGGATATTCACGTCTGAGGAATATAAACTTGTACTTAACCTTGTTATAATCCCGAACCCTGTACACTTGGTGGTATACCGCGGCATGTATGGTCGAGACTGTGTGGGAATGGGCTAGCCGCATAAATATCATTATGTGGATCTGAATCCCCGCTACCCACGGGGTATTTGGACTTTTTATTCAAAATTTAAAATCCTCAAATGGTCCCCCTCCTCACACAACCTTATTTTGTTTTCATCTATAGGCTGCATGTCATCTTCCTACTGGCATTCTGACAAATGAATACTGATAATTGACGTGGGTGCCAGATAGATGCAATGTAACTTTAACCTATTGATTAACAAAACAATGTTATTACACACATGAACAGGGGAACACTGCTGAACTGTTGATGAGGGGGGGGTTTCTTGGCTCCCGGAATGACACTACACATGTATCCACGATCTCCCTGCTCTCTCGATCCACCAGTTAATGAAAGTACCGTCACGGCACATATGAACAGCAAGACATTGGCCAATTTCCTGACGGGCTCCCTCCCCTCCCCCTCTCCCCTTTCTTCCCCCCCCCCCCCGTTGTTGTGTCCCCATGAACAATGTTTTTCAAAAAATCCCCCCTTTCCCCTCCCCTCACGGTTGATTTCTATTTATTTAATTTTTCTTGTACAGTCAGTACCAATAGAATTGCTTTAATAGGCGCGAATGGGTGTATGAATGATCCAATTATCCAGCAGGTACCATAATTAGGAACACATGTTGGCCAAACTATATCCGGACAGACACCATGCTTATGCGCATGCTCCGATGAAACCTTAATGAAGGTGAAACATGTCAGCAAGTCAAGCAATTTCTTGCTACACTCCGTGTAGCGTGTAAACAGGGGTGTCTAACCCACTGGACTAACCACCCCCACCAGCCGCTATGATCTACAAACATGCCGCGTTGACCTGATGACAGCATTGCGGCGTATCTACATCGATATCCCACCCATGTGGACAGACTTTCTATTTCGTGTGCACTTGTTGGGATGACCCCTCCCGGACTTGATGAATGGAACTCAACTCATTCCAGGTGATACCAGTAGAAGAATAGACCACCAGCAGCCGACCAACACATCATGAAATGGTGAGTGAGTGTCTTCCATACATGAACTTTCTGGCCGCTTCTAATGGATGTTGGATTCATCCCACAGATACCATTGGTGAGGGACAGGTGTTGACTATTCACCCGACCCTAGTCCCCCCACTTCTTTGAAGCGTGACTCAGCCTACCTCCAGTTCTGTGACACCCTCACCTCATTACCCAGTGTTCAACTATATCGGCTGGTCTATGGCTATTCAGCAAAGTCACCTGCCAATTTTCTTATCACAAACCATTTCATGCACGGATTGAATACTGTCCATTTATCAGTGAGATATATACAAACCCATGAGTCCTTGCGACTATTCCAATATCGATATTCTGCACATGATCAGCAGCGGTTGTGTATGTGTGTGGTGTGTATGGTCGCACGGGTGGCCACCCCTGTTTCACTGTTCTTCCCTTTTGACTAGTCTCATTTTATTATAGTTGTTTTTGATGTGGTGTGCAATCATCATGTATATTCATTAAATTGTTTTCTTTATTTCCAAAATTGCGGTTTACTTATATTTAGTATTCATAATTACCTGAGCCTTTTTGAAGAATACTGTCTGTGGGGGAATTTTGGATTTTCCATATCCGGTTTTTCCCTCTTCTTTCTCCTGTTTTTTGCATATGCTTTAATTTATTCAGAGGCTCTATAGGTGGAACATGCCCCTGTAGCTGGAGGTTATAATTATATCAGCCAATAGACTGATTTACAACCTGTACCTCCATCTGGGCACCACTGTTAATTATTTATTGGATGAGCTTTTCATATACCCACCCCCTTATGTTTTTTGTATCCATGTTTTTGATGAGATTTTACTTCTCTTCTGGGTATAGCTCTCCAAAACCGCAACACCTACATCATTAAAACCCCTATTTTTATTCATCCACCGTGAGGGGTGATCAATAGGGGGAACACACATATATATACATAATTTTTTGAAAAACTTTTTTGACCAATATCTTTTATTTCTCCCGGGTTTGATCGAGAGTCTCTTGTTCTGAGCATTCTTATCATCTAACAGTGATCAGTAGGATTCTTGTTATGGCATATCTTTTAGATGAGGACATTGAACGTGAAATCAGTTCAGCCTTTCTATGCGATCAGCAGACAAATGTGGTCAATGATGATACACTACGAACCTTGTTTAAAAATCACAAGAAACTTACTGTGAAATACCTAAATCGCAAATGGGATATTTCCTCTCTAAAATCATATATAGAACACAGAATCATCCCCAGAGGACTTAGGGAACGCATAATTCCTGCTGGCCATTTACACACCCCTAGATTCCTAGAACAATCGAAAAAGAGCTGTCTAACCCGGGGTCTTGAGACCCTGCAAATGATCATAGATGAAGAAGTTTTACAGCTGGGGGAAATTAAGTCAGAGATTGACAAGAGTGTAAAACTGCTGGAACCCTTTAAGAATGACCCAGAATTTGAGACTAATAATGAACTTTTGAAAAAAGAGATAGAGAGACTGCAGAAGACCCTCAAAACCACCAAACAGGAACGTTTCAGACAGAATCTTCTTGATTGGGAGAAAGGGGAAATTTTTGACCCCACTATTCAAAGAGGTAGGAGTAAATCCAGGCGAGGACGCAATTCCAAATCTAGAGGAAAAAATCCCCCCTCCTATATTTCCTCCGATAGTGAACAGGATTCTTCTGAAACCATCCTACCAAAACCAGTTATTTTTTTAGATCCAAAAGGGGACGAGGCAGAAGGTCCCATCCCCACAAAATCTGCACAAAACAAATCTACACACAGGGAGAAACCAAATTTACAGACACACAACCCCAGACAGGGAAGCAGACGAGACGTGGAAAGACACAACAGGGACCTAAGATCAAGATCTAACAAGAAATAACAGATGTTGACTTAACGGCAATTAATGGTGATGAACTCACCAAAACTGCTGATATGAAAATAATAAACCTCACTGAGTTTCCATTGAATAAATATCACCATTCACTCTTAAAAAGAGGATTGTCTTTTTCACCAAGAGCCTCAATGAATGAATTTGAGGTGTTCAAAGACATTAGTTTATTTTTGAGGAAACTGGTATTTAAATGCTGGCATAATCAACGAGATAATGAACAGCCGATGACCGATGTGGATAGGGCTGAACAGGAAGCCTTGAGGAACTTGGTTTCCCTTTTGGAGGAAAATGAAAACGTGGATACGGATCCACTAACTGAAATAGAGCCTGGTTGCCCGCGCCAATCCAAACTCCCTATTAAATCATTGAAAATGCCCCCACTGGCGAAACATCGCTGGATTTCTCTTTTCTTGGATCAGGTTCAAAAAGACCTATCTAAGGTGAATTGGCAATGGAGAGGTCTAGACAACCTGTCAAAAAATGAACGTAAAGCACTTAGACAACTAGAGGAAGCACATGACTTAATAATTAAGAGCAGTGACAAAGGTGGCAATATTGTTCTTCTCACTCAGACAATGTATGAAGGAGAAGTCGACCGACTGTTAAGCGACAAGGACACCTACCTACGACTTGACCAGAATCCTTTTCCCGAGATCGTGCATGAATTAAATTTCAAAATGAGTTTCGCCTATGAGGAGAAACTGATTACTAAGAAAGAATTTGAATATCTCAGGGTGACTGAGTACAATACACCGATATTTTATATCATCCCCAAGATTCACAAATCCATCACCAATCCCCCTGGCAGACCCATAGTTTCTGCCATTAAGGGCCCCTTGGAAAGGGTGGGTAAATTAACCGATGCCCTCATTAAAGATCTGGTTGTTGAACTCCCGTCGTTTATACAGGACACCAGAGATGTGCTCCGACATCTTGAAAGAACTGTATATCCCCCGGGAGCACTCCTAGTGGGGATTGATGTTGAATCCCTCTATACATCAATCCCCCATGAATGGGGATTAAAAGCTATTGATCATTTCCTGCACCAGAAATTTCCTATGCTAGCAGCTGTGACAGCAGGAAGGTAAAGTCACCTGGTTGCATCCAGGGGGGTAGATATATTTCGCCCGGATTCAGGCTTTACACCGACTTATACAACTAGGGAGTTGATGAAGCCCAGCTGAGGCTAGTGGGCTCATGGATGACTCATACCTCTAGGGAGAGTGTGGGGCGTCGTGCAGACAAGGAGTTGATGAGACCAGCTGAAGCTTGTCAGCTCATTTAAGGCCTTTATAAAAACTCCCAGATTCATTAGGTGTTAGCTCATGCCTGGAACCAGACCTGTGTGGACTGTCTAGGGAGAGTGAACCCCTGTGCGGTGAGGCAAAGCCTGTGTGGCTATTTGTTTGGACTTTTACTAAACCAGGGACTTAGGGACTAGGACAGCACCAGGCTGATCCCAGTTGTTAGTTTAGGAAACCTGCATGTTTAGTCAGAGGTCAAACTGACCAGGATTTATTTTGTTTATGTTTTCTTTTTGGCTTTGCTGTGTTTTTGTCACTGTACATAGAGAAATAAACCGCACCTTTTGATTTTGAAAACCACAACCTCCGTCTGCTGGCCCTGTTTTTGTGTGGGGAGCCCAACCAGGGGGTCACACACACCCGCTACCGAGTTAACCCCCTCACAGTTGGTGGAGAATACAGGCAGTTTTTTTTTAAGCCAGCATGGAGGAGATACTGAAACAGCTGGCTCTAGCAAATGCCAATCAACAGCAGACAAATGCAGGTTTGCAAAGGAGCCTTGCAGCCCAGCAGCAAGCTCATCAACAAGCCCAGCAGCAATCTGAGGCCCGCTTCATAGACCTGTTACAGAAGCAAGAGCAGAGACTACAACAAATGGAAGCAGTAATGCAGCAACGTCCGCAGACCAGTGAGGAAAGCCGTCCCACTAATACCGCGTCCTTTGGGGTGAGTCGTTTATTGACAAAAATGACTGGAGAGGATGATCCAGAGGTATTTTTGACCACATTTGAAAGGACTGCTGAAAGAGAAAAGTGGCCTGAGGAGCAGTGGGCTGGACTAGTGGCTCCTCTGTTAACTGGTGAATCGCAGAAGGCTTACTATGACCTAGAGCCTGACCAAGCAAAAGACTATGTGAGGCTAAAAGCTGAAATATTGGCAAGGCTGGGTGTCACCCTGGCTGTCCGGGCTCAGCGTGTGCATAACTGGACTTTCCAGCTTGGAAAACCCCCCAGGTCTCAAATGTATGATCTCATTCACCTGAGCAGGAAGTGGCTACAGCCAGAGACTTTGTCCGCACCAGAGATTGTGGAACGTGTTGTAATGGATCGGTTTTTGAGAGCTCTTCCTACTGCCATCCAAAAGTGGGTAAGCCATGGAGACCCAGAGACGGCCGGTGGTCTTGTGGATCGTGTAGAGAAATACTTGGCTACAGAGAACCTGACGGCCTCTTCCAGAGACTCTCGGACTTTCCACCCTAAGACCAGACCATCCCCAGGGGCGGATAAGAGGATTCCAAGGGGTGAGGGTGGAGAGAGTGAGAGGGTGGGAGCTCTACCCAAAGTTTGGCGAGAACAGCCTGGGAAGTCAGGGGCTCAAGAGGCAGCCAAATGGATTGTTTGCTACCGCTGCCGGCAAGCGGGACATATTGCAGCAAATTGCCCGGTTGTGGAGGAACCCATGCAATGTGACTTTCTGATGGACAGACGTCAGTCGCTGTGTGCGACAGTCGCATGCACTGCCATTCGGGGAACTGAGAAACATTTATGCAAAATGTGTATTAATGGTAGAAATGTTGTGGTATTACTGGATTCAGGTAGCCTTGTGACCCTGATAAAGGCTGAATTAGTTAAAACAGAGGTCTCTGGGAATAGCAAGGTAGCTGTTATTTGTGTGCATGGGGACACCCGAGAGTATCCAGTGACTACAGTGTGTTTCGAGACCCCCAAAGGTACCCTCTCTCATCCAGTGGGGTTAGTATCTCAATTACCGCATGATGCCATTGTGGGAAGGGATTTTCCGAAGTTCTGGGAACTGTGGGATGATCCTGAGCCCCCCACTGGTGCCCCTATGTACCAGGAATGTGATAGCCAGAACTCCTCTGAGAGTGGTGAGGACTCTCCAGAATTTCCCTTGTCAGTATTGGCAGGGGAGACTCAAGAAACTGGAGAGGAGCCCACCTCCTCAGACGAAAACCTACCGTCTGTGGAGTTTTCTGATCTGGAGGTTCACAGGGAAAATTTTGCCACAGAACAGTTAAAAGACCCCGCCCTAATAAAGGCACGGGAAAACGTAGTGGAAATAGATGGCGAGTTAGTGAACCCAGATAATACCTGCACTTACCCATACTTCAGCGTAGAGAAGGACCTACTGTATCGGGTGGCAAAAAGGGCAGAAGAAACCGTTGAGCAGCTTGTGGTGCCCAAACCTTACAGGAAGTTGGTGTTGGAGTTGGCCCATGGGCACATTCTTGGAGGTCATCTAGGGACAGAGAAAACCCGAGAGAGGGTATTACAGAGATTCTATTGGCCTGGGGTGATGAAGGACATAGAAAATTATTGTTCCTCCTGCCCTGTGTGTCAGAGGTCGGCCCCGATGCCACATTTCCGTAGCCCGCTGGTCCCTCTACCCATCATTGAGGTCCCGTTTGAGAGAATCGCAATGGATTTGGTAGGTCCTATAATCAAGTCCGCTAGGGGGCACCAGTACATATTGGTTATAATGGACTATGCCACCCGTTATCCAGAAGCGATCCCTCTCAGAAATACCTCGGCCAAAACCATAGCCAAAGAGCTATCTCTTGTTTTTAGCCGGGTGGGTATTTGTAAAGAACTGCTTACGGACCAAGGTACACCCTTTATGTCCCGGGTTATGAAAGAGCTGTGTAAATTGCTCAAAGTGACGCAATTGCGTACATCTGTGTATCACCCCCAAACCGATGGGCTGGTTGAAAGATTCAACAAAACCCTAAAACAAATGTTGAAGAAAGTGGTGGAAAGAGATGGAAAGGATTGGGACTGTCTACTTCCTTATTTGATGTTTGCTATTAGGGAGGTGCCCCAATCCTCTACGGGATTCTCCCCCTTTGAGTTACTGTATGGGAGACACCCAAGAGGGCTGTTGGATATTGCCAAGGAAACTTGGGAAAGTGAGAGTTCTCCCCACAGGAGTGTGATTGAGCATGTCGCCCTGATGCAAGATCGAATTGCACAGGTAATGCCCATCGTGAAGGAACATTTGGCCCAAGCGCAGTTGGCACAGCAGAGAGTGTACAACCGTGGAGCAAAGACCCGTACCTTTTCCCCGGGGGATAGGATATTGGTACTTGTCCCTACGGTTGAAAGTAAATTCCTTGCCAAATGGCAAGGCCCCTACGAGATAATGGAAAAAGTGAGCGAAGTGAATTACAAGGTCAGACAACCAGGAAGGCGAAAGCCCGAACAGATATATCACGTTAATCTGTTGAAAGCCTGGAGGGATAGAGAGTCCCTAGTCGCAGAAACTTGGTCACCAGCTCAAACTGGTTGCGTGATTCCGGAGGTTGGAATAGCAGCCACCTTGTCACAACCCCAACAACAGGAGGTTAAGGAGTTTGTGCTTCGCAACAAGGAGGTGTTCTCTGAGCTGCCGGGACAAACATCTGGGGTAGAGCATGATATTATTACCCCACCCGGTGAAAGGGTAAAGTTAAAACCCTATCGGATCCCAGAGGCCCGACGGGAGGCAATACGGGAGGAAGTACAGAAAATGCTGAACTTAGGGGTGATAGAGGAGTCCCAAAGTGATTGGTCTAGTCCCATTGTGTTGGTGCCTAAACCGGATGGGAGCTGGCGATTTTGTAACGATTTTCGTCAGTTGAACAAAGTTACAAAATTTGACACCTACCCCATGCCAAATATCTTGGGTACACCATTGGCAGGGGAGTGATAAAACCCCAACTCAACAAAGTCGAGGCCATCCAGAGTTGGCCACGTCCCAACAGCAAGAAGCAGGTACGGGCCTTTCTGGGAATCGCGGGTTATTATCGGCGCTTCATTCCCCACTTTGCTTCTAAGGCTGTGCCCCTAACCAACCTGACGAAAGGGAAAGGGTCGGTCATGATTAAATGGACCCCCGAGGCTGAGGCAGCATTCCAATTCTTGAAACAAGCCTTATGTAGCCAGCCAGTGTTGTACTCACCCGACTTCTCTAAAGACTTTGTCGTACAAAGTGATGCATCAGATGTGGGGTTAGGAGCAGTATTGTCCCAGGTCTGGAACGGGGAAGAGCACCCAGTCATTTACCTCAGCAGGAAGTTGAAGTCCCATGAGGTAAATTACGCCACGGTTGAAAAGGAGTGTTTAGCGGTGAAGTGGGCTCTAGATTCCCTTCGGTACTATCTGCTAGGTAGGCACTTTGACATGGTTACGGATCACGCTCCGTTAAAGTGGATGGCTCAAAACAAGGAAACAAATAGAAGAGTGAATAGGTGGTTCCTGGCCCTCCAGGAATTCAACTTCACAGTAAAGCATCGCCCTGGCGTTCAAATGGGGAATGTGGATGCTTTGTCTCGAGTACATGAATGCCTGATTGCTGGTGTTCCAACCCCGAGGTTAAAACAAGAGGGGGGGTATGTGACAGCAGGAAGGTAAAGTCACCTGGTTGCATCCAGGGGGGTAGATATATTTCACCCAGATTCAGGCTTTACACCGACTTATACAACTAGGGAGTTGATGAAGCCCAGCTGAGGCTAGTGGGCTCATGGATGACTCATACCTCTAGGGAGAGTGTGGGGCGTCGTGCAGACAAGGAGTTGATGAGACCAGCTGAAGCTTGTCAGCTCATTTAAGGCCTTTATAAAAACTCCCAGATTCATTAGGTGTTAGCTCATGCCTGGAACCAGACCTGTGTGGACTGTCTAGGGAGAGTGAACCCCTGTGCGGTGAGGCAAAGCCTGTGTGGCTATTTGTTTGGACTTTTACTAAACCAGGGACTTAGGGACTAGGACAGCACCAGGCTGATCCCAGTTGTTAGTTTAGGAAACCTGCATGTTTAGTCAGAGGTCAAACTGACCAGGATTTATTTTGTTTATGTTTTCTTTTTGGCTTTGCTGTGTTTTTGTCACTGTACATAGAGAAATAAACCGCACCTTTTGATTTTGAAAACCACAACCTCCGTCTGCTGGCTCTGTTTTTGTGTGGGGAGCCCAACCAGGGGGTCACACACACCCGCTACCGAGTTAACCCCCTCACACAGCACAAAATGAATTTTTGGTTGACACCTTGAAGTTCATGTTGACAAATAACTGTTTTCAGTTTCTCAATAGAAATTATAGGCAGATAAGAGGAACTTCGATGGGAGCACCCTGGGCGCCTGCGTACGCATGTTTACATCTCGGTCTTTGGGAAGAACAACTGGTGTATACCTCCCCTCTATACCAGGCGCATTGTCAACTCTGGTTAAGATTCATTGATGATGTGATCATGCTATGGGCAGGGTCCACGGATGAACTCACTGAATTTCTGGGCGAACTCAACCGCAACAATAGGAATATTAAGTTGACTTATAACTGGCATCAACAAACACTTCCCTTCTTGGACCTATCCATATCGGTCATTGATGAAAAACTTGTCACTAAGACATTTAGAAAATATACAGTAGCCAATAGCCTATTGTTTGCTGGCAGCCATCATCCCAGGTCCCTCATACAAGGAATCCCGGTGGGACGATTTTTACGTAGTAAACGTAACTGTTCTAGGGACACTGATTTCAAGGTTGAAGCTGATCAACTTTACAGTAGGTTCAGAGACAGAGGTTACTCCCATCGCTGTTTGAGGAAGGCCAAAAAAAGAGCCTTCCAAACGGAAAGGGATACACTATTGATTAACAAGGAAAGGGAGAAACAAACCCCACCCCAGGCTCCCATCCGTATTATCACCAAATACGGATCTCAGTGGGGCCAGGTTAGAAATATACTGAACCATCATTGGCATATTCTATCTGATGCCCCTATCCTGAGGGACTTTGTAGGTGAACGACCCATGCTCACTGCGAGGAGGTCTCGCAACCTAAAGGATAGTCTGGTCCATTCGGAATACTCTAGATCCACCGGGACCAACTGGTTGACCGACCTACCCCCGCTGAAAGGCATGTATGCCTGTGGCAGGTGCCATATATGTAAATATGTAGATCGCACTGATGTGTTTAGTAACTTAGATGGCACAATTTTTTTTTAAATCACTAACTTTATTAACTGCCTCACCACACGTGTGATCTACATGCTTACCTGCCCATGCGGGAAAATCTATGTGGGGAAGACGAAAAGGCAGTTAAAAATTAGAATAGGTGAACACATTCAAACAATACTCAAGAAAGATGATGAACGACCCCTATCCCTTCATTTCTTGAAACATCATGAGGGCAAACCTGAGGGACTCACTGCAAAGGGCATCTATCGCCTGAATCTCCCCCATCGACGGGGAGATTTTGATAAAATTTTGTATAGAAAGGAGAAAATGTGGATATACAATTTAGATAGCATGCAGCCGATGGGGTTAAATAATGAATGCAATCTATCGGTCTTTCTTGATGCTTAAAATAATTGGATGTGACCACACATGGTCAAACAATCACGCAGTAAGTCTGTGACTATAACCACAATAATTCTCCCTAACTGCCCAGGTCTAAACTATATTTTATACCTCCCCACACCAAAAGCCAGCTTCCATTGGTAACCTTCATGCATCTTTTCCAAACAAATGTTCATCAATGATTGTTTTCAGCAGTTCTCCCCATTCTGTCTTGTTGAATGCAGGGGTGTTCTAGGTAACATAATACATATATATACCTGTACACGGATATTCACGTCTGAGGAATATAAACTTGTACTTAACCTTGTTATAATCCCGGACCCCGTACACTTGGTGGTATACCGCGGCATGTATGGTCGAGACTGTGTGGGAATGGGCTAGCCGCATAAATATCATTATGTGGATCTGAATCCCCGCTACCCACGGGGTATTTGGACTTTTTATTCAAAATTTAAAATCCTCAAATGGTCCCCCTCCTCACACAACCTTATTTTGTTTTCATCTATAGGCTGCATGTCATCTTCCTACTGGCATTCTGACAAATGAATACTGATAATTGACGTGGGTGCCAGATAGATGCAATGTAACTTTAACCTATTGATTAACAAAACAATGTTATTACACACATGAACAGGGGAACACTGCTGAACTGTTGATGAGGGGGGGGGGTTTCTTGGCTCCCGGAATGACACTACACATGTATCCACGATCTCCCTGCTCTCTCGATCCACCAGTTAATGAAAGTACCGTCACGGCACATATGAACAGCAAGACATTGGCCAATTTCCTGACGGGCTCCCTCCCCCTCTCCCCTTCCTTTCCCCCCCCCCGTTGTTGTGTCCCCATGAACAATGTTTTTCAAAAAATCCCCCCTTTCCCCTCCCCTCACGGTTGATTTCTATTTATTTAATTTTTCTTGTACAGTCAGTACCAATAGAATTGCTTTAATAGGCACAAATGGGTGTATGAATGATCCAATTATCCAGCAGGTACCGTAATTAGGAACACATGTTGGCCAAACTATATCCGGACAGACACCATGCTTATGCGCATGCTCCGATGAAACCTTAATGAAGGTGAAACATGTCAGCAAGTCAAGCAATTTCTTGCTACACTCCGTGTAGCGTGTAAACAGGGGTGTCTAACCCACTGGACTAACCACCCCCACCAGCCGCTATGATCTACAAACATGCCGCGTTGACCTGATGACAGCATTGCGGCGTATCTACATCGATATCCCACCCATGTGGACAGACTTTCTATTTCGTGTGCACTTGTTGGGATGACCCCTCCCGGACTTGATGAATGGAACTCAACTCATTCCAGGTGATACCAGTAGAAGAATAGACCACCAGCAGCCGACCAACACATCATGAAATGGTGAGTGAGTGTCTTCCATACATGAACTTTCTGGCCGCTTCTAATGGATGTTGGATTCATCCCACAGATACCATTGGTGAGGGACAGGTGTTGACTATTCACCCGACCCTAGTCCCCCCACTTCTTTGAAGCGTGACTCAGCCTACCTCCAGTTCTGTGACACCCTCACCTCATTACCCAGTGTTCAACTATATCGGCTGGTCTATGGCTATTCAGCAAAGTCACCTGCCAACTTTCTTATCACAAACCATTTCATGCACGGATTGAATACTGTCCATTTATCAGTGAGATATATACAAACCCATGAGTCCTTGCGACTATTCCAATATCGATATTCTGCACATGATCAGCAGCGGTTGTGTATGTGTGTGGTGTGTATGGTCGCACGGGTGGCCACCCCTGTTTCACTGTTCTTCCCTTTTGACTAGTCTCATTTTATTATAGTTGTTTTTGATGTGGTGTGCAATCATCATGTATATTCATTAAATTGTTTTCTTTATTTCCAAAATTGAGGTTTACTTATATTTAGTATTCATAATTACCTGAGCCTTTTTGAAGAATACTGTCTGTGGGGGAATTTTGGATTTTCCATATCCGGTTTTTCCCTCTTCTTTCTCCTGTTTTTTGCATATGCTTTAATTTATTCAGAGGCTCTATAGGTGGAACATGCCCCTGTAGCTGGAGGTTATAATTATATCAGCCAATAGACTGATTTACAACCTGTACCTCCATCTGGGCACCACTGTTAATTATTTATTGGATGAGCTTTTCATATACCCACCCCCTTATGTTTTTTGTGAGCTTCACCATCACGCATGAACGTCTTGCTTTGGGGGAATTACCTTTATAAGCTGCAGATCCACAGAAACACCAAACTAAAGTTCAAACACACTTGTGGGCTGCCTAGATACCCAAACCGGCAAGAGGCAGAGCCATTAAAACTAACCAATTTTACCCTCTAAAAATGCATCGTTAGATTCCATTGACAAGTGTCTGTTTGGAGTCTTCACTAGTTTGTCAAAACTCCTCATACCCATAATAACATTATAAATGGCATGTACCTCTGTCATCGCTGGGGACTAAAACTCGGTGAAGACTCAGAACAGACCATCGGTCCTGTTCGCTTTCTGAGCTAGTCAGGACATACACTTTACATAATAACTTGGGATGCTTTTCATCGTTACCCTTGCTAAAATTTACTAAACAACACAAATATAAATAAACAAAGATACTCCTCATTCTTTGGTGTGGTTGAGCAGCTTCTTGCAGTGGCTGGCGTGGTCTCATCCCTCAAGCTTCTTTACAACGACCCAGTCACCTGGTTGGAAAGAATGTAAACTGATTATTGAGTCAGGGTCCAGGAGGGACTCGTGAACCCTGTGGTGGACATTTTGAAGTTCATGTCACAGCGATCGCACCTCCCCCATCAGCCGAGAATATAAGTGACAGCTAATGAGGAAAGTACGACTCTGGTTTTGATTGACCTCCAAACAACCCTCATATGACAATAACCCAGACATCGGGACTGTGGTCACTGCATAACCTGTGCGTGGCTTACAATACCTGGAACCATTGACAAAAGGTTCTTAGCATCTGGGATGGGAACCTACTTCACCAGACTGCTGCTTACCGATTCAAATTCTATCAAAGAAAGACAGTCTTGGCACAAACTTGGTTAGAATTACAGGAGTTAACTATTATTGAATGGGGGAGGGAGGCTATCTGCAGACGCGCGCTACGAATTCCAACCAATGTTGATCAGACACAGCAGAGACAAGAGCACGCATCTGTCTATAACCAATGATGTCATTGCAGAGCGAGCATATCCCCTCCTTAACGATCGTCCGTGCTAATGCACAGAGGGCCCCCGTTGGCGGACATATCCGCACCCTGCAAACATCACACTCCAACCTCAAGGCTTTTTCCCCTATCAGACGGGATTCAACCAGCCTCAGACTACCCCAATCAGCTCTTTTAGAGCGGGTTGCGGAAGTACTAACACTGGGTGACACTATGACAATACATATTAAATACATCTCCATAAAAATCTCCACAACACCTGGGGTACTTTAATGTGTGTCCATATAAAGTCAGCGTACCACCGGTGTCTACAGGCCTCCACTTCAAATAAAAGCTCTTTGGGCAGGTACGGGTACTCCCACCCATACTCGCTGGCAACTTTCTGATTGAAAAGTCTCTGTAATCAGGACAATGGTGGCATGGTAGCACGGTCTCCCCCGTGCCAGGCAAGACGATGGCATCCGGGTGCCGAGGTACTTTAACTACCTCAGGACCAGACACAGGGGGCCCGCAGCGACACCCGTCTCGTCTCAGTAGCTGATGCAGATGTCTCCAGCGGTGAAAGGGCAGACAAGGGGACAGATCCCTCCTCAGGCTTTAAGGCCTCCACCCGGGGCGTACTATCCCCAATGGACATGGGGGAGTCCCTAGCACTATGGGACAAGGACAGGAGCATCTTATCCCAACCCTTTCGTTCAAAAATTTCATCTATAACGGCGTCATCTCCCGCATCAGAGATGGACTCCAGGTCGGGGGTGTCACACTCCTCCGCAGGCAGGTAACTCTTGGTAGAGGACGAGTCACCGACTCCGACTATTTCACGGGCATGTGAATCCCCAACACTTGGGACCTTGGACAGAGTCTCTTCCCCCGGCTTACCTCGGCTTGTAGCTGAACCAGGACGTCTGGGACTTTTCCCTTCGGATGCATCCGTTCCGGGTAAGCGCTGGGGCGTAGCTCCACCACGGCCGCGGGAAGCTTTCACAAACCCGATCTTCCTCTTGGGCGGTGGGAGAAAGGACTCTGTGGTGACCGAAGCAGCATCCTCCGGTCTCTCATTTACTGAAACAGTCTCATCTGTAAATTCCTCCGAAGTCCCGACAGTGCGCGCAGGGGTGGCTGTGTAAGCTCTGATTCCTCCTTCCAGAGTGCTGGCGCCCATAAGGCAATAGAGGTGGAAAGCATGAGGCTTTTCTGTAGGTTGCTCCACCTCAAACAAGAACTCCTTACATAGCTTGCATCGCCCGAATGGCTTTCGATGTACCACCAGTCCCGAGCAGCCGGGACAAATCACTCTGAGGGCCTCCACATCTTTGCAAACGTAGAGGGCAAAACGTCCCTGGGGCTTGAGCCGAATCCCCGTATCCGTTAAGGGAGCAGCAAATAAAGTCATCTTCATGATAGTAGTAGCCGGAAACCCATGAGGCATGAGAAGCCATGTTATCCATTCGCTGTTCCATCGCGCACTGTCCTTTTCGCGCCAAAGTCCCCACGTGCAACTCCACACATGGCTGGACTCCTCCCACCTCCTGCATCGTTCGCGGGCTTTCACTCTGTCACGCCCACGAACTACGCAGTCAGGGTTCTCCTCGTGGCGCAGTTCTCAATATGGCCGACCTCCACGGAACTTCACTGGGGAATAAAGTTCAAACTCTGGGGGGTTTTCACACTTTCCAACCGCAAACACATACCGGACTCGAGCCCCCATGTGTCGCGATACCCCCAGCTAAGAGAGCCGCTGGTATAATTTTTGGGCCCTGTAGTGCACCGCTGTCAACCCCAGGCAATTGGATCTAACCTCCCTTGGCACAGTTAGTAGGGGATAGTAGGATTGTGTGGCCTGTAACTCCCGGGGACACAATCCTATAATAGCACACACACAGCAATAAAGTATAGCTATCCTTACCTGTCTCCTCTGCAAAGTAAATGACACAAACACCAATATACTTAACCTTGGCACTTTTACTCAGATTTGTTGAGTGAGCATGTAATCAACAGTGTACATATATGTGCAGAGCCCTGCAATAAAAGAGTATCTCAACAAACAGATAGATATACAGTACTGTGCATAACACTAACGATCCCCGCTGCAGCTATTCTCCCTCGTGGGCAAAAAAAATGGCTCCCAGCAATGTCTACGCTAAGTCAGGCCTGACTGTACTGTGTAGAAGTTCTGTAGGGGAAAATCTTCGCTAGCAAAACGGTGGTGCACTTTTGAAGAAAACAAAACTGTAATCCACAGGGTAAAAGGGGTTTGAATAACTTGGTGAATTAAAGGCAATCTCTAAAGTCTCTCCGGTGCGCAGCGCAACACTAGTGATAACTCCGGATAACAGTTATTGGGCCTAGAGATCCTATATAGTTCTCTGAGCAGGTGCTCTCTCACCAAACCGGACCAGTCCGTGTCCTTGTCTTCCGCTGCTGTGTCTTAGTACACAGATCTCACGACCTCCGGGTCTTCGGTCCTCCTGACGATGAACAGCAACAGCAGGAAAAGACGTCCCTCAGGTTCCTCAGCGAGAGCGGAAGGCTCTTTGGAGAAAGGCCCAGGCTTCAGGCCTTGTATACCAGCAGGCTCGGAAAAGAGTTCCACTTGCTGGGCGGGCGGTGTCCAAAGAGAGCGAATTCAGCCCCGCCCTTTGGTTAAATAACCTGCCCCAGCAGTCTCTGCGTGGGGCAATGCACCCTGGGTGTCCCGTTGCCCACTGGGTACTGTAGTCTCTGGGGGTTTAAAGAGGCAATACCCCGCTACACTAGTAATGGCAGAGATCAGCAACTTATAGCGGGACTGCGATATTGCGGCAAACAATCAGTCACTAACTGACAATGTTTACGCGTTGCGGGAACCAGTGACACTAATACAGTGATTAGTGCTAAAAATATGCACTGTCACTGTACTAAAAACACTGGCTGGAGAAGGATTAACATCTAGGGTGATCAAAGGTTTAACTGTGTGCCTAACCAGTGTTTTTGTGTACTGTATGTGCTGCTTTTACTAGGGGAAGAGAAGGATTCTAGTCCCTGCTTTGCAGGAACACCGAATCCATCCCTTCCCCCCTGTCAGAACGGTGATCTGCCTTGTTTACATAGGCAGATCATCATTCTGTGTTGTCTACAGATGATCGGCACGTGCCAGAGGACATCGAGTGACCGACACGCGCAGATCAGCTTCTGCTGTGAACCCTGCTTGGCCCAAATGAACTTAAGGTGGCACAAAATCTGATGTTAGGCTTCAAAGTAAACCTCTCATTTTGTCCATTTAGATCAGTGGTTCTCAACTCCTGTCCTCAGGACCCAAGGTTTGCAAGATAACTGAAATACATCACAGGTGATTTCATTTGCTGCTCAGTGATTGCAGTATTCTAGTCTGCATCTCCCCAAGGCAATACTTAAAATCTGGCCTATTAGTGGGTCCTGAGGACAGGAGTTGAGAACCACTGATATAGAGCAAAATAAGAGGTTGTCTTTATGGCCCACCTCCTTTACTAATACCTTCCCAGTGCTCAATAGCACCCAATTTACTAGCCCAAGCCTTTAGAAATGATCACTACATAGAGGAAACATCTGACCCTCTCATCTTCCTCCCACTATGCATTGCACGGAACCCTAAAGGCCAATTACCAAGCCTCAGTGCCTTTACGAGAGGGTGGGGAGAAGGTTTTAAGGTCAGTGTAAGCTCAGACACAAAGCCTCATGGAGCTTACACAACACTTTCTACTATGGGCTCTGGTAGTTGAAGGGAGCCAGGGAGGCAGAGTGAGGAGAAACCATGAGAAAGGTAAGTATCAATAGCAGAGGAGGTAGACTATAAAAGACTCTGTTGCTTTCACCTAATAAGAAAATTTGTATGGATCCTTTGAAACACTTTGCAACAGTTTCACTTTTAAAATTTTTGGGCAAATGATGTTATGGTGAAGCAAAGAATGGAGCCTGCTCTGGTGAGTCACAAGCAGGGAGGATTTTTCCATTATTTGCTACCTTCTACTGAAGTACCGTATATACTCGAGTATAAGCCGAGTTTTTCAGCCCTTTTTTTTTTGGGCTGAAAGTGACCCCTCGGCTTATACTCGAGTCAGCGTACCTGAGTCCATTGCCGCCTGACCTCACCGTGCCCATTGCAGAATCCAATCTGTGTACCCGAGTCAATAACATATTCGGATGGCGGCCGTGCAGTGTTAAAAACTCGCACTCCTCCTTGTGCTGTTCCGTGATAGGCAGGACACTCGGCTTCCCAGCAAACACTGTGTTCAGTGTTCCGCCTATCAGGGATTCCCTCTCATCCGTGATAGACGAGAGGACGAGAGGGTGTCCCTGATAGGCGGAACACTGAACACAGTGTTTGCGGGGAAGCCGAGTGTTCCGCCTATCACGGAACAACAGCACAAGGAGGAGCGCAAGTTTTTAACACTGCACGGCTGCCATCCGAATATGTTATGGACTCGGGTACACAGTTTGGGTATTCTTCATTTTCACCTTTCCTCTGATGCTGGATTGACATCATTCAGCACAGACAAAGACTGGCAGTCGATCTTGGAGTGGTAAGTCTGTAAGGGACAGTGGCAGAGAATAAATTTTTACATGTTGACCCTCTTTTCGGCTTACAGTAGCTGCTGCATTTCCCACCCTCGGCTTATACTCGAGACATTACGTTTTCCCAGTTTTTTGTGGTAAAATTAGGTCCTCGGCTTATACTCGGGTCGGCTTATACTCGAGTATATACAGTAAATTGTTAATTTAGAAGGGCTTGTACAAACACACAAAGCTAGACAGAGCGGATTACAAAAGAAATGGAGGAGTTTTTGATAACAGAATGTTATAGGATGGAATTCTCTTGTAAGGGACAACATGAACGAGGAGGGAAGGAGTGGGAGGAGAGCCGTGGTTCCATGGTCTACAGACCGAAGAAAAAGACAGTATTTAGTTTAATTGGAAAATGAATACAGAACATGAGCTTGAAATAAAGATTTTTACAGGCAAAGGGAACAAATAGGAAACATAGGCAAAGGGACAAACTAGGGAAATCTGTTATTTTGGTGAAAATAGCAATGTATTTATTTTAACATGTATTTACCAATGTATTATTTTAATACAGAAATCATATTCATACCTGAACTCCTGGCAAACGACTAAATACACAGCTGAAATGTATACAATAGAGTTGTTTTATCTGTGGAAGTATTTGTTTTTCTGTCCCTCTAGTCCTGAGATTACGGGCCGGTTCACACCATGGATTCAGACCTCATGCAAAATCCACTCCAGTTGCGATCTGCAGCTGGTGTCATTAAAAAGTTAATGACACCCCAAATGCAGGTCACAAATATAATGGGTTTGCCGCACCTGGCTGCACCGGATCACATGATACTTTTGTACCATGCAATGTAGTTACAGTGCATTTTAAAAAGTAGTGCATGCTCTGCGGTGTTGCGGTGCAAATTTGATATATTGATTTGGAGAGATGAAGCTATTAACCAGCAAGCATAGGGCAAGTTACCATTCTTTCCAATCACATCCCGGTAAATTTTGAAAAATTGAACGAGGGGTGCCCCTGGGATAGTGTGGATTGGAATAAATTATGGATTGCCACCAAGTATATATAGAAAAATATAAAGAATTTTATTTATACATATTTGACATATAGATCAAAATTGTTTAAAAACAACGAGAGAAAAGACATATACAATCATTGAAACCAATTTGCATGAGGGCACCTACAAGTCATATAACTAGTGATGACAAAACCGACATGTTTCGGATACTAGAGCTATATCTGTGATAGCTTCCATTATTTCCTTCTTCAAGGTTCATACAATGGTTAAAAAGCAGATTGGTCTCTATATAGAAGAGAGAAAAACAACATAATGTATAATGGCTATATAGTACAATATCGAGCATTAACATAATTCCAATATTTTGAATTTCTCCCATATGTGGGCAGCTAGAGGATAAATAGTGCTGCAGAGAGAGAAAAAAAAAAGGGGGAGAACAAAGAAAAGATAAGAGAAAAATGTATATGAGGGTTCATTAGAGATGCATAGATGCACATATACAGTGCATGATTATATATTTATAGGATACATTACATTTATATCAAATTTATCCATAGTATTGCATACATACATCTCAAATGGTAACGCAAACATCAGCCGCTTGGAGGGATTGTCCCGATGATGTAGAGCCCAAGTGGATATAGTGCAAGTTTAGTGGTCGCATAGAAGAAATGCAGCGACCATAATAACGCAGCAACCGTGGTAACAGAGCCAGGGATATATAGCAGGGCCAGCCCAAGAAAAGCCCCTCAAAGCTCACAAGGAAGCCCCAAGTTGTGGCGGGGACTCGCCACAGGCCTCTCTGCAAAGACATACATATGTGAGTTATAATTTGAGAATCCCATACTAACCCTGTAGACAGTTATCCCACAACTATAATCTAGTATCTGAGCGAACTTCATACCTGTAAGAGTGACGCGAGGGCATCCACACTCTGGCTGTGCAGAAACTGACAAAGCCCGGTGGGATTTTATATAGGGCTGTGGCTTGTGTTACAGCCAATCAGCTCGAGTGGCGCCAACAGAAGGGACGGAAGGAGCTCAGCCAATGAGATAGGGGGTGGGAGGCCACAACAGGGCTAAAAAGTACGTCCAAATAAGAGAAACAAATTAATCATGTATTGCAGAGAAGCTCTTACATGACGAGACGCCGCACGTAAGGGCCGCCCTCGGTCCAGGCGGCGTCCGGCGTCACCGCGCACCCACGTCAGCGTACAGAAAACGTCAGAACATCGGCGCGGTGACGTCAGACGTTGACCCGACCGCCAGCACAATAGAAAGGGCGGAAGTGACTCACAATAGATTACTCTGGTGTCCGCTTCAGGCCAAAAAGGGGGCCAGCGCGGAGGCAACACCATATGCGCCACGCCAAGTGGCGCCACCGGGAGGACAGGAAACACAATTGATCGGTCCAAAGCCCCATAAGTAGTAACAATGTAACAACAATGCCCTCCATCCCATAAGTCCATAATTGTTAGGACAGGGAGAGGGAACATATGCACATAACCGTCCATTTGCTCAAACGCGAGCAAGGCAGCCCCCAATAATCAAAATAACTGAGGGCTGTTTTTGTGCTGGGGAGCGTCAGTGGACCACATGAGCGGAGTACAAGGTGCCAGTGTTATTTAATTGATTTCTAGATAATAAACAGGGAATAAACAATATAATGAATAAACACTGATCTCCAGTGGGCAAATCATCGGGCAAATTCCATCGATTAAATCAAATTTGCTCTATCTGTATACAGTGTGTAGAGATTTATTTTAATTTTTTAACTTCACTGCATGACGGGCATGCATCAAGAATATTAATACATATTTTGTACAGCTGGCATAGTTCATACATATTTTACCTCAAAAAAATAAAAAAAAATAATCATTTTTTTGAAGAAAAAGAAAGAAAGAAACATATAAGTGGGTATACCCAGCTTGTTTGACTCAGTTTAACAGATCCCTGTTAAACTTTCCAGACGTAAATCCAGGTAAAAAGGGTTTGAAGTTTATAGCCTGGTTCAAGCCAGGCGGTGAAGTGGCGTTGAGGGTCGACTCGAGATCCCTCTCAGCTCCCTTTGAAGTAGGTGCTTATTAAAGTCGCCACCACGGGGGCTGCGGTGGACCCTGTCCAAAACTAGCACCTCAAAACCTGGTACACTATCTCCATGAACTTGGGCAGCGTGTCTGCCGAGAGGGAGATCAGGATCTTTATCCCTCATCCCTTTCAAATGTCGGTAGACTCTCTGCCATAGTTTTTGTATGGTTTTTCCCACATAAAAACAATTACAACTGCAAATAATGAGATATACTACATCCGTAGTTTGACAATTCGCATAATGTTTTGGTCGAAATTTTTGGCCATTCGGTAAACGAATATTCCTTCTAGTATTCATATACTTGCAGTATGTGCAATTGCCACATTGAAAAGTTCCCAGGTCCCTACATGGATCTCCCCTAGTATTCTGAAATTCACTCTGTACGAGCATGTCCTTTAAGGACGTTGCTCGTCTATAGGTGATAGTTGGTCTGGGGGGTACTAGTGGTCCTATCACAGGGTCTGCTGTAAGTAGGTGCCAGTGTTTTTGGTAAATTTTAAAGAGTTGGGCATGATCATCAGAGTAAGTGTTAATGATACGATGATCATTCTCACTTTTTTTAGGTTTGGACATTAATGATTCATGTCGATTTAAATTTAGGGTGCGTTTAAAGGCCTTTTTGAGGCATTTATGGCTGTACCCCCTTGCCAAAAGTCTTTGCCTTAAGTTGTTTGCTTCTCTTATATAATCAACTTCATTAGAACAGTTTCTTTTTATTCTTAAGTATTGTCCGTAAGGGATAGATTTGACTAGAGGCTTAGGGTGAAAACTGGAGGAATGTAAGATTGTATTGCCTGCACTCGGTTTACGAAAAAGCTTACATGATAACATGTTTTGCTTATCTCTAAAGATCTCTACGTCAAGAAAGGTTATGGTATTTGGATCTGATGTCATTGTGAATTTCAGATTGAAAACATTTGAATTTAGGGCAATGAGACACTCATCCAGGCATTGCTGGGAGCCCGTCCAGACAATAAAGATGTCATCAATGTACCTGTGCCATAGAGCCACATGGCACAGGTACATTGAGAGATCCCTGCTGGAGAAAATATCACGTTCCCATTCCCCCAGGTACAAGTTGGCGTAGCCAGGGGCACAACCGGTGCCCATGGCTACGCCCTGTACCTGGAGGAAGCATTGACCATCAAAAGTGAAAACATTATGTCTTAATACAAAATCCAAAGACTGGATTATAAATTCATTGAATAAATGTTCATGATGGCTGATTTGTGATAGAATATGTCTAATGCAGGTAATGCCGAGAGAGTGAGGAATCGAGCTGTAGAGTACCTCTACATCAATGCTGACGAGAATCGAGTCTATAGGGATCTGTACTCCTTCGATAATGCGTAGTAAGTGGGGTGTATCTTTCACATAGGAGGGAATGCTTTGGACAAAGGGTCTTAGATGCTCATCAATGAGCCGTGAGAGGTTTTCGGTGATGGCTCCGTTTCCGGATATGATGGGGCGTCCTGGGGGATTTAGGGGATCCTTGTGGATTTTGGGGAGTGAGTAAAATGTTGGTGTGCGGGGAAAGGGGGTACGAATGAATTCCCAGGTTTGTTTAGAAATGACATTATTTTGGAAGGCTCCATCTACCAAGGTGTAAAATTTCTTATTGAAGGCATCTACAACACCACTACTTACTGGGCGATACCATTCATGATTTCTTAAGATGTTGAGACACATTTCAAGATATTGAGGGTTGTCCATGATGACAATGTTCCCTCCTTTGTCTGATAATTTAATAGTAATTTCATGATTTTTTGATAGATTTTTTAAAGCTATCTTTTCAGTAGAGATAAGGTTTGTGTGTCTAGGTATTAACGGTACTAGATTATTTATTTCTTGACTAGTATTTTTGAGAAAATTAGATACACCTGGGTTTGAGCTAGGCATTGGGTAAAGAGATGATGTTTTTTTGAGTAAGGTTTTAGGAGCACTGGAAATCTCAGTATCAGTTGTGTTAGTGTTGGCTAGAAGTAGGTCGAGGTCCAAGGTGTCCAAGGTCCAATTTTGATCTATATGTCAAATATGTATAAATAAAATTCTTTATATTTTTCTATATATACTTGGTGGCAATCCATAATTTATTCCAATCCACACTATCCCAGGGGCACCCCTCGTTCAATTTTTGCGGTGCAAATTTAGCCCATTTGAAAATAAATGGTCTGAAATTGAACTGCACGGAACCGCATGTGAATCGCACAGGAACACACAACACGTTATTGTGCGATTCATGTGTGGGCATGGTGTGAACCGACCCTTACGCAGCCCTTTCACACAGCACAGCCAGATTGGTGACCTCCCATTAGCAATACACTTTGGTCACTGCTTGCGCTCCAGCTTGTAATTGGACGATAAAGAAGAAGAAGCAGCAGAAAACGAATTAAATTACAGCTCTACACTCTACTCTCTTCTCCTGTCTGCCTTTTTCTTCTTAGCAAATTTGTATGCAGCACACCTGATTGGCTCATATGGCTGTCCTTCTATCTCCCTTATGTTTCACTGTAAAAGGGATTACAAGAGGTTGATTCAGGTGTTTTTAAATCTGCAGAGACTTCAGCTATAAAAAGAGAACTTAACCCATTAATTTACCTGTTTCCCCAAAAAGCTCGTTAGGAATATTCATTGAGGTTGGGTTCACACTTGTGCAGTGCGAATTCCAGCTCTGTTATCTCTGCAAAGAGATAATAGAGCTGTTCAGCGGATCATCTGCGTTTTAGCTGCGAATTTGGTGACCTGGGAGAGGGGAGGGGGGGAAGTGTAGTGAGCTGGGAGAGAAATCCTGATGAGAACTGAACACATCTGCGAATCAGATGCGTGCCCATAGAAGATAATAGGCCTGAATTTGCACCAGAGCCGCACCGCAATACCTAGAAAACGCACATGTTTTTTGGGCAATGCGCAGTGCGAATGCATCGCACATACTGTATGTGAACCAGCCTCATTACAATCAATGTATTTTATAATGTTATGAGAACTGGATGCGGTGTAGGCCACAACTAATTTGCATAGGTGTGAACTATAACTAAATAACTAAATAAATAACTAAATAAATAAATAATAAATAATAACTAAATGTTATTAAATCCTTAACAACTTCAGCTCTCAGACCTGCAAACTGGCTAGAACCAGAACAACGTTTACGTCTGCTATGGGCCTATGGATTCAGCAATAACTTTGTCATTTAAGATAACAAAGTAATAGATGTTTATTTTTTGGGGGGAAAGAAACAGCTTTTTGGTGATATAGTCTTGCAAAAATTATTTAATTTTTTATGCAATTCATAAACAATAAATTAAATAGTTTTCTACAGATCAGTGTTAAGGCCCATACACATGATCGTATATTACATAGTTACATAGTTACATAGTTAGTCAGGTTGAAAAAAGGCAAAGTCTATCCAGTTCAACCATAGATAATTAAATAAATAAATAAATAAAATAAAAAATATTGTACAATCCCATATACCCAATACCCAATATACCCAATTCTATACCCACAGTTGATCCAAAGGAAGGCAAAAAACCCCAGCAGAGCATGACCAAATTTGCTACAGCAGGGGAAAAAATTCCTTCCTGATTCCCCGAGAGGCAATCGGATTTACCCTGGATCAACTTTACCTATAAATGTCAGTACCCAGTTATATTTAGGAAAGTATCCAGGCCTTTCTTAAAGCAATCTACTGAGCTGGCCAGAACCACCTCTGGAGGGAGTCTGTTCCACATTTTCACAGCTCTTACTGTGAAGAAACCTTTCCGTATTTGGAGATGAAATCTTTTTTTCCTCTAGACGTAAAGAGTGCCCCCTTGTCCTTTGTGTTGACCGTAAAGTGAATAACTCAACACCAAGTTCACTATATGGACCCCTTATATATTTGTACATGTTGATCATATCCCCCCTTATTCTCCTCTTCTCAAGAGTGAATAAATTCAGTTCCTCTAGTCTTTCCTCATAGCTGACAGTCTGTATGCTCCATCGGACAACTGTTGTCAGAATGGTAGGTGTGAGAACCATTGGATCAAAATAAGTCCAAAAATATTAATAAAGTCCAATATGGCAAGCTGGTATGAAAAATCACAAAGACTTCCTTGGTCCTAGAACAACCATATGAAATGCATGCTTACCAGAAAAGTAAGCCAATATAGCAAATGGCTATAACCCGACCAGGGTCTTTGGATAGCACCCCAGTATTAACTTTTCCAGAGTAGATGGGTTTCAGCAGATAGGAATTTGACTTCACAGTATGCATGAACGTTTAGCCCAAAAGAAAAAAAAACATAGCGTAATCCTGCCAAAAATGGTGACCCTGTGATAGGATCAATGTTATGAAACAAAGGAGACACAACAGCACCCAGTGTAAGGACCATGCATGAGTGAACCACCACTGCACAGTTAGTCTCCTTACCAGACAGCAATGATAACAAGCCCTAAACAGGTGATAGACAGGGACACCCAAATCAACCGTGATGTAATCCGCCACTTTACAAGCAATCTCCTTACCAGATTGAAGCAACTTAAAGGCTTGATAGGTAAAAACCAGGTAGAAACCAGGATCTTCAAAAAGACTGCAAGCTCATGTGTGGAAGGATGGATGTCAGTTCTCTCTGCTAGGACCGTGACCTCCGTATAACTCATAACCAGGATGAGTACCCAGGAAAGAATTAGAGGACTAGATAGTGTAATACCATCAAAACATTTAATAAAAAAAGGCAATTACACTTACTGGAAAACTTTAAAAACAAGCAAAATGAAGCCGGCCGGCTGCAATGCAAAACTCCCGTCCTGCAAACGCGATGACATCAGCACGTACCCCCTCAGACGCGTTTCGTTATCAAAGACATTCTCAATAAGGGACGGGTAGCATGCTGACTCACCACAATATATAGAACCATGCCTCGCTTTGGATCGCGGACAAGGGTGTATATCCGCCATCTTGGTTGATGGCAAAACAAGTTAAACTGATGGAACCAAGTCCTAGATTGCCCATTTTCAATCCAAACAATGAGAACATACAGACGGAAGTATACAATGACAATTAACCTCAGTCTAAGTCCCGGACATGAAACATTGGTCACCATTAGCGTTAATGGCAAAACCAACTTAAGCAAAATATGGAAGTGACCATTTAAACCAAGATCAGGTTGAAAATAAATATAACAATATAGATAATAAAACTAAACGAGGACAAAGTTAATTACGATAAATATGTGATCATAATGGAATGAACTAATATAAAATTACATACTCATAATGTACATGTAATTAATAAGAATACGTGTCTATGCAAATATATAATGTGATTATATAAAATTATAAGTATGTATATAATACATATATATATATATATAACATAAAAAATATATATATTTTTTGAGAATACAATCGATCTCTTTGGCAAAGACTTCTCTCTGTACAACAGATATTAACCAATTTTTAGATTGTTCTAGGTCAGTTGCTGAGTAGACTTTCCTACAGTGGTGCCAACCTCTGCAATTGACATGAGTTGGTGGTTGTTTTTTGTAAGACTGAGCTATGTGGATTAAGCAAGTGATAGCTCTAACTAGTGACCTCCAGGTGGAGAACCTGCTGAAACAGTGGGTTTTAAACTGGTTGAGAGAAGTTGTTGTGACTGCAGTAGAAACCTGAGGGTGAATTTCCTGATCCTTGTCTGCATCTATAAGGTCAAACGTAGTAAGGTCATTAGTGTTACAGTCAGGACTGCATAGAAAGGTGGGACCTGTGAACCATGAAGTACTTTCGAGGCGACTGGCCGTTACAGATCTGGTCGCTAGGTCTGCAGGATTATAGTCTGTAGGCACAAAATGCCATTGCTCTGGGCGGGTGGACCTCCTTATGCTCAACACTCTGTTATTGACATAGATGTAGAAGCACCTAGTTTAATTATGGATGTAACCCAGAACTACTTTACGGTCTGTGTAGAACTCAGCTTCTTGAATTTCTAAGTTTGTCCCTGTTGCAATTAGTTCAGCTAGCTCTGTAGCCAATACTGCAGCACAAAGTTCCAGCCTGGGTTTGGTGTGTTCAGGCAGTGGTGCAAGTTTTGCTTTTCCCATTACAAACCCTATGTGGCATTGTCCTTTAATGTGTATGGTTTTCAGGTAAGCTACAGCAGCAATTGCTTTAACAGAAGCATCCTCAAACACACAAAGTCTTTGCATCTGAACGTCTGCAGATGACAGTGGAGCATATGGACGTGGAATCTTAACGTTGGATAGAGCTGTTAGTGAGTCCTTGCACTCTAGCCATAGGTTCTTCCTGTCGGAGGGGAGAGGGTGGTCCAAATCTAGCGACTCACAGGTTAAGTCTCTGAGTAGTGCCTTACCCTGGATGGTGACAGGTGCTGCAAAGCCTAAAGGATCGTACAGGCTTTTTATGGTAGACAGGACACCTCTACGGGTAAAGGGTTTTTCTTCTGTGTTTACTTGGAAAGTAAAGGAGTCACATCTTAAGTCCCAAAGCAAACCAAGGCTGCGTTGCATGGGAAGTGAGTCTGTGTCTAGATCTAAGTCCTTTGACTCGTTGGAATGATCTTGGACAGGAAAGGCTTCTAAAACTTCTCTACTGTTGGAAGCAATCTTGTGGAGCCTTAAGTTGGAACACGCAAGAGTTCTTTTGGGGAGACTGATTGCGGCTTAATTTGTGGGTAGTGATTTCAAGCAATCGTCTACATAGAAATCCTTGTCCACAAATTGTCTGACATCTGACCCATACTCTGACTCTCCCACTCTAGAAGAGTGTCTGAGGTCATATATAGCAATTGCAGGGGAAGGGCTGTTGCCAAATATGTGTACCCTCATGCGGTATTCTGTGATGTCTCCAGAGGCGATGTTGTCCCTGAACCAGAGAAACCTCAGAAAGTTTCGGTGTTCTTCTTTAACAAGAAAGCAATAGAACATTTGTTGTATGTCTGCCATGAATGCGACTGAATCCTTGCGGAATCGGAGAAGTACTCCTAATAGTCTGTTGTTGAGGTCAGGGCCAGAGAGAAAGACATCATTTAGAGAGACACCCTCATGCTTGGTGCTGGAATCAAACACCACTCTAATCTGCCCTGGCTTCTTAGGGTGATAGACCCCAAACATGGGTGAGTCTTTGAGGTTTGGGGCTATCTCAGCATGACCATTCTGGAATATTTTGTCCATGAAGGAAAATAAATGTTCTCTCATCTCTGGTTTCCTTAGAAGATTGTGTCTTAGGGAAGTGAGGCATTTATATGCTAGGAGAAATTGAAAATAATACCTGTCACCTGTATCTCATAGGCACCACATCCCTTCATTAAGAAGCTATATAGAAATATGAAGGTATTGGGACTTTTAAGGTGCAACAACTACACAATATTCAATATAAAAAATATAATTTTATTACAAAAAATATATGAAAAATCATATGTACAAATATACATGAACCATCAAAATAAACATAATAGAGTTTCCAAAGTGCATACAGACAAAATTCTCTACATGTTTCGCCATTTTGTAGGCTTCCTCAGGAGTTTGTCATGCAAATACTGGAAACAAAGAAAGTAAGTTTTCTCGCAAAGAGATTGACGTCCTTTATAATTTCAAAGGCATCAACCTCCTGATCAGGACAAAAAGTCAGGCCAAGGCCCAAAACCTCCGTCTGATCCGGTGTAAGTAAATGTGAAGACAGATTAATTACTTGGAAGTTACTTTGGAAGTTGCTTTGGGTGCCTGTGAAAGAATGGGTGTCTTTTTGGTGTCCACAATTGGGGGTGGTGAAAAGATTGGCGCAGTGCGAAGATCCCCTATTTTGGGGATTTGAAAGTCCCCCGAAGGGGTAACTATTGATTGATTTAACTTCGGTGCATTAAGGATATTAGAAAAACTGGGTGTGGATAAATTAAGGTGACCATCACCTGTGGGATGAGTGGGAGGGGGTACATTTTTGGACTGTGAACGTAAACCCTGACGATTCATGTCCTGTTGAGTACGTTTAGAAAGCGCTGACATCGAAGGTGCTCGATCAGTCTTTCTTTTATTAGAACTAGCCGACGTGTTTGAGGCATTACCTGGTAGGGACGAGGAAGATAAAGACGATTCATCGGAATCAGTGGCTTCCTGATTTTTATTTGTTTGCTTACGAGCTGAGGATTTGGATTTCCTCCATTGGTTTTCAGTAGTCCACCGATAGGCTGTGTTTGATTCATATGCCAGACGATCCCTATAATATTTTTTATCCTTAGTTTTAAGGATATTGGAGACAAAAGACTCCAAATGTTTTTCTAAGAGAGCCTCTCTATTAGAGAAGGTTTCCTCCGTAGTCAGGTTGGAATTTTCAACATACAATTTTTCTATGTCGTTATTGACTATCTCTAAATCTTTAGCATAGTTTTGGCAAAGAGCCTCCATCATCTTAAATGAACATGACTGTAAGTTCGATTCCCAGTCTAATTTGAATTCTGTCTCCACTTTAAATACATTAGGAAAAATCTGTGTGCGTAATCCCCACGGTACAATTTTATCCTCTAAATATTTCAAGAAATACCTGCGATTCCAAAAAATACGTGCTTTCTTTTCCAATAAACGTTGAAGGCTATTGAAAAAGCGTTCAAGGGTAATCCCACCAAATGTAGACCCTTGGGCTAGATGGATTTTAGTCATAAGGCCATCAAATGCCGACCCTCTATAGGTAGCCATGCTGATTGAAAAAAAGACTCTGTTATACAAAATAGAAACTATAGAAGGATTAATTCAAAAGAATAATCTAATAAACTACAAAAATGATATAGAGGTGACAGGTAAAAAATGAGCGTTTGCCACCCGGTATATTCACAAGGAGAAATTGAAAATAATACCTGTCACCTGTATCTCATAGGCACCACATCCCTTCATTAAGAAGCTATATAGAAATATGAAGGTATTGGGACTTTTAAGGTGCAACAACTACACAATATTCAATATAAAAAATATAATTTTATTACAAAAAATATATGAAAAATCATATGTACAAATATACATGAACCATCAAAATAAACATAATAGAGTTTCCAAAGTGCATACAGACAAAATTCTCTACATGTTTCGCCATTTTGTAGGCTTCCTCAGGAGTTTGTCATGCAAATACTGGAAACAAAGAAAGAAAAATAAATACATAATAATATTTACTCAAATTTCAAACTCAAAATTACAAAACAGAATATTATTAAGAAAAAAAGGATAACTGAAAACCATAACCAGCCCAATGGTTGCTCAAAAGTTCATCTCAAAATTGGATCTATTTATTCAAGGTATATGACCTTATTAATATCAGTTGTTAGTACATTACCTGTAAATTTTGATGGTACAATCTAAAATGAAGAATGACCAGATAGCCAATGAGCTATCCCACACGGGGGCGCCCGTAAGGAGGGGATCATATGGTGTATCATAGAGGGGGAGAAATACTGGCACAAATAACCACCCGGATATTACTAGCACAGGAACAGAGGGCCATCTGGGGGAAATTACAAAGAAAAATCAAATGAAGTCAAATAACAATCTATATATAAGAGTAAAGGCGTCTCCATCTAATTATACGGCACATACCCCATCAGTATTTACCTGTTTATGGCTGTTGATAGTAAAAAATATTAGAATAGGCAAAAAAGGGGGGGCAGTATCTCCAAAGTACCCCAATCAGTGTCCACTCTAAAAGAAAAAGAATTAGTGGAAATTACTATAAATATATAATAATCCCCTCTAGTTGGTAATCAAAATTTTTTAGCCATATACTTGCTAGCTGATATATACCTGGTTAATCCAAGTGGATAAAGTGTGTCCACATTAGGGCATCTCTGCCGAAAAACTTGTTTTACAAAACCGATCAATCAGTTTACTGAAAAAAGTTATATAAAATATAAAAACCATTTTAGATTAGAGACCAAGTAAACCAGACAACAGGATAAAAACCAATGTTGCCCGTAAAGAGATCTAGTGCCTAAGTAATTTACCTTTGACTGATATCTAAGAACGTCTTCTCCCCAGAATGTTGGTCATGCTACTGATTTGCAAGGCTGCAATCCGAACTATATACCCCCCTCCCCCTTCCCATTGGACGCACAATGGCGCCAAATCAATGGGCGGAGCGGGCACGTCAGTTCCGACATCCGCCCATCGTCAGATCCGACCCGGAAGTGACAATTCCACCACTGAAAAACCAGAGACGTCCGCCGGAAGCGCCACCCCGCTCATCAGGAAAAAAAAAAAAAAAACATCCTGACGAGCTGGACGCACCATAAGACGGATCCGGAAAGGGGAAAACATGCCTAAAGTATAGAAAAGGGCAGACTTCCCTTTAAAATCACGGCAGAAATGGCACATTGGATGTTAGAAAAAGAGGGCCAGGATATCCGGTGGGCTTGGTCAGATGGCGCTCAGATTGTCACCCAAAGGAGAACAAAGAGAAACGCCCTGGGCGCCCATATGATCACCAAATCCCCCCCAAAAAAGAAAGGGGAAACGCCACCCTAAAAAAATGTGGTAGATTATCAATAATTAAAGAGAGCCCCTATGGAATATAGAAATGGTACATTCAGTCACCTGTACATAAAGACAAATTTATTAAACAAAAATAAAATAACAAAACAAAATTTTATTTGTTTTAGACAGAGTCTACATATACAGCATAACTATTTTTATCCTACAAAAAGGGTTTGAAACTGATGGACTCATTTAACCCGGGATACATAGTAGCTCTCAAGGTATGTATCCATCTGGTTTCTCGTTGTAGGAGATTTTTGTCCACATCCCCACCTCTTTCATTAAGAGGTATGTATTCTAAAGCAAAGAATTTAATCTTTGACAGATCGAAGGAGTGGAAAAGACCACTATGTCTACTAATAGGAGTCTCCATTTTTTTCTTTTGAATGAGAGATACATGGTCTCTCATTCTGTGAAAGAAAGGCCTCTTTGTTTTACCAACATAAAAGGCCTTACAATGACAGATCATCAAATAAATAACACCAATTGACTGGCAATTGCTAAAGAAATTTGGTCTATACGTAACTCCATTAGGGAGAACTATTTCAGTAGAATCATATATAAACCTGCAGAATTCACAATGACCACATGGGGCCGAACCCTTTCTACTCTCAACCCTCTTGATTTGGAGATGGCTATGAACTAGTTGATCTTTTAAAGACCTAGATTTTCTATAGGTAATTTGGGGAAATGGCTTAATATATTTGGAGATAATCTCATCTGTTGCTAGCAAAGGCCAGAATTTTTCAATAATTTTTCTTACTTTCTGATGTTCACCAGAGAACCTGGTAATTAGTTGTACCGATTGGTCAGTAGTTTGAGATTTCTTAGGATGTATTAGATCTTTCCTATTTTTATTTTTTGCACGTTTGTAAGCTTTTTTGAGGGTTGAACGACTATACCCTCTAGCAATTAGTCGAGATTGGAGGGCAGAAGCCTCCGTCTCAAAATCTACTTCCTTACTACAATTTCGTCGAATTCGTAAGTACTGACTGTATGGGATACTTTGTACCAGAGTCCTGGGATAAGAACTTGTGGCATGCAGGATGGTATTGCCTGAAGAGGGCTTTCTATATAATGAAGAGCCCAAGGTGCCATCAGAATTTAAGTAAATAGAAATATCCAGAAAATGTATCACATTCTGGTCACAAATCATCGTAAATTTGAGATTAAAGGAATTTACAGCTAATGAAGACATAAAGGATGTTAATTCCTCTAAGGAGCCAGTCCACACAACAAAAATGTCATCGATAAAGCATCGCCATATCAAGACTTTATCAAAAAACATTTCAAATGATTCCAAAGAAAAAATCTCCCGTTCCCACCCCCCCAGGTACAGATTGGCGTACGATGGGGCACACTTGGTCCCCATCGCAACACCCTGCACCTGGAGGTAGTGGGAACGGTCGAAAAAAAAATATTGTTGGTAAGTATAAACAGCAACAATTCCAAAATGAAATTGTTGTAGGGCCTGGCTCCAGGTCCTCTCTCAGAAAGGAAGCCATCTATAACTTGAATACCCCTAGTGTGGGGGATAGAGTTATAGAGGGCTTCAACGTCTATAGCTACTAGCCATGACCCCGGTGGTACACATAGACCATCCAAGGATCTCAGTAGATCGGCAGTGTCTTGAATGTAGGAACTTAAGGAACCTACATGGGGCCTCAAATAATCGTCTACCAGCTTACTAGCTGGTTCTGTAAGGCAGCCAATCCCTGACACAATCGGACGGCCAGGGGGATTTTCCAAATTTTTGTGCACCTTTGGCAGAGCATAAAACGTGGGAAGTCTCGGCTTGTCAATAACCAAGAATTCACACGTCTTCTTGTCTATAAGGTTATCACAAAATGCCCGATTAATGAGGATACGGTATTTTGTCTCCGCATATTTTACCTGTGCAAAAGGAATAGAGCGATACCAACTTTTATTTGAAAGGAGGTTCATGACCATCTGCTTATATTTGTTTAAATCCATTACCACTATG
This sequence comes from Rana muscosa, assembly GCA_029206835.1. Classification (NCBI taxonomy): domain Eukaryota; kingdom Metazoa; phylum Chordata; class Amphibia; order Anura; family Ranidae; genus Rana; species Rana muscosa. Next base: position 1,129,947,206 of record CM055116.1, read on the forward strand.
TTACCTCCTTTATCCGAGGGTTTTATCACTAAATGTTCGTTCTGTTTTAAAGATAACACGGCTTTTTGTTGGGATGGCTTAAGGTTGGTATTTCTTCTAAACCTTTTCCAATTGGTACTCTGTAGTTCCTTTGTAACTTGTTGGGTGAATGCCCAAATGTTGGGGTTTCCTTGGAGAGTAGGAAAGGTCCTGGATTTCGGTTTATATAGATTAGGTGGAGGAAAAATTCTCTCCGTGGGAATCTCATCTACGAGGCCAGACTGGGGTTCCTCAAGGGGGTCATCTAGTGGATTACCTTCTTCCCATAATTCCATTAAATCGTTTATCGCCTTTACTCTTATATATAGATTGTTATTTGACTTCATTTGATTTTTCTTTGTAATTTCCCCCAGATGGCCCTCTGTTCCTGTGCTAGTAATATCCGGGTGGTTATTTGTGCCAGTATTTCTCCCCCTCTATGATACACCATATGATCCCCTCCTTACGGGCGCCCCCGTGTGGGATAGCTCATTGGCTATCTGGTCATTCTTCATTTTAGATTGTACCATCAAAATTTACAGGTAATGTACTAACAACTGATATTAATAAGGTCATATACCTTGAATAAATAGATCCAATTTTGAGATGAACTTTTGAGCAACCATTGGGCTGGTTATGGTTTTCAGTTATCCTTTTTTTCTTAATAATATTCTGTTTTGTAATTTTGAGTTTGAAATTTGAGTAAATATTATTATGTATTTATTTTTCTTTCTTTGTTTCCAGTATTTGCATGACAAACTCCTGAGGAAGCCTACAAAATGGCGAAACATGTAGAGAATTTTGTCTGTATGCACTTTGGAAACTCTATTATGTTTATTTTGATGGTTCATGTATATTTGTACTCATTTATATGCTAGTTCTCTGTTGTTAGGCAAACAATGTCTTTGTGGCCTAAAGGGAAGAGGTGCTACCCAGCTATTAGTCACGTCTTTCTCCATACTGCTTTCCATAACCTCTAGGAAGATCCTATCCTCAATGGACATTGCTACCTGGTTGTCCTCCTTTATTCCCCTGAACACTGAGTGTCCTAAGATGGCTTTGGTCATCGTCATAGTTATTGCTGTCACAGAGGGGACTTAGGAAAGGAAGAGGTACAGGGTTGTTGTGTGGTAGCTCCTTTATGAAGATGTGATTTTGACAGGGTTGGAAAAGAGAATGACGACCATTCTCGAGGGTACTAGTGAGCAGGTTGTTAACAGATGCTGGTTTGTGTGCACCTCCTAGGCAAACATCACCTATAATGACCCTCCCAAGATCCAGTTTTTGGGCATATGGAGCATTTTTAGGACTGTTGATCAGTTTCCTTACTTTGTGGACTTGCAAGATATCCCTCCCTAGGAGTAAGATTATCTGAGCCTGATCATCAAGTTCTGGTATGAGATGTGCTATGTGCTTCAAGTGGGTCTGGTGAGCTGCTGCGTCTGGTGTGGGAATCTCTGTTCTGTTATCTGGCATCTGGTTGCACTCTATTATGGTCAGTAAGGGTAGGCATGTCTACTACCATCCATAGATCCAATTTGTAGGCCGTCAGATTTTCTCCCCGCTGTTTCCACTGTACCTGCACAAGTCCTAAGGGAGTAAGGGCTGCTGGGGCCTTTAAGGTTTAGAATGTCAAAAAACACAGGTCTAGCTAGTGACTTATTACTCTGATCATCCAAGATCAGATGACGTAGAGCTTGACTGCTTTGTCTCTGCGTCCCTTTGGGTAAACTTTCACTAGACAGATTTTAGAGCAGGATCTGCCACCTGTACTTCCTTTGCAGACTTCAGTGCACTGTGAAGTGATTGCTGTGGCATCTATGCTAGAGTCTTTGTAGTTATAGCCATGAGCAATCCATCTTTCGTGTAACTCATAAGGAAGTTTTTGTGCTAAGGAGATAATACCTCTAGCAGAGTCAAGATAAGAAAGGCCAGGTAAGTCCCCTTCTGCTTTAGCAACTTGTAACTCCATACACAGGTCACTGAATTCTCAGAGTCTTTGGTAACCTCTGCTAGGTATTTTTGGGAAGTCTTCTATCCTTTTAAACAGTGTACTCTCCAGTGGCGGCTGGTGAAGTTTTAGGATGGGGGGCGCAAGACCCCGCCCCTCCACGGTTGGCCCCTCCCACTTCCCATAAGCCACACCCCTTATAGAATCCACCCACTCCGTCCCCTGTATTCCACTTGCTTCCACTCATAGTGTCAGCATTATACACCAGGCTCTGCACATCATATACCAGGCTGCACATTATACACAGGGCTCTGCACATCATATTTGAAAAGAAATTGCTTAAATGTGCATCCCCACAGGGTGACACTGTGGATGCACTAGTATAAATGTGCCAACGTCCCGATAATCATGGAGAGACACTAATGGAACTAGGAAATGGACTTTAGATGGCACATAGGTAGATATTGTAAAAAATCTAGGGGTTTTTTATTCATAGAAAAAGATATCTTAATAAAAGTACATTAATACATTTTAAGAAAAAATGACATTTATAGTGAACATTGGTATAGGATCCAGAATAAAGTTATATTCACACTTCCCAGGAGTTACAATAACCATGTAAGACTCAGATAAAACAATGCATATCCAACACACAAAAACCGGGTTGAACGATGTACACAAGGAGTGGATGGCCTTATTCATAGATCCAGTAAATTCAGAAATGTAAATCTTGCTTTGCTCTACAAGTTCCGCGTTTGGAGACGCTTCATCAGGAGCACAATAGTCTGTCAAGCATATACATAAAAAATACATAAGAAATATGACAATAAACATAATTTGAATACATATATATACATGAACTAAAATGAAAATAATAAAAAAAGAGGCTAAATAAAATAATATTAAAAAGAGAATTTGACTGACCACAAGAGGACATTAAACGTTAGACGACAGGGGTTGCATTTAAAGGGTAATTTCGCTTTTGATAAGAAAAAAATGTAAGTACTACACTATATTTTGTATTTTTACAATTACAATTACCTATGTAGTTTCATCTGCTGCCCGCTATGATGCATAAAACTGGCAAATGTTTAAACATGGTGTACATGTACAGTAGGGTGGTGTTTTGTACACGGTCAATGTACAGAACACCAACTGTGTTATGTAAGTTTCAATACAAGCAATAACAAGTAGGGATCTGCAATGACATTTGCCAACTTACAACCTGGAAATATGCTTAGTTTTAGGTCCAAATGCAGGCAAAAATTCGGGCCCGATTCATCCCTGAAATGGAGAACAGGGACGCACCGGACCCCTGCTTTGAGCCTCTCTGCACAACAGTGTGAATCTAGCCTGAACTTACTCTGAAGCATGAATCGGACTGATGGTATATCAAGCACAGAAAAAGACTTGTGATGATCGCTTAGGAATATGGCTACATGAGATTACAAAGGGCTCACATTAAAGCTTAAAAAATACTGGCATTTGACATTTTTTTTCTCAGCCTGTAAAAGCACCTGTATGTTAGCTTATGTGTCCATGTGCACACAGGCGTTTACAGACATATTAGAAGCAGAGCAATTACAGTCTGAAAAAAACCCCCATGGAAAGCACGTTTAAGAGAGGAGGTGAAGCGCAGAAAAAAAGCTAAACATACTGAAACGCTAGACGCATTTAGGCGCATTTGAGAGGTAATGCATTTAAATGGCAAGAACAAATAAATATTTTGGCCAATAGGATACATTTACGATAAAACGCATGGCGCGCCTGCAGTGGGCTTTTCTCCTGCCAGGAGTTCTGACGTTTAGAAGAGCAAAGAAAACACCCTGTGTGCATGAGGTCTATTGGGTAGATTATGAAAATTTATGGACATTAGACTATTATTAAAGAAGTAGGGAATCCGCGCTCAGGAAAACACCAGACAGAGGTTGCAGCCCCCCTAAAAACTCCCTAGGGAGAATAGGATATAATATAAAAGAATGGGGTGTTGGCACTACCTCCCACTATAGAGACCCACCAGGTCTAAGTGATCTCAAGTAAATGTATCAGGACAGGCTGTACTGAGTTCCAGGGTCTGTACACCTACGGTGCCCATTATGAGGGGTTCCCACCATCCCTGTACTGAGTCCCTGGGTCTGTACACCTACTGTGCCCATTATGCGGGGTTCCCACCATCCCTGTGCAGAGTTCCTGGGTCTGTACACCTGAGGTGCCCATTATGAGGAGTTCCCACCATCCCTGTACTGAGTTCCCAGGTCTGTACACCCTGTGTGCCAATTATGAGGGTTCCTCCCACCATCCCTGTACACCTACTGTGCCTATTATGAGGGGTTCCCCCCATCCCTGTACTGAGTTCCTGGGTCTGTACACCTACTGTGCCCATTATGAGGGGTTCCCACCATCCCTGTAACGAGTTCCTGGGTCTGTACACCTGCTGTGCCCATTATGAGGGGTTCCCACCATCCCTGTGCTGAGTTCCTGAGTCTGTACACCTGCTGTGCCCATTATGAGGGGTTCCCACCATCCCTGTGCTGAGTTCCTGGGTCTGTACATCTGCTGTGCCCAATATGAGGGGTTCCCATCATCCCTGTGCTGAGTTCCTGAGTCTGTACACCTAGTACACCTACTGTGCCCATTATGGGGTTCCCACCATCCCTGTAACGAGTTCCCGGGTCTGTAAGCTGATGCGCCTATTATGAGGGGTTCCCACCATCCCTGTGCCAAGTTCCCGGGTCTGTACACCCGCTGTGCCCATTATGAGGGGTTCCCACCATCCCTATGCTGAGTTCTTCTTTACAAGTGTGGTCTCAGATCTGGGCATTCCTCTTTAGGGGGACACCCTCTCCATTCCACATTACTTTTTATCTCTTCCAAACTGTTGAGAAGATCAGTACATTCTGCACTCATAGAATAGAGGATTCCTTTTTATTGTCATTCCTACAGCCACCTTAAATGATTGCACTGCAGAGTATGTTCTGATCTGCTAAACAGTTTGGAAGAGATAAAAAGTAATCTGGAATGGAAAGGGTGTGAGGCAGTGATTGGAATGGTCAGATCTGAGACCGGGAGGCTGCAGGATGTGAGCAGTGAATATCTACCGTAATTTTCACTCCATAAGACACACCTGACCATAAGACGCACCTAGGTTTTATAGGAGGAAAATATGAAAAAAAAATCTGAACCAAATGGTGGACTAAAATATTTAATAAAATATAACCAACTAATATTTCTACACTGACAACCAATGTAAGGGGGCACCCTAAACTGACCCCCAATGTAGCTGGGACATTTACACTGACCCCACACACCAGGAGTATTTTCATCAACCACCAATGTAATTTAGACATTTACAGTGACTATCCATATAACAGGTGTATTTACAGTAACCCCCCCCCCCATCTGTCTACTAATCTCTGCATTCTTATTTCCCATTAGTGATGAGCCGAACACCCCTGGGTTCGGTTCGCACCAGAACCCGCGAACGGACCGAAAGTTTGCACGAACATTAGAACCCTATTAAATACAATGGATGCGAACGTTCGGATTCTAAAGTGCTAATTATAACGACTATTATCCATGTTATTGTCCGAAACAGAGTTTGGGAACCCGGGTTCTGCACCAGGGGACATGTATCAATGCAAAAAGAAGTTTTAAAAACTGACGTTTTCCGGGAGCAGTCATTTTAATGATGCATAAAGTGAAAAAAAAAAGTCAAATATTCCTTTAAATATTGTACCTGGGGGGTGTCTAAAGTATGCCTGTGAAGTGCCACGTGTTTCCTGTGTTTAGAACTGTCCCTGCACAAAATAACATTTCTAAAGGAAAAAAAGCCATTTAAAACTGCTTGCGGCTTTAATGCAATGTCTGGTCCCGGTAATATGGATGAAAATCTTTAGGAAAAATGGCATAGCTACCCCATCAACCCCCCCCCCCCCTACCCCAGCCCATTACCAGCCCCTTTGGGTCTTGTATGGATATTAAGGGGAACCCCGCACACAAAATAAAAAAGGCCCTATATACTCTGAACAGCCGTATACAGGCGGTGCATACAAGACAGGGACTGTAGGTTTGTTCTTATGTAGAATCTGTTTGTAATTTTGAACAGCTGCATTGTTTAAGTGTAGCTCCATGCCAAATTCCTTTTTTTTAGCTTTTTGGAAAACATAGGGAACGGTTATCACCCCTGTCACATTTTTTTTGCTGTCTGTGCCCCTGTTCAGAACATTTCACCTCACTTTGCGTCCCAATGGCAACTGTTTTTGAAATGTGGTGTTTTTATTGAAACAAGGATTGGTGATAAAGCATCAGTAGAGAGGAGACACCTTTCTCCCATATTAATTCTTACAGGAGAGAATTTTCCTTCCAAGGGGTAGATTTCCTCTCACTTCCTGTTGTCTTCTTCCATTTGCAAGTAGTAGTCATTTGTAAGTTTGATGTTTGAAAGTAGGGACCTGCCGTATATACTCTGCAGAAATTGTCCCCTTAGGTGTTGGTGTTGGCACAACACTGTAAGCACTCACAGTTACTCTTGGTGGGTGCTGGAACGCCCTGCTGTCAACTATTATATCAGGAATTGTAATAACATATAATTGTTGATCAGTGGTAGTAAAAATTGGGCCTTTGATGGTGGTGCTGGTGCCACAACACTGTAAGGCCTGACAGTTACTCTTGGTGGGCGCAGCAATGGGCCCTGCTGTGAATTATTCGATCAATAATTATAATTGCATGCCCCTGTTGAACAGGGGCTGAAAAATTGGGCCTTTGGTGGTGGTGGTGGTGGTGATGGTGATGGTGGTGCTGGTGCCACAACACTGTAAGGCCTGACAGTTACTCTTGGTGGGCGCAGCAATGGGCCCTGCTGTGAATTATTAGATCAATAATTATAATTGCATGCCCCTGTTGAACAGGGGCTGAAAAATTAGGCCTTGGGTGGTGGTGGTGGTGGTGATGGTGGTGCTGGTGCCACAACACTGTAAGGCCTGACAGTTACTCTTGGTGGGCGCAGCAATGGGCCCTGCTGTGAATTATTAGATCAATAATTATAATTGCATGCCCCTGTTGAACAGGGGCTGAAAAATTGGGCCTTAGGCATTGGTGGCACAACACTGCAACCCCTCACAGATACTGTACTTGGAGCACAGCAATGAGGCCTGTTGCAAAGTATTGCATCCAAAATTTTAATTACATGCCCCTGTTAAACAGGGGCTGAAAAATTGGGCCTTAGCCACTGGTGGCGTCACCCATAAACCAAAATGATCTTCCAAGCTATCATCATTAATCGTATCATTGAGGAGGAGGAGGAGGATAGCCAGTCAACATAACAGCACAGGCACTCAGCATCAGCATCAGTCTTGAAGGGATGTGACATTTTAAAATCAATTAGTCTGTTATATCAGCATCAGGTGTGTGGTAGCTGGTGGTGATCCAAGACTGGTTCATCTTGATGAAAGTCAGTCGATCAACCGAGTCGGTGGACAGGCGCACCCTGTGATCCGTGACAAATCCTCCAGCAGCACTGAATGTGCGTTCTGAAAGAACGCTGGATGCAGGACAGGCCAGTAGCTCAATTGCATACTGTGCAAGCTCTGGCCAGTGATCCATCCTCAAGACCCAGTAAGCCAGAGGATTTTCGGTGGGGAAGGTGTCCAAGTCTGACCTTGCCCCTAGGTATTCCTGGACCATGCATATCAGACGCTGGCGATGGTTGCTGGAACCGATCATACCTTGGGGCTGCGGACTAAAGAATTGTCTGAACGCATCGGTCAGACGGCCACCTTCCCCACCGCTCCTTCTTTGACTGCCTGAAGCCTCAGCAACTCGTTGTCCAGGATCAGGAGTTTGTAACCTCCCAGTCTCTGGGAACGCGTTGCACAGACCTTTCTGCAAGGCCTCCCGGAGTTGTCTCATCCTCTGCTCCCTCTGCGACGGTAACATAAGGTCCGCAACCTTACCCTTGTACCGTGGATCAAGGAGAGTGGCCAGCCAGTAATGGTCCCTCTCCTTGATCCGAAGAATACGAGGATCCTTCCGCAGACTTTGCAGGATCAGGGAGGCCATGCAGCGTAGGTTAGCTGAGGCATTCAGTCCGGAGTCCTCTGGGTCACTAAGGATGACATGATCCACAGCCACCTCCTCCCAGCCACGTACAAGTCCACTGGTTTCTTGGGACTGTAAATCATCCCTAAAAGACTGCTGCTGATGATGCTGAGTGCCAGCCTCCACCTCCATGCTGACACAATCCTCCTCCTCCTCCTCTTCCTGTGCGATGGGTGGGACAGAAGGAACACTGTCTGGGTAAAGGGGGCCTTGAGAGGCAAGGAAGTCCTCCTCTTCCTGCCTCTGTTCTGCCTCAAGTGCCCTGTCCATTATTCCACGCAGCGTGTGCTCCAACAGGTGGACAAGAGGTACAGTGTCACTGATGCATGCACTGTCACTGCTCACCATCCTCGTGGCCTCCTCAAATGGTGCCAGGACAGTGCATGCATCCCTGATCATGCCCCACTGGCGTGGTGAAAAAAACCCGAGCTCCCCTGACCCTGTCCTGGTGCCGTAGTCGCACAGGTACTCATTGATGGCCCTCTGCTGCGTGTGCAGCCGCTGCAGCATGGCCAACGTTGAGTTCCACCTGGTGGGCATGTCACATATAAGGCGGTTCTTGGGCAGGTTCAACTCCTTTTGCAGCTCAGCCAGGCGAGCACTGGCATTATAAGATCTGCGGAAATGCACACAGACTTTCCTGGCCTGCCTCAGGACATCCTGTAAGCCCGGGTACCTGCCCAAGAACCGCTGCACCACCAGGTTAAGGACATGAGCCATACAGGGCACATGGGTCAGTTGTCCCTGTCGGAGGGCGGAGAGGAGGTTGGTGCCATTGTCGCAAACCACCATTCCTGGCTTAAGCTGGCGTGGCGTCAACCACCTCTCGGCCTGCCCCTGCAGAGCAGACAGGACCTCTGCCCCAGTGTGGCTCCTGTCCCCCAAACACACCAGCGCAAGCACGGCATGGCATCTTTTTGCCTGCGTACTTGCGTAGCCCCTTGAACGCCTACGGAGCACCGCTGGTTCCGAGGACAAACCACAGGAAGAGGCCATGGAGGAAGAAGAAGAGGAGGGGGTGGAAGAGAGAGGTGTGTCACAACCAGTAGTAGCATTTTGGAGGCGTGGCGGTGGAACAACCTCCAACACTACTGCACCTTGTCCTGCATCCTTCCCAGCTGCCAAAAGAGTGACCCAATGGGCCGTGAAAGAAAGGTAACGTCCCTGTCCATGCCTGCTGGACCATGAGTCAGCGGTAATATGCACCTTACCGCTGACCGCCCTGTCCAGCGAGGCCAAGACATTGCCTTCCACATGCCTGTAGAGAGCCGGAATCGCCTTCCGTGCGAAAAAGTGGCGTTTGGGAACCTGCCACTGAGGAACCGCACATTGCACAAACTCACGGAAGGGGGCCGAGTCTACCAACTGAAAAGGCAGCAGTTGAAGCGCTAGCAATTTAGCCAAGCTAGCATTCAACCGCTGGGCATGTGGATGGCTGGGAGTGAACTTCTTTCGACGGTCCAGCAGCTGGGGCAGGGAAATTTGCCTGCTAGAATCGGACGTTGGTGTACTGCTAGCAGAGTGCCCGCAAGTACTTGGCTGTGACACACCTAATTCTACACCTTCATTCCTCTCAGAGCAGGTTTCAGAGAGGACTGAAGGTATACTGGGGTTGGAGATCCCAGCTGATGCGGTGCAAGAAGAGGTCAGCTTTGTTCTTTGGTGTGGGTCTTTAAGGTAGGCTTGCCAACGAGCTGCATGGCAGGTCAACATATGTCTGATCAAGCATGTGGTGCCCAAGCGGCTGATGTTTTGGCCACGCGATATACGCTTGAGACATATGTTGCAAACAGCAGCTGTGCGATCTGATGCACTCGCCTCAAAAAAGGCCCACACCAAAGAACTTTTTGAATGACGGGCAGAGGCAGCGCCCTGCACAGGCGGAGCTCTGCGGTGTGATTCCGTCGGTGTGCTGCCCATACGCTGGCCACTCAAGGGCATCCTGCCTCGTTGGAAATGTGCCTCCTCCTCATCCTCCTCCTCCTCCTCTCTCCTATTAGGCACCCACGTGGAGTCAGTGACCTCATCATCCCCTCCCTCCTCATCACTGGAGCCAATCTGGCAGTATGCTGCAGCTGCTGGAGCATGACTGCCAGATTGGTGTCCTTCTTGAGCATCCCCTCTCTCTGCTCTCACGCTACTGCCTTCCTCTAGCTGGGTATCATCATCAGATCCTTCGAAACGCTGGGCATCCTCCTGGAGCATGTACCCAACACTGTGCTCAAACAGTTCGGGGGACTCCTCAGGAGGAGGACATGGTGGGTCTAGGGAAGGATTGACTAATGAAGATAATGATACCAGAGAAGAGGACGCTTTGGCAGCTGCTTTGCCAGTACCCTGAGCCTGGGTGAGAGAGGATGAGGAGAATGAGGTGGGCTTGGTCATCCACTCTACCAAGTCTTCGGCATGATGTGGCTCAACATGTCCAGCTGCCGAAAAGAAGGACAAGCGTGTCCCATGGCCATGTGCTGATGACAATGCACCGCGTCCACGACCAGCACTGTTGCCCCCAGACACAGAGCCTGCTTGCCCTCTTTTTTTGCCTCCTGACTGTCTGCCTCTCCTTGTTTGCCTTCCAGACATTTTAATGGATGGCCTGCAGGGAGATGGGAAAAAGAGCAATAAGGGCTACCTTCAGGTGTATACTGTGCAGGAGGCTTAGCAACAATGACACTGACACTGTCCCCTGCCTATCCTTCTCTGTCCCTAAACACAAGGATTTGCAATATGCTTCAGCAAGATTGGTTTAGCACAGAACAGCACACTGACAGTTTCCCTCACTGTCCTTCTCTGTCCCTACAAACAAGATTTAGCACAGAATAGCACACTGATAGTTTCCACGAGTGTCCTTCTCTGTCCCTAAACTCAAGGATTTCAAATACGGAACAGCAAAATTGGTTTAGAACAGAATAGCACACTGTCAGTTTCACTCACTGTACCTCTCTGTCCCTAAACTCAAGGATTTCAAATATGGTTCAGCAAAATTGGTTTAGAACAGAATAGCACACTGACACTTTCCCTCACTGTCCTACTCTGTCCCTCCCTACAAACAAGATTAAGCACAGAATAGCACACTGATAGTTTCCACGAGTGTCCTTCTCTGTCCCTAAACTCAAGGATTTCAAATATGGAACAGCAAAATTGGTTTAGAACAGAATAGCACACTGTCAGTTTCACTCACTGTACCTCTCTGTCCCTAAACTCAAGGATTTCAAATATGGTTCAGCAAAATTGGTTTAGAACAGAATAGCACACTGACACTTTCACTCACTGTCCTACTCTGTCCCTCCCTACAAACAAGATTAAGCACAGAATAGTACACTGATAGTTTCCACGAGTGTCCTTCTCTGTCCCTAAACTCAAGGATTTCAAATATGTAACAGCAAAATTGGTTTAGAACAGAATAGCACACTGACACTTTCCCTCACTGTCCTACTCTGTCCCTCCCTACAAACAAGATTAAGCACAGAATAGCACACTGATAGTTTCCACGAGTGTCCTTCTCTGTCCCTAAACTCAAGGATTTCAAATATGGAACAGCAAAATTGGTTTAGAACAGAATAGCACACTGACACTTTCCCTCACTGTCCTACTCTGTCCCTCCCTACAAGCAAGATTTAGCACAGAATAGCACACTGATAGTTTCCACAAGTGTCCTTCTCTGTCCCTAAACTCAAGGATTTCAAATATGGAACAGCAAAATTGGTTTAGAACAGAATAGCACACTGTCAGTTTCACTCACTGTACCTCTCTGTCCCTAAACTCAAGGATTTCAAATATGGTTCAGCAAAATTGCTTTAGAACAGAATAGCACACTGTCAGTTTCACTCACTGTACCTCTCTGTCCCTAAACTCAAGGATTTCAAATATGGTTCAGCAAAATTGGTTTAGAACAGAATAGCACACTGACACTTTCCCTCACTGTCCTACTCTGTCCCTCCCTACAAACAAGATTTAGCACAGAATAGCACACTGATAGTTTCCACGAGTGTCCTTCTCTGTCCCTAAACTCAAGGATTTCAAATATAGAACAGCAAAATTGGTTTAGAACAGAATAGCATACTAACACTTTACCTCACTGCCCTACTCTGTCCCTCCCTACAAACAAGATTTAGCACAGAATAGCACACTGATAGTTTCCACGAGTGTCCTTCTCTGTCCCTAAACTCAAGGATTTCAAATATGGAACAGCAAAATTGGTTTAGAACAGAATAGCACACTGACACTTTCCCTCACTGTCCTACTCTGTCCCTCCCTACAAACAAGATTAAGCACAGAATAGCACACTGATAGTTTCCACGAGTGTCCTTCTCTGTCCCTAAACTCAAGGATTTCAAATATGGAACAGCAAAATTGGTTTAGAACAGAATAGCACACTGTCAGTTTCACTCACTGTACCTCTCTGTCCCTAAACTCAAGGATTTCAAATATGGTTCAGCAAAATTGGTTTAGAACAGAATAGCACACTGACACTTTCCCTCACTGTCCTACTCTGTCCCTACAAACAAGATTTAGCACAGAATAGCACACTGACACTTTCCCTCACTGTACCTCTCTGTCCCTAAACTCAAGGATTGAAAATATGGTTCAGCAAGATTGGTTTAGAACAGAATAGCACACTGACACTTTCACTCACTGTACCTCTCTGTCCCTACAAACAAGGTTTAGCACAGAATAACACACTGACACTCTCCCTGCCTATCCTTATTTGTCCCTAAACACAAGGAATCCAGGATTAGTAAAGGAAAAAAAATGACACTGTCCCTGCCTATGCTTCTCTTTCCCTGCTCCGGAACACACTACACAAGGCCGCCGCGCTGGCAGCCTTTTATAGTGTGGGGTGTGTACTAAACCCCCTCAGCAATAATTGGCCACAGGCATCCTGCCTGTGGCCAATCATTGCTCTCCTCGCTGCCGGCGCTGTGATTGGCCAAGCATGCGGGGTCACAGTGCATGCTTGGCCAATCACAGCGCCTGGATGACACTGCGATGGCGTAGTGCATTGTGGGCCGTTCACGTCACTCGAATTTGGCGCAAACGGCCCAAATCATTCGATCTTCGTTGAACGATCGAACAGCCGATGTTCGAGTCGAACGTATGTTCGACTCGAACACAAAGCTCATCCCTATCTCCCATCAGTACAACTCTGCCCCTAACTCATCATCTGCTAACCTCTGTCCCCCAAACCCCTACTTTGCTAACCTCTGCAATCCAACCCTTCCTTCCCATTCAACTCTGCTCCTCTGTACACCACCTCTGACTGCACACCTCCTCTGCTCAACTCTGCACCGCATGGCCCCCTTTTTGATTACCTCTACATGCCCCCTATACTCACCTGTATGCTGTCTAGGTGGGCGGCATGCAGAGGCTGGGCCGTGATTTGCATATGAATCGCGGCGGCCGATCTAATTTGCATACCAATGCCAGCGCGATTTACATGTGAATAATGTTAATTTAAGAACAATGCCTTTTGTTTCTCTCCCCATGGAGAGAGGTGAAGTAAAGTTAAAGATTAAAATGCTGCTGTACAGTCACTCAGGACACAGTTATAATAGCCCCTTCTGACCCCCCCCCCCCCTCCAGTCCTGGCATGTAGTGTACCTGAAGATTTCTGAGTGCACTGCTGGATGCCGAGTCTGTGTCACAGGGAGATGAATGGAGCTGCCTCTGCACATCGCTCCCTGTCTGCCCTAACCAGTTCTCTTCTGCTGGTGATTCCCCCCTCACTTACTGAAGGAGACAGGCAGCCTGTGAGACAATGACGCTGCAGGTCTGATTAAAGCCCCACCCTATGGACCAAATCAATTACAAGCACTGGAAACCTAATGCTAGAGGTGGAGTTTTTGTGACTACAAGCTTTGCGCCCCGAACACACTCTAAACTACGCCAATAGAGCTTCTTAGCCCCAATCACGTGTTTACACACGGGTCATGCCTCCAATAGCACCCCGTGTCCGGCGCCCTTAATACACCCAGTTAAAGGGACACTATAAAAAAAAAAGTCGCTTGGGGGGGCGGCGCCACTGGTACTCCCTATAGCCTCTGGTGAGCCATAACATCTATCCAGTCGGTTCCAGATGTTTGTAAGGCCTATCTCAGGGTGGTTTATATTAATGTCTCTGATCCTTTTGGCATGTTCAACAGAATCATTGCCAAGCCACTTTACCAGGAGTTCTATCTGTTGCCTGCAGGATAGATCCAGACCTTGGATTACACTCTGGAAAGAGGATCGCCACGCCCTGTAGTTTTGAGGGCGATAACTAAATTTGACAAGTCCTTGGGTAACTAACTCACGTTTGGCAAACAAAAACAGAAACCGCTCAGGTGTAGACGTCCTCCAGGTGACTATCTCCTCCCAACAGCCAAGGGTGCAGGCAATGCAATTTCAGGCAAAACAAAAGATCAAGTCTTCTGGACAGCAGCACTCCAATAAAAAGCCTTTATTATGTAAAATCTTCAAAAATCCAAATACAGCACAGCAAGTCACAAAATTCTGGTTAGAGCTGACTAGTTTCACACTTTCTTAGTGTTTAATAGGGATGAGCTCGGTGTTCGAGTCGAACATACGTTCGACTCGAACATCGGCTGTTCGATCGTTCGACGAAGATCGAACGATTTGGGCTGTTCGCGCCTAATTCGAGTGACGCGAACGGCCCACAATGCACTACGCCATCGCAGTGTCATCCAGGCGCTGTGATTGGCCAAGCATGCACTGTGACCCCGCATGCTTGGCCAATCACAGCGCCGGCAGCGAGGAGAGCAATGATTGGCCACAGGCAGGATGCCTGTGGCCAATTATTGCTGAGGGTGTTTAGTACACGCCCCACACTATAAAAGGCCGCCAGCACGGCGGCCTAGTGTAGTGTGTTCCGGAGCAGGGAAAGAGAAGCATAGGCAGGGACAGTGACATTTATTTTTTCTTGCTTAACCTGGATTCCTTTAGTTTAGGGAAAGAGAAGGATAGGTAGGGAGAGTGTCAGTGTGTTTTACTGTGCGAATCCTTGTTTCTAGGGACAGGGAAGGACAGTGAGGGAAATTCTCCTTGTGCTATAGTGTGCTTTAAAAAAACAGTTTTTCTAGGAACAGAAAACTATAGGTAGGGAGAGTGTCAGTGTGTTTTACTGTGCGAATCCTTGTTTCTAGGGACAGGGAAGGACAGTGAGGGAAATTCTCCTTGTGCTATAGTGTGCTTTAAAAAAACATTTTTTCTAGGGACAGAAAACTATAGGTAGGGAGAGTGTCAGTGTGTTTTACTGTGCGAATCCTTGTTTCTAGGGACAGGGAAGGACAGTGAGGGAAATTCTCCTTGTGCTATAGTGTGCTTTAAAAAAACATTTTTTCTAGGGACAGAAAACTATAGGTAGGGAGAGTGTCAGTGTGTTTTACTGTGCGAATCCTTGTTTCTAGGGACAGGGAAGGACAGTGAGGGAAATTCTCCTTGTGCTATAGTGTGCTTTAAAAAAACATTTTTTCTAGGGACAGAAAACTATAGGTAGGAAGAGTGTCAGTTTCTTTCACTGTGATAATCCTTGTTTCTAGGGACAGGGAAGGACAGTGAGGGAAATTCTCCTTGTGCTATAGTGTGCTTTAAAAAAACATTTTTTCTAGGGACAGAAAACTATAGGTAGGAAGAGTGTCAGTTTCTTTCACTGTGATAATCCTTGTTTCTAGGGACAGGGAAGGACAGTGAGGGAAATTCTCCTTGTGCTATAGTGTGCTTTAAAAAAACATTTTTTCTAGGGACAGAAAACTATAGGTAGGAAGAGTGTCAGTTTCTTTCACTGTGATAATCCTTGTTTCTAGGGACAGGGAAGGACAGTGAGGGAAATTCTCCTTGTGCTATAGTGTGCTTTAAAAAAACATTTTTTCTAGGGACAGAAAACTATAGGTAGGAAGAGTGTCAGTTTCTTTCACTGTGATAATCCTTGTTTCTAGGGACAGGGAAGGACAGTGAGGGAAATTCTCCTTGTGCTATAGTGTGCTTTAAAAAAACATTTTTTCTAGGGACAGAAAACTATAGGTAGGAAGAGTGTCAGTTTCTTTCACTGTGATAATCCTTGTTTCTAGGGACAGGGAAGGACAGTGAGGGAAATTCTCCTTGTGCTATAGTGTGCTTTAAAAAAACATTTTTTCTAGGGACAGAAAACTATAGGTAGGAAGAGTGTCAGTTTCTTTCACTGTGATAATCCTTGTTTCTAGGGACAGGGAAGGACAGTGAGGGAAATTCTCCTTGTGCTATAGTGTGCTTTAAAAAAACACCTTTTCTAGGGACAGAAAACTATAGGTAGGAAGAGTGTCAGTTTCTTTCACTGTGATAATCCTTGTTTCTAGGGACAGGGAAGGACAGTGAGGGAAATTCTCCTTGTGCTATAGTGTGCTTTAAAAAAACATTTTTTCTAGGGACAGAAAACTATAGGTAGGAAGAGTGTCAGTTTCTTTCACTGTGATAATCCTTGTTTCTAGGGACAGGGAAGGACAGTGAGGGAAATTCTCCTTGTGCTATAGTGTGCTTTAAAAAAACATTTTTTCTAGGGACAGAAAACTATAGGTAGGAAGAGTGTCAATTTCTTTCACTGTGATAATCCTTGTTTCTAGGGACAGGGAAGGACAGTGAGGGAAATTCTCCTTGTGCTATAGTGTGCTTTAAAAAAACATTTTTTCTAGGGACAGAAAACTATAGGTAGGAAGAGTGTCAGTTTCTTTCACTGTGATAATCCTTGTTTCTAGGGACAGGGAAGGACAGTGAGGGAAATTCTCCTTGTGCTATAGTGTGCTTTAAAAAAACATTTTTTCTAGGGACAGAAAACTATAGGTAGGAAGAGTGCCAGTTTCTTTCACTGTGATAATCCTTGTTTCTAGGGACAGGGAAGGACAGTGAGGGAAATTCTCCTTGTGCTATAGTGTGCTTTAAAAAAACATTTTTTCTAGGGACAGAAAACTATAGGTAGGAAGAGTGTCAGTTTCTTTCACTGTGATAATCCTTGTTTCTAGGGACAGGGAAGGACAGTGAGGGAAATTCTCCTTGTGCTATAGTGTGCTTTAAAAAAACATTTTTTCTAGGGACAGAAAACTATAGGTAGGAAGAGTGTCAGTGTCATGGATATGCAGTAGTGTTTGTCTGCCATCTTACCTTCCTCCTCATGTGTTCATCTAGAGACCAGACCTCCTTCACCTGGCTTCCTTTATAATCTCCTCCCAGCCTGACTCCACCCCAGGCCCTATCACTGAACACTATATTAACCTGTGCACTGCAAGCCTGCTTTGCTGATCAACGTGTTTGTTAGGCATTGTGTGTTTGGGTTCCTGCCTGCCGTGTGCTACGTCTGTCTCTCTGTTACGTTATTGGCTTGTCCCCGACCATCCCTGTCTGCTCGTGACCCTTGACCTTCGGCTCGTTCTTCGTTATCCTTGTCTGCTTGTGGCCCCTGACCTTCGGCTTGTTATTCGGTTCTCTCTATCGTGTGCTGCTGCTTCCCCTTATCCTACGGGGCGTGAGCTAGGAAACTCCAGGGGCCGCGACCTGGTCCCAGCCTGCAGCGTAACATCCTCACCACTAGAGGCCCTGGAGAAGACCAGCTGGGTCTTAGACTCCGCGCCCTGGGGAATCTTGGCTCTCGCTTCCGTTGGGATCCCGGTTGTGCTCCTCTGGTCCCGCTTTCCACAACCACCCAGTTTCCTATCCACAGAAGCCAGCCATAGGGTTCACTACCTCGCGGTGCACTCCTGTCCCCCTACGGTGTGCATCTGTCACCTGGCCACAGGTGACCCTGACAGTTTGATCAGCCATGGACCCGGCTGACATCCCGATCCCCGCGGATGATCCATTGCAGGGCATAGTCCACAGACTTGAAACCCAGGAATCGAATCAGACTCAGGTGATGCGATTCCTCCAGGATCTGGCTTCTCGATTCGAGCAGCTTCAGGCCTCCTTGGGAACCCCGAATCCGCAACCTCAAGTACAACCAGCGGTGGTACCTATCGCACCAGTCGCAGCCACACACTCACTAATACTGCCAGCTCCGTTCCGTTTCTCTGGGGACTCCAAGGCCTGCAGAGGGTTTCTTAGCCAATGCACGATTCATTTTGAGCTTCAGCCTCAAAACTTTCTGTCTGATAGGGCAAAGGTAGCCTATATCATTTCCCTCCTCTCCGGTGAAGCTTTAGCCTGGGCAGCCCCTCTGTGGGAACTGAATGATCCAGTGGTTTCTAGCCTGTCTGGCTTCTTGAAACTTTTTCGGAATATCTTTGAAGAACCGGCTCGTGTCTCTTCAGCGGCCAGCGCCCTTCTACGTCTCCGCCAAGAGTCTGCTTCAGTGGGACAGTACGCCCTTAATTTCCGCATACTGTCGGCTGAGTTGAGCTGGAACAATGAGGCCTTAGTCGCAACCTTTTTGCATGGCCTTTCTGATAGAGTGAAGGATGAATTAGCAGGAAGAACCATCCCCACTGATCTGGACGGAGTTATCTCCTTGTGTAACCAGATCGATATTCGCTTTCAGGAAAGGACCCTAGAAAAGCGGCGCCAGCACTCCTTGGTCCTTAGTCAGCCTGAGCTCCCCTCTCCTCGACCCGTGGAGCATCTCCTGCCAGCTGAGGAACCCATGCAGCTGGGCAGGACCAGGCTATCCCCAGAGGAACGTGCTAGGCGCAGAAATCTAGGCCTGTGTCTCTACTGTGGGGGCAAAGGTCATTTTCGTGACACTTGCTCTCTTTGTCCAGAAAAACGTTTGGGTCCACTTCATCTGGAAAGTGGAGTATTGGACCCAGAAATATCACCTTCCCCTTCTCGTCTTCTGCTTTCTGTGTTCCTTCATGTTGGTGCTTCTTCTCATTCGGTCTCAGCATATCTGGATTCCGGAGCCGCTGGTAATTTCATGGACTGGGAAATCGCATCGTCCATGAGACTTACTCTTTTGCCCCTCACCACGCCATTGGTGGTCTTGGCGATTGATGGTACTGTTCTCCCAGGGGGACCTATCCGCTTCCAGACCCTCCCTGTTAAGATGTCGGTGGGTACACTCCACCAGGAGTGGATATCCTTCCTTATCTTACCCAAGGCCTCAACGCCTATAATTTTGGGTCTCCCATGGTTACAGCTCCATTCTCCTCATGTGGACTGGACTACTGGACAGATCCTGGCTTGGGGTCCCTCCTGTTCCTCGTCCTGCCTACCCAAGGTTGCCCCCTGTGAATCTGAGCCGGTCATTCATTCCAGGTTGCATAACCATTTACATTTCTCTGTCCCTAACCACCCTTGGACGCACAGCCAGGCTAGCTTGTCTACAAGTCCTGCAGTCGCTACGTCTTGCGATGCGATTCAGGTAGTCGCTACACCTGACTCAGCTATTCACTCTGCCTCTGTACTAGTTATGCCAGTCCAGCCCATGCCCAGTGAGCCTCTCACTTTTTCTTGTTCGGGACATTCTGCTTGTCCTTCAGCTATTCAGCTTGACTCCGGCGACATGTCACCTTCTAACCAACCTGACTTCAGGGTTCCACTGACATCTGCCCAGTCTGATGGTCCTGTGCAAGATGACCAGTTCCCCTTTAAGGGTCTAGGGGACCCTCCTCAGATTCCTGTTGATCGTCTCATGCCCTTGCTTATTCCTAGAGAGCCTTTGGTCCTCAATAGATCTTCTTGTCATCTCCCTACCTCGTTTTCAGTCTCTGAGGATAATCTTAAGTACGAGGTTAGACAAGTTCTGGATTCTCGGCTCTGCAGAGGCATTCTTCAGTACCTTGTGCATTGGAGAGGTTTTGGTCCTGAGGAGGCGTCTTGGATCGCTGCATCTGATGTCGCTGCACCTCATCTGTTGAGAAGGTTTCATCAGAGATTTCCCTTTAAGCCTGGGTCCAGGCGGGGGAGGGCCCATAAGAGGGAGGGTACTGTCATGGATATGCAGTAGTGTTTGTCTGCCATCTTACCTTCCTCCTCATGTGTTCATCTAGAGACCAGACCTCCTTCACCTGGCTTCCTTTATAATCTCCTCCCAGCCTGACTCCACCCCAGGCCCTATCACTGAACACTATATTAACCTGTGCACTGCAAGCCTGCTTTGCTGATCAACGTGTTTGTTAGGCATTGTGTGTTTGGGTTCCTGCCTGCCGTGTGCTACGTCTGTCTCTCTGTTACGTTATTGGCTTGTCCCCGACCATCCCTGTCTGCTCGTGACCCTTGACCTTCGGCTCGTTCTTCGTTATCCTTGTCTGCTTGTGGCCCCTGACCTTCGGCTTGTTATTCGGTTCTCTCTATCGTGTGCTGCTGCTTCCCCTTATCCTACGGGGCGTGAGCTAGGAAACTCCAGGGGCCGCGACCTGGTCCCAGCCTGCAGCGTAACATCCTCACCACTAGAGGCCCTGGAGAAGACCAGCTGGGTCTTAGACTCCGCGCCCTGGGGAATCTTGGCTCTCGCTTCCGTTGGGATCCCGGTTGTGCTCCTCTGGTCCCGCTTTCCACAACCACCCAGTTTCCTATCCACAGAAGCCAGCCATAGGGTTCACTACCTCGCGGTGCACTCCTGTCCCCCTACGGTGTGCATCTGTCACCTGGCCACAGGTGACCCTGACAGTCAGTTTCTTTCACTGTGATAATCCTTGTTTCTAGGGACAGGGAAGGACAGTGAGGGAAATTCTACTTGTGCTATAGTGTGCTTTAAAAAAACATTTTTTCTAGGGACAGAAAACTATAGGTAGGAAGAGTGTCAGTTTCTTTCACTGTGATAATCCTTGTTTCTAGGGACAGGGAAGGACAGTGAGGGAAATTCTCCTTGTGCTATAGTGTTCTTTAAAAAAACATTTTTTCTAGGGACAGAAAAATATAGGTAGGAAGAGTGTCAGTTTCTTTCACTGTGATAATCCTTGTTTCTAGGGACAGGGAAGGACAGTGAGGGAAATTCTCCTTGTGCTATAGTGTGCTTTAAAAAAACATTTTTTCTAGGGACAGAAAACTATAGGTAGGAAGAGTGTCAGTTTCTTTCACTGTGATAATCCTTGTTTCTAGGGACAGGGAAGGACAGTGAGGGAAATTCTCCTTGTGCTATAGTGTGCTTTAAAAAAACATTTTTTCTAGGGACAGAAAACTATAGGTAGGAAGAGTGTCAGTTTCTTTCACTGTGATAATCCTTGTTTCTAGGGACAGGGAAGGACAGTGAGGGAAATTCTCCTTGTGCTATAGTGTGCTTTAAAAAAACATTTTTTCTAGGGACAGAAAACTATAGGTAGGAAGAGTGTCAGTTTCTTTCACTGTGATAATCCTTGTTTCTAGGGACAGGGAAGGACAGTGAGGGAAATTCTCCTTGTGCTATAGTGTGCTTTAAAAAAACATTTTTTCTAGGGACAGAAAACTATAGGTAGGAAGAGTGTCAGTTTCTTTCACTGTGATAATCCTTGTTTCTAGGGACAGGGAAGGACAGTGAGGGAAATTCTCCTTGTGCTATAGTGTGCTTTAAAAAAACATTTTTTCTAGGGACAGAAAACTATAGGTAGGAAGAGTGTCAGTTTCTTTCACTGTGATAATCCTTGTTTCTAGGGACAGGGAAGGACAGTGAGGGAAATTCTCCTTGTGCTATAGTGTGCTTTAAAAAAACATTTTTTCTAGGGACAGAAAACTATAGGTAGGAAGAGTGTCAGTTTCTTTCACTGTGATAATCCTGTTTTCTAGGGACAGGGAAGGACAGTGAGGGAAATTCTCCTTGTGCTATAGTGTGCTTTAAAAAAACATTTTTTCTAGGGACAGAAAACTATAGGTAGGAAGAGTGTCAGTTTCTTTCACTGTGATAATCCTTGTTTCTAGGGACAGGGAAGGACAGTGAGGGAAATTCTCCTTGTGCTATAGTGTGCTTTAAAAAAACATTTTTTCTAGGGACAGAAAACTATAGGTAGGAAGAGTGTCAGTTTCTTTCACTGTGATAATCCTTGTTTCTAGGGACAGGGAAGGACAGTGAGGGAAATTCTCCTTGTGCTATAGTGTGCTTTAAAAAAACATTTTTTCTAGGGACAGAAAACTATAGGTAGGAAGAGTGTCAGTTTCTTTCACTGTGATAATCCTTGTTTCTAGGGACAGGGAAGGACAGTGAGGGAAATTCTCCTTGTGCTATAGTGTGCTTTAAAAAAACATTTTTTCTAGGGACAGAAAACTATAGGTAGGAAGAGTGTCAGTTTCTTTCACTGTGATAATCCTTGTTTCTAGGGACAGGGAAGGACAGTGAGGGAAATTCTACTTGTGCTATAGTGTGCTTTAAAAAAACATTTTTTCTAGGGACAGAAAACTATAGGTAGGAAGAGTGTCAGTTTCTTTCACTGTGATAATCCTTGTTTCTAGGGACAGGGAAGGACAGTGAGGGAAATTCTCCTTGTGCTATAGTGTGCTTTAAAAAAACATTTTTTCTAGGGACAGAAAACTATAGGTAGGAAGAGTGTCAGTTTCTTTCACTGTGATAATCCTTGTTTCTAGGGACAGGGAAGGACAGTGAGGGAAATTCTCCTTGTGCTATAGTGTGCTTTAAAAAAACATTTTTTCTAGGGACAGAAAACTATAGGTAGGAAGAGTGTCAGTTTCTTTCACTGTGATAATCCTTGTTTCTAGGGACAGGGAAGGACAGTGAGGGAAATTCTCCTTGTGCTATAGTGTGCTTTAAAAAAACATTTTTTCTAGGGACAGAAAAATATAGGTAGGAAGAGTGTCAGTTTCTTTCACTGTGATAATCCTTGTTTCTAGGGACAGGGAAGGACAGTGAGGGAAATTCTCCTTGTGCTATAGTGTGCTTTAAAAAAACATTTTTTCTAGGGACAGAAAACTATAGGTAGGAAGAGTGTCAGTTTCTTTCACTGTGATAATCCTTGTTTCTAGGGACAGGGAAGGACAGTGAGGGAAATTCTCCTTGTGCTATAGTGTGCTTTAAAAAAACATTTTTTCTAGGGACAGAAAACTATAGGTAGGAAGAGTGTCAGTTTCTTTCACTGTGATAATCCTTGTTTCTAGGGACAGGGAAGGACAGTGAGGGAAATTCTCCTTGTGCTATAGTGTGCTTTAAAAAAACATTTTTTCTAGGGACAGAAAACTATAGGTAGGAAGAGTGTCAGTTTCTTTCACTGTGATAATCCTTGTTTCTAGGGACAGGGAAGGACAGTGAGGGAAATTCTCCTTGTGCTATAGTGTGCTTTAAAAAAACATTTTTTCTAGGGACAGAAAACTATAGGTAGGAAGAGTGTCAGTTTCTTTCACTGTGATAATCCTTGTTTCTAGGGACAGGGAAGGACAGTGAGGGAAATTCTCCTTGTGCTATAGTGTGCTTTAAAAAAACATTTTTTCTAGGGACAGAAAACTATAGGTAGGAAGAGTGTCAGATTCTTTCACTGTGATAATCCTTGTTTCTAGGGACAGGGAAGGACAGTGAGGGAAATTCTCCTTGTGCTATAGTGTGCTTTAAAAAAACATTTTTTCTAGGGACAGAAAACTATAGGTAGGAAGAGTGTCAGTTTCTTTCACTGTGATAATCCTTGTTTCTAGGGACAGGGAAGGACAGTGAGGGAAATTCTCCTTGTGCTATAGTGTGCTTTAAAAAAACATTTTTTCTAGGGACAGAAAACTATAGGTAGGAAGAGTGTCAGTTTCTTTCACTGTGATAATCCTTGTTTCTAGGGACAGGGAAGGACAGTGAGGGAAATTCTCCTTGTGCTATAGTGTGCTTTAAAAAAACATTTTTTCTAGGGACAGAAAACTATAGGTAGGAAGAGTGTCAGTTTCTTTCACTGTGATAATCCTTGTTTCTAGGGACAGGGAAGGACAGTGAGGGAAATTCTCCTTGTGCTATAGTGTGCTTTAAAAAAACATTTTTTCTAGGGACAGAAAACTATAGGTAGGAAGAGTGTCAGTTTCTTTCACTGTGATAATCCTTGTTTCTAGGGACAGGGAAGGACAGTGAGGGAAATTCTCCTTGTGCTATAGTGTGCTTTAAAAAAACATTTTTTCTAGGGACAGAAAACTATAGGTAGGAAGAGTGTCAGTTTCTTTCACTGTGATAATCCCTGTTTCTAGGGACAGGGAAGGACAGTGAGGGAAATTCTCCTTGTGCTATAGTGTGCTTTAAAAAAACATTTTTTCTAGAGACAGAAAACTATAGGTAGGAAGAGTGTCAGTTTCTTTCACTGTGATAATCCTTGTTTCTAGGGACAGGGAAGGACAGTGAGGGAAATTCTACTTGTGCTATAGTGTGCTTTAAAAAAACATTTTTTCTAGGGACAGAAAACTATAGGTAGGAAGAGTGTCAGTTTCTTTCACTGTGATAATCCTTGTTTCTAGGGACAGGGAAGGACAGTGAGGGAAATTCTCCTTGTGCTATAGTGTGCTTTAAAAAAACATTTTTTCTAGGGACAGAAAACTATAGGTAGGAAGAGTGTCAGTTTCTTTCACTGTGATAATCCTTGTTTCTAGGGACAGGGAAGGACAGTGAGGGAAATTCTCCTTGTGCTATAGTGTGCTTTAAAAAAACATTTTTTCTAGGGACAGAAAACTATAGGTAGGAAGAGTGTCAGTTTCTTTCACTGTGATAATCCTTGTTTCTAGGGACAGGGAAGGACAGTGAGGGAAATTCTCCTTGTGCTATAGTGTGCTTTAAAAAAACATTTTTTCTAGGGACAGAAAACTATAGGTAGGAAGAGTGTCAGTTTCTTTCACTGTGATAATCCTTGTTTCTAGGGACAGGGAAGGACAGTGAGGGAAATTCTCCTTGTGCTATAGTGTGCTTTAAAAAAACATTTTTTCTAGGGACAGAAAACTATAGGTAGGAAGAGTGTCAGTTTCTTTCACTGTGATAATCCTTGTTTCTAGGGACAGGGAAGGACAGAGAGGGAAATTCTCCTTGTGCTATAGTGTGCTTTAAAAAAACATTTTTTCTAGGTACAGAAAACTATAGGTAGGAAGAGTGTCAGTTTCTTTCACTGTGATAATCCTTGTTTCTAGGGACAGGGAAGGACAGTGAGGGAAATTCTCCTTGTGCTATAGTGTGCTTTAAAAAAACATTTTTTCTAGGGACAGAAAACTATAGGTAGGAAGAGTGTCAGTTTCTTTCACTGTGATAATCCTTGTTTCTAGGGACAGGGAAGGACAGTGAGGGAAATTCTCCTTGTGCTATAGTGTGCTTTAAAAAAACATTTTTTCTAGGGACAGAAAACTATAGGTAGGAAGAGTGTCAGTTTCTTTCACTGTGATAATCCTTGTTTCTAGGGACAGGGAAGAACAGTGAGGGAAATTCTCCTTGTGCTATAGTGTGCTTTAAAAAAACATTTTTTCTAGGGACAGAAAACTATAGGTAGGAAGAGTGTCAGTTTCTTTCACTGTGATAATCCTTGTTTCTAGGGACAGGGAAGGACAGTGAGGGAAATTCTCCTTGTGCTATAGTGTGCTTTAAAAAAACATTTTTTCTAGGGACAGAAAACTATAGGTAGGAAGAGTGTCAGTTTCTTTCACTGTGATAATCCTTGTTTCTAGGGACAGGGAAGGACAGAGAGGGAAATTCTCCTTGTGCTATAGTGTGCTTTAAAAAAACATTTTTTCTAGGTACAGAAAACTATAGGTAGGAAGAGTGTCAGTTTCTTTCACTGTGATAATCCTTGTTTCTAGGGACAGGGAAGGACAGTGAGGGAAATTCTCCTTGTGCTATAGTGTGCTTTAAAAAAACATTTTTTCTAGGGACAGAAAACTATAGGTAGGAAGAGTGTCAGTTTCTTTCACTGTGATAATCCTTGTTTCTAGGGACAGGGAAGGACAGTGAGGGAAATTCTCCTTGTGCTATAGTGTGCTTTAAAAAAACATTTTTTCTAGGGACAGAAAACTATAGGTAGGAAGAGTGTCAGTTTCTTTCACTGTGATAATCCTTGTTTCTAGGGACAGGGAAGAACAGTGAGGGAAATTCTCCTTGTGCTATAGTGTGCTTTAAAAAAACATTTTTTCTAGGGACAGAAAACTATAGGTAGGAAGAGTGTCAGTTTCTTTCACTGTGATAATCCTTGTTTCTAGGGACAGGGAAGGACAGTGAGGGAAATTCTCCTTGTGCTATAGTGTGCTTTAAAAAAACATTTTTTCTAGGGACAGAAAACTATAGGTAGGAAGAGTGTCAGTTTCTTTCACTGTGATAATCCTTGTTTCTAGGGACAGGGAAGGACAGTGAGGGAAATTCTCCTTGTGCTATAGTGTGCTTTAAAAAAACATTTTTTCTAGGGACAGAAAACTATAGGTAGGAAGAGTGTCAGTTTCTTTCACTGTGATAATCCTTGTTTCTAGGGACAGGGAAGGACAGTGAGGGAAATTCTCCTTGTGCTATAGTGTGCTTTAAAAAAACATTTTTTCTAGGGACAGAAAACTATAGGTAGGAAGAGTGTCAGTTTCTTTCACTGTGATAATCCTTGTTTCTAGGGACAGGGAAGGACAGTGAGGGAAATTCTCCTTGTGCTATAGTGTGCTTTAAAAAAACATTTTTTCTAGGGACAGAAAACTATAGGTAGGAAGAGTGTCAGTTTCTTTCACTGTGATAATCCTGTTTTCTAGGGACAGGGAAGGACAGTGAGGGAAATTCTCCTTGTGCTATAGTGTGCTTTAAAAAAACATTTTTTCTAGGGACAGAAAACTATAGGTAGGAAGAGTGTCAGTTTCTTTCACTGTGATAATCCTTGTTTCTAGGGACAGGGAAGGACAGTGAGGGAAATTCTCCTTGTGCTATAGTGTGCTTTAAAAAAACATTTTTTCTAGGGACAGAAAACTATAGGTAGGAAGAGTGTCAGTTTCTTTCACTGTGATAATCCTTGTTTCTAGGGACAGGGAAGGACAGTGAGGGAAATTCTCCTTGTGCTATAGTGTGCTTTAAAAAAACATTTTTTCTAGGGACAGAAAACTATAGGTAGGAAGAGTGTCAGTTTCTTTCACTGTGATAATCCTTGTTTCTAGGGACAGGGAAGGACAGTGAGGGAAATTCTCCTTGTGCTATAGTGTGCTTTAAAAAAACATTTTTTCTAGGGACAGAAAACTATAGGTAGGAAGAGTGTCAGTTTCTTTCACTGTGATAATCCTTGTTTCTAGGGACAGGGAAGGACAGTGAGGGAAATTCTACTTGTGCTATAGTGTGCTTTAAAAAAACATTTTTTCTAGGGACAGAAAACTATAGGTAGGAAGAGTGTCAGTTTCTTTCACTGTGATAATCCTTGTTTCTAGGGACAGGGAAGGACAGTGAGGGAAATTCTCCTTGTGCTATAGTGTGCTTTAAAAAAACATTTTTTCTAGGGACAGAAAACTATAGGTAGGAAGAGTGTCAGTTTCTTTCACTGTGATAATCCTTGTTTCTAGGGACAGGGAAGGACAGTGAGGGAAATTCTCCTTGTGCTATAGTGTGCTTTAAAAAAACATTTTTTCTAGGGACAGAAAACTATAGGTAGGAAGAGTGTCAGTTTCTTTCACTGTGATAATCCTTGTTTCTAGGGACAGGGAAGGACAGTGAGGGAAATTCTCCTTGTGCTATAGTGTGCTTTAAAAAAACATTTTTTCTAGGGACAGAAAACTATAGGTAGGAAGAGTGTCAGTTTCTTTCACTGTGATAATCCTTGTTTCTAGGGACAGGGAAGGACAGTGAGGGAAATTCTCCTTGTGCTATAGTGTGCTTTAAAAAAACATTTTTTCTAGGGACAGAAAACTATAGGTAGGAAGAGTGTCAGTTTCTTTCACTGTGATAATCCTTGTTTCTAGGGACAGGGAAGGACAGTGAGGGAAATTCTCCTTGTGCTATAGTGTGCTTTAAAAAAACATTTTTTCTAGGGACAGAAAACTATAGGTAGGAAGAGTGTCAGTTTCTTTCACTGTGATAATCCTTGTTTCTAGGGACAGGGAAGGACAGTGAGGGAAATTCTCCTTGTGCTATAGTGTGCTTTAAAAAAACATTTTTTCTAGGGACAGAAAACTATAGGTAGGAAGAGTGTCAGTTTCTTTCACTGTGATAATCCTTGTTTCTAGGGACAGGGAAGGACAGTGAGGGAAATTCTCCTTGTGCTATAGTGTGCTTTAAAAAAACATTTTTTCTAGGGACAGAAAACTATAGGTAGGAAGAGTGTCAGTTTCTTTCACTGTGATAATCCTTGTTTCTAGGGACAGGGAAGGACAGTGAGGGAAATTCTCCTTGTGCTATAGTGTGCTTTAAAAAAACATTTTTTCTAGGGACAGAAAACTATAGGTAGGAAGAGTGTCAGATTCTTTCACTGTGATAATCCTTGTTTCTAGGGACAGGGAAGGACAGTGAGGGAAATTCTCCTTGTGCTATAGTGTGCTTTAAAAAAACATTTTTTCTAGGGACAGAAAACTATAGGTAGGAAGAGTGTCAGTTTCTTTCACTGTGATAATCCTTGTTTCTAGGGACAGGGAAGGACAGTGAGGGAAATTCTCCTTGTGCTATAGTGTGCTTTAAAAAAACATTTTTTCTAGGGACAGAAAACTATAGGTAGGAAGAGTGTCAGTTTCTTTCACTGTGATAATCCTTGTTTCTAGGGACAGGGAAGGACAGTGAGGGAAATTCTCCTTGTGCTATAGTGTGCTTTAAAAAAACATTTTTTCTAGGGACAGAAAACTATAGGTAGGAAGAGTGTCAGTTTCTTTCACTGTGATAATCCTTGTTTCTAGGGACAGGGAAGGACAGTGAGGGAAATTCTCCTTGTGCTATAGTGTGCTTTAAAAAAACATTTTTTCTAGGGACAGAAAACTATAGGTAGGAAGAGTGTCAGTTTCTTTCACTGTGATAATCCTTGTTTCTAGGGACAGGGAAGGACAGTGAGGGAAATTCTCCTTGTGCTATAGTGTGCTTTAAAAAAACATTTTTTCTAGGGACAGAAAACTATAGGTAGGAAGAGTGTCAGTTTCTTTCACTGTGATAATCCCTGTTTCTAGGGACAGGGAAGGACAGTGAGGGAAATTCTCCTTGTGCTATAGTGTGCTTTAAAAAAACATTTTTTCTAGAGACAGAAAACTATAGGTAGGAAGAGTGTCAGTTTCTTTCACTGTGATAATCCTTGTTTCTAGGGACAGGGAAGGACAGTGAGGGAAATTCTACTTGTGCTATAGTGTGCTTTAAAAAAACATTTTTTCTAGGGACAGAAAACTATAGGTAGGAAGAGTGTCAGTTTCTTTCACTGTGATAATCCTTGTTTCTAGGGACAGGGAAGGACAGTGAGGGAAATTCTCCTTGTGCTATAGTGTGCTTTAAAAAAACATTTTTTCTAGGGACAGAAAACTATAGGTAGGAAGAGTGTCAGTTTCTTTCACTGTGATAATCCTTGTTTCTAGGGACAGGGAAGGACAGTGAGGGAAATTCTCCTTGTGCTATAGTGTGCTTTAAAAAAACATTTTTTCTAGGGACAGAAAACTATAGGTAGGAAGAGTGTCAGTTTCTTTCACTGTGATAATCCTTGTTTCTAGGGACAGGGAAGGACAGTGAGGGAAATTCTCCTTGTGCTATAGTGTGCTTTAAAAAAACATTTTTTCTAGGGACAGAAAACTATAGGTAGGAAGAGTGTCAGTTTCTTTCACTGTGATAATCCTTGTTTCTAGGGACAGGGAAGGACAGTGAGGGAAATTCTCCTTGTGCTATAGTGTGCTTTAAAAAAACATTTTTTCTAGGGACAGAAAACTATAGGTAGGAAGAGTGTCAGTTTCTTTCACTGTGATAATCCTTGTTTCTAGGGACAGGGAAGGACAGAGAGGGAAATTCTCCTTGTGCTATAGTGTGCTTTAAAAAAACATTTTTTCTAGGTACAGAAAACTATAGGTAGGAAGAGTGTCAGTTTCTTTCACTGTGATAATCCTTGTTTCTAGGGACAGGGAAGGACAGTGAGGGAAATTCTCCTTGTGCTATAGTGTGCTTTAAAAAAACATTTTTTCTAGGGACAGAAAACTATAGGTAGGAAGAGTGTCAGTTTCTTTCACTGTGATAATCCTTGTTTCTAGGGACAGGGAAGGACAGTGAGGGAAATTCTCCTTGTGCTATAGTGTGCTTTAAAAAAACATTTTTTCTAGGGACAGAAAACTATAGGTAGGAAGAGTGTCAGTTTCTTTCACTGTGATAATCCTTGTTTCTAGGGACAGGGAAGAACAGTGAGGGAAATTCTCCTTGTGCTATAGTGTGCTTTAAAAAAACATTTTTTCTAGGGACAGAAAACTATAGGTAGGAAGAGTGTCAGTTTCTTTCACTGTGATAATCCTTGTTTCTAGGGACAGGGAAGGACAGTGAGGGAAATTCTCCTTGTGCTATAGTGTGCTTTAAAAAAACATTTTTTCTAGGGACAGAAAACTATAGGTAGGAAGAGTGTCAGTTTCTTTCACTGTGATAATCCTTGTTTCTAGGGACAGGGAAGGACAGTGAGGGAAATTCTCCTTGTGCTATAGTGTGCTAAAGCATTCCTCATCAACCATCTTTGAAATCCTTGTTTTTTGGACAGTCAGGGAAATTGTCGTTGTGCTATTCTGTGCAAAAGCAATCATCCTCAACCATATTTAGAAATCCTTAAGTAAAGGGACAGAGAAGGACACCTGAAGGTAGCCCTTATTGCTTTTTTCCCATCTCCCTGCAGGCCATTAGTGATGAGCCGAACACCCCCGGGTTCGGTTCGCACCAGAACCCGCGAACGGACCGGAAGTTCGAACGAACATTAGAACCCTATTAAATACAATGGATGCGAACGTTCGAATTCTAAAGTGCTAATTATAACAACTATTATGCATGTTATTGTCCTAAAAAGGGTTTGGGAACCCGGGTTCTGCACCAGGGGACATGTATCAATGCAAAAAGAAGTTTTAAAAACGGTCGTTTTTCGGGAGCAGTCATTTTAATGATGCATAAAGTGAAAAAAAAAAAGTCAAATATTCCTTTAAATATCGTACCTGGGGGGTGTCTAAAGTATGCCTGTGAAGTGCCACGTGTTTCCCGTGTTTAGAACTGTCCCTGCACAAAATGACACTTCTAAAGGAAAAAAAAGCCATTTAAAACTGCTTGCGGCTTTAATGTAATGTCTGGTCCCGGTAATATGGATGAAATTCTTTAAGAAAAATGGCATAGCTACCCCATCAACCCCCCCCCCCCCTACCCCAGCCCATTACCAGCCCCTTTGGGTCTTGTATGGATATTAAGGGGAACCCCGCACATAAAATAAAAAAGGCCCTATATACTCTGAACAGCCGTATACAGGCGGTGCATACAAGACAGGGACTGTAGGTTTGTTCTTATGTAGAATCTGTTTGTAATTTTGAACAGGTACATTGTTGAAGTGTAGCTCCAGCCCAAAAATCTATTTTTAAACTTTTTGGAAAACATAGGTAAGGGTTATCACCCCTGTAACATTTGTTTTGCTGTCTGTGCCCCTGTTCAGAACATTTCACCTCACTTTCCGTCCCAATGACAACTGTTTTTGAAATGTGGTGTTTTTCTTGAAACAAGGATTGCTGATAAAGCATCAGTACAGAGGAGACACCTTTCTCCCATATTTATTCTTACAGGAGAGAATTTTCCTTCCTAGTGGTAGATTTCCTCTCACTTCCTGTTGTCTTCTTGCGTTTGCAAGTAGGAGTCGTTTGTAAGTTGGATGTTTGAAAGTAGGGACCTGCCGTATATACTCTGCAGAAATAGGCCCCTTAGTTGTTGGTGTTGGCACAACACTGTAAGCACTCACAGTTACTCTTGGTTGGTGCTGGAACGCCCTGCTGTCAACTATTATATCAGGAATTTTAATTACATATAATTGTTGAACAGTGGTAGTAAAAATTGGGCCTTTGATGGTGGTGCTGGTGCCACAACACTGTAAGCCCTGACAGTTACTCTTGGTGGGTGCAGCAATGGGCCCTGCTGTGAATTATTAGATCAAGAATTGTAATTACATGCCCCTGTTGAACAGGGGCTGAAAAATTGGGCCTTAGGCACTGGTGGCACAACACTGCAACCCCTCACAGATACTGTACTTGGAGCACAGCAATGAGCCCTGTTGCAAAGTATTGCTTCAAAAATTGTAATGACACGCCCCTGTTAAACAGGGGCTGAAAAATTGGGCCTTAGGCACTGGTGGCACAACACTGCAACTCCTCACAGATACTGTACTTGGAGCACAGCAATGAGCCCTGTTGCAAAGTATTGCTTCAAAAATTGTAATTACACGCCCCTGTTAAACAGGGGCTGAAAAATTGGGCGTTAGGCACTGGTGGCGGCACCCATAAACAAAAATGATCTTCCAAGCTATCATCATCAATCGTATCATTGAGGACTCGGAGGAGGAGGATAGCCAGTCAACATAACAGCACAGGCACTCAGCATCAGCATCAGTCTTGAAGGGATGTGACATTTTAAAATCAATTAGTCTGTTATATCAGCATCAGGTGTGTGGTAGCTGGTGGTGATCCAAGACTGGTTCATCTTGATGAAAGTCAGTCGATCAACCGAGTCGGTGGACAGGCGCACCCTGTGATCCGTGACAAATCCTCCAGCAGCACTGAATGTGCGTTCCGAAAGAACGCTGGATGCAGGACAGGCCAGTAGCTCAATTGCATACTGTGCAAGCTCTGGCCAGTGATCCATCCTCAAGACCCAGTAAGCCAGAGGATTTTCGGTGGGGAAGGTGTCCAAGTCTGACCTTGCCCCTAGATATTCCTGCACCATGTTTATCAGACGCTGGCGATGGTTGCTGGAACCAATCATACTTTGGGGCTGCGGACTAAAGAATTGTCTGAACGCATCGGTCAGACGGCCACCTTCCCCACCGCTCCTTCTTTGACTGGCCGAAGCCTCAGCAACTCGTTGTCCAGGACCAGGAGTTTGCAACCTCCCAGTCTCTGGGAACGCGTTGCACAGACCTTTCTGCAAGGCCTCCCGGAGTTGTCTCATCCTCTGCTCCCTCTGCGACGGTAACATAAGGTCCGCAACCTTACCCTTGTACCGTGGATCAAGGAGAGTGGCCAGCCAGTAATGGTCCCTCTCCTTGATCCGAAGAATACGAGGATCCTTCCGCAGACTTTGCAGGATCAGGGAGGCCATGCAGCGTAGGTTTGCTGAGGCATTCGCTCCGGAGTCCTCTGGGTCACTAAGGACGACATGATCCGCAGCCACCTCCTCCCAGCCACGTACAAGTCCACTGGTTTCTTGGGACTGTAAATCATCCCTAAAAGACTGCTGCTGATGATGCTGAGTGCCAGCCTCCACCTCCATGCTGACACAATCCTCCTCCTCCTCCTCCTCCTCCTCCTCTTCCTGTGCGATGGGTGGGACAGAAGGAACACTGTCTGGGTAAAGGGGGCCTTGAGAGGCAAGGAAGTCCTCCTCTTCCTGCCTCTGTTCTGCCTCAAGTGCCCTGTCCATTATTCCACGCAGCGTGTGCTCCAACAGGTGGACAAGAGGTACAGTGTCACTGATGCATGCACTGTCACTGCTCACCATCCTCGTGGCCTCCTCAAATGGTGCCAGGACAGTGCATGCATCCCTGATCATGCCCCACTGGCGTGGAGAAAAAAAACCAAGCTCCCCTGACCCTGTCCTGGTGCCGTAGTCGCACAGGTACTCATTGATGGCCCTCTGCTGCGTGTGCAGCCGCTGCAGCATGGCCAACGTTGAGTTCCACCTGGTGGGCATGTCACATATAAGGCGGTTCTTGGGCAGGTTCAACTCCTTTTGCAGCTCAGCCAGGCGAGCACTGGCATTATAAGATCTGCGGAAATGCACACAGACTTTCCTGGCCTGCCTCAGGACATCCTGTAAGCCCGGGTACCTGCCCAAGAACCGCTGCACCACCAGGTTAAGGACGTGAGCCACACAGGGCACATGGGTCAGTTGTCCCTGTCGGAGGGCGGAGAGGAGGTTGGTGCCATTGTCGCAAACCACCATTCCTGGCTTAAGCTGGCGTGGCGTCAACCACCTCTCGGCCTGGCCCTGCAGAGCAGACAGGACCTCTGCCCCAGTGTGGCTTCTGTCCCCCAAACACACCAGCGCAAGCACGGCATGGCATCTTTTTGCCTGCGTACTTGCGTAGCCCCGTGAACGGCTACGGAGCACCGCTGGTTCATAGGACAAACCACAGGAAGAGGCCATGGAGGAAGAAGAAGAGGAGGGGGTGGAGGAGAGAGGTGTGTCACAACCAGTAGTAGCATTTTGGAGGCGTGGCGGTGGGACAACCTCCAACACTACTGCACCTTGTCCTGAATCCTTCCCAGCTGCCAAAAGAGTGACCCAATGGGCCGTGAAAGAAAGGTAACGTCCCTGTCCATGCCTGCTGGACCATGAGTCAGCGGTAATATGCACCTTACCGCTGACCGCCCTGTCCAGCGAGGCCAAGACATTGCCTTCCACATGCCGGTAGAGAGCCGGAATAGCCTTCCGTGAGAAAAAGTGGCGTTTGGGAACCTGCCACTGAGGAACCGCACATTGCACAAACTCACGGAAGGGGGCCGAGTCTACCAACTGAAAAGGCAGCAGTTGAAGCGCTAGCAATTTAGCCAAGCTAGCATTCAACCGCTGGGCATGTGGATGGCTGGGAGTGAACTTCTTTCGACGGTCCAGCAGCTGGGGCAGGGAAATTTGCCTGCTAGAATCGGACGTCGGTGTACTGCTAGCAGAGTGGGCGCAAGTACTTGGCTGTGACACACCTAATTCTACACCTTCATTCCTCTCAGTGCATGTTTCAGAGAGGACTGAAGTTATAGTGGGGTTGGAGATCCCAGCTGATGCGGTGCAAGGAGAGGTCCGCTTTGTTCTTTGGTGTGGGTCTTTGAGGTAGGCTTGCCAACGAGCTGCATGGCAGGTCAACATATGTCTGGTCAGGCATGTGGTACCCAAGCGGCTGATGTTTTGGCCACGCGATATACGCTTGAGACATATGTTGCAAACAGCAGCTGTGCGATCTGATGCACTAGCCTCAAAAAAGGCCCACACCAAAGAACTTTTTGAATGACGGGCAGAGGCAGCGCCCTGCACAGGCGGAGCTCTGCGGTGTGATTCCGTCGGTGTACTGCCCTTACGCTGGCCACCAAAGGGCATCCTGCCTCGTTGGAGATGTGCCTCCTCCTCATCCTCCTCCTCCTCCTCTCTCCTATTAGGCACCCACGTGGAGTCATTGACCTCATCATCCCCTCCCTCCTCATCACTGGAGCCAATCTGGCAGTATGCTGCAGCTGCTGGAACATGACTGCCAGATTGGTGTCCTTCTTGAGCATCCCCTCTGTCTGCTCTCACGCTACTGCCTTCCTCTAGCTGGGTTTCATCATCAGACCCTTCGAAACGCTGGGCATCCTCCTGGAGCATGTACCCAACACTGTGCTGAAACAGTTCGGGGGACTCCTCAGGAGGAGGACATGGTGGGTCTAGGGAAGGAGTGACTGATGATTTGTCTGACATTGATACCAGGGAAGACGACGCTTTGGCAGCTGCTTTTCCAGTACCCTGAGCCTGGGTGAGAGAGGATGAGGAGGAGGAGGAGGGCTTGGTCATCCACTCTACCAAGTCTTCGGCATGATGTGGCTCAACATGTCCAGCTGCCGAAAAGAAGGACAAGCGTGTCCCATGGCCATGTGCTGATGACAATGCACCGCGTCCACGACCAGCACTGTTGCCCCCAGACACAGAGCCTGCTTGCCCTCTTTTATTGCCTCCTGACTGTCTGCCTCTCCTTGTTTGCCTTCCAGACATTCTAATAGATGGCCTGCAGGGAGATGGGAAAAAAGCAATAAGGGCTACCTTCAGGTGTCCTTCTCTGTCCCTGGAAACAAGGACTTGCAGAGTGAAAGAAAAAAAACACTCTCCCTACCTACAGTTTTCTGTCCCTAGAAAAAATGTTTTTTTTAATCACAATATAGCACAAGGAAAATTAACTCACTGTCCTTACAGGTCCCTGGAAACAAGGACTTGCAGAGTGAAAGAAAAAAAACACTCTCCCTACCTACAGTTTTCTGTCCCTAGAAAAAAAGTAGGATTTTTAAAACAGCTTACCTGTAAAATCCTTTTCTTGGAGTACATCACGGGACACAGAGCAGCATAGTCATTACTATGTGGGTTATATAGAATTACCTTCAGGTGCTGGCACTGGCAACTTCCAAAACCGGAAGTACCCTCCCCTATATAAGCCCCTCCCATCCGGGAGTACCTCAGTTTTGTAGCAAAGCAATACGTGTCCCCAAAAGAGGGGTGGGAGCTCTGTGTCCCGTGATGTACTCCAAGAAAAGGATTTTACAGGTAAGCTGTTTTAAAAATCCTACTTTCTTGTTCATACATCACGGGACACAGAGCAGCATAGTCATTACTATGTGGGACGTCCCAAAGCAATGCCACATGAGGGGGGGGATACACCATACATAAGCTGGGCGCCATCAGGCATGAGGATCTTTTGCGGCCTGCAACACACTGCGCCCAAAGGCGACATCCTCCTGACTTCTAACGTCCACCTGGTAGAACCTAGTAAACGTGTGTACTGAAGACCATGTTGCGGCCTTACAAATTTGCGCCAGGGAGGCCTGGTGATGCACTGCCCATGAAGTTCCAACTGCTCTCGTGGAGTGCGCCCTAACTTTGAACGGAGGCGGTCTACTTCTCAAGCCATAGGCTTGTATTATGACCTGTCGAATCCACTTGGCTAAAGTAGATTTTGATGCTGCCTGACCCTTTCTGGGGCCTTCCGGCAGAACAAACAAAGAATCCGTTCTACGAATCTGAGCAGTGGCTTTTAGATAAGCTTTAACTGCTCTTACTACATCCAAAGAATGCAATAACTTTTCCTCTACCGAGCTTGGTTTGGGGAAAAAAGAAGGAAGAACCACATCCTGGTTCAAGTGAAACCTCAATACCACCTTAGGAAGAAAGGCTGGGTGAGGACGTAATACTACTCTGTCCTTATGGATAACCAGATATGGCTCTTTACAGGACATGGCGGCTAATTCCGACACTCTTCTAGCCGAGCATATGGCTACTAAAAATATCAATTTCCTGGTGAGTAGAACCAAGGAAATGTGCCGCAAAGGTTCAAATGGCTGCTTCTGCAGAACCGACAGAACCAAATTTAGATCCCATGGGCATATGGGAGCCTTAATCGGTGGAATAATACGAGTCACACCTTGCATAAAGGATTTGACAAGTGAATGCATAGCCAGGGGCCTTTGAAATAGTATTGACAAGGCCGAAACCTGGCCCTTGATAGTACTTAAGGCAAACTTCCTGTCTACAGCCCACTGCAGGAAGTCCAGAATTCTGCCTATAACGTACTTACGTGGATGCCATTTTCTGGCCTCGCACCAAGTGATGTACGCCTTCCAAACTCTATAGTAGATCTGCCTGGATACAGGCTTCCTGGCATTGATTATAGTTGATACCACAGAGTTAGAGAGACCTCTCTTCTTTAGGATGTGGGATTCAATAGCCAGGCCGTTAAACTTAGAGTTAGTAAGGAAGGGTGGTATATCGGTCCTTGCGAAAGCAGGTCCGGACGACGTGGAAGGGTCCAAGGACTCCCCACAGACATTTTGATGATCTCCGCGTACCAGGCCCTTCGGGGCCACGCTGGAGCCACCAGGATCACCGGCTTCTTCTCCAACCTGACTCTGCGAAGGAGTCGAGGCAACAATTGTAGCGGAGGGAATGCATATATCAGTCTGAACTGATCCCAAGGGAACACCAGAGCATCCGAGCCGCAAGCGAGGGGATCCCTTGTCCGGGAGACAAATCTGTCCACCTTTGCGTTGAATCTGGATGCTAGCAGATCTACATCCGGTGTTCCCCACCGCTGACATATTGCTCGGAAGACCTCGGGATGAAGGGACCATTCCCCTGGGCATAACTGTTGGCGACTCAGAAAGTCCGCCTTCCAATTCTCCACCCCTGGAATGAAGACAGCTGATATACATGGGACATGCTTTTCTGCCCATTCCAGGATGTGACTTACTTCCCTCTGGGCTGCACGACTCCTGGTGCCTCCCTGATGATTGATATATGCCACTGCTGTGGCATTGTCTGATTGAATTCTGACAGGGGACCCTTGGAGTCTGGATGTCCAGGCTACTAGAGCGTACCGGGCTGCTCGTATCTCTAAGAGATTGATGGGCAGGGTTTTTACTACATTTGACCATCTGCCCTGGAGAGACCATTGCTCCAGTACTGCCCCCCAGCCTATAAGGCTGGCATCTGTAGTGACCACCTTCCAAGATATCGGGCTGAAGGGTTTTCCCTTCTGGAGATTCTGGGGGATCAACCACCAGCAGAGACTCTTCCGAACGGAAGGGGACAAAGCCATCGGGAAGTCTAGAGCCTGAACTTTTCCGTTCCAGGCTGACAATATGGCCCTTTGTAAATTCCTTGAGTGGAATTGGGCGTATGGCACAGCTTCGAATGATGCTACCATCTTTCCTAGCAGCCTCATGCACAGGCGTATGGACGGCTGTCTTTTTGCACAAAGCAGACGGACCAAGGCCCTCAAAGAGGATACCTTGTCTAGAGGTAAGAAAATCTTCCTCTGGTCTGAATCCAGCCGTAGCCCTAGATATACCAGGTTTTTCACTGGCTGTAGGGCTGACTTGTCCAGGTTGATGACCCAACCGTGAGATTCTAGATACTTGATTGTATCGACAATTACCACTTCTAGCTTGGCAACTGAGTGGTCCATCAACAACAGGTCGTCTAGGTATGCCATTATCGTTACACCCCGTGTTCTTAGATCGGCCAACAGTGGGGCCAGAATTTTTGTGAACACTCGTGGTGCTGTGGCCAGACCGAATGGTAAGGCTCTGAACTGAAAATGGCGCCCTTCTACTGCAAAGCGTAGGAATTTTTGATGACCTGGAAAGATGGGAACATGCAAGTAAGCATCTTTGATGTCGATCGAGGCTAACCATTCCTCCCCTTGTAGGGCAGCGGTGACCGATCGGATCGACTCCATCCGGAAAGACCGGACGTTTAGAAATTTGTTTAGACTCTTTAGGTCCAATATGGGTCTTATGTCCCCGTTTGGCTTCGGGACTGTGAAAAGGTTTGAGTAGAAACCCAACCCCCACTCTTCCATAGGAACCTCCATAATTACTCCTTGGAGCAATAGTTGTTCTAACGCCAATAGGAGAGACCCTCTTTTCAGAGGGTCTCTTGGCATGCCTGACCACATAAAATGGGACGGAGGAGACTCTTTTAACTCCAACTTGTATCCCAGAGTTACTGCGGAGAGCACCCATCTGTCTTTGATCGTCTCCCGCCAGGTCTCTGCGAACAACTGAAGTCTTCCCCCCACCCGTTTGAGTGGGGGCAGCCCTTCATAGGCTTGACTTGGAGGCTGGTTTAGTACCTCTTCGGATCCAGGGCTTTTTATTACCCTGTGGCTGTCCCTGATTTTTACCTCCTGAGTTTGACCGAGGAGGCCGTCGGAACTGCTTAGTAGCAGACGTCGCAGGGATAGGAGAGGTAGTCCTCTTAAAAGATGGACCCCTAGACCTCTTTTTACTCGGTAAGAGAGTACTTTTACCACTGGAAATCTTCTGGATATACTTATCCAGGTCTTCGCCAAAAAGGCGTTCCCCATGAAATGGGAAGCTAACTAAGAGCTTCTTACAGGGAGCTTCAGCAGACCAGTTTTTGAGCCACAGAAGCCTACGCATATGTACCAAAGACAGCGTGAGGCGGGAGGCCTGATGGATAGAATCCTTGATGGCGTCAACCGCAAAGCATAATGCTCTAGGCAGATCAGCCAGAGCCTGGGCCTGCTGGTGTGGCAAATCCCTCAGGACCATTTTCATTTGATCCTTTAAAGCTTGGCAGACCCCAATAGCTGCCACTGCTGGCTGTGTAACAGCCCCTGCTGTGGAAAAAGCAGATTTTAATAAAGATTCCAATTTTTTATCCACTGGATCTTTGAACATTTGAACATTATCTACTGGACATGTCAGTGATTTGTTCACAGAAGAGATGGCTGCATCCACCGTAGGAACATTCCATCTCTGGGTGAACTTTCCCTCCATGGGATAGATCACCGGAAACCTTTTAGGCGGAACAAATAGTTTATCAGGATGTTCCCAGTCCTGGTATATAAGTCCTTCCAATAATGGATGTATTGGAAAGGAGCAATTAACCTGGGGAGCTTTTAGCGACCCCAATGAGGAGACAGCAGTAGTTGATGGTTCAACAAGAGGCATTTTAAATGCAGATCGAACCATGTCAGTTAGGGTCTGGACCCACAATCTTTCAGTCTGTGATGCTGAAAATGGTTCATCTACTGTCGATTCCTCAAAAACAGAGCTAACCTCCTCCTGATCCCCTTCAGGTAGGTCGGTCCCTTCCTGGGACTGTTGCTCTGCCAACAGGCACTCTAATGGAGGTGATGGAGATCTGGCGCGCTTTCTTTCCTGTAGAGAAGAAGCGATCAATGCAGCCAATCTCTGCTCCAATCCCTCCAGAGT
This sequence comes from Rana muscosa, assembly GCA_029206835.1. NCBI lineage: Eukaryota > Metazoa > Chordata > Amphibia > Anura > Ranidae > Rana > Rana muscosa. The sequence continues at coordinate 1,129,987,692 of CM055116.1, forward strand.
TGAGGAAAAAACCTCCTCTGTTATATATGCAGGAGCAGGTGGACTGAGGACAGCCGCAGTACCTGGCACTCCCGGGGGTTCCTTATGGGTATTAACCTCTGATTTCTCAGGGGAGGAGGGTGCAGATGACTGCTCCAGATCCTCAGAGCCCAATGGAGACCCCCTACACTTCCTGAGAGGTATATCTCGGAGTTTTTTAGGCGGCATATTCCTTAGTTCAAAGCTGAGGTATTCCAGCCGCAATACACCCCTTACTGAAATAGTCTAATGCAATTTGCTGCTATGTACATCAGTGGGTGTCTACTAATGCGTCTTTCTGGGGATGCCTGTATCAACCGCCCGCTGTAAGCCCCTATACCATGCTACCAGCTCCTTTTCATGCTCTGTGTCCATAGCAAGCAGCGTGGACTGAGTCCTTTTATCTTGCTGGGACGCCCGCACATGCGCAGAAGCGCTGGGCGCACAGAGCGCGTCATCCGCCAGGCTCCGCCCCCTTTTTTGAAGCTAAACCTTATAAAAGGAAAGCATGTGTGCGCGCGCGTGCACGTGTGCGCTCTTGGCGCCATGTAGGGAGAGGAGCCAGGGTCCCTGTTTCACCAGGACTCAGAGATGGAAGGAAACTACTTGGCAGCATGACAGAGGAATGCAGCTTCCCTGATAGAGAGCTCACTCATCTGCCTGGACTTTCACCATGGAAGGAATAGTCCCAAGAAAAAAGACGTTCCACAGCGGCCTCTAGTGGACAAACACAGGTACCGCACCTTTGTCTTTTTTTTTTTTTTTTTTAAAACCTCCTTTATGAAAAAACATTTCCAGGTTTACAGTTTTTTTAAAATTTCCCTTATGAAAAAACATTTCTAGGATTTCTTAGGCATATACAGCTATTAGCGGGAATACCCTTTAGGTAACAGGCAGAAAGACATATTAGGCTTGGGGGTCCCCTCAATAGAACCAAGTTCCTGAGGGGCCCCCACTTACCTTTTCCCCGCCGCAGGACTTTGTTTGGTCCACAGAAGCCCAAACTTCACCTCTCACGGCAGGCATTGTACTAGACCTTCAGGGACCGGGTTCCCAAGGATTCCACTCCCCTGGACCTGTATAGCACCCTGCACAGATAGCCTCTTGGTTTTGGGTATGACCAGAGCTCTGGATCCCAGGGTCCAGCCCTCCTAAGAGAGGCATTACAGGCAAAACCCTGCTCTTCTCTGCAAGGCCCGGGTACCGACCGTTTAGCTATGAAGCTTTTTTTGGTCGGATCCGGAATAGCTTGCTAAGGCCCAGAGAACCTGTACACAAGCCCAGATGAATACATGTTAACCTTGGCCAACACCTTAGACACTGGCAAAAAACTGAGGTACTCCCGGATGGGAGGGGCTTATATAGGGGAGGGTACTTCCGGTTTTGGAAGTTGCCAGTGCCAGCACCTGAAGGTAATTCTATATAACCCACATAGTAATGACTATGCTGCTCTGTGTCCCGTGATGTATGAACAAGAAATGTTTTTTTTAATCACAATATAGCAAAAGGACAATTCACTCACTGTCCTTCCAGGTCCCTGGAAACAAGGACTTGCAGAGTGAAAGAAACTGACACTGTCCCTACCTAGAGTTTTCTGTCCCTGGAATAAATGTTTTTTTTAATCACAATATAGCAAAAGGACAATTCACTCACTGTCCTTCCAGGTCCCTGGAAACAAGGACTTGCAGAGTGAAAGAAACTGACACTGTCCCTACCTAGAGTTTTCTGTCCCTGGAATAAATGTTTTTTTTAATCACAATATAGCAAAAGGACAATTCACTCACTGTCCTTCCAGGTCCCTGGAAACAAGGACTTGCAGAGTGAAAGAAACTGACACTGTCCCTACCTAGAGTTTTCTGTCCCTAGAATAAATGTTTTTTTTAATCACAATATAGCAAAAGGACAATTCACTCACTGTCCTTCCAGGTCCCTGGAAACAAGGACTTGCAGAGTGAAAGAAACTGACACTGTCCCTACCTAGAGTTTTCTGTCCCTAGAATAAATGTTTTTTTTAATCACAATATAGCAAAAGGACAATTCACTCACTGTCCTTCCAGGTCCCTGGAAACAAGGACTTGCAGAGTGAAAGAAACTGACACTGTCCCTACCTAGAGTTTTCTGTCCCTAGAATAAATGTTTTTTTTAATCACAATATAGCAAAAGGACAATTCACTCACTGTCCTTCCAGGTCCCTGGAAACAAGGACTTGCAGAGTGAAAGAAACTGACACTGTCCCTACCTAGAGTTTTCTGTCCCTAGAATAAATGTTTTTTTTAATCACAATATAGCAAAAGGACAATTCACTCACTGTCCTTCCAGGTCCCTGGAAACAAGGACTTGCAGAGTGAAAGAAACTGACACTGTCCCTACCTAGAGTTTTCTGTCCCTAGAATAAATGTTTTTTTTAATCACAATATAGCACAAGGAAAATTAACTCACTGTCCTTACAGGTCCCTGGAAACAAGGACTTGCAGAGTGAAAGAAAAAAAACACTCTCCCTACCTACAGTTTTCTGTCCCTAGAAAAAAATGTTTTTTTTAATCACAATATAGCAAAAGGACAATTCACTCACTGTCCTTCCAGGTCCCTGGAAACAAGGACTTGCAGAGTGAAAGAAACTGACACTGTCCCTACCTAGAGTTTTCTGTCCCTGGAATAAATGTTTTTTTCAGCACAATATAGCACAAGGACAATTAACTCACTGTCCTTACAGGTCCCTGGAAACAAGGACTTGCAGAGTGAAAGAAAAAAAATACTCTCCCTACCTACAGTTTTCTGTCCCTAGAAAAAAATGTTTTTTTTAATCACAATATAGCAAAAGGACAATTCACTCACTGTCCTTCCAGGTCCCTGGAAACAAGGACTTGCAGAGTGAAAGAAACTGACACTGTCCCTACCTAGAGTTTTCTGTCCCTAGAATAAATGTTTTTTTTAATCACAATATAGCACAAGGAAAATTAACTCACTGTCCTTACAGGTCCCTGGAAACAAGGACTTGCAGAGTGAAAGAAAAAAAACACTCTCCCTACCTACAGTTTTCTGTCCCTAGAAAAAAATGTTTTTTTTAATCACAATATAGCAAAAGGACAATTCACTCACTGTCCTTCCAGGTCCCTGGAAACAAGGACTTGCAGAGTGAAAGAAACTGACACTGTCCCTACCTAGAGTTTTCTGTCCCTGGAATAAATGTTTTTTTCAGCACAATATAGCACAAGGACAATTAACTCACTGTCCTTACAGGTCCCTTGAAACAAGGACTTGCAGAGTGAAAGAAAAAAAATACTCTCCCTACCTACAGTTTTCTGTCCCTAGAAAAAAATGTTTTTTTTAATCACAATATAGCAAAAGGACAATTCACTCACTGTCCTTCCAGGTCCCTGGAAACAAGGACTTGCAGAGTGAAAGAAACTGACACTGTCCCTACCTAGAGTTTTCTGTCCCTGGAATAAATGTTTTTTTCAGCACAATATAGCACAAGGACAATTAACTCACTGTCCTTACAGGTCCCTGGAAACAAGGACTTGCAGAGTGAAAGAAAAAAAATACTCTCCCTACCTACAGTTTTCTGTCCCTAGAAAAAAATGTTTTTTTTAATCACAATATAGCAAAAGGACAATTCACTCACTGTCCTTCCAGGTCCCTGGAAACAAGGACTTGCAGAGTGAAAGAAACTGACACTGTCCCTACCTAGAGTTTTCTGTCCCTGGAATAAATGTTTTTTTCAGCACAATATAGCACAAGGACAATTAACTCACTGTCCTTACAGGTCCCTTGAAACAAGGACTTGCAGAGTGAAAGAAAAAAAATACTCTCCCTACCTACAGTTTTCTGTCCCTAGAAAAAAATGTTTTTTTTAATCACAATATAGCAAAAGGACAATTCACTCACTGTCCTTCCAGGTCCCTGGAAACAAGGACTTGCAGAGTGAAAGAAACTGACACTGTCCCTACCTAGAGTTTTCTGTCCCTGGAATAAATGTTTTTTTCAGCACAATATAGCACAAGGACAATTAACTCACTGTCCTTACAGGTCCCTGGAAACAAGGACTTGCAGAGTGAAAGAAAAAAAATACTCTCCCTACCTACAGTTTTCTGTCCCTAGAAAAAAATGTTTTTTTTAATCACAATATAGCAAAAGGACAATTCACTCACTGTCCTTCCAGGTCCCTGGAAACAAGGACTTGCAGAGTGAAAGAAACTGACACTGTCCCTACCTAGAGTTTTCTGTCCCTAGAATAAATGTTTTTTTTAATCACAATATAGCAAAAGGACAATTCACTCACTGTCCTTCCAGGTCCCTGGAAACAAGGACTTGCAGAGTGAAAGAAACTGACACTGTCCCTACCTAGAGTTTTCTGTCCCTAGAATAAATGTTTTTTTTAATCACAATATAGCAAAAGGACAATTCACTCACTGTCCTTCCAGGTCCCTGGAAACAAGGACTTGCAGAGTGAAAGAAACTGACACTGTCCCTACCTAGAGTTTTCTGTCCCTAGAATAAATGTTTTTTTTAATCACAATATAGCAAAAGGACAATTCACTCACTGTCCTTCCAGGTCCCTGGAAACAAGGACTTGCAGAGTGAAAGAAACTGACACTGTCCCTACCTAGAGTTTTCTGTCCCTAGAATAAATGTTTTTTTTAATCACAATATAGCAAAAGGACAATTCACTCACTGTCCTTCCAGGTCCCTGGAAACAAGGACTTGCAGAGTGAAAGAAACTGACACTGTCCCTACCTAGAGTTTTCTGTCCCTAGAATAAATGTTTTTTTTAATCACAATATAGCACAAGGAAAATTAACTCACTGTCCTTACAGGTCCCTGGAAACAAGGACTTGCAGAGTGAAAGAAAAAAAACACTCTCCCTACCTACAGTTTTCTGTCCCTAGAAAAAAATGTTTTTTTTAATCACAATATAGCAAAAGGACAATTCACTCACTGTCCTTCCAGGTCCCTGGAAACAAGGACTTGCAGAGTGAAAGAAACTGACACTGTCCCTACCTAGAGTTTTCTGTCCCTGGAATAAATGTTTTTTTCAGCACAATATAGCACAAGGACAATTAACTCACTGTCCTTACAGGTCCCTGGAAACAAGGACTTGCAGAGTGAAAGAAAAAAAATACTCTCCCTACCTACAGTTTTCTGTCCCTAGAAAAAAATGTTTTTTTTAATCACAATATAGCAAAAGGACAATTCACTCACTGTCCTTCCAGGTCCCTGGAAACAAGGACTTGCAGAGTGAAAGAAACTGACACTGTCCCTACCTAGAGTTTTCTGTCCCTAGAATAAATGTTTTTTTTAATCACAATATAGCACAAGGAAAATTAACTCACTGTCCTTACAGGTCCCTGGAAACAAGGACTTGCAGAGTGAAAGAAAAAAAACACTCTCCCTACCTACAGTTTTCTGTCCCTAGAAAAAAATGTTTTTTTTAATCACAATATAGCAAAAGGACAATTCACTCACTGTCCTTCCAGGTCCCTGGAAACAAGGACTTGCAGAGTGAAAGAAACTGACACTGTCCCTACCTAGAGTTTTCTGTCCCTGGAATAAATGTTTTTTTCAGCACAATATAGCACAAGGACAATTAACTCACTGTCCTTACAGGTCCCTTGAAACAAGGACTTGCAGAGTGAAAGAAAAAAAATACTCTCCCTACCTACAGTTTTCTGTCCCTAGAAAAAAATGTTTTTTTTAATCACAATATAGCAAAAGGACAATTCACTCACTGTCCTTCCAGGTCCCTGGAAACAAGGACTTGCAGAGTGAAAGAAACTGACACTGTCCCTACCTAGAGTTTTCTGTCCCTGGAATAAATGTTTTTTTCAGCACAATATAGCACAAGGACAATTAACTCACTGTCCTTACAGGTCCCTGGAAACAAGGACTTGCAGAGTGAAAGAAAAAAAATACTCTCCCTACCTACAGTTTTCTGTCCCTAGAAAAAAATGTTTTTTTTAATCACAATATAGCAAAAGGACAATTCACTCACTGTCCTTCCAGGTCCCTGGAAACAAGGACTTGCAGAGTGAAAGAAACTGACACTGTCCCTACCTAGAGTTTTCTGTCCCTAGAATAAATGTTTTTTTTAATCACAATATAGCAAAAGGACAATTCACTCACTGTCCTTCCAGGTCCCTGGAAACAAGGACTTGCAGAGTGAAAGAAACTGACACTGTCCCTACCTAGAGTTTTCTGTCCCTAGAATAAATGTTTTTTTTAATCACAATATAGCAAAAGGACAATTCACTCACTGTCCTTCCAGGTCCCTGGAAACAAGGACTTGCAGAGTGAAAGAAACTGACACTGTCCCTACCTAGAGTTTTCTGTCCCTAGAATAAATGTTTTTTTTAATCACAATATAGCAAAAGGACAATTCACTCACTGTCCTTCCAGGTCCCTGGAAACAAGGACTTGCAGAGTGAAAGAAACTGACACTGTCCCTACCTAGAGTTTTCTGTCCCTAGAATAAATGTTTTTTTTAATCACAATATAGCAAAAGGACAATTCACTCACTGTCCTTCCAGGTCCCTGGAAACAAGGACTTGCAGAGTGAAAGAAACTGACACTGTCCCTACCTAGAGTTTTCTGTCCCTAGAATAAATGTTTTTTTTAATCACAATATAGCACAAGGAAAATTAACTCACTGTCCTTACAGGTCCCTGGAAACAAGGACTTGCAGAGTGAAAGAAAAAAAACACTCTCCCTACCTACAGTTTTCTGTCCCTAGAAAAAAATGTTTTTTTTAATCACAATATAGCAAAAGGACAATTCACTCACTGTCCTTCCAGGTCCCTGGAAACAAGGACTTGCAGAGTGAAAGAAACTGACACTGTCCCTACCTAGAGTTTTCTGTCCCTGGAATAAATGTTTTTTTCAGCACAATATAGCACAAGGACAATTAACTCACTGTCCTTACAGGTCCCTGGAAACAAGGACTTGCAGAGTGAAAGAAAAAAAATACTCTCCCTACCTACAGTTTTCTGTCCCTAGAAAAAAATGTTTTTTTTAATCACAATATAGCAAAAGGACAATTCACTCACTGTCCTTCCAGGTCCCTGGAAACAAGGACTTGCAGAGTGAAAGAAACTGACACTGTCCCTACCTAGAGTTTTCTGTCCCTAGAATAAATGTTTTTTTTAATCACAATATAGCAAAAGGACAATTCACTCACTGTCCTTCCAGGTCCCTGGAAACAAGGACTTGCAGAGTGAAAGAAACTGACACTGTCCCTACCTAGAGTTTTCTGTCCCTAGAATAAATGTTTTTTTTAATCACAATATAGCAAAAGGACAATTCACTCACTGTCCTTCCAGGTCCCTGGAAACAAGGACTTGCAGAGTGAAAGAAACTGACACTGTCCCTACCTAGAGTTTTCTGTCCCTAGAATAAATGTTTTTTTTAATCACAATATAGCAAAAGGACAATTCACTCACTGTCCTTCCAGGTCCCTGGAAACAAGGACTTGCAGAGTGAAAGAAACTGACACTGTCCCTACCTAGAGTTTTCTGTCCCTAGAATAAATGTTTTTTTTTAAGCACACTATAGCAGAAGCACAAAACACACTGACACTCTCCCTACCTATCCTTCTCTTTCCCTAAACTAAAGGAATCCAGGTTAAGCAAGAAAGAAATAACAGTCACTGTCCCTGCCTATGCTACTCTATCCCTGCTCCGGAACACACTACACTAGGCCGCCGTGCTGGCGGCCTTTTATAGTGTGGGGCGTGTACTAAACACCCTCAGCAATAATTGGCCACAGGCATCCTGCCTGTGGCCAATCATTGCTCTCCTCGCTGCCGGCGCTGTGATTGGCCAAGCATGCGGGGTCACAGTGCATGCTTGGCCAATCACAGCGCCTGGATGACACTGCGATGGCGTAGTGCATTGTGGGCCGTTCGCGTCACTCGAATTTGGCGCGAACGGCCCAAATCGTTCGATCTTCGTCGAACGATCGAACAGCCAATGTTCGAGTCGAACGTATGTTCGACTCGAACACGAAGCTCATCCCTACAGGCCATCTATCAGAATGTCTGTAAGGCAAACAAGGAGAGGCAGACAGTCAGGAGGCAATAAAAGAGGGCAAGCAGGCTCTGTGTCTGGGGGCAACAGTGCTGGTCGTGGACGCGGTGCATTGTCATCAGCACATGGCCATGGGACACGCTTGTCCTTCTTTTCGGCAGCTGGACATGTTGAGCCACATCATGCCGAAGACTTGGTAGAGTGGATGACCAAGCCCTCCTCCTCCTCCTCATCCTCTCTCACCCAGGCTCAGGGTACTGGCAAAGCAGCTGCCAAAGCGTCCTCTTCCCTGGTATCAATGTCGGACTCATCATCAGTCACTCCTTCCCTAGACCCACCATGTCCTCCTCCTGAGGAGTCCCCCGAACTGTTTGAGCACAGTGTTGGGTACATGCTCCAGGAGGATGCCCAGCGTTTCGAAGGGTCTGATGATGAAACCCAGCTACAGGAAGGCAGTAGCGTGAGAGCAGACAGAGGGGATGCTCAAGAAGGACACCAATCTGGCAGTCATGTTCCAGCAGCTGCAGCATACTGCCAGATTGGCTCCAGTGATGAGGAGGGAGGGGATGATGAGGTCACTGACTCCACGTGGGTGCCTAATAGGAGAGAGGAGGAGGAGGAGGATGAGGAGGAGGCACATCTCCAACGAGGCAGGATGCCCTTTGGTGGCCAGCGTAAGGGCAGTACACCGACGGAATCACACCGCAGAGCTCCGCCTGTGCAGGGCGCTGCCTCTGCCCGTCATTCAAAAAGTTCTTTGGTGTGGGCCTTTTTTGAGGCTAGTGCATCAGATCGCACAGCTGCTGTTTGCAACATATGTCTCAAACGTATATCGCGTGGCCAAAACATCAGCCGCTTGGGTACCACATGCCTGACCAGACATATGTTGACCTGCCATGCAGCTCGTTGGCAAGCCTACCTCAAAGACCCACACCAAAGAACAAACCGGACCTCTCCTTGCACCGCATCAGCTGGGATCTCCAACCCCACTATAACTTCAGTCCTCTCTGAAACATGCACTGAGAGGAATGAAGGTGTAGAATTAGGTGTGTCACAGCCAAGTACTTGCGGCCACTCTGCTAGCAGTACACCGACGTCCGATTCTAGCAGGCAAATTTCCCTGCCCCAGCTGCTGGACCGTCGAAAGAAGTTCACTCCCAGCCATCCACATGCCCAGCGGTTGAATGCTAGCTTGGCTAAATTGCTAGCGCTTCAACTGCTGCCTTTTCAGTTGGTAGACTCGGCCCCCTTCCGTGAGTTTGTGCAATGTGCGGTTCCTCAGTGGCAGGTTCCCAAACGCCACTTTTTCTCACGGAAGGCTATTCCGGCTCTCTACCGGCATGTGGAAGGCAATGTCTTGGCCTCGCTGGACAGGGCGGTCAGCGGTAAGGTGCATATTACCGCTGACTCATGGTCCAGCAGGCATGGACAGGGACGTTACCTTTCTTTCACGGCCCATTGGGTCACTCTTTTGGCAGCTGGGAAGGATGCAGGACAAGGTGCAGTAGTGTTGGAGGTTGTTCCACCGCCACGCCTCCAAAATGCTACTACTGGTTGTGACACACCTCTCTCCTCCACCCCCTCCTCTTCTTCTTCCTCCATGGCCTCTTCCTGTGGTTTGTCCTCGGAACCAGCGGTGCTCCGTAGGCGTTCAAGGGGCTACGCAAGTACGCAGGCAAAAAGATGCCATGCCGTGCTTGCGCTGGTGTGTTTGGGGGACAGAAGCCACACTGGGGCAGAGGTCCTGTCTGCTCTGCAGGGCCAGGCCGAGAGGTGGTTGACGCCATGCCAGCTTAAGCCAGGAATGGTGGTTTGCGACAATGGCACCAACCTCCTCTCCGCCCTCCGACAGGGACAACTGACCCATGTGCCCTGTGTGGCTCACGTCCTTAACCTGGTGGTGCAGCAGTTCTTGGGCAGGTACCCGGGCTTACAGGATGTCCTGAGGCAGGCCAGGAAAGTCTGTGTGCATTTCCGCAGATCTTATAATGCCAGTGCTCGCCTGGCTGAGCTGCAAAAGGAGTTGAACCTGCCCAAGAACCGCCTTATATGTGACATGCCCACCAGGTGGAACTCAACGTTGGCCATGCTGCAGCGGCTGCACACGCAGCAGAGGGCCATCAATGAGTACCTGTGCGACTACGGCACCAGGACAGGGTCAGGGGAGCTTGGTTTTTTTTCTCCACGCCAGTGGGGCATGATCAGGGATGCATGCACTGTCCTGGCACCATTTGAGGAGGCCACGAGGATGGTGAGCAGTGACAGTGCATGCATCAGTGACACTGTACCTCTTGTCCACCTGTTGGAGCACACGCTGCGTGGAATAATGGACAGGGCACTTGAGGCAGAACAGAGGCAGGAAGAGGAGGACTTCCTTGCCGCTCAAGGCCCCCTTTACCCAGACAGTGTTCCTTCTGTCCCACCCATCGCACAGGAAGAGGAGGAGGAGGAGGAGGAGGAGGAGGATTGTGTCAGCATGGAGGTGGAGGCTGGCACTCAGCATCATCAGCAGCAGTCTTTTAGGGATGATTTACAGTCCCAAGAAACCAGTGGACTTGTACGTGGCTGGGAGGAGGTGGCTGCGGATCATGTCGTCCTTAGTGACCCAGAGGACTCCGGAGCGAATGCCTCAGCAAACCTACGCTGCATGGCCTCCCTGATCCTGCAAAGTCTGCGGAAGGATCCTCGTATTCTTCGGATCAAGGAGAGGGACCATTACTGGCTGGCCACTCTCCTTGATCCACGGTACAAGGGTAAGGTTGCGGACCTTATGTTACCGTCGCAGAGGGAGCAGAGGATGAGACAACTCCGGGAGGCCTTGCAGAAAGGTCTGTGCAACGCGTTCCCAGAGACTGGGAGGTTACAAACTCCTGGTCCTGGACAACGAGTTGCTGAGGCTTCGGCCAGTCAAAGAAGGAGCGGTGGGGAAGGTGGCCGTCTGACCGATGCGTTCAGACAATTCTTTAGTCCGCAGCCCCAAAGTATGATCGGTTCCAGCAACCATCGCCAGCGTCTGATAAACATGGTGCAGGAATATCTAGGGGCAAGGTCAGACTTGGACACCTTCCCCACTGAAAATCCTCTGGCTTACTGGGTCTTGAGGATGGATCACTGGCCAGAGCTTGCACAGTATGCAATTGAGCTACTGGCCTGTCCTGCATCCAGCGTTCTTTCAGAACGCACATTCAGTGCTGCTGGAGGATTTGTCACGGATCACAGGGTGCGCCTGTCCACCGACTCGGTTGATCGACTGACTTTCATCAAGATGAACCAGTCTTGGATCACCACCAGCTACCACAGACCTGATGCTGATATAACAGACTAATTGATTTTAACATGTCACATCCCTTCAAGACTGATGCTGATGCTGAGTGCCTGTGCTGTTATGTTGACTGGCTATCCTCCTCCTCCGAGTCCTCAATGATACGATTGATGATGATAGCTTGGAAGATCATTTTTGTTTATGGGTGCCGCCACCAGTGGCTAAGGCCCAATTTTTCAGCCCCTGTTTTACAGGGGCGTGTAATTACAATTTTTTTAGCAATAATTTGCCATAGGGCTCATTGCTGTGCTCCAAGTACAGTATCTGTGAGGGGTTGGAGTGTTGTGGCACCAGTGCCTAAGGCCCAATTTTTCAGCCCCTGTTTAACAGGGGCGTGTCATTACAATTTTTGAAGCAATACTTTGCAACAGGGCTCATTGCTGTGCTCCAAGTACAGTATCTGTGAGGGGTTGTAGTGTTGTGCCACCAGTGCCTAAGGCCCAATTTTTCAGCCCCTGTTCAACAGGGGCATGTAATTACAATTCTTGATCTAATAATTCACAGCAGGGCCCATTGCTGCACCCACCAAGAGTAACTCTGAGGGCTTACAGTGTTGTGGCAACGCCACCACCACCACCACCACGAAAGGCCCAATTTTTCAGCCCCTGTTCAAAAGGGGCATGTAATTACAATTCTTGATCTAATAATTCACAGCAGGGCCCATTCCTGCACCCACCAAGAGTAACTCTGAGGGCTTACAGTGTTGTGGCAACGCCACCACCACCACCACCACGAAAGGCCCAATTTTTCAGCCCCTGTTCAACAGGGGCATGCAATTACAATTCTTGATCTAATAATTCACAGCAGGGCCCATTGCTGCACCCACCAAGAGTAACTGTCAGGGCTTACAGTGTTGTGGCACCAGCACCACCATCAAAGGCCCAATTTTTACTACCACTGTTCAACAATTATATGTAATTACAATTCCTGATATAATAGTTGACAGCAGGGCGTTCCAGCACCAACCAAGAGTAACTGTGAGTGCTTACAGTGTTGTGCCAACACCAACAACTAAGGGGCCTATTTCTGCAGAGTATATACGGCAGGTCCCTACTTTCAAACATCCAACTTACAAACGACTCCTACTTGCAAACGCAAGAAGACAACAGGAAGTGAGAGGAAATCTACCCCTTGGAAGGAAAATTCTCTCCTGTAAGAATTAATATGGGAGAAAGGTGTCTCCTCTGTACTGATGCTTTATCAGCAATCCTTGTTTCAAGAAAAACACCACATTTCAAAAACAGTTGTCATTGGGACGGAAAGTGAGGTGAAATGTTCTGAACAGGGGCACAGACAGCAAAACAAATGTTACAGGGGTGATAACCCTTACCTATGTTTTCCTAAAAGTTTAAAAATAGATTTTTGGGCTGGAGCTACACTTAAACAATGTACCTGTTCAAAATTACAAACAGATTCTACATAAGAACAAACCTACAGTCCCTGTCTTGTATGCACCGCCTGTATACGGCTGTTCAGAGTATATAGGGCCTTTTTTATTTTATGTGCGGGGTTCCCCTTAATATCCATACAAGACCCAAAGGGGCTGGTAATGGGCTGGGGTGGGGGGGGGGGTCATGGGGTAGCTATGCCATTTTTCTTAAAGATTTTCATCCATATTACCGGGACCAGACATTACATTAAAGCCGCAAGCAGTTTTAAATGGCTTTTTTTTCCTTTAGAAGTGTCATTTTGTGCAGGGACAGTTCTAAACACGGGAAACACGTGGCACTTCACAGGCATACTTTAGACACCCCCCAGGTACGATATTTAAAGGAATATTTGACTTTTTTTTTTTTCACTTTATGCATCATTAAAATGACTGCTCCCGAAAAACGACCGTTTTTAAAACTTCTTTTTGCATTGATACATGTCCCCTGGTGCACAACCCGGGTTCCCAAACCCTTTTTAGGACAATAACATGCATAATAGTTGTTATAATTAGCACTTTAGAATTCGAACGTTCGCATCCATTGTATTTAATAGGGTTCTAATGTTCGTACGAACTTTCGGTCCGTTCGCGGGTTCTGGTGCGAACCGAACCCGGGGGTGTTCGGCTCATCACTAGTGTTTAATCATAGCTATCCCACTCTCCCTCTTTCCTATTGTGAATGGCTTGTGTCTAGGGGTACCTGGAGAGGAGAGTGCAGGAACACTACGCCAAGCTCTCCCCTCGTGTGTATAAGAGGGTTGAGCAAAGTTAGCTGATTTACCTCCCGGGTCTGTCCACTGCACACAAAGCCTCTGTTGTTCCATGGAAGCATGTCTGCCAATAATAGAGCCCCACACCAATCGAAAATCCAACCTGCCACTGACCTGATTGAAATAGCTGGACCGCTGCCACCGGTCATTGAACTTGGACTGAACTTCCTCTTTGAACTTGGCCCCTGTTCGGGAAAGATATCCCTCCGGGCGGTCTCCAGAGGTTCACCCGGCACTGGCAATCTGCTGCACCAGGTCTTCGGGTGAGTCCCTCCTCCGGTCCCTTACGCCTCTGGATTCAGGTGCCCCACTCCCGGGGCCCCCTAGGATGATCCCTCCATCGCGGTACCCAGCGGAAGGTACTGGGCCCCAGGCCTCCGGCTGAGTACCTCACCCCAGACTGAAGGTGTCTGGGATGGAACACAAACTCCAAGTATCCAGGCCAAGGCCGCCTGGACACTGACCGCAACCACAGCCATCAGGCTGAAGGTGCCTGGGACTCGAACCCCGTGGCAAAGATGTCCGCCCCCGTTATACCCCCTCCCAGCAAGCACGGCGGGTTCCCCGCTGCGAGAGGTCACAAAGGGTACGGCACTGCAGCGATGGCTCAACCCTGGCCCAAAGTGACAGTGCCACCTGCTGGGCCGCAGGGAACTATGCATCACTGGTGTCCTCACCAGTTTAAAAAGTACATACATACCCGCTACACTCTCCCCCCTGTTATTTGACACTGGTCCCCAGTGTCTGGACCAAACCATGCCCAAAAGGGCCATCATAGCCTGATCCAGAGACGACTAACGAATTTCAAAAATAAAAAAAAAGTTTTTTTGAAAGCTAACCAACAGCTGTGCCTGAACCTGACATGAAAGGGAAAGGAAGGAAACAAACAACACATAACACATTATCAGAATCACATATTCACAACAACATTCCCTTACACCCATCCTGACTAAGACCCACCCCATTCTCAGTGGTCTTGGTGAGATGTTCTCCTGCAGAGGGGAAAGAAACATTAAACACACATATCCCTGACACATATGTTTGTGTAAGAATGAAAGAACCTCTCCGTAGAGAAGCCCTTTCCTTCTCTAAGTGTGTGAGTAAACAGTGAATATCGATGCGCAACACTGCCACCTGGTGACAGTGTCACGGTAACTGCACTGGTTGAAGATCTTCTCTCTTTTCTTTTTTTTTCTAACTACCCCAAAGTCCATAAGCACTTTGCAGGATGGAAGAATGAAGAACAAACAACGGCAACAGTCCTTCAATTCCTCCAGAGAGCACAAACACCCATAACACGGGTACAGTCACTGGGTTTTCCCGGGAAACTAACCCCGGAAAGTTCAGCAGCAACAAAGCACTAGGCAATAGACTTGTGCACAACGGAAAAATTTGTTCCGTTTCGGTTCGTTTCTTTCCGGTCCTGTTGATTCGTAATCATTCGTAATTTTGCTAGACGGGATTTTTCGTGTTCGGACTCATTCGTATTTTTGCAAGCGACATTTTTCGTTGAATTTTTTGTTGCTTTATAATTCGTACTTTCGGTAGAGTACGTTGTTTTTCGTTGATTCTGGACACAACTCCTACTTTCGTAACTTTTTTTGGGTTCGTACTTTCGGTAGAGTACGTTGTTTTTCGTTGATTCTGGACACAACTCCTACTTTCGTAACTTTTTTGGGTTCGTTGATTCGTAATTTTCCGTGTCTCTCTCACAACGACGCTGCCTATTATGCCTAATGTGCTTCGAATGGATTTGTACTTTTCTAAATACATTGCGGTTATTTGTAACGATTCGAAATCTCGTATTTTACTTTCGTTTTTAACATGCGGCTATAGGCTCCGCCCCTGTACACCATTTTGAGAGGGTTCAGCACGGTGAGGGAGAAGCAGAGAGCAGAGCAGAGTGTTATTGTGCTTCGAATGGATTCGAAATCTCGTATTTTACTTTCGTTTTTTACATGCGGCTATAACCTCCGCCCCTGTACACCATTTTGAGAGGGAGTTCAGCACGGTGTGGGAGAAGCAGAGAGCAGAGCAGAGTGAGTGTTATTGTGCTTCGTATGGATTCGTACATTCGTAACTTTTTCATAACGAATTATGCTGAAGACATTCGGGCATTCGCTATTTGCGGTATAATTTATTTCGGATTCGGTCTTATTCGTAATTGCTTTGTTCGGAAATTCGAATGCTTCCGAATGTCCGAAAGTTGCTAAATTCGGACGAATTTCAATTCGTTACGAAACGAATTGCACAAGCCTACTAGGCAAGGAGTCTTTTTCTCCTACAAGTAGAATCTGGGATGCGGCAAGACAAGAGGCTTGAAATGCTTATCCACAGTCTCTATTTGATATTCAACATCCTCCCCCTCTTTCCGTTGAATAAACACTTTGTCAGCATGGATGTGCCGACCCAACATCCACTCTGCTTTACAGTCCTTGAACCGCTGAGAGGCTTTAGGGGAACATGCGAGGTACCTGCGGGCATGTGGGACCTGAAGGTGCGTCCACACAAATTCGTTGTACCAGCGGTCCCGGCAGACTTCCACTTCATACAGAAGCTCCTTAGGTAAGTACGGGTACTCCCACCCGTACTCGGTAGCAACTTTTTGGCCGAAGAGACGCTGAAGTCTCGCCAGCGGAGGCATAGTGGCCTGGTCTCCCTCACCCGGTTGGACGATGGCGTCTGGGTGACGAGGTACCTTGACCACCTCCACTCTAGGCATAGGCGGCCGCAACAACAGTCTCTTTTCCCCGGTGCCAGATGCAGGAGGCACCGGAGGTAGAAGGGCAGACTGGGGACGGGATCCCTCCTCAGGCGCTGGTGCCTCCACCCGGGGTGTACTATCCTCTGTAGACATGGGTGGATCCCTGACTTTGCGGGACGAGGAGAGAGGCATCTTGTCCCAGCCCTTCTTAGCGAAAAGTTCATCTATGATGATATCGTCTCCCGGATCGGAGAGCGATTCTAGGTCAGAGGTGTCACACTCCTCCGCGGGCAAGTAGCCTGTAGTGGAGGCTGAATTGCTACCTCCCGCAGGCACACAGGGCTGTGACTCTCCGACACCTCCACCCCAACACCAAGTCCCTTTGTCCGGCTTACCTCGGCCCAAAGTTGAGAAGGGATGTCCGGGACTCTTCCTACCGGATCCATCCGGGGAGGATGTAGGCAAGCAGGGTGGTCCACCACCGACCGCTGGACGGGGCAACCGAGCCGGTCTTCCTCTTTGGCGGTGGACGCTGGGAAGCAGTGATGACCGAGTCAGCATCCTCGGATTTCTCCCGTACCTCAGTGATTGCGACCCCCCCTGCGGACGCTGCAGTGCGCACAGGGATGGCTGTAAAAGCAGCAGTTCCTCTTTCATGAGTGGTGTGGCCTGTAGCGCGGTTGAGGTGGATGGTTCTGGGTTTTTCAATGGTTGGTTCCACCTCAAATAAGAACTCTCCGCAGGCCTCGCAGCGCCCAAATGGCTTTAGCTGACACACCAGTCCCGAACATCCGGGACAAATCAAACCCAGGGCCTCAACGTCCATGCATGAGTACAGGGCGAATCGTCCCTGGGGCTTTAGCCGTATCCCTGTATCTGTTATTGGAGCAGCGGTAGTCAGAGTCGTGGTAGTGGGAAGAATAGGAATCCATGATGCGTTAGTGAACATGGCGACTCTCTGCTGATACATTGCGCACTGCCTTGTTGGCGCCAAAGTCCCCACGTGTAATCCTTCACACGATTGGACTCCTCCCTTCTTGCACTCCAGTTCGCGGGCTTTCTCCTTTCCTGGGTCACGCCCATGAACTGAGCAGGGAGGGTGTGCCTGATGGCGCAGTGGCCAATATGGCCGACCTACTCAGTACTCTTTCGGGGAGACACTTTAAAATTCCAACAACTCCAGCTCCATTGTAGCATGAACACATCCCGGACGAGCCCCCACGTGTAGCAGAACCCCACTCTCCCTCTTTCCTATTGTGAATGGCTTGTGTCTAGGGGTACCTGGGAGAGGAGAGTGCAGGAACACTACGCCAAGTTCTCCCCTCGTGTGTATAAGAGGGTTGAGCAAAGTTAGCTGATTTACCTCCCGGGTCTGTCCACTGCACACGAAGCCTCTGTTGTTCCATGGAAGCATGTCTGCCAATAATAGAGCCCCACACCAATCGAAAGTCCAACACTCCTTTATTTCTCATACAATACAGTGAACTTCCAATAACAGACGAACATGGGGGTGTGGGGACGAGTAGGCCCAGGCACAACTGAACTCTCCTATTCCTTTTCTAGCGAATAGGCCTGGCGCACGGTCTCTGCCACCGACCGTGAGTTTTGGTCTCTGCCACCGACCGGATGAACTGTTGAGGCCCCTGCCACAGGCCTAATAGCAGGCCCCTGCCACTGACCTGATTGAAATAGCTGGACCGCTGCCACCGGTCATTGAACATGGACTGAACTTCCTCTTTGAACTTGGCCCCAGTTCGGGAAAGATATCCCTCCAGGCGGTCTCCAGAGGTTCACCCGGCAGTGACAATCTGCTGCACCAGGTCTTCGGGTGAGTCCCTCCTCCGGTCCCTTACGCCTCTGGATTCGGGTGCCCCACTCCCGGGGCCCTTCTAGGATGATCCCTCCCTCACAGGACCCAGCGGAAGGTACTGGGCCCCAGGCCTCCGGCTGAGTACCTCACCCCAGACTGAAGGTGTCTGGGATGGAACACGAACACCAAGAGTCCAGGCCTAGGCCGCCTGGACACCGTCCGCAACCACAGCCCTCAGGCTGAAGGTGCCCGTGACTCGAACCCCGTGGCGAAGATGTCCGCCCCTTTATACCCTCTCCCAGCAAGCATGGCGGGTTCCCCGCCCCGCCGTACAACCGATGCGGGAGGTCACAAAGGGTACGGCACTGCAGCGATGGCTCAACCCCGGGCCAAAGTGACAGCGCCACCTGCTGGGCCGCAGGGAACTATGCATCACTGGTGTCCCCACCAGTTTAAAAAGTACATACCCGCTACATTCCCTTCAGAGGTCAGCTTGAAAATTTCACTGTTCTGTCTCAAGGACATTCAGTTAAACCATTCTTATCCCATAAACTTGATACCATATTTCTTCGATCGCAGTTTATTAGAACAAGCTAGGTGAAACTACAAATAACAAGAATAAACCTTGATAAGTACATTATCCCATAAATTCAACATACATCACAGAGGCAACAATACACAGTACAATATGAGACAGTAAAAACGTACTTTTTAAGTTCTCTAAGGGATGATGGTGATAGATTGGATAAGACACATCCTGCATCCTGCAGTGTCTTTCTAAAGAATGGTGAATGTGTCTCTTTCTGTGAGATTTGACCCAGAATACTTTGCTTTCTAATCACTTCCTAGGTTACACATTTAATGCATTTTAATGATAAACAAAACTGAAACAATACCAAAAAGGGACGCTAGATTGCGCCTACGCTCTGCAAATGATTTCTATAGAAATTACATTAAATGTAATTTTAATCACACAATGCAGATAATCCAAATATAGACATTTGATGGACAGAACAATACATTTTGTTTGCACAACCGCACAATTGATAGTTAAAGCGACGCAGTACCGTATCACAAAAAATGGCCTGGTCATTAAGGTGGCAAATCCTTCCAGTACTTAAGTGGTTAAATATGGAGTTACATTTTAATATAAAAACATTTTATATTGTACACATTGCCAACCAGTTTGGTGTTCCAAAGATGTCATTATTTCCAAACTGAAGTTATTGGATGCTTTTCCAACTTTAAATGCCCTCCTAAAAACCAAAAATAATAATGAGAATTGATAAACAAATTTGTGAAGGAATAGATTTTTCTGTGGAGCAGCTTTCCTAGAATCAGAAACATTGCAAAGACACAGAATGTCAGGGAAAAAACTGCAAAACATGGGAGTGATCATGGAAATCAGGGACACATTTAACTTGCTTAAAGAGGAAGTAAACCCTGATGGGTTTTACTTCCTCTTTAGTCCGCTGCAAAGCATGCAAACGAAAAGCATAATGGGCTAGTATGCATCGCATACTAGCCCATTATGTGCCACTTACCTGCAAAAGAATCCAGCAATGTCCCCAGAGTAGGCAGCGTCCATCTTCTGGCCCCTCTTCCTTCCCGGGACACGGAACCGCGTGACGTCACTCCCGCGCATGCGCACGTGAGCCGCAATTCACGGCACATGCTGGGGAAGAAACGGCACTTAGTTTTGTTTCTTCCCCGCGCATGCGCAGTGAAGATTTTCGTCGGACTACAAGTGAAATATCTCCTAAAAGGCGCACGTTTAGGAGATATTTCCACTACCTATAGGTAAGCCTTATTCTAGACTTACCTACAGGTAAAAGTCCAACAAGTGGGTTTACAACCACTTTAAGCCTGTCACATTTTACAATCTGGATGTACAATTTACTTTGGATTTAATAACATCTAGATACGCCTTTGTTGATGACCTAGTTGGTGGCATCTACAGCTAACCATATACCTAACATTCTGAAAGTTTAATATTCTTTAGATCTACCAACAAGCTTTGTAGTGGAAGGACCTGTCTCACTGAATACAAAATAAATATTAGGCAGTTCCTCACATTATACAATTTCATTTAATCTAAAGAAGATTGCACAGAGATTGTACAAGCAAATTGAACATGCCTGATCATTTTTAAAAGGGAACTGCCCTCTGAAAGTTGTGCCCGAAAAAAGTCAGTCACAGGCCAAAGGACTAGTCGCTAGTATTGCTTGTAGTCTTCCGGCAGCAAATCATTCTCTGTTACTAACTTTCCAGGCCTTGCTCTACTGTGCAGAGCTAAGCAAATAAAATGGCAGATTGTAAAATGTGTGGTCAACTTTAAACTGATCTGGTGTAAATGGCGCTATAACAAGGAACTTCATCCCTAATGTACAAATTTATTCTACTCTTACCTGCACAGCTGGGTTGTCCATAAAAAAATTACTAACCCTCCCAGTGTGTTCAGCATTGTTTGCTGTAAGCCTCCCATGTATCTCAGCACCAGAGGCATAACTAGAACCCTCAGGGCATTGGTGCAAGAAACCATGAAGGGCCCCTTTGACTGCCGGGGCCCTTTTTATTAGTCCTAGGCGCCCTTTCCTCTGGATTTGAGTGCCATAGATTGCAATGTTAAATCACAAAAATCGCAAGCAAGTTGCAAGGAAGTTGCAAGCAAGTTGCAATGAAGTCACAAGCAAGCTACACGACTTTGGGTTCACAGCAGTGTGAACCGAGCCTTATGGTCCCGCAGCTGTCTTGGGGTCCCCCCCCCCCCACTGTGGCAGAATTCCAGGGCTCAGTCACAAGTGTGAACTTTGTGACCTTGGTAGCTCCATCACTGCTCAGCACTAAGGTCCAGTGCTGCAATGTTCTGTGTGATGTCACCAGGAAGCCTGTCTCCTCTGGGTTCTTTAAGTTGGCTCCCTGGTGACAAGTGCTGGCGCACAAAGTACTGAATATTTCCTGGCATATGTAGAGTGAAGGGCAGAGTGCTCCAAAACCTCCTGGGATGTAAAATGTCGGTGTACCAGTAGGCTTTAGGAGTGGGGGCTAATATCATTCATATAACCTCCCAAAAAAACAATATGAACTTATAGGCAAGGGTAAAAGCAGTGCTGGATTTATAAGGGGGCAAAAAGAGCAATTGCCCCGGGCCTCAGACTTCCTTTATAAAAAAATTAAACATATTTTCCCTCAACAGTTCATTATTGTGTTTGTCCAGTTTCCTGCCTTTGCCAAGCTCCAGTCACATCTTACTCCATCTCACCAGGCAGGTTTACTACACGATAAAGGGCTTGCTGATAACTTTCCAGGTGTTAATGGAGCTCTTAAAATATATTGGAGCATGACGGTCACTAGTTGTTCAAGAGAAAGGCCATTCAGAACCACAATGACCCATGAAAGACTAAGTGCTACTGGCTGTCGAGAGCAGATGAAACAGTTTGATGAGATTTTGAAAATGCTAAGTGCAGGAAGGAAGACTTTTTGTAAATATTGTAGTGTGATTCAAAACTGTGATGTATGACTGGCCAGTTCCAATTACAGTGCCTTGAAAAAGTATTCATACTCCTTGAAATTTTCCACATTTTGTCCTGTTACAACCAAAAACGTAAATGTATTTTATTGGAATTTTATGTTATGTGTAATACCAAGTGGCACATAATTGTGAAGTGGAAGGAAAATGATAAATGGTTTTCGAAATTTTTTACAAATAAATATCTGAAAAGTGTGCATTTTTATTCAGCCCCCTTTACTCTGATACCCCTAAATAAAATCTAGTGGAACTAATTGCCTTCAGAAGTCACCGAATTAGTAAATAGAGTCCACCTGTGTGTAATTTAATCTCAGTATAAATACAGTTGTTCTGTGAAGCCCTCAGAGGTTTGTTAGAGAACCTTAGTGAACAAACAGCTTCATAAAGGCCAAGGAACACACCAGACAGGTCAGGGATAAAGTTGTGGAGAAGTTTAAAGCCGGGTTAGGTTATAAAAAATATCCCTAGCTGTGAACATCTCACGGAGCACTGTTCAATCCATCATTTGAAAATAAAAAGAGTATGCCACAACTACAAACATACTAAGACATGAACGTCCACCTAAACTGACAGGCCAGGCAAGGAGAGCATTAATCAGAGAAGCAGCCAGCTGGTGGAGTTTTGAGATGGGGGGTGCCAGACCCCGCACTTCCTGTTTGACCCTTACCCCTTATAAAATTCACCAACTCTGTCCCCTGTATTCCACTTGCTTCCACCCATAGTGTCAGGAGTATAAAGCCGCAGCATCACAGGACAGAGTATATTGCCCCAGCATCACAGGGCAGAGTACATAGCTCAGTATCACAGGACAAAGTATATAGCTCAGCCTCACAGATCAGGGTATGCAGCCAAGCCTCACAGATCAGGGTATACAGCTCAGGGTATACAGTTTAGGGTATACAGCACAGGGTATACAGCACACGATATACAGCTCAGGGTATACAGCACAGCTTCACAGCTCATGGTATACAGCTCAGGGTATACAGCACAGCCTCACAGCTCAGGGTATACAGCACAGGATATACAGCACAGCCTCACAGATAAGGGTATACAGCTCAGCACCGCCACCACCCTTCCCCCCCTCCCCCCATGGCCGGTCCGGCAGCACCTACCGCTCTGTGGCAGGGCAATCCTCCTCCTCTACTGGAGTGGCAGCTGGCGGGGCTTACCTCCTCTTCTGCTGGAGTGGCAGCTGGCGGGGCTCTCCTCTGCTGGAGTGGCGGCTGACAGGGCTCTCCTCCCCTGAAGTGGGAAGTGGCGGCTCCGGTGTGGTTCCTTCGTTCACCATGTCTTCTCTTCCGCCAATGCGCTAGACATCCAATAGGATCGCCTGACGCTTTGGACAATCGCAAAACAGGTCTCACAGACCTGGTGGGGAGGAACGTTAGTCTCGAAATAGTGAATACAATTTGCTATCGCCATACAACAGGTTGAGATCGGGACGCAGTGCTCTGCTCCCCGAGCCCACCCTATTTAAAAGCCTATTAGAGCCTCTGGCTCTAATCGCGTGCTTCAAAATACACCCCCCCCGCCTATCCCCACCATAGTAATTCATGCGCCTGGCATCCTGAAAGGGCCCGGGCGCATGGATAAGGAGGGCGGCGGAAGTGTCGGGGGGGTGGCGCCCGAGCGCCCACAATGCATGGGCCGCCCCTGGAAGCAGCCAAGAGGCCCATGGTAAATCTGGAGGAGCTGCAGAGATCCACAGCTCAGGTGGGAGAATCTGTCCACAGGGCAACTATTAGTCGCGCACTCCACAAATCTGGCCTTTATGGAAGAGTGGCAAGAAGAAAGCCACTGTTGAAGGAAAGCCACAAAAAGCCCCGTTGGCAGTTTGCGAGAAGCCATGTGGAGGACACAGCAAACATGTGGAATAAGGTGCTCTGGTCAGATGAGACCAAAATAAAATTTTTTTGGCTAAAAGCAAAATGCTGTGTGGCAGAAAACTAACACTGTACATCACCCTGAAGACACTATCCCCACTGTGAAACATGGTGGTGGCAGCATCATGTTGTGGGATTCTTTTCTTCAGCAGGGACAGGGAAGCTGGTTAGAGTTGTTCGGAAGATGGATGGAGCCAAACACAGGGCAATCTTAGAAGAAAACCTGTTATGCCGCGTACAAAGATCAGAAATTCTGCCAACAAAAGATTGAGAGCTGGTTCTCAATTTTTCCGACAACAAAAGTTCTTGTCGGAAAATCCGATCGTCTGTCCGGTCGTCAATTCCGACACGCAAAATTCCGATGCATGCTCGGAAACAATTTGACGCATGCTCGGAAGCTCTGAACTTAATTTTCTCGGCTCGTCGTAGTGTTGTACGTCACTGCGTTCTTGACGGTTCAGAGAACTTTTGTGTGACCGTGTGTATGCAAGCCAAGCTTGAGCAGAATTCCGTCAAAAAAAACATCCAAGGTTTTTCCGACGGAAAATCCGATCGTGTGTACGCAGCATTAGAGTCTGCAAAAGACTTGAGACTGGGGCAGAGGTTCACCTTCCAGCAGGGCAATGACCCTAAACTTTCAGCCAGAGCTACAATGGAATGGTTTAGATCAAAGCATATTCATGTGTTAGAATGGCCCAGTCAAAGTCCAGACCTAAATCCAATTGAGAATCTGTGGCAAGACTTAAATTGCTGTTCACAGAGGCTCTCCGTCCAATGTGACAGAGCTTGAGCTATTTTGCAAAGAAGAATGGGCAAAAATGTCACTCTCTAGATGTGCAAAGCTGGTAGAGACATACCCAAAAAGACCCACAGCTGTAATTGCAGCAAAAGGTGGTTCTGCAAAGTATTTTTTTTTATAAATTCTTTATTTTTCCTTTTTTACACAAGTTTCATATTACAAATTATTCCATTTCATAACATTTACTTATTTCAACCAATACAGAAAAAGAAAATAAATTATAATTATTACAATCTTGTAATTTCCCTATCTTCGTATTGCTTCATTGATTCCATACAACTTCTCTTTTCCTCTTTGATCTTTCTTTTCACCTTATTACCCACCCTCCTCCCTCCCCCCAAAAAAACAAAAAAAACAAAAAAAAAACTGTCCTCTCCTCTCCCCCTACCCCCCCCCCCTTCTCCTCCCTCCTGTATTTCAAATAGGGTGCCCATATCATCCGGTAGCTCTCATCCTGATCTTTCATTGTCATTGTAAGGTTTTCCATTTGTTGGATCTCTGCGATTCTAGCGAGCCATTCTGCTCTAGATGGGGGGCTCCCCTTTTTCCACAGGACAACGATACACGCCCTGTAATGAGGTGTCTTAGCAGTGAGTTTTTATATTTTTCCACTAACATAGGGATATCCAGTATTAAAATGGCTGCTGGTCTATCTTCTAGAGAGACTCCTGTAATTTTTTTAATGGTTTCTATTACCATTTTCCAAAACTCCTGTATTTTCACACACTCCCAGAAAATATGTAATAATGTCCCTTCTGCTACATGACACCTCCAGCAGGCATCTGACGTTTGGGGATATATTCGATGCAGTACTGCTGGTGTTCTATACCATCTGGTTAAGATTTTGTAACCTCCCTCCTGGGGGGGGGGGGTCAGGGTGCTGCCGCGGGACATTGTCATTTTTCCATGATCGCGGGGGGGGGGGCGATCACGGGAGGGGGAGGGCGATTGCGGGAGGGGGGGGGGCCCGTTCACGGGAGGGGGGCGATCGAGGGAGGGGGGGCAATCGTAAGGTATTACAGTGGGTATGCGGGGGGGGGGAATGTCTTACCTCCTCCACCCGTGCTGCCTTCTCGAGTCCTCTGGCTGTGCTGCCCTCTGCTGCCCTCTGCTGGGGCCCCAGGACAAGTCGGGCCCCAAGCAGCTGCTTGGTTTGCCTGTCCTGTTCCGACGGCCCTGCTTGTGAGTAATCAACAAAATCCTATCTCTCTGTTCTTGGAAGAATGTTAGTCCCAGGTCTCTTTCCCATGCCCGGAGGAACGTAAGTTCTTGTGGTATGTCTAAATTGATTAACATTGCATAAAAATAAGACACAGAGTGTCTCAGAGGATTCCCTTTTAGGCATATCTGCTCGAATTTTGACAGTATTCTAACTTCTCTAAATATTCTTGCTTTTGTCTGTAAAAACACTTCTAATTGCAACATCCGGAAAAAATCGAATTCTGGTGTGCCCTCTCTTTCAATCTCTCTCTTTGTCATTAATCTGGCATCTTTTGAAAAATGGATAATCCTGCTAATGCCCCTTTGTCGTAGAGCGCAACATTTTTGATCTATCAGCCCCGGTTGGAATGCCTTAGTGCCCAAAATCTGAGTCATCGGACTTGGGTACATGGATATATTTGTTTTATCAAAGATCTTTTTAATTGTTCGTATAGTGGCGCCTATCGTTGGGTGTTTCTTTATTTCTGCTGACATTTCGGTTTCTGGAATCCATGCCAGGCCTTCCAACGGTATATCTACCGTTGCTTGCTCCATTTTTATCCAGGGTTTCTTATTTTGCCCATACCACTCCACTACTCTGACTAGATGAGACGCTTCCTGATACTTTACTGGTTCCGGGAGCCCAATCCCTCCTTCTTTGGGCAGTGACAAAATAGTTCTTCGTATCCTCGCCGGTTTTCCCGCCCAAATGAACTTCAGAAATCATGACCTCAGGTCCCTTAAAAAGCTCTAGGGGATCTTAATTGGTAAAGTCTGTATTAGATACAGAAGTATCGGTAGCAAATTCATCTTTATTATGTTTGTCCGCCCGAACCAAGTAAAGATTTCCTTGTCCCATCTCAATAAGTCTAGTTTTATTCATCTCACCAATGTTACATAGTTAAATTCAAATAGTTTATTTAAGTTCCTCATTATCTTAGTCCCTAGGTAACTTACAGTGGGGAGAACAAGTATTTGATACACTGCTGATTTTTCAGGTTTTCCTACTTACAAAGCATGTAGAGGTCTGTAATTTTTATCATAGGTACTCCTCAACTGTGAGAGACGGAATCTAAAACAAAAATCCAGAAAATCACATTGTATGATTTTTAAGTAATTAATTTGCATTTTATTGCATGACATAAGTATTTGATACATCAGAAAAGCAGAACTTAATATTTGGTACAGAAACCTTTGTTTGCAATTACAGAGATCATACGTTTCCTGTAGTTCTTGAACAGGTTTGCACACACTGCAGCAGGGATTTTGGCCCACTCCTCCAAACAGAGCTTCTCCACATCCTTCAGGTTTCGAGGCTGTCACTGGGCAATACAGACTTTCAGCTACCTCCAAAGATTTTCTATTGTGTTCAGGTCTGGAGACTGGCTAGGCCACTCCAGGACCTTGAGATGCTTCTTACGGAGCCACTCCTTAGTTGTCCTGGCTGTCTGTTTCGGGTTGTTGTCATGCTGGAAGACCCAGCCACAACCCATCTTCAATGCTCTTAGTGAGAGAAGGTGGTTGTTGGCCAAGATCTCGCGATACATGGCCCCATCCATCCTCCCCTCAATACGGTGCAGTTGTCCTGTCCCCTTTGCAGAAAATCATCCCCAAAGAATGATGTTTCCACTTCCATGCTTCACGGTTGGGATGATGTTCTTGAGGTTGTACTCATCCTTATTCTTCCTCCAAACACGGCGAGTGGAGTTTAGACCAAAAAGCTCTATTTTTGTCTCATCAGACTACATGACCTTCTCCCATTCTTTCTCTGGATCATTCAGATGGTCATTGGTAAACTTCAGACGGGCCTGGACATGCACTGGCTTGAGCAGGGGTACCTTGCGTGCGCTGCAGGATTTTAATCCATGACGGCGTAGTGTGTTACTAATGGTTTTCTTTGAGACTGTGGTCCCAGGTCTCTTCAGGTCATTGACCAGGTTCTGCCATGTAGTTCTGGGCTGATCCCTCACCTTCCTCATGATCATTGATGCCCCACGAGGTGAGATCTTGCATGGAGCCCCAGACCGAGGGACATTGACTGTCATCTTGAACTTTTTCCATTTTCTAATAATTGAGCCAACAATTGTTGCCTTCTCACCAAGCTGCTTGCCTATTGTTCTGTAGCCCATCCCAGCCTTGTGCAGGTCTACAATTTTATCCCTGATGTCCTTACACAGCTCTCTGGTCTTGGCCATTGTGGAGAGGTTGGAGTCTGTTTGATTGAGTTTGTGAACAGGTGTCTTTTATACAGGTAACAAGTTCAAACAGGTGCAGTTAATACAGGTAATGAGTGGAGAACAGGAGGGCTTCTTAAAGAAAAAATAACAGGTCTGTGAGAGCTGTAATTCTCACTTGTTGGTAGGTGATCAAATACTTATGTCATACAATAAATTGCTAATTAATTCTTTAAAAATCATGCAATCAAGCCCCGTACACACGATCGGTTTGACTGATGAAAACCGTCCGATGGATGGTTTTCATCAGACCAACCGATCGTGTATGGTACCCATCGGTCTTTTTTCCATCGGTTGTAAAAAATAGAACTTGTTTTAAAATTTTCCGATGGATAAAAAACCGATGGGAATTTCCGATCGTCTATGGGCAAGTCCATCGGTTAAAAAACCCACGCATGCTCAGAATCAAGTCGACGCATGCTCAGAAGCATTAAACTTAATTTTTCTCGGCTCATCGGAGTGTTTTACGTCACCGCGTTTGGAACGGTCGGTTTTTTGACTGATGGTGTGTGGCCAAGACTGATGAAAAACAGTTTCATCGGATTTCCGATGGACAAATCCATCGGACGAAAATCCATAGGTTATCCGATCGTGTGTACGGGGCTTCACAGTTGAAGAGTACCTATGATAACAATTACAGACCTCTACATGCTTTGTAAGTAGGAAAACCTGCAAAATCAGCAGTGTATCAAATACTTGTTCTCCTAACTGTATATAGGAATCTGTCCATCTGAAATCAAATTGCGTAGTTATCTGATAAAATAATGCAGCCTTTGTTTCTATTCCCATTGCCTCTGATTTCCCATAGTTGACCTTAAAATCAGACAGTATTCCATATTCTCTTAGTTCTGCCAATAAAGATGGCAGGGCTGTAACCGAGGATGTTATAAAGAAAATTAAATCGTCAGCATATGCCGCCACTTTGTGTTCATCTCCTTTCGTTATTATCCCCTTAATGTTCGGGTTTGCCCGTATCTTCCTTAAGAAGGGTTCTATTGTCAAAATAAAAATAATATGTGACAGTGGGCAGCCCTGTCTCATCCCGTTTTGAATAAGAAATGGCTCTGAGATTTTATCGTCTATTTTAACTCTCGCGCTCGGCTCTGAGTATAAATTAGAGAACCAGCTCATCATCCCTTCTTTCAATACTATGTGCTGCAACATCGCTTTTAAAAACAACCATTCCACTCGATCGAAGGCTTTTTCTGCATCAGCAGATACTAATATCATTGGCTTTCTCTGTTTTTGTGCTAAATAAATCGCACTCACCACTCGCTGTGTATTTTCTCTTCCCTCCCTCCCTCCCAGGGGTAAATCCCACTTGATCTGGGTGTATTAAATCTTGGATGTGGTCTGTTAACCTTGTGGCGATAATCTTAGTGAACACTTTCAGGTCCACATTCAACAGCGATATGGGGCGGTAGCTAGCGCATTGTGCTGGATCTTTCCCTTCTTTTGGTATGACTGCTATATGTGCCAGCAGCTTCTCATTCGGTATTTTCTTTCCTTCAGGCAATGAGTTGTAAGCTGCTATAAATCTCGGAGCCAGTTTCTCAGCGAACATTCTATAATATGTCAGGGTGTACCCATCTGGGCCTGGGGCCTTACCCAGTTTTAATATTTTATTGCTCCCATAAACTCTCTCATAGTAACCCTAAAACATTTTGCTATTTTCTGTGGGGTGTTAACCATTTCATCTTTTTGTCTCTAATTAGACACGTGCATTTGTTTTCGTCCGAATGCATTTTCGTCCGAATTTCAGGTATTTTTGTTATCGTTTTAACAAACGAAACCGAACGTGCAGAATCCAAAATCCGAAGGATTCAACATAAAAAATGCTTTATTTTCGTTTTCGTTGCTACAACAGTTCGATATAGATAGGAGATTCGACATGACACTGACAATAACAATCTGTGTCTACCGAACCTGTGGTCGAATGTGCCTAACCTTAACTCTATTAGTCCAAGATTATTCTACATAGAGAGGAAAGATTCAACATCGAGAGAAAAGATTTGACATTATAGAGACAGTGTTGGGATAGACCATTCGACATGAACGATGAAGATTCGACGAAGCAGCGAAAAACATACAAACGTTGAACCTGCCATTGAAGGCTTATGGTGTCTGTCTAAAGTTCTAAGAAGATTCGACAAGCAGCTAAACTGTACGATGCCGCAATCGTATATTTCCGGCCAATGCTCGGCCCATAGGCTATAGAAGAATTCAAATGTTTGTTGACTAGTAATAATAATTTATAAATATAATTATTACTAGTGTCATACAACATTAGAATTCTTCTATAGCTTGTAGGCGGAACATTCGACGATTGCGGCGTCAAATCTTTTAGCTGCTCCGTCGAATCTTCTTAGAACATTCGACAGACACCATCAGCCTTCAATGACAGAGTTGACCTTAAATAATTCGGATTTTCGGACAAATGCATTTTTTAACGAAACAAAATAAATAAAAACGAATTTCGGGAGTAACTAAATAAATTTATTTTTCATCCGAAATTCCGAAACAAAATATTTCAGTGTGCACATGTCTAGTCTTAATTTGTGCGATACGGTTACATGTGTGGGCTTCTCTCAAGGCATTTGCTAGTATTCTACCTGGTTTGTTCCCAAACTCATAAAATGTTCTCCTTCCTCTGGTTAGTCTAGCTTTCGCTTTTTCAATTTGTTCTGCAAAGTATTGACTCAGGGGGGCTGAATACAAATGCACACCACACTTTTCCCATATTTATTTGTAAAAAGATTTGAAAACCATTTATCATTTTCCTTCCACTTCACAATTATGTGCCACTTTGTGTTGGTCTATCACATAAAATCCCAATAAATACATTTACATTTTTGGTTGTAACATGACAAAATCTGGAAAATTTCAAGAGGTATGAATACTTTTCAAGGCACTGTACCTGTTTATTGTGCATTCTTACAGTCAATAAAATTGAGAAAAAAAAATCATACAAATGTGGTCTATCATTCATTTCAGTTCACTTTAATTACATTTCTATGTTGAGGTGCCCCCGAATTTGAAGTGCCCCCGAGAACTAAATCCAGCACTGGGTAAACGTTGGCTTTAACCTTACAGTGCTAATGCTTTTGAACTGCTCTATTTAAATTTTCCACAATTGCTCAGTCTACTATTGTATATGATTACTTATCTCGACTGGACTGTAGCTTTTAAGAAATGCTGCAATCATTTTTAACACAGAATCGCTAATTGATTTGTGTGACCCTTGTAAAGGCCAAACCCTGACAAATTCCAAAGCACGCTGAACTGTCTCGCATATTCTTAGCTACTGATTTTCCCTACGATTATACAATATGCTTGGCAGATGGAGTCACAAGATCCCCCAAGTTTGAGATATGCGTGCCACAAACAAATTACACAGTTTTCAAACAAATATTACTCTTGTCTTGAAGTGTTTGGATCTTTATAGAATAGACTGACTGACAAGGCTTCACAAAGCTGACTTGCATGCCTTTCATACCAGACAAGTAACAGTGTACAACAGACAGAATGCCTAGAAGGCCCAGTGTGTTGCGGCCTAAAGCTTGTCACATACTGGAGCCAGCCTTCTGTAACTTAGACAGTGAACTGTTTCTAGGAGAACCTTAAAGTGTCTCTGTCACTTAAAAAGAGTTTCTGAAAAAAACTTTCCTGCAAGTCTAGGCTTCTAATACTTACCTCTTTACAGGGTGGCAAGTCCAAACTTTGCTGTCCGTAGAGTGGTGCTAAATTCACATTTTTTTCATCAGTTATTTTAAAATAATAAGTATACCACAGCTCTGTTTTTTTAAAGTTTCTTACCATTTTTTCAAGCTTCTTTTTTGTCCTGTAAGTACTCCTGGTCCTCTGCTCATGCACCTCACCACTACTATGACTGAGCAGTGCCTGTTTTTTTCTGGTCGCATGCTCCGCTCTATGCATACCACAATTACCATAGTGCTGAATGCATCTGAACCTAGATGTGTAGTCCATCTCCGGGGTGAGCAGGAAAGAGTGACTACATTCACATACACAAAGGGGTGTGAAGAATGAACATAGCCACCCTAGAGTAGGAAGTCTGAGAATAGGAGAAAAAAGCTTACATTTGAGAGATGAAACAAAGGAAGACAGAGAGATAGAAGATGAATTTTACTTATATTTAAACATATTGCATTTATTTTATTTTATACAAAATGTGAGTTTAGCGTCACTTCAGAGCCAT
The DNA here is from genome assembly GCA_029206835.1 of Rana muscosa. Taxonomy (NCBI): domain Eukaryota; kingdom Metazoa; phylum Chordata; class Amphibia; order Anura; family Ranidae; genus Rana; species Rana muscosa. The sequence goes on from CM055116.1 coordinate 1,130,019,627, forward strand.
GAGCTGTGGTTTCATCTGTTGTCCCCAATGTCACTACAGGGCAGAGTAATGACGTAAGGGGCAATGGGAGGAACCACAAGAAACAGGAGGAGGAGGAGGGGAGGAACAAGGCACCCAATACAGTTGGAAGTGTGGAATGCTGAGGAACCTCAAAAGAGACCCTGCCGCCGGCTCTTTAAAGAGAAGCTGTCACCAAGCCATTATCTTCAACAATAACCATTCTTTCGGATTATGTATGCATTTAAAGTGGTTCTAAAGCCTAAACATTTTTTTACCTTATTGCATTCTTTGCATTAAGGTTAAAATGTTTAGTCAATGGATTTGGCCCATTACTTTCCTTTTACTTACCTGAACCCCCCATTCGATCCATCCACTGACTCCCGCTGCTGTCAATCATAGCCAGTATTGAGGGAGCATGGAGGGAGTCCCACTGTCTGTGTCAATGGACGCCGCAGCAGGGCTCAGAAACAGGATTGCACAAGTGCCCCCATGGGAAGTGGCTTCCCATGAGGGCACTGGACAGAGAGGAGGGGCCAGGAGCGCCAGCGGGGGGACCCAAGAAGAGGAGAATCTGGGCCACTCTCTGCAATGGAATTGCACAGAGCAGGTAAGTATAGAGCTGATTGTTATTTTTTTTTCACATTTTCTTTACACTTTTCTTTTCACTTTATATTTTAGACGTGTTATTTAGACATGTTATTTTAGGATGTGTAAACAAGCCTCCTTGTTTAGACATCCCAAAGCCCTAGGACTGTTGCTGGTGCTGCCATCTTGGGTGTGATGTCAACAGGCCCCTCAAGTTAAAGGAGAAGTCCAGCCTTAGCTTTTTAGGCTGGGCTTCTCCTTAGGGTCACAGGAGTGTAATTCGTTTTGCACTCCTGTGACCCGTTTTCAGCGGAGAGCGGAGGTCTGAAGTCCGCTCTCCGCTGACGTCACTGCTATCGGTCGGGGCAGTGCATCATCACGACTTCCCAAGTCAGGATCCGCCAGCTGCCCTGATTGATGGCAGTCTCAGCGAGCTGCTGAGACACTGAGACAGCCTCTCCCCGCTCCTCCACGGCTCAGCGCTCCAATGAGCATGAAGAAGCAGAGAGGAAAGAGGCTGACTGACAGTCAGCCTCTTTCCTCTCGGGGATCTGTGAGAACCGAGCCAGCGGCGATGTTCGCTGGCTCGGTTCTCAGTGCACAGATGGCGGGGGACAGATGGAGCATCGGTCTGATGCTCCATCCACCGAGGTAAGTATAAATATGGGAAAAACTCAAATCCCATGCTTCTCCTTTAAACTTACCCCTTCTACTTCTCCTGGCAGCTACAAACAAGGTTATGTAAAGAAGGGAAAGGAGGGGTAGAGTAGCTAGGCTAGCACAGGGAGTATATAGACACTTGCAGAGAGAGGGCTATGACGTGCAAGGTGGGAGGAGGCTGTGCTAATGAAATTACTTTTACTGGAGTGCTCAAATTTCCTAGTAATGTTAAAAGGCACAATGCAAGTGAATAAAAATAAAAAATACATTTGGGAAATACTTGATTTTTTGTGCTTATACCTGCATTTTTTAAGATGGTGACAGGGTCTCTTTATAATAGCGAAATACAGGTGCATCACTCAACGGAAAGTTATGTATTAAACGCTTTAAATGCTTTACAGTAAGGCTTCTTTATTAATATGTGGTGAACAGAAGCTGCTTCCTTCTAATAGCACTTACAGACTGCAAAGTGCATGTTGCACAGTGGACTACTGCTTATTGACTGAGAAGGTCCTACTGCTGGGTAAAAGCATGAGTTCACATGGGAGAAAAATGGAATCTCTGGCAGTCGCCCATAAGACCTGTGAAAGAAATTACCTTCCACGGAGCAATCTCTGCCGGCCTTTGAAGTAAAGGCCGTGAGATGGAAAATCAAAATAACAAATGGGAAATCCATTCCCCTTTTTATTCCACAGAGGATTTCAGGTTACATGTGCACTGTAAGTCAGAAGTTCATGAAATCATTAGGAGATATTAATTATCCTATATTATAAGAACCTTTATTTCCTTTAGTAGAAAGTCTATATACATTGGAGGATTGCCTGTATTGGCTCTAGAGTTCATGAGAGCGGACTGGGGCAAGACAGTGCCAGTTCCATATTTATAGTCACAAAGAATAATGGTAAAAAATATAGATAATGCATAATCTTCAACTATTTATTGATAGGCACATGCACTGCACTGGGAAGCCCTTATCCATGCGCCCGGCCCCTAATCTACATGCAGGGTGCCAGACACATGGATTCCAATGGGGGTTTTTTATTTTATTTTTTGAAGCACATGATTAGAACCATGATTAGTAATCAGGCTTAATCCATATATAACATAATGAACAAAGTGAAAAAATATATATGAAGTGACATTCAAAGGAGTGCTTAAGTACCAAATCCACTGTGCTGCCTTCATCGCATGAAGCAGCACAGCCCAAAATCGCATAAAAAGTCCTTCTATAGCGTATTGGAACAAAGTGAAAAAATATAAAGTGACATTCAATAAAGTGTATAAGTGCCAAATTCACTGTGCTGCCTTAATCAAATGAAGCAACACAGCACAAAATCGCATGAAAAAGTTCTTCTTTGATGAAAGATCTATAGATCCATTGGTGCAATTCAAACAGTGCTGTGATTCCACACACAGGTGCTCCCCACCCTTAGGTAATAGCCGCTTACTTTAGAGCGTGTGACCTTGCGTTTAAGCTTAGTCAAAACACGCTTCTGAATCACCACTGGATCCCAGACTGTTTGGTATCGGTGTCTTCTGCTGTATGATGTTGTCTCCTCATAAACAAATGGCAAAAGAAGAGGCTCGATGGTGTGATATTGTTTGTATGAAATGTATTTAAGAAAAAACAACATAAAAAACGTAATTAAAAAAACTTTATAATACATGCCTATATGGCATGAGGGGGAATAACAGCAAAAAACTAGACAAACAAACACATAGGAATATACACTGCATAGGTAAACATCCATGTGCAAGGATTTATGCATGCTTTGGCCAATCCCTGTATTGCTCTGAATTGTTGATAACTGGAAACATCGCAATTACCACCATGAGGATGTAAATTAATTTATTCACAGGCCACAAAAATATGGCCACCGGCAGAGTATTTAAATGGCACACGCACCGTCCAATTAATACCCCCCTGATGAAGATACGTTATACCTGTGTTGAACGTGCGTAGGGGAGGGGACAGAATGGTGGAGAAGGCAGCAGGTCTGCCTACAGAGGAGGAACATCTGATCGCACACACATCCCCAGAGTTTTTTATGCCTCATACAGAGCGGTGCACTGATGCACCTTTATCATGTGAGTACCCCATTTAGGGACTTTTTTCTTAAATACATTTTATACAAATGATATCACACCATCGAGCCTCTTCTTTTGCCATTTGTTTATGAGGAGACAGCATCGTAAAGCAACAGACACCGATACCAAACAGTCTGGGACCCCACAGTACACTCAGAATCCAGTGGTGATTCAAAACGCAAGGTCACACGCTCTAAGGTGAGCAGCTATTACCTAAGGGTTGGGAGCACCTGTGTGTTGAATCACAGCACTGTTTGAATTGCACCAATGGATCTATAGATCTTTCATCAAAGAATAACTTTTTCATGTATTCATGTATGTATTTTATAATACATTTTCCGTTTTCCTGACAGACTCCATGGCATGACAGACTACGTGTGGGAAATAAATAGCCAAACCACACAGGAGGGTATGCTGATCAAAAGATTTTTAATTTTCCCCATCAACCGACAGGACTCTTAAACCAAAGTTCACAGAGGATAGAGAAGCAGGTTCTATGCAATAGTGTGACATAAAGGTATTAATGGAGGCCCACGAGGCCTCTTTGCAGATGACATCAGGAGCCACATGTCGGGCTGCTGCCCACAAAGCCGCCATACCCCTGGTAGAGTGTGCTGTCACTGTCTCTGGAGGAGCCAAGCCCTTAGCCCTATAAGCCTGCTGAATAGACTGGACTTTCCAAGTCGCAATCGTTCTGGACGAGGCACACTTCCCCTTGTTGCTGCCAGAGTGCAGGACAAAGAGGTAGTCGGAGCGTCTAAGGCCCCTTTTACACTGAGGCGTTGCAATAACGCGCCAAAAATGATTAGCGTTATTACCGCGTTAGCGCTAAAAATAGCGATAACGCCTATGCATTTTTACTGCATTTTTACAGCGTTTTTGCGGAAAAAAGGATTATTTGGTATCCCACAATCCTCCACTCTACTGCGGTCATGTGACCTTCCCACAGCTTCAGGGCGTTTTTACCCGCGTTTTTATTGCGTTTTTACAGCAGTACTCATTCATTTCAATGGGGATAGGCGTTTTTACAGCGCTATTTTATGCACCCAAAGATGCTACAAAAAAGCTGTTTGCAGGATTTTTTCCAACGCACAGCTAGCACAATGCCTCAGTGTGAAAGCCCTCAGGGAGAATGCTGGGGCAGGATTATTTCAAGTGTTTTTACAGTGCTATTTTTAGCGCTAAAACGCCTGAAAAATGCCTCAGTGTGAAAGGGGCCTAAAGGAGGAAATAATTCCTTTAGTATTTTGCCTACATCCAGAGGATGAACTTCGGTGGACCCCGGGGTCCTGAATGTAGGTAGGACAATTTCTTGGTTCTCATGGAACACTGAAGAGACTTTCGGGTTTGAGCCGAGCATAGGGATAAGGACCACCCAGTCCGGAAAGAAAGTCAGGAATGGTTCTTCATGACCCAAGGACCCAATCTCAGAAACCCTTTTAGCCGAGGTGATGGCTACTAGAAAGGCGACTCTTGCAGAAAGGTCCTTAATAGAAAGCAGGGCAGATCCCGCGGTGCTTAGTCCAGACAGTGAGTCGAGGACCAAGGGAAGATCCCATTTGGGGAATCTTGATTTTCTTTGGGGCCTGAGTCTTGTTGCCCCACGGAAAAACTGCCGAGTTAGAGGGTGAACAGCCCATGAAGTACCAGAGAAAGCCGACAAGGCAGAGACTTGGACCCTGAGAGAGATGATGGACAGAGACAGATCTAGGCCGGATTGAAGAAAGCTGAGAATATCCTGGATTCCCGGATCCCTGAATGATCTGCCTGTAGAGGATGAGAATTTGACAAACTTGGCCCAAAATTTCTCATAGACTTTATTCGTGCTCACCCTTCTCGAGCCCATGAGGATGGAAATTACTCATGAAGTGCACCCGAGAGATTCCAGCCTTTCCCTCTTAAGAACAAGACCATCAGTCTCAGAAATACCGGACAAGGGTGCAGGACTGCCCCCTGAGAAAGAAGGTCTGGCCTGAGAGGAAGAGGTATCGGGTCCCGGAAGCTGAGCTGGGTCAGGAGGGGAAACCATGGCCTGTTCGGCCAGTAAGGTGCTATTGTCACCACCTCAACCGCTTCCACTTGAAGCCTTCCTAAAAACCTGAGGATGATCGGGAGAAGGGGAAAGGCGTACGCTCTCTTGAAGTTCCACTGATCTGTCAGGGCATCCATCTCTTCTGAAGGCCTGGTTGCAACAGCCCCGAGTGTAATACTTCTTAATTTTGAAGTTGCAAGGGGATGCAAATAGATCTACTTCGGGATTGACTCCCAAGGACAGAATCCACTCAAATGTCTGTACATGAAGTGACCACTCGTTGTTTTCCAGCTGTGTGCGCGACAGGAAGTCTGCTTGGACGTTCTGGACTCCGGGGACGAAGACCGCTGAAATATTGGCCAGATTTCTCTGAGCCCAGGACATGATGGGCTCGACTTCTTGGAGCAGGGTAGAGCTCAGAGTGCCCCCTTACCTCTTCACATAGGAGACCGCTGTGGCATTTTCCATCTTCAGTAAAACTGACTCCCCTTTCAGGAGATGAGTGAAGGATTGGAGGGCACACCAGGCTGCCCGTAATTCCAGGACGTTCAGTCCCGGGCAGTGAAGACGGGTATCCCACTTGCCTTGAGCAAGTTCTGACCTGCAAAGGGCTCCCCAACCAGCAGCGCTGGCATCTGTCGTGACCATGACCCATAAGATGGGGGCGATAGAGTGGCAGGGGAGCAGATTTCTGCCCTGGAGCTACCAGAAGCCACCAGAAGTTCCTCATCACTGAAGTTATGTGAATGGACTGATCGTCGTACCCCAAATTCCATTGTTTAACAAACCCTGTCTGAAAAGGGCGTAACCTCCACAGAGACCACTTGACCATGGGGGTCGTAGAGATTATTGTGCCGATAATCTTTAAGCATTGCCAGGACTTTAGGTGTGGGGAGCTCAGAGCTCGTGAGATTCTTCATCGAATGACTGGGATCTTTTCCACTGGGAGAGAGATGATACTTTCTACCGTGTCGAACTGGTCTCCTAAGTATATCAGGCGCTGGACTGGTTCCAGATGTCTTTTTTCCAGGATTAGGAGCCACCCGAATTTGATCAGTGTGGAGATAACCAGCTCCCTGTGAACTAACAGCTGCTCCTTGTCTAGAGATAGTAAAAGGAGGTCGTTGAGATAATGGTACAAGAGTATCCCTTTTGTTCTGATGAGGGCCACGACGGCCAGAAGAGCTTTCGAGAAGACTCGAGGTGAGGTTGTCAGCCTGAAAGGGAGGCAGGAAAACTGTAGATGTTTTCGCCCGACTTGAAAACTGAGGTATTTGTGGAATTCCTCTGCCACAGGCACATGGAAGTAAGCATCTTTTAAGTCGATTGAGATTAGCTAATCGCATGGCTGCACAGCTTGTTGGATGGTAGAATCTCCCATACTCTATACACTTGTTTAAAGTGGTTGTAAACCCACTTTATAAACAAAGACCTACAGGTAAGCCTAGATTAAGGCTTACCTGTAGGTGCATGAAATATCTCCTTAACCTACACGGTTAAGGAGATATTTGCATTTAAATGCGGCGACGCTGATGTCACGCGCATGCGCATGGGGTTAACCCCATTCACAAATTCGGCTAGGTCGCAACATTCGACGACGTAGCCGAATTCGACGGATCACGCGCGCATGCACGGAGTCATGTCTTCGCCGCTCCGGCCAATCACAGCGCCGGAGCGGCGCTGTGATTGGCTGCAGCGGCGATACCCAGAAATAACATTCCGGCTATCGCCGCAGCGATGGATGCGGCTAGAGGAGGGACACGGACGACTTCGGGGGCCCCCGATCTAAGGTAAGTGGTACATAATGAGCTAGTATGCTATTCATACTAGCTCATTATAGCTTTGTCTTGCAGGTTAGATAAAAAAAAAAAATTATCGACAGGGTTTACAACCACTTTAAAGCGGAGTTCCACCCAAAAGTGGAAAACTCCTCGCCCCCTTACATGCCACATTTGGCATGTAATTTTTTTTGGGGGGGAGTGGGGGCTTCAGTAGGAGTGGGACTTCCTGTACCACTTCCTCCTTCCGCCCAGGGACCGCTTGGGCGACACGTCATATCGCCTAAGGCGGCCCCTACCTGTAGGCGATCACCTGGGACATGTGACAGGTCCCAGGCGATCGCCTGTCCACTCAGATTGCACAGCGCCGCTCGTGCATGCACAGTGAGTGCCCGGCCATGAAGCCGAAAGCTGTCACGGCCGGGTGCCCACAGTTACAATGGAGGCGCCAGCAGAGAAGGGGAGGGAGATGAGCGAAGCTCCGTTTGGCCGCGTCGCTGGACAGTGGAACAGGTAAGTGTCTGTTTATTGAAAGACAGCAGCTACACTTTTTGTAGCTGCTGACTTTTAATAAACATAAAAAAGGCTGGAACTCCCCTTTAAGTACGTTAGATTTATCACAGGGTGTCATGAACCATTTTTCTTCTGCACCAGGAAGAGAGGGGTGTATACCCCCTGGAACTCTTCGCCTTTTGGAACAGGTACCGCGGCCTCCTGTGCTATCAGTGACTCCACGTAGGACAGTAACACCTGTTTCTTTTATTACGGCTGTGGAAATAAATCTGGGGGGAGGAATACTAGTGAAGGACCATGTATGACCTGTGGAAACCGTCTTGATAGTCCAGTAGTCCGAGATAGAGGCCACCCAGATTGGCTTGAAGAGAAGCAGACGTGCCCCCACCCGACCCACCTGAGCGGACCCAATCTCAAAACGGCTTAACTGGCTCTCGTCAACTGGACGCCTGGCTCTTAGCGGGCTTCTGGGAGGATGCCTGTCTTCTGCTCCAATTCCTTCTGATATCTCAGCCAAGCCTGTAAGAGCATGCTTCCCTTGAATGCTCAGTACTACGTCCTCTGTACTGGGGCCTCTTCTAACCGAATAGACGCCTATCCTGAGGCAGGAAGCCCAACTTCACACCCGTGGCCTGGGCTATGGCGCTATCCAGCTTGTCTCCAAACAGCGAGGACCCTTCAAAGGGGATCCTACACCAGGCCTGCTTGGATGCTGGATCAGTGAGCCAGGGACACAACCACAAGGCCCGCTTGGCCGTGATCGAGGACAGCATAGTCCGGGCAGACAGGCGGATAAGGTCGACTGAAGCCTCCCCCAGGAAGGCCACTGCCAGCTTCAGCTCCTGGATTGCTGAGCCCATGGCCCAATCTTCTGACACTCCTATGAGTCTACATTCTCTATCCAGACCTCCATGGCCTTGGACATGGCTGCAAGGGCCAAAGCGGGTTTGCAGGCCATTCCGGCTGACCCGTAAATCCTTTTAAGATCTTGATCTATTCTTCTCTCAAGCCCATCTTTGAAGGATACTGCATCTTCTAGAGGAAGAGTGACATGTTTAGCTAGTCGCATCAAAGCCGCGCCTATGAGGGGAGCGTTTTCCAGATATTTTACTTCCTCAGCCTTGAAGGGGTATAACCTGGAGGTTTTACTTGACATAGAAGTCTTCTTATCTACCTTGCTCCATTCCTCATCGATAATATCCTTTAATTCAGAAAGGAGTGGAAAATTGGAACGTTCTTTTCCCAGATGCTTCGAGAATTTCTTCTGCTTAGCTGGGAGAGTAGAAGAATCTTCCGACTTAAGGGACTCCTTGACCGCTTTAATTAATGGGGAAACCAATGTGAAGTCAAAGCCTCCGACAAACTCATCTCTCTATATCTCTCTGTGTGAGGAATCAGGGGAGGAATCATAAGGCTGGGATGGGCCCGGATCCTCCTAGGTTTTGTCAGCCAGGGAGCCAGATAGTGTGGTGGACTGGCTCAGTGTGTAAGATGTAACCCACTCTTTGAGGTATTGTTACACCACCCGCTTGACTAGCGTCTCCATTTGCCGGCTTTCAGCTTCTTTTTCCCCGACCACCTTGGCATAACAAGGGTCACATAAGGACTTGCCTTCTGGGACTAGAGTCCCACAACCCCAGCAGGATCTGTGATCAGAGCAGCTGTCGTGGCGGTGGGTGCTGTGTTTGGAGGAGGAATGGGAACATCTCCTCTGTTGGGAGGAGGAATGGGAACATCTTCTCTGTTGTTGGGTCCTAGACGGGGAGTCACATCTGGACGTGGATGAAGAAGGTGGGGGTTGCGGCCTGGCAAGGTCCCTGTTGTTTTGGACAGTAGGCTGATGGTCTGACCTGAAAGGGCTAAAAAAGGTAGAAGGGAGAAACATGATGTCAGGGAATCAGTCCATCTGCACGTGGACCTGGCCCTCCCCTTCTCATACCCCACATACCTAGAGCGTGAGGGCTGGCCGCACGGAGGCAGTGATTTGTTCATGGCACCCTGGCGGACGAATAGTTGACGATCCTGCAGCTTTGTAGGAGCACTCACACGTCCTGGAACAAAGGAGTACAAATAGCAATGCAGCTTCCCCTTTAAGAGGCATCTTAGCCCCCCCTCCCTCTTTACCATAGCCCCAGGCCAAAGCTTACCATGACCTGGGAGCCTGGCACCTGGAGGAGCTGACGCAAGCTGCCTGCAGTAACCCTCGAAATGACAGGGCTCTCAGGGATTCAAATATCCCCGCCAGAATGACGTCACCGCCGTGACCTGCCGTAGAGCTCATATTTCTGGGAGTGGGGTCCTATAGCATTGAAGAGGAGGCGGGGTTAACACATAATTTTTGACACATTTTTCCACAGGTGAATGGGTAGAGGTACGATGTACCCCATACTCATTCACATAGGGTGGGGGCCGGGATCTGGGGGCCCCCTTATTAAAGGGGGCTCCCAGATTCCGATAAGCCCCCACCCACAAACCCCGACAACCAACGGCCAGGGTTGTCGGAAAGAGGCCCTTGTCCTCATCAACATGGGGACAAGGTGCTTTGGGGTGGGGGCGCAGGCCGTTTTTTTGGCATAGGGGGTTTCCCTTAAAATCCATACCAGATTGAAGGGCCTGGTATCGTCCGAGGGGGAACCCCACGCCAATTTTTTTTCATTTTTTGGCGGGGTTCCCCTTCATCCTCAGCACACAAGTCGCACCGCAAGTCGGATCATGATGATCCGATTTGCGGTGTGACTTCTTTTCAAATCAATGGGCTCCCATAGGGAACCATTGATTTTGAATAGAGCCAGAGAAATGCCTAACGCTAATTAGCGGCCGTTTATGCGCGTTTATCGGCATTTGGAGGTTTTTTTCGCGCTGAAAAACTGCACTTTGAACGTGAATGGACACATAGGCTAACATAGAGTGCAGTTTATGGGCTTTTAAAAAAAACGCCCAAACGCCAATAAACTGCAGTTTATGAGCTCCAGTGTGCATGGAGCCTAACTGTCAGCCTTGCAATGTCTCGTGGGACTTGTAGGTTTGCAACAGCTGGAGGGCGGCCAGTTTGAGATCTCTGATTTAAATGTACAAACTGTGAAGGAACAGAAATCAGGGTGACACAGCCACATGCACTGGCAAGCAGGATATTAGACTAGAACCTCTCACAGGAATGAGGTACTGACATGGCAATATGATGTGTGAGTGCTGCTTCGGGAAGTTATGCCTCCATAGGTCTCATTGCATGTTGTCTATGGAGAAATCCAGCGAGCACAAAAAAAAAAAAAGAAAGATCAAATACTCTTTTAGTATGAGCTAAAAATAGTTGTGAAGGTGTCTCAAGACTTTTTCTCTGCAAACCACAAAAAGTATGCCTACTAAACATTGACAACAATGTGCAGATAAATAAGTCCAATGAGAAAAGGGAATTGTAGGAATCAGCAGAACGGCCAAGGCCCGTAAACACAATAAGAATATCATACAAAAATGTCCATACAACGAATGAACGGCCGACTGTCTGATCGTTAGTATAATACTTACATCACTTCCGAAGTTGTACCGTAATTTTCGTACCGTAAGTTGAGTAACCTCTTAATTTACAATATAGCCCAGCATGCAAAAATAAAAAACAAATGATCATTTGTCCAATATTCCCATCATGCATACGAGGCTAATGTCGCATACACACGACCGTTTTTAATGACGAGAAAAATGCCATTTTTAAAATGGTCATTAAAAATTATCGTGTGTGGGCTTCCGAGCATTTTTCACGACGTGAAAAATGGGCAAGAAAAAATTGGAACATGCTCTAATTTTTCTCGTCGTTTTTCACATCGTTGTTTTTCTCGTCATGAAAAACGGCCGTGTGTAGGCTTTAACGACGTGAAAAAAAATGCGCATTCTCTGAATCATGTATGAGACGGGAGCACTCGTTCTGGTAAAACTAGCGTTCGTAATGGAGATAGCACATTCGTCACGCTGTAACGGACTGAAAAGCACAAGGCTGAAAAGCGCGAATCGTCTCTCAACAAACTTTACTAACATGAAGGGTGGCGCCATCTGAATGGAACTTCCCCTTTATAGAGCCATCGTACGTGTTGTACGCCACCGCGCTTTACTCAAACATTTTTTTCCACGATAGTGTGTAGTCAAGGCAGGCTTGAGAGGAATCACGTTGAGAAAAATGCAGTTTTTTTCTATGACATTAAAAACGGTCGTGTGTGTGCGACATTAAGAAGCTTTGTGGAATTTAAAACTTTTATAGTTCTACAAATATAGCAAAGCAAAGCTTGTGAAAGTGGAGCTGTGAATCAGTTTAATTGTGGTGAGATTAGGCAAAGTACTTTATGAACTACATACAACAAATGTTGTATGTCTTTCATCAGAGGCTTGAGGACACTCTCCTATCCTTAGGTGTATTAGCAGGTTATTAACAAACCACTTGCTTACAGGGCACTTAAACCCCCTCCTGCCCAGACCAATTTTCAGCTTTCAGCACTGATGCACTTTGAATGACAATTGCGCGGTCATACAGCACTGTACCCAATACATTTTTTATCATTTTTTCCCACAAATAGAGCTTTCTTTTGGTGGAATTTTATCCCCTCTGTGGTTTTTATTTTTTATATTTTGTTATAAAATTTAGCAAACAGCCAATTTTTCTCCTTCATTGATGTATGCTGATGAGGCTGCACTGATGGGCACTGATGGGCACCGATGGGCTGCATTGATGGGCACTGATGGGACGCACTGGTGGGCACTGATAGGTGGCACTGGTGGGCACTGATAGGTGGCACTGGTGGGCATTGAGAGGTGACACTGAGAAGTGGCACTGATGGGTGGCACTGAAGGGCATTGATAGGTGGCACTGGTGGGCACTGAGAAGTGTCACTAATAGGTGGCATTGATAGGTGGCACTGATAGCTGGCAGTGATGGGCACCGATAGGTGGCAGTGATGGGCACTGATGGGTGGCAGTGATGGGCACTGATAGGTGGCAATAATGGGCACTGATCGGCACTGGTAGGTTACACTGATAGGCAGAATTACTAGGTGGCACTGATGAGGCACTGATTGGCACCACTGGTGGACATTGATAGGTGGCACTTGTGGGCATTGATAGGTGGCACTCGTGGGCATTGATAGGTGGAACTGTGGGCACTGGCAGGCGGTATTTGTGGGCACACATGAGGCAGAATTGCCTTTTCCTCTTCGGGACCGATGTCCCTGGTACACAAGCCGGTGATCGGCTTTTTTTTTCTCCTTACGCTGTCAGCGCGAGGAGAAAAAAAAAACGATTACCGATCCTTTGTTTACATCATGTGATCAGCTGTCATTGGCTGACAACTGATAACGTGGTAAGGGGCCTGTGATCTCCCGAGTCTCAGTGACTCAGTGATCATAGTGCGCGTTGCGTGTGCAAAGGGGAGGACGTCTGTTGACGGCCTCCCAGATTTTCAGGTCCGCGCTGTAGCTATCATTTGACTATAGCGCGGGCCTCTAGTGGTTAAATAATTATAAGCTGAAAGCTTCTTTTATACAGCAGCACACTTTGCTTTTATAGAGGATTGCAATGCATGTCTTACACCATTAGAAGCATGAACAGGAACAGGGAGGATACAAGTACACTGAGCATAGACAGAACGTACATCCTGTGACAACATTACCATAGAATAACACACTATAACACTGCAGTGCCACCTGCTGGTATAGATAGGTTTAATGCATATATATAGTTCACATTATAGAAAGCTACTTGCTGTTGTTCTTTGAACACCCCTTCTCAACAGGATGTGCTTTGTCAAATTACATTCAGCTTCTTCTGGAAATAACTATGACATTCCTTCAATAAAGACTTGGTGAGTGCATCGGCAGTCATCTCCTCTGACAGGCAGTATTGAATGTCAATAACACCTTGCTCTTGACGTCAATGTGTTTAGTCCTAGGATTGACCCTTTTTGATTGCGTAAGCTTTATACAATCCTGGTTGTCTTAAAAAATGGGAATTGGTTTTGAGATGTCTATCCCAATGTCCACAAAAAGATGGCGAATCCATACAGGGCCGATCCGCCCTATACGCGGACTACGCAAGCTGCGTAGGGCCCCGAGTAATACTCGGGGCCCCGCCGCCGCCGCTGCCGCTAGAGGTCCGCGGCCGGCGGAGATAATGTCTCCGCCGGCCGCCATTTTCCCGAAGACCAGGGAAAGGGAGGGATCCTGCCGAAATAGCGCTGCCTGTCATCTGAGACTGTGACCTGTGGGGGAAAGGGGTGGGCGGTGCCGCAGCTCACGGCAGCCGGCCGGCTCCGCCTCTGATTTGTTCCCCCTCACCGCTGCTGAGCTATAGAAGGGCTCAAAGGGAGGGGGGCATGCTCCTAACTCGCCGAGTGTCACCCCATCTCCTGAGGTCCGTCTCTCTCATCCTCTGTCAGCCGCCCCCCCTTCTCAATGTCAGCCGCCCCCCCTCCTCCTCAATGTCAGCAGCCCCCCCTCCTCAATGTCAGAGCTGCCCCCCCTCCTCAATGTCAGCCGCCCCCCCCTCCTCAATGTCAGCCGCCCCCCCTCCTCAATGTCAGCCGCCCCCCTCCTCAATGTCAGCCGCCACCCCTCCTCCTCAATGTCAGCAGCCCCCTCCTCCTCAATGTCAGCAGCCCCCCCTCCTCAATGTCAGCCGCCCCCCCCCTACTCAATGTCAGCCGCCCCCCCTCCTCCTCAATGTCAGCTGCCCCCCCTCCTCAATGTCAGCCGCCCCCCCCTCCTCAATGTCAGCCGCCCCCCTCCTCAATGTCAGCCGCCCCCTCCTCAATGTCAGCCGCCCCCCCCTCCTCCTCAATGTCAGTTGCCCCCCCTCCTCAATGTCAGTTGCCCCCCCTCCTCAATGTCAGTTGCCCCCCCATCTCAATGTCACCCGCTCCCCCCTCCTCAATGTCAGCCGCCCCCCCCCTCCTCCTCAATGTCAGTTGCCCCCCCCTCCTCAATGTCAGTTGCCCCCCCTCCTCAATGTCAGTTGCCCCCCCTCAATGTCATTTGCCCCCCTCCTCAATGTCAGCTGCCCCCCCTTCCCTGCCTTCACTCTGGGACACAGCAAATGGCAATCTGCTACATGTGGCAGGTGAAGTGGCAAGTGACAATCTGCAACGTGTGGCAGGTAGCGTTGTGGCAAGTGACAATCCGCAATGTGTGGCAAGTGACAATCCTCAATGTGTAGCAAGTGACAATCCTCAATGTGTGGCAAGTGACAAAACGCAATGTGTGACGTCGTGGCAAGTGACAATCCGCAACGTGTGGCAAGTGACAACCCGCAATGTGTGGTAGGTGGCGTCGTGGCAAGTGACAATCCGCTACATGTGGCAGGTGAAGTGGCAAGTGACAATCTGCAATGTGTGGCAGGTAGCGTTGTGGCAAGTGACAATCCGCAATGTGTGGCAAGTGACGTTGTGGCAAGTTACAAAACGCAATGTGTGACGTTGTGGCAAGTGACAATCCGCAATGTGTGGCAAGTGACGATCCGCAATGTGTGGCAAGTGACGTTGTGGCAAGTGACAAAACGCAATGTGTGACATTGTGGCAAGTGACAATCCGCAACGTGTGGCAAGTGACAGCCCGCAATGTGTGGCAGGTGGCGTTGTGGCAAGTGACAATCCGCTACATGTGGCAGGTGACAATCCGCATCTGGTGGCAGGTGACGTTGGCAAGAGACACGCTCAGGCTCCCACTGATTCGGCATTATGGTGAGTTGAACTATTTTATATATTATATAACAATGTAATAATAGAAATGATGCACTTCACAAATTTTGTTTTGCGATACGGAACTGTGTTGACTTAACTGACAATTGTGCGGTCGTGCGACGGTGTACCCAAACAAAATTTACGTCCTTTTTTCCCACAAATAGAGCTTTCTGTTGGTGGTATTTCTATATCAGTTTAGGCCAATATGTATTCTTCTACATATGTTTGGTAAAAAAAACGCAATAAGTGTATATTGATTCGTTTGCACAAAGGTTATAGCGTCTACAAAATAGGGGATAGACTTATGGCATTTTTATTAATATTTTTTTTTTACTAGTAATGGCGGCGATCTGCGATTTTCAGTGAGACTGTGACATTGCGGTGAACAGATCGAACACTTTTGACACATTTTTGGGACCAGTGACATTTATACAGCGATTTGTGCTATAAAAATGCACTGATTACTGTGTAAATGTCACTGACAGGAAAGGGGTTAGATGTGTTCCCTGGGAGGTGTTTCTAACTGGGGGGATGGGACTGACTGGAGGAGGAGAGAGATCTCTGTTCCTAATCACTAGGAACAGCAGATCTGTCTCTCCTCCCCTGTCAGAATGGGGATCTGTCTGTTTACATTGACAGATCCCCGTTCTGGCTCTCTGTGGAGCAATCGTGGGTGGCCGGCTGACATCGCGGCCACACACAGGTCCTTTTATACTCCTATATACATGTATGGAGCCATGACAGGTCCTCTTTATACTTCTACATACATGTATAGAGCCATGACAGGTCCTCTTTATTTTCGTATATACATTTATAGAGCCAGGACAAGTCCTCTTTATACTTATATATATATATATATACGTATAGTGCCATGACCGTTATACTCCTATACATGAATAAAGCCATGACAGGTCCTCTTTATTTTCCTACATACATGTATAGAGCCATGACAGGTCCTCTTTATACTCCTATACATGAATAGAGCCGTGACAGGTCCTCTTTATTTTCCTACATACATCAATAGAGCCATGACAAGTCCTCTTAAGTTATCATGATATAAAATTATATCCTTTTGGTGGGCATAATTTTTTTTTGGGGGGGGCAGCATTTAATTCTTGGTACCAGGCAGCACAATGTCTTAGGCCGGCACTGGGGGGGGGGACACCTGAAATGTAAGTAAGCACTCTGCTGGCTGGGGACACCTGAAATGTAAGGAGGCACTCCGCTGGGGACACCTGAGATGTAAGGAAGCACTCCGCTGGCTGGGGACACCTGAGATGTAAGGAAGCACTCCGCTGGGGACACCTGAAATGTAAGGAGGCACTCCGCTGGGGACACCTGAAATGTAAGGAGGCACTCCGCTGGGGACACCTGAAATTTAAGGAGGCACTCCTCTGGCTGGGGACACCTGAGATGTAAGGAGGCACTCCGCTGGCTGGGGACACCTGAGATGTAAGGAGGCACTCCGCTGGCTGGGGACACCTGAGATGTAAGGAGGCACTCCACTGGCGACACCTGAAATGTAAGGAGGCACTCCGCTGGCGACACCTGAAATGTAAGGAGGCACTCCGCTGGGGACACCTGAAATGTAAGGAGGCACTCCGCTAGGGACACCTGAGATGTAAGGAGGCACTCCGCTGGGGACACCTGAGATGTAAGGAGGCACTCCACTGGGGACACCTGAGATGTAAGGAGGCACTCCGCTGGGGACACCTGAGATGTAAGGAGGCACTCCGCTGGGGACACCTGAGATGTAAGGAGGCACTCCACTGGCTGGGGACACCTGAAATGTAAGGAGGCACTCCGCTGGGTGGGGACACCTGAAATGTAAGGAGGCACTCCGCTGGGTGGGGACAGTGACATCAGGGCTCCCACTGATTCTGCATTATGGTGAGTTGAATGATTTTATTTTATATTACAATGTAATAATAGAAATAATACGCTTTAATCACCCTGACACCATAACAACCATGGTGCCGGGATGATTGAAGTGCCAACAGGTGTTTGGAGAATCTTGATCTGCTGATTGTTAAACTTTCTGGAATACTCATATTTCTATTGCGGTGTAGGATCTGGGCCTGCTGTCCCTCCATCCCTCTTTTTTTACTTCCTCTCTCTCTCTCTTTCTTCCTTTGTTTCTCCCTCCATCCCTCGTTCATCTCAGACTCTAACCACACCCCTTTGAGTCACGCCCCTTTAAGCCACGTTCAATATTACGCTTAAACAACGCCCATTATTCACGGGTCAGGTAGAGGGCCCCTTTGCAGAATTTTGCTTAGGGCCCCAGGGAGGTCAGGATCGGCACTGAATCCATATCACTTCTTGACAAGCGTGTGCTGCTGCAATGTACTCTGCTTTAGAAGATAGAGCGACAGTTACTTGCTTTTAACCAGATCAACTTATGGTTCCTTCCCCATATTGGAAGATGAATTCACTTGTGGATTTACGGTCTGTGCAGTTCCCGGCCCAATCAGCATCCACATATCCGACCAGTTTTGGATTGGATGTTGCTGGTAACAGTAACTTCATCTGAATTGTTCCTTTGAGGTATTGTATCACTCTCTTCACTGCGTTCCAGTCACGCTGACAGGGAGCTGAGACTTTCCTGCATAGTATGTCTGGTCTTGTCACATTGGCAACATTTAGCAGCTTACTGATTGCTCTGTGATACATATCATTGTTGGGTAGTAGGTTTTCTGTTTCATTGCTCTTTGATAGATTGGTTACATAGGAGTTTTCACTTACTTTGCATCTTGCATATGGAATTGTTCTAAGATTTTAGAGATTTTCTGAGATTGGTTGCGAAGATAACTTCCATCTTCTTCTCACTCTATTTGGATTCCCAGATAGTAGCTAATGTTCCCTAGCTCTTTGATTTCAAAATTTGTCTTTCAGCTTGTGAATAGGGATGAGCTTTGAGTTCGAGTCAAACTCATGTTCGACTCGAACATTGCCTGTTTGCCGAACAGCGAACAATTTGGGGTGTTCGCGGCAAATTCGAAAAGCCGCGGAACACCCTGTAAATGTCTATGGGAGAAATCTAAAGTGCTAATTTTAAAGGCTTATATGCAAGTTATTGTCATAAAAAGTGTTTGGGGACCCAGGTCCTGCCCCAGGGGACATGTATCAAGGCAAAAAAAAGTTTTAAAAACTGCTGTTTTTTCGGGAGGAGTGATTTAAATAATGCTTAAAGTTAAACAATAAAAGTGAAATATTCCTTTAAATTTTGTACCTAGGGGGGTGTATAGTATGCCTGTAAAGCAGCGCTTGTTTCCCTTTTTTAGAACTGTCCCTGCACAAAATGTAATTTCTGAAGGAAAAAAAGTCATTTAAAAGCACTCGCGGCTATAATGAATTGTTGGCTCCGGCAATACAGAGAAAAGTCATTGATAAAAAAAATTGCGTGGGGGTCCCCCCAAATTCAATTACCAGGCCCTTCAGGTCTAGTATGGATATTAAGGGGAACTCTGCGTCAAATTTAATACTGCGATGCAGCCCGAGTCTGGCTCGGGGTTACCGCTCTTAGCATGAAAAACTCTACGCTAAGGGGGTAAAGGGGAACCCTGCGTCAAATAAAAAAAAATGATGTGGGGTTCCCCCCAAATATCCATACCAGACCCTTCAGGTCTGGATTTTAAGGGGAATTCCACGCCAAATTAAAAAAAATGGTGTGGAGTTCCCCCCAAAAATCCATACCAGACCCTTTATCTGAGCACGCAACCTGGCAGGCTGCAGGAAAAGAGGGGGGTGGACGAGAGAGCGCCCCCCCTCCTGAACCGTACCAGGCCACATGCCCTCAACATGGGGAGGATGCTTTGGGGGTCTGTGACCCCTCAAAGCACCATGTCCCCATGTTGATGGGGACAAGGGCCACATCCCCACAACCCTTGCCCGGTGGTTGTAAGGGTCTGCGGGCGGGGGGCTTATCGGAATCTGGAAGACCCCTTTAACAAAGGGGACCCCCAGATCCTGCCCCCCTCTGATGTAACGCAGGTTTCCATTGCATCAGAGGGGGGCGGGGTCACCCGAACGTCACTGGAGAAGCCCGGGTTTCCCCTTGCGTCAGAGGGGGACGGGGTCACGTGACGGGTTGCCCCGCCCTTAGCTACTTAAGAGCTGTCACTATCTGAAGCCGCATCATTCCCGGGATGTCTCCGCTCCGGTGAAGAGTGCTGTTCCTTGCTGCGCTGGACATCATCGTTGGAGCCTGGACCCTGGAGAGGAGAGATCATCCATTGCTGGACCCCGGAGAGGAGATCACCCATCGCAGGATACCGAGAGTGGATTACCGCCGCTGGAATCTTTTTTTAATTTATTTTTTATTTTTAATAAAGGACTTTTCCCAACGGTGTCTGTTTGTTTTTATTTTAATTTTTTTACACTTTCTTTGTGAAATAGTAGGGGTACAACATACCCCTTACCAATTCACATAGGGGGGGCGGGATCTTTGGGTCCCCTTTGTTAAAGGGGTCTTCCAGATTCCGATAAGCCCCCCCGCCCGCAGACCCCCACAACCACCGGGCAATGGTTGTGGGGATGCGGCCATTGTCCCCATCAACATGGGGACATGGTGCTTTGAGGGGTCACAGACCCCCAAATCATCCTCCCCATGTTGAGGGCATGTGGCCTGGTACGGTTCAGGAGGGGGGGTCGCTCTCTCGTCCCCCCTCTTTTTCTAAGGCCTGCCATGTTGCGTGCTCGGATAAAGGGTCTGGTATGGATTTTTTGGGGGGAACACCATGCTATTTTTTAAAAAAATTGCCATGGAGTTCCCCTTAAAATCCATACCAGGCCTTAAGGGTCTGGTATGGATATTTGGGGGGAACCCCACGTCATTTTTTTTTATTTGACGCAGGGTTCCCCTTAATATCCATACCAGACCTGAAGGGCCTGGTAATTGAATTTGGGGGGACCCCCACACATTTTTTTATTTTTTTATTTATCAATGGCTTTTCTCTGTATTGCCGGGAGCCGACAATTCATTATAGCCGCGAGTGCTTCTTTTTTTTTTTTTTTTTCACAAAATTTTTATTAGGATGTATGAAAAATAACAGCAGTTACAAGACATGTTATAAAGTAATTTTCAATTTTTTCAAATAGAGAAAAAGAGAAGGAGAGAGAGAGAAAAAAAAGAAAAGAAAAACATACCAAAGGGAGGCATGTTAAGGGCAAGACTAAGCGTACTGTATGCGCAGCTTAATCTCGGACTCTTATAGGATAGAATCAGCGTGGTATAACATTGAAAAACATATAGTGAAAGCAGAGGAACAAAAGACCTACGTACTTTATCTGTTATCTACTAGAGGGTAACTGGATGGATCAAATAGAGTATCTACCTAGAGTCTCAAGTATTACAGCAGAATAACCAACCAGAAAAATAAAAATAAAAAAAATGTCTGGGAACAGCCAGGGGAGGAGGGAGGGAGGAGAAAAGGGAGGGAGGGGGGGAGGGCCTTAGCCAAGTCCAGAGAGAAGTAAGTATGAGTAAGCTTATTTCGGGTAACAGTTAGAGATCGTTGGTGGCGGATTGACCGTCTGGGGAGATTTCCTCTTCTGGGCTTGAAGAATGGGGGGTAGATTTGAGGTAAGAGAAAGAGTACTGGTCAAAGCTGGCTATATCCTCCGGAGATAAAGCTGAGCGCATGAAGGGTTCCCAAATGGAGTAGAAACGGCTCTTAGAGACTGCAGATGTGAAGTCTGCATTAGCTCTTTCTTTAAATAGGAGAAGAAGGAGGTCCCGTTTGATTAGAGTGGTAGCAGGGCAGTGGGAAGAAATCCATTGCTTTAGTATGGTTCTCCGTGCGATCAGGAGGCAGATCAAGGACCAATCTTTGTGATTGTGGCCAAGGTTTGGGTGAACAGTGTTCGTTGAGCTCGTCACTCGGGACCAAGGCAGTAGTTGGGGGTCCCAGTAACCAAAGATGAGGAGGAGCGGATCCTTCGGAAGCTTCAGTAGAGTTATTTCGAAAATGTAGTTTAGAACCTGATCCCAAAAGGAGGAGATGAAAGAGCACGCCCAAAAACGGTGGGTTAGGGAGGGTCTCATCTGGTGGCAGAGGGGGCATTTAGCACTGTATTGATCCGTATCGGAGTAAATGAAGGGTATATGTGCACGGTGGACTATTTTCAGTTGAGATTCTCTCCAAATTTCATTGGGTGTTAGTCGTTGCACTTTGTTGAGTCCGATTAGAATTTTGTCTATCAGGTCATCATCTGGGAAGTCTTTTCCCCAATTGGCTGCAGATGAGAATGCCAGCGGAGGGTTGGACTCTTGAAGTAATGGTTTGTATATGTCCGATATCGTATATGATCTTTCCCTGAGTAGCAGGTCTGTGAAACTTGGTGTGAACCGCTTATAGTCCTCTTTGCATGCAGATCTTAAGTAGCTGGTACATTGCCAAAAGTGAAAGGCATGTGATCGTGGGAGTGAATAAATTTCAGCAACGGTTGAAAAGGATAAAGGACGACCCGTTTTAGTGTCGCATAAAGATGCAAATTTTGTGAGACCGTTTTCTTGCCAAATCTTGAAAGGTTGATGTTCCAAGCCAGGTGGAAAGTTTGGGTTTCCTTGTATTGGCAGATGGCTTGACATGAAAGGGGAGAGCTTGAGGCTCTTTCTGGTTTCTCTCCAGGCGATGGCCGTGTCTCTCAGTAGTAAGTTGTGTTGATACAAAGGTGGGACCGATTTCCACTTGCAGTGAAGAAGAGCTGGTAGCGAGAAGGGATGTGCCATTGCGGATTCCAAGGAGTAGTTGGAATACCTCGAGGACTGTGAAATCCAGTCTAGACTAGTTCTTAATAAACATGCTAGGTTATAGGTTCTGACATTCGGGAGACTTATACCCCCTTCGCTTCTGGGAAGATATAGTTTCTTTAAAGCTATGCGTGGTCTTTTGCCATGCCATAGAAATTTTGAGATGGCCGTATTGATGAGTTTAACATCTTTGTGGTGAAGTAGCAAGGGGATAGTTTGCAGTGGATATAGTAGTCTGGCAAAACTGACCATTTTTATCAAGTGGCATCTTCCCAGGAGCGAGAGGGGCAGATCCATCCAGTTAACCATTTCCTGAGAGAGCCTAGAGAGCAAGGGAGGATAATTGAGGTGGTACAGGGAGGAAGGCAGTTTGCCTATTTTGATGCCAAGATAGGTGATATGGGATCTAGCAACAGAAAAAATGGAGTGTTGGACCCAGGTAGGGTTGGATAGAGTACCTATGGGGAGGATTTTGCTTTTGCCGTAATTTATGCGGAGGCCAGAACAGGATCTAAAATCATCAAATACCTCTTTGATGGTGAACATGTCTGAGGAGGGGTTCGCTGAAAAGATAAGTACATCATCGGCAAAGAGGGATGAGCGGAGATCGTGATTTCCTATTTTTATGCCATGCAAGGGGGCTTTTTGGGTAAGGTGTCTGGATAAGGGTTCTAGTGCAATGTTGAAGAGGAGGGGGGATAGGGGGCAGCCTTGTCGTGTACCTTTGTGGAGGCGGAAGTCATCTGAGAGTAGGCCCGCTGCCACCAGCTTAGCTGAGGGGGTTGTGTACATGGCGTTTATTAGATGGCAGAAGGGGCCTGTAAAGCCCATCTTTGTCATGGTCATGGAGAGCCAATCGAAGCTGACATTATCGAAGGCTTTCTCCGCATCTAACGTAATGATGGCAAAGTCGCCGCCGGGATTTTGTTTGGCGTGTTCCAAGGCCAACATGACCTTACGAATGTTTAGGGTGGCCGTTCTGCCTTTCACAAAACCAGATTGCGCTGGATGTATCAGAGATGGGATGATGACAGCAAGCCTAGAGGCGACAATCTTGGATAGGATTTTGACATCCAGGTTTAAAAGGGAGATGGGCCTATAAGATCCTGGTTCCTGGGGGTCCTTGCCTTTTTTTGCGAGTAATTTAATAGTGGCCTGGTTTCCCGAGGGCAGGTAGGGGCCGCCCGTCCATATGCCGTTATAGACCTTGTGGAGGGTGGGTTGTATTATGTTTTGGAGGGTCTTGTAGAATTCGCTAGTGAGTCCGTCTGGGCCCGGGGCCTTAGAGGGGGTCAACTTTCGTATGGTGTTTGAGACTTCGGAAAGGGAGATGGGAGCATTAAGGTACTCAAGTTGTGAGGGAGTGACTTTGGGAATGGCTAAGTTCTCTAGGAAAAAGCCGGCTGCCTGTTTGTTTATAGGGTCTGGGGCATAAAGCGTAGCGTAGTATTGAAGCATAGCTTTATTTATCGTTTGCGGTGTGGTGTTCACTTTGCCTTTAGCATCTTTTAGAGATGTAATGTGAGTTGGGCGAAAGGGCCCCTTGCAGAGCCTGGCTAGTAATTTGCCTGATTTATTTCCGAATTTATGGAAGGTGGCATCTGAGTGTGCTTTCCTAGTTAGTTCAAGTGTGTCTGCCCAAGTATCAAAAGATCTCTTGGCTGCATGCCATTCGTTTCTATTATCAGTGGAGTCCATGGTGTATAAAGATCTTTGCGCCTGGTGGAGCCGGGAGCTAGCCAACTTGTACTTTGATAAGGTATTTCTCTTGAAAGAGGTCGCATAAGAGATGATCCGACCCCTGAGGAACGCTTTACCGGCGTCCCAGAAGAGGTTCGGGACATCAGAGTGTGGAGCATTGGCCGTGGAATATTCTGTCCATGACTTTGCCATGAATTGCTGAAAATCAGAGTTGTTGTAGAGGTATGAGGGAAAGCGCCAAATCTTGGGATGTGGAGGTAGGTCGAGGTTGTCAAATTGGGCCGAGATTGGTGCGTGGTCAGATATGGCAATGTCGAGGATGTCTACATCAGTTAACATGGGTACTAGGTTGTCAGAGCCAAAAAAATAATCTATTCTGGTGAATACGTTATGTGGGTTGGAGTAGAAGGTAAATTCCCTGTCCGCTGGATGTTTTAAACGCCAGAGGTCCTGAAAGTGAAGGGATTCCATGGTGGATGCAAAGAGTGTGGGGGAGACAGGGTCAAGGCCTGGCGAGGGGCGTCTAGGGGATGATCTGTCATCAGTTTGGTGTATAACGTCGTTGAAATCACCTCCTATTAAGTGGGGGAGGTGGGTGTTATGAAGCAACCATGCCGAAAGTTCACTATAAAAGGTCGTGCCAGGGCTGTTGGGGGCGTAAATGTTGGAAATTACCAATTCCGTGGAACCTAGTTGGACATGAGCTGTGACAAGCCGTCCGTGATCGTCTGAATTTACCGATAGGACCGTGCAGGGAAGGTTCTCTATGAATCAGGAGAAGGACTCCAGCTTTACGGCCGTAGGCCCCCGAGCCTAGGACCGTGCCTACCCAGAGTTTTTTCATGCGATGAAAATCAGGAGCTGATAAGTGGGTTTCCTGGAGTAGGGCGATATCAGTGTTGAGTCGTTTTAGATGACGGAGGATCTTCATTCTTTTATTGGGGGACCTAAGCCCTTTCACGTTCCAAGAAACTATTTTCATGTTGGGGATATTGGGAAATGGAATTTTGAGGAAGTTATAGCTAATCTACCGTGTAAGCGGCGTTTTAAGGTAAATACCGGATGAAGAGGAAAGGTGTTATATCTGTCTTGGGAGACAGGTGACAGGAGGACTGTTACCACGGATGTTCCTAGGCTAAAGGGGGGAAGGGAGGGGGAGGAGATAGGAGGTGGGACCTGAAAGAAAATTAAAAATAACATAAACAACATAAGCAAGCGCAAGAACTTCGCTTTTTTCCGCAAGGAGTCACTGTGTAAGTCGGTTCCCAAAAGCACGGCTCTGATGTAGGGCGGCCGAGAGCCCGCGTTAGGAGAGGGGTTTTTCATGCGAGCGGCGAGGGACTCAAACGGAGGGGGGGATGTTGCGGCTATACACAGTGAGGCCGGGAAGGGTACACATAAGAAATAATGAACACCGTTAGGAGAGCATCCAAAAAAAAGCAGATCCTATCTGGGCAAGGATATCATAGAAAGCATAACTAGTTGAGCAGTCATCTGTAGGGTACAAATATATATAACTATGTAGCTATGTAAAAACTGCCACTGCGTTGTAAGCAGCATCGAGGATTTGAGGAATAAGTGCAAGAGTCACTTCCACCATTTTAACGCTGGGTTAGCTGTAATTGGACTGGGGCAGAAGCTCTGAAGCGTTTGGGGGAGTCCTTTCGTGGGCTTCTTTGGTCCAGAGGACGGATGAGTGGTGCGGCTTTCGATGGAGTGTGAGGGTGCGAGTCGTGCCGGGAGGCCCGCAGGAAGGCTTCCGCCTCAGAGGGGTCATGGAAAGTCAGTTGTTCGCCAGTAGAGGCTTTGAGGCGGAGAACTGCTGGAAAAGCCAGAGTGAATTTGATTTGCTGATTATAGAGTTCCGTGCAGACCTGCTGAAAAGCTTTCCTCTTTTTTGAGACCTCTATGGAGTAATCGGCAAATATGAGGACTCTTATTCCGTCAATTTGAAGTGAGCGGGTTTGTCTGAACTTTTGTAGAATGAGGGCCTTGTCAGAGTAGTTAAGGTATTTGGCAATTATTGGCCGGGGATTTTTGCGGTCGGAATTGAAAGCTCCCATGCGATGTGCCCTTTCCACTGTGCAGGGGCCCGAGAGACCTAGGGCTTCCGGGATGCGCACAGCGCAGAAATCTGAAATGGCAGAGGCCTTCAGCGATTCCGGGATACCTACGAATCGCAGGTTACTCCTCCTGGCCCTGTTCTCTAAATCATCCAACTTTTGGATGATGTATTGATTAGTCTTATCCTGGGCTTGCTCTGAGGCCTGTGCCTGGTATGACTCCTCTTCCACGCTGGATAGGCGGTGCTCCAGCTCATTGAGTCTGGTGCTGTGTTCCCCTAACTGGGACTTGATCTGGGCCATCCCTGCATTCACTGCCTTCTCCACAGATGCTGCTATCATGGGGGACAAGAGAGCAGCCACAGCCTGTGCTATGCGGTCTGTTGTGTTGTCACAAGGTGGCTGGGATGCTGAGGCATGAGGGGAGGTAGGGGGACTAGGGCAGCTGCTTACCTCCATCCCTGTCGGCGGTGGTGGTGGAGAAGGAGCCGTGTAGTCCAAGACCGGGGCCTCGATTTGCGGCTGGGCCGTCGGCGCCGTCAGGGCCGTTTGCGACCGCGCCCCGGATTTTTCCACGAATCGGTCCATATAGAAGGCGGGGAGTGCCCTGAGGTGTAGGGGTGACCGTCGGGCGTCTCAGGCCGGTTTTATAGGCCGTTTTGTTGCCGTGATGCGGGAGCCGAGGAGAGAAGCAGTCACTCCATGCGGCGCCGGAACCGGAAGTCCACTCTTATGCGAGTGCTTTTAAAATACTTTTTTTCCTTCAGAAATTACACTTTGTGCAGGGACAGTTCTAAGCACGGGAAACAAGCGCTGCTTTACAGGCATACTCTAGACACCCCCCAGGTACGAAATTTAAAGGAATATTTCACTTTTATTGTTTCACTTTAAGCATTATTAAAGTCACTGCTCCCGAAAAAACTTCAGTTTTTAAAACCTTTTTTTGCATTGATACATGTCCCCTGGGGCAAGACCCGGGTCCCCAAAGACTTTTTATGACAATAACTTGCATATTAGCCTTTAAAATTAGCACTTTAGATTTTTCATGTTCGAGTCCCATAGACTTTAACAGTGTTCGGATGTTTGAACTAATTTATTGCCTGTTCGCAAGTTCTGGTGCGAACCGAACTGGGGGGGGGGGGTGTTCGGCTCATCCCTACTTGTGAACTATCTGATTGTAATCCCCTTCTTGTTCAAAACAGGTTATAATGTCATTAACATAGATAAGGATGTAAATCCATCTGTTTTCTTGATTCCTGGAGTAGAGACAGGGGTCTGCTTTACTTCTTGAAAATTCCTCTGTTCACTTTCTCATTCCACATCCTTGCAGATTGCTTAAGACTGTAGATGCTCTTCTGAAGTTTACATACAAGGTTGTTTTCTTGCTCAACCCTGGTCGTTGCTCCATGTAGAGGTCTTCCTTAATGTCTTCATATAGGAAAGCAGTTTTAACGTCTAGGTGTTTCACTTGCATGTCCTTCCCGGCTGCTATGCTAAGAAGTGCTCTGATGGTGGAGTGTTTTACGACGAGAGCGAATGTTTGATCGTAATCTTCACAGAATTTCTGGGAGTAACCCTTGGCAACTAGTCTGGCTTTGTATTTGTGGATATTCCCTTCTGCGTCTGACTTTACTTTGAAAGTCCACTTACTTACTATTGTGTTGCGGTTAGGAGGGAGCTCTGTGAGTGTCCAGGTTTTATTTTCTTGAAGTGATTTTAATTCTTCTTCTGCTGCCTTTCTCCATCGATTGGCTTCACATTTTGGCATTTTTTCTTTGTCCAGGAACTCACATTGCCTGAATCAAGTTCCCCACCAGATCCTGCTGAACTGCCAAAAAATAAGAAGATCCACTCGGACTACAAAGGGGATACCACCCCGCAAGCTATCATACATTGTCAAAACACACCGAATACTTGAGCCAACATCCAGGTTGAGTTCAGATGTAAAAACTGGAGAGTGCAGAATCTGGTACAGCTCTGCATGGTAGCCAATCATCATCTAACTTCAGCTTGTTCAGCTAAGCTTTGACAAAAAAAAAAAAAACTGATAGCTGATTGGTTTCTATGCAGAGCTGCACCAAATTTTGCACTCTCCGGTTTTAGTAAATCAGCCCCTATTTGAAAAGCAATTGCCTTTATTTATCCTCTTTATGTAGCTGAATTGTCTTTCCTTGACTAATCAATTCATTCTATCACACTATCTCCTAAAATGAACAGATAATTTAAGTTATTGCAGTTCTATGTTATAGCAGAGAGATACAATTGGCTCAAATAATTCCCCTACTGGTATAGACTGGATTGTGTGTTTTGGGGGACAACTCAAAGCCAACGTCTTTGTGTTGCCCATTAAAACAATGTCCAGGAAGTTAATAGAAGGTGTGCCACTTTCACATGAAAATTCTAAATTAAGACTATTGTCATTAGCATACTGTATGAACTCTGCTGGAGATACATCTGTACCAATCCATATAAGGAACAGATTAGACATGTGCGGGTCTTTTTGTTCCAAATAAATATGCAGACAAATTTTTCATTTGTAGCGGTGCACTCTAGGCACAAGTTCAACAGATCCACACATCACCTTGTTGTCTGACCCTCCATTCATCCATTTCTCTCTCTGGACACAATAAAGAGTCACTTGATTTACCTTGCGGTATTTTTATTATAAAAGGTGTAGCAGGCCCCTCTCTCTCCTCTCAATTCTTCTTGTCTAGGGGTACTCTGAAGGAGAGAGTGCGGGGTCACCACGCCAAGTCCCCCTGCAGATGTATGTGCAGTGAGAGACAATCCTCTTTTACCTTCGGGTCGGTGTTCTGCATCTGGAGCCTCCTCCTGGTGGTTTCTTGAACAATGTCTGCCAGAAAATGAGCCCCACACCAATAAAGTCCAACACTCCTTTATTCTTCCGATAACAGAGTAATGCACAGACAGTTGGACTCCCTCAACGAGTAGAACAGACAGAGGGGTGTGGATTTGAGTAGGCCCAGACACAATAAACTCTCCACTTTCCTTCCTGAAAGTGGGTTGCGGTCTCCAATCGAGGCGAAATATCCTTCCACGCGGTCTCCGGTGGAGGCTCACCCGTCACTGGCGATATGCTGCACCAGGTCTTCAAGCAAGTACCCCCTCCCGGTCCATTACGCCTCTGGATTCCTGTAATCACTCCCGGGGTCCCCTAGGATCTCCTTCCCTCGCAGAACTCAGTGGTGGGCACTGAGCTCCAGACCTCCATCCGAGTACCTCACCCCAGGCCCAAGGTGCCCGGGATGGAACACGACCTCTGAACGTCCTCCAGGCCTAGGCCACCTAGAGGACCGACACAAACCACCGCCCTCAGGCTGATGGTGCCTGGGACTCGACCCCGTGACAAAGATGGCCGGCCCCTTTATACCCTCTCCCAGCAAGCACGGCGGGTTCCCCGCCCCACCATACCACTACCGAGGGAGGACAAAAAGGGGTACGGCACACAGCAATGGTTCAACCCCAGCCCAAGGCGACAGCGCCACCCACTGAGCTGCAGGGAACTGCACATTACTGGTGTCTCTGCCAGTTTTAAATACACAGGGAAAGTGCATACCCGCTACACTCTCCCCCTGGTGGTTTGACACTGGTCCCCAGTGTCTGGAATAAACTATGCCCTCAACGGCTGACATAGCCCAGTCCAGAAACCAACTATAAATTGTACAAAAATAAAAACTTTTGGAAACTTACATACCAGAGCAATTGTGTCTGAGCCTTACATGAAAGGGAAGGGAAGGGAAACAACAACACTTAACCATAACACTGAAAATCACATTTTCACATTACACTCTTCCCACCCATCCTGACTAAGACCCACCCCATTCTCAGTGGTCTTGATGGGATGCTCTCCTGCAGAGGGAAAAAAAGAAAGTTAGCACACATAAACCCTGACACATGTATTAGTGTGAGAATGAAAAAACTTCTCCGCAGAGAAATCCTTTCCTTCATAAAAGTGTGTGTGTGATCAGTGATATCGATGCGCAACACTGCCACCTGGTGACAGCATCGCGGTAACTGCACTCGTGGAACTTTCCTTCTTCTTTGGGCCCTATCTACCCCAGAGTCCATGATTGCTTGCTGGAAAATTGAAGAACAAACAGGAACAGTCCTTCAACTCCTCTAGGTAACAAGAATAATAACCCCGGAAAGTTCAGCAATGCAAATAACAAAAACTGAGTCTCTCTTCTCCTATAGATAGAATCGAGGGTGGGGCAGGACAAGTGGCTTCAAGTGCTGATCCATGGTCTCCAGATGGTACTCGTCATCTTCCCCTTCCTTGCGCCATTGTACCAGCGCTCCCGGCAAACTTCCACTTCATACAATAACTCCTTGGACAAGTATGGGTACTCCCACCCATACTCAGCAGCAACCTTCTGGCCAAATAGGCGTTGTAGTCTCGCCAGAGGAGGCATTGTGGCTTTGTCCCCTTCGCCAGGCAAAACTATTGAGTCAGGGTGGCGAGGGACCTTGATCACATCTGGTCTGGGCATAGGTGCCCGCAACAACAGTCTCTTTTCCCCGGTACTGGGTGTAGGTGGTACCGGGGATGTAAGGGCAGGCTGGGGACGGGACCCCTCCTCAGGCGCTGGTGCCTCCACCCGGGGTGTACTATCCCCTGTAGACATGGGTGGGTCCCTTGTTCTGCAGGACGAGGTGAGAGGTATCTTATCCCAGCCCTTTTGCACAAAGAGTTAGTCTATGGCGACATCGTCTCCCAGATCGGAGAGTGACTCCAGGTCGGAGGTGTCACACTCCTCCGCGTGCAGGTAGCCTGTAGTGGAGACTGAATTTCCACCTCCGCCCACACACCAAGTCTCTCCGCCCGGCTTACCTTGGCCTTTACTTGAGAAGGAATGTCCGGAACTTTTCATCATTGGTACCATCCGGGCCGGGTGTAGGCGGGCGGGATGGTCCACCAAAACCGCTGGTCGGGGCTACCATGCCGGTCTTTCTCTTCGGTGGTGGACGCTGTGAGACAGTGGTGACCGAGTCAGCATCCTCGGATTTCTCCCGTTGAGTACTCGCGACCTCCTCTGCGGTCGCTGCAGTGCGCACAGGGATGGCTGTCAAAGCAGTGATTCCTCCTCTCTGAGTGGTGTTGCCTGCAGCACGGCCGGGGTAGATGGTCCTTGGCTTCTCAATGACTGAATCCACCTCGAATAAGAACTCCCCACAGGCCTCGCATCGCCCGAATGGCTTCAGATGACACACCAGTCCCGAGCAGCCGGGACAAATCACACCCAGGGCCTCAACGTCCATGCATGAATACAGGGCGAATCGTCCCCTTGGCTTTAGCCAAATCCCTGTATCAGTCACCGGAGCAGCAGCAGTCAAAGATGTGGTGGAAGGATGAAGTGGAACCCACGCTGTTTGTCCGAACATGGTGACTTGCTGCTGATCCATTGCGCACTGCAAGTTTTTGCGCCAATGTCCCACGTGTAGTCCTTCACACGTATTGGACTCCTCCCCTCTGCACTCTAGTTCGCAGGCTTTTTCCTCTTCTTCTTTCCTGAGTCACGCCCACAAACTAAGCAGGGAGGGTGTGCCTGATGGCACAGTGCAAATAGAAGCCCCCACGTGTAGTTCTTAACGCGGCTGAGCTCCCCCCTCTTCTCGCTCTTCTGCGCGGGCCTTTCCCTTCACTGGGTCATGTCCACGACTTCGAGCAGGGATGCACTTTGGCCAATAATATGGCCGACCTACTCGGAACTCCTCCGGGCAGACACGTTCAAACTCCGTAGTAGCACGAACACCATACCGGACCCGAGCCCCCACGTGTAGCGGCCCCCTCTCTCTCCTCTCAATTCTTCTTGCTCTGGCTCTTGTCTAGGGGTACTCTGAAGGAGTGAGTGCGGGGTCACCACGCCAAGTCCCCCTGCAGATGTATGTGCAGTGAGAGACAATCCTCTTTTACCTTCGGGTCGGTGTTCTGCATCTGGAGCCTCCACCTGGTGGTTTCTTGAACAATGTCTGCCAGAAAATGAGCCCCACACCAATAAAGTCCAACACTCCTTTATTCTTCCGATAACAGAGTAATGCACAGACAGTTGGACTCCCTCAACGACTAGAACAGACAGAGGGGTGTGGATACGAGTAGGCCCAGACACAATGAACTCTCCACTTTCCTTCCTGAAAGTGGGTTGCGGTCTCCAATCGAGGGGAAATATCCTTCCAGGCGGTCTCCGGTGGAGGCTCACCCGTCACTGGCGATATACTGCACCAGGTCTTCAAGCAAGTACCCCCTCCCGGTCTATTACGCCTCTGGATTTGGGTACCCACTCCCGGGGTCCCCTAGGATCTCCTTCCCTCGCGGAACTCAGTGGTGGGCACTGAGCTCCAGACCTCCATCCGAGTACCTCACCCCAGGCCTAAGGTGCCCGGGATGGAACACGACCTCCAAACGTCCTCCAGGCCTAGGCCACCTAGAGGACTGACACGAAAAACCGCCCTCAGGCTGAAGGTGCCTGGGACTCGACCCCGTGACAAAGATTGCCGGCCCCTTTATACCCTCTCCCAGCAAGCACGGCGGGTTCCCCGCCCCACCATACCACTGCCGAGGGAGGACAAAAAGGGGTACGGCACACATCAATAGTTCAACCCCAGCCCAAGGCGACAGCGCCACCAGCTGAGCTGCAGGGAACTGCACATTACTGGTGTCTCTGCCAGTTTTAAATACATAGGGAAAGTGCATGCCCGCTACAAAGGTTTCTTAGGTGGAGTAGGGAAGGTTAGGAATAACATGGGATGCCCATAGATATTAGTACTTAGTAGATTAGATTCTGAGGATAAGGCACAACAAAGATTGTAGTTTAGTGAGCTGCGTTACTGCAGACTATTGCTCCCTTGTATGCTGTACTGATTCCTGCAGAATATTACTTTAAGAACTTCTTGTGGAAAAGTCACTCTGAATGACTTTCTGAGGTAATGACAGTTATCCAAATGCTGGACCTGTGTCCGGAAGGTATCCTCATACACCCCACTCCGACCCCACTGTCCCTCTACTGCAAATGGCAACTGATGGACTACTAGGCCCAAATAGTCCAGTGATGGAAAGGCTGAGTTCCACGGGCACAGCTATCCATCTTTAGTAGAGATAAGGTTAGAGTCTCTCCTTGTAACATCCTGCTGTGTAGGACTGACCGTGCAACATCCCATCTAAGTCACCCCCTTGTGGCTTTCAGTTACTAGGGGCAACAGAAGATATTCCCAAGTCTCCTCAATAGACTCCTCTGGTCCCATCACTTGCTGTCATATACCCACTGACCTGTTCCATGGTCCCCGGGCCATGGAAGAGACATGGTTCAACCGCACAGTCCAGCAATAACAGTTCCAGGTTCCTTTCTCTTAATGTTAAATTGATCCTTTGCGGTGTTAAAGAAAAGTGGTCCTCCATCAGGACTTTCTCCTCAGCACCTGGTAGGCCCCAGGCCCTCAGGCCGGGGCCTTGTCACACAGACACTACTGCTCCATTCTCTTTCCTCTCACGACTCCTCCCTAGTGGAATATTACCTGAGCTTATATAGCAAGCCCGCCCCCTTCCAATCCTAGTTGGGGATTGGTTAGAGCTGCCACACAAGCTGCCTGTCACTCAGAGCCTCCAGCTCCGCCCCCCTTCCAGAAGAGTCTCCTGAAAGCAGGGGAGGAGTTCCAGAGCCTGAGCACAGGTGGCTACACCCACTGCTACTCTGACACTCCCAGTCCCAGATCAAAACAACCAGGCCTAGCTTAACATAGTTGCCAACATTGGAAAAAAGAAATCGGGGACACTTTTCTGCAAGTAGGCGGAGCCTTGATTTAATTAGGGGGCGGGGCATGCATTTGTGGATGAGAGGCTGGGAGAAAAACGGGCGTGGTTTACGGTGAATCGTGGGCGTGGCTTAAATGGGCGTGGTTAAGGGGCGTGGTTAAGGACACACACACACAGAGAGACCCAGCGAGAGAGAGAGAGACCCAGCGAAAGAGAGCGAGAGAGAGCGACCCAGCAAGAGAGAGCGACCCAGCGAGAGAGAGCGAGAGAGAGACCCAGCGAGAGAGACCCAGCGAGAGAGACCCAGCGAGAGAGACCCAGCGAGAGAGACCCAGCGAGAGAGAGAGACCCAGCGAAAGAGAGCGAGAGAGAGACCCAGCGAGAGAGAGCGAGAGAGAGACCCAGCGAGAGAGACCCAGCGAGAGAGAGCGAGAGAGAGACCCAGCGAGAGAGAGCGAGAGAGAGACCCAGCGAGAGAGAGCGAGAGAGAGACCCAGCGAGAGAGAGCGAGAGAGAGACCCAGCGAGAGAGAGCGAGAGAGAGACCCAGCGAGAGAGAGCGAGAGAGAGACCCAGCGAGAGACCCAGCGAGAGAGAGCGAGAGAGAGACCCAGCGAGAGAGAGCGAGAGAGACCCAGCAAGAGAGAGCGAGAGAGAGACCCAGCGAGAGAGAGCGAGAGAGAGACCCAGCGAGAGAGAGCGAGAGAGAGACCCAGCGAGAGAGAGCGAGAGAGAGACCCAGCGAGAGAGACCCAGCGAGAGAGACCCAGCGAGAGAGACCCAGCGAGAGAGACCCAGCGAGAGACACACACACACACACACACGATAAAAATAACCGCCCCACCCAAAAAAACTGAAAAAAAAAACCCCACAGCAAAAAACGAAAAAGGAGCACTTTACTATTTGTGGCCTACTAGTCAGTGACTCAGTCCAGTCAACCCTCCACGTGGCGCCGGCTCGGCTGCAGTGTCCGCGGCCTAATTTGTCCCCAGGGGGTCGTCACCCACTTGACTTCCAATCTCGAACTGCCCCCCCAAAAAAAAAAAAAAAAAAAAACCCCAGGATAACCCCCCCGCCCCAGAAAAAAAAAAAAAAGAAAGGGGGACTCAGTTCCGAGTACTTACTTGGCTTCCGAGGCTCGGTTCCTCCTAGGCAGTCCGGAACAGTCCTCCTCCTAAAAGTCCTCCTCCTAAAAGTCCTCCTACGCAGCTGCAGTACGCACGTCCTCCTCCTCTCTCTCTATCCAACGGACTGGGCTCTGATTTGCGTGGGCTGCGTGGTAAGTTAACTAGCCACGCCCCCTTGCAATAGTACTGCAAATAAGAATACAGAGCGAGAGCATGTGTCCTCCTTGTCCAATAGAAGACAACAGGAGGACAAAAATGAGGCGGGGGAGGATATTCTGAGAGGATAGGGAATGACTAACCGCAGCGCTTAGCGATGGGCGGGACATTGTATTTTAGATGGCCGGGACAAATTTCAGATGGCCGGGACTACTCTTAAAATTCGGGAAAAAAAACGGGAAACAATATGTACGGGACAAGACTCACAAATCCGTGAATGTCCCGGGAAATCCGGGACTATTGGCAACTATGGCTTAATGCACAGGCCTGGCTAAATTTACCTGCACTGACAGTTTAAAATAAATTAACACTATTTCTACACCTACCAAAAGGTAGTGGGCGCTACACATTATTTGGAGATTTGGATATATCCGAATACCCAAATTACAGTATAAACAAAGTTCATCGAATGCTCCGAATAACGAAACAAAATTCGTCCAAATTTCCAAAATTCTAATTGAAATTCGAATCAAATTTTACATCCAATTCCAGTCTTATTCAAACTATAAACATATTCCTGAAATTAAAGACTGTGTGTGTTATTAGAGTACCATTTTGAAATAATTCTGTTTTTGTTAAGCCAAAGGTGATTTAAAGAGTCTTTGTAATCATTTGATGAAGATTTTTCTTTTGTTTGTTCACTAAAAGTTTTATTTTTATTTTTGTTACTTAATTCTGCTTTTTGTAGAGGTTTTTCTTTTGTATTGCCATTGTCATAATTAAGTGTAGCGCCCTGCTCCTGTTGACCAGGCGCTATTATCTAAATTTAGTGGGATGTCTGAACTGTAGTTAGTTCAGATTCCATGTTTTGGCTAAATTGGCCTATGTTCCAGCTTTGAATGAGTTGGGTGTATTTCCCGCGGCTGCCAGCAGGTGTTACTGCCACCTCTGGTTCGTGTTGGAAGGTACAACAAGCCGAGGCGTATTGAGTGCTTTTTCCCAGAGGCAACCTAGTGGGAGGTGAATACCGCTGGGCATGCTGGGAGAGGGTACTTAAGGGACAGATGCCATTTTTGGAGAGGCTCTCTCACCACGTGGCCACCCTGGCCGGAGGTATGTGACAACTCTTCTTCTGCCTCGGTGCCTGTTGGCCTGAGGCTTCCGTTACTGAATGTAGGTCCAGAAGCTATCTGGGGCCAACTGATTCGAGGGTGATCCTGTGCTGTCTGTCCTGCGGAAAGAAACCGAGCAATTGCAGGAACCAGGGGAGGACTCATTTTGGAGAAAACGCAGTGGAAGGCTGGTATCTCGAGAGGAGCCTGGGGCCTCAATTGGAGGATGCATCCAAACCAATCTGCCTCACAGTATTGCCGGGTCGGCTTAAAGGTCTTTCTTATACTGTGCAGTTGTGCTTGAACTTTGGAAATTCTGATTATCAAGTCTGTGGCAGAGACTTTTTCATTTTGTCCGTGCGTCATTCTGGCTGCTAGGCCGGTGAGAGGGGCCTATCCGGGTGAGCAAGATCCAGTGACAGCAAGTATACCTGTCTCCAGGATCTCAAGTGTTCTCAGTGATCTGCACCAGGTACCTGAACTCCCCCTAATCCTCCATCCCTCATTCTGCTAACGTTTGATTAATAAAAAAAAGCATTGGAAAAGACTCAGTGACTGGCAACCGTTTTCTATGCAACTTTTAACCCTAGACTTTGAGCCAACACGGAGAACAGTGGGGTAACGGCAGACCAAAACTAACCAGCAGCTCCTACGGAGGTAGTGCTACATAAGTAATCAAACATACACTTATACATCAGTTCATCGTGTATGAACCTGTGTTTTTGTACATTGAACTCTTCCATACACAAGAGCTACCTCCTGCTGACAATGAACCCACTTAACCCTTGTAGTGCATTGATTGTATGTACGGGGCTTTTTGAAAAATGCACTTTTTGTAAAAATACACTTTTTTGTGACAGATTACTTGTATCTCTTTACCTGCAGGTTTTTCCTGCATGATAGTTGACAGTTATGATTTTATATTCATGTATTGTACAAATACTGTTTTTTGCATTTTTTGCTGTTTCCTTTTTCCTCTTTTTTCTCCTTTTTTTTTTTCTCTTTTTTTTTTCTCTTTCCTCCCCCCAACAGCCAGGCTGCCTTCTTGGGCTGAACCTAATTGTCCCACAGCCCGTGTTGGTAGGGGCAGGGTTTATATCTCTATATGTATGTATATAAATATGTTGTTCTGCTGAGGATTTTATAGCTATGATTAGGGCTACACACTGAAATGCGTAAACCCTGTATTATTTTGTACCACACTTGGCTTTCTTTCATCTACATGTTTCCTCGGTGCTAGAAGGACACTATAAGCCAGTGCACAGACCGCTCACTACCTATGGGAATTATTACAGGTATTTTCTATTATGTTTTAGTCTCAGGTGATTGACATGTTCACTAGCCAATATGCATTACCTACTTCATCATAAAGGGATGGGGAATTGCAAGAAGGACCCTCCCACACTGCAGAACAGAAGGAGAGTTGGACCCAGGTTGGTAAGCGACTGATGTTTCAGGTTATTATTTAGGATCTTTAGATTTGTATATAAATGAAAATGAGTGATTAGCAAGGGACAAATAGAGTGGGAGGAGATTCCTTTTTTTGACAAGCTTTAAATATGATGAGCTTTAAATATGTATATGATTGAAGGAATATCTCTAACCCACTAGTGCTAGCCAACATTTGTGAAATTAAATGGCAAAGGAGAGCACTAACGACTTTTCTTGTTTGACAGCCTTTCCCTTAATATACAGTATATTAAAGCGGTTATATAGGTAAATTTTTTTACTTTTACCTACAGGTAAGCCTATAATAAGGCTTACCTGTAGGTAAAAAAATATATCTCCTAAACCTTTACGGTTTAGGAGATATTCCCCTCGCAATAAGCCGCTGAATGCAGCGGCGCATGCGCACAGGGGATTTTCGGCTTAAGGCCCCACAGCCGCCGGACCTCGCCGGAAAGAAGTCTCCCGCGCGCATGCGGGAGTGATGACATCGCGACTCTAGCCACTCAGAGCGCTGGAGCCACGATACCCGGAAGACACGCCAAGGCAACATGTCGGCTACCTCGGCGTGGACCACGTAAGTTACCAACACCTCGTTCTAAGGTAAGTATTTCATAATGAGCTAGTATGCGGTGCATACTAGCTCATTATGCCTTTTGCTTTACAGGGTTAAAAAAAATATTAATAATTTAGTGGGTATACAACCGCTTTAACGAAAATATACCAGCATCCCCTTTGAGACAAGTTGATCCTTAGATTGACTCCTTCCGCATTGAAACGGCCATAGAATGCCCATAGATGGATTGAAAGTCAGCCGATCCCTACTGAACAGGCTGATTTTTAAACCATCTATGGCGGGGGTGTCAAACTTTATTTATTTGGGGGTTGCATCAGCATTATCGTTGCCCTCAAAGGGCCAGTGATATCTGTAAGACTAGATGTGCAGAGCACCCCACTCCCCCTTAAATCAGATGTAAAGCGCCCCTCACCATCAGAAGTCAAGAGTCCCCCACCATCCCTTACATCACAGTGCACTCCCTTTACCTTGTGCTGATGCTGTGGGCAGGGCTGGGAAGCAAAAATTGTGGGGTCTGGAGGAGGACCAGAGGACGGCTGGAGTCTGCTTAATGCTGAAACCATGGGAGACGGAGACAAGGGGGTGCAGTGGCTGCACAGAGAAGAACAGGATCTGATGAAGAAGTTTTGTCTTCCTCTTTGCTGCCGACTGCTGAGACAAGGTGGAGGCAAAGAGGTGGGCGCTTCAGCTGCAGGAGAGGTGCGAGGGCCACATGAAATGGCCTGGAGGTCTGGATTCGGACCATGGGCCTTGTGTTTGACACATGTGATCTATGGCCAGCTTAAGTGAACTATTAATAGAACAACCCCATTATATTCTTAAACTGTTCCAGAGATTTCTGTGTTTTGAAATATATTTTGGTA
Organism: Rana muscosa; assembly: GCA_029206835.1. Taxonomy (NCBI): domain Eukaryota; kingdom Metazoa; phylum Chordata; class Amphibia; order Anura; family Ranidae; genus Rana; species Rana muscosa. Next base: position 1,130,058,560 of record CM055116.1, read on the forward strand.
TACTAGGCAATACATGCTCCAGATACACTCAATTTATTTTTGTTTAGAATATTCTGCTGATATGAACTTACATAGACAGAGCATTAAAAAGCATCTCACCAGTCCCAGAATCCCTGTCTCTGCTGTCAATTACACAGCTACACTATATACAGAGAGTGATCATTGCCAGAAATATGTTGTGCAATTGTTGACAGATACAATAATCAGCTTTTCTAAAATGATATGTATGTGTTGTCCCCGCTGTCACTTTGCTATTAAGTGATTTCAACTTCAAGTGGAAATATTGGAAACCCTTGTGACTCTGTCAAATTGCAAAGATTTGTGAACACATGACCTAGTCTCAATATAGAAATGGTGACATTTTACATCATGTATCTTCCACCAATCACATTCTTCCGTTTTGACAGCATGAATCTAAAAGTGTGATTCTGATTTGTGGGTGCAGGGTGACACTAGCAATTAAAATAGTGTAACAGTATTTACACGTGAGGCCACCATGCCTTTAATATTTAGCGTTAATAAATGCAAGCATGTGGAAAATTTAGCTTCTCTATGGTGGACTATTGAACATTGCAATGCAACTATGGATAGTGGGGGGAGGGGGGATCTCCATTAAAGTACCATTCATTCTTTTCATTATGAAATAGGAATTTACTATTTAACTGGATCAAATCAGTTAATTTGCTTTATTTAAAACATGACTCATGAACAGTTTGTTTCCAGGAATCAGCAATAAAGGATGAGAAAAGGGCAATGTAGCTGTAATAAATAAATATAATAATGTATGGGCAGTCTGTTTTACAAATTTAGGAATATACTATGCTCACTTCAATTATCCAAAATATCATATCCAAGGAAAGTTTCTACTTTTTTTTCTTAATTCCCTGAATCTGGGAATTAGAAGTAAGCCAGGCCATAATTAAAATTATGCATTTAGTAAATGTATGTGAAAAAAAAAAAGCAATTAAGAGAAAAATAGAAGCTGATTTGCCAGAAATCCATTGAATTACCTAACTTCCTGTATTGAGCTGACACCCTGTCTCTGCTATATTGAAATCCCAAGCAGTATTGTTGGCCTGCCTGGGATCACCTCTATGGACTACAAAAAACTCCACCTATTCCCACCTCTCTGTCCTCTACACATGCATACATAGGGATCTGCTGCCCTCTTCTGTCGGAATTTGTAAATAGCTTGTGTTTGTTAAAGGAGAAGTGCGGTATATTTCAAAAACAACATATTGTCAGAAACCATTAATCAGACTGAGACAGAAGTACAGTTAAATCACACTTGTTTAATAAAAAAAATATAAAGGTAAACAGAGTAAGCGTAGTCAAAACATAGCCAGAGTTTAGTAACCGGATCGGGTAGTCGGCCAAGCCAATGTCCAAGAGCCAGCGATAAAGGTAGTAGTACAGCAAGCAGGATCTGTAACCAGAGGGGACGTCAGTCAAGCAGGTCTTCAAACAGGAACGCAGGAGAAAGTCTCTTGTGATGTTAAAACAGGCGAAGGCGGAGAGCAAAAGAACTGGAAGGCTTTAAGTAGGCAGAGCTGACGAGCAGGATCATCAACAGGTGGATCACTGTGGAGAGATGGGAGCTGGCAATTAGCTGACAGCTGAGCTGCCAGCACAGAAAAGGAAGGGCTGGGCCCAGCCCTGACAGTACCCCCTCCTCAACGACCCCTCCCCCTCGGAGGACCACCGGGCTCCAGAGGAAAACATCTCTATAAATCACGGAGGAGGACAGGGGCATGTACGTCCGAGGATGGGACCCAAGAGCGTTCCTCCGGACTGTACCCCTTTCAATGCACCAGATACTCTATGCGCCCAAGGAACCTACGGGAGTCAACAATGGACTGTACTTCATACTCCTCATGGTTCTCAACCTGTATAGGGTGAGGACGTGGCACCGAGGTGGTAAAACGGTTGCAGACCAAAGGTTTCAATAAGGAGACATGAAACACATTAGAGATACGCATACTGGAAGGAAGGTCCAACGCATGAGCCACTGGGTTTATCCTGCGAAGGATACGGAAAGGCCCAATAAACCAAGGTGCGAACTTCAGAGAAGGAACATGAAGTCGGAGGTTGCGAAATGACAGCCAGACCCTGTCCCCGACCTGGTAGGAAGGCGAAGGCAGGCGTCTGCGGTCAGCATGGAGTCTGTACCTCTCGTTAGCCTGTTGCAAAGCCTCCTGGACTTGTACCCAAGTGGAACGAAGACCACGGAGATGTTCCACTAATGCAGGAATACTCTGAGGAACAAACGAGTCAGGCAACATGGAAGGTTGGAAACCATAATTCACCATAAACGGGGACAAAGGGGAAGCAGAATTCAGAGTGCTATTGTGAGCAAACTCCGCCCATGGTAAGAGGTCTGACCAGTTGTTGTAATGGTCAGAAATATAGCAACGCAGAAATTGCTCCAAGGACTGGTTGGCTTGTTCTGCTGCCCCATTAGACTGCGGGTGATAAGCAGAGGAGAAAGCAAGCTGAATTCCCAACTGTGCACAAAAGGCTCGCCAGAACCGGGACACAAACTGAATTCCCCTGTCTGAGACAATGACCTTGGGAAGGCCATTTAAGCGAAAGATCTCCCGAGCAAAAATGGAAGCCAGTTCCTTAGACATAGGCAACTTCTTCAGTGCAATACAGTGAGACATTTTCGAGAACTGGTCTACCACCATAAGTATAACAGTGTTGCCCTGGGAGTTGGGTAACTCCACAATGAAATCCATAGACAGGTGGGTCCAGGGCCTCTCTCCATTGGGTATGGGTTGTAGGAGGCCCACTGGAAGGTGTCGTGGAGTCTTACTCTGAGCACACACCGAACAGGCAGCTACAAAGGCAGTTACATCAGCACGTAGACTAGGTCACCAGAATTGTTGGGAAATGGCCCAAAAGAGTTGATTCTTCCCAGGGTGGCCAGCAGCCTTGGGAGAATGGTAGGTCTGGAGCACGGCAGTACGGAGACTCTCGGGAACAAAGCAGCAGTCACAAGGTTTCTCAGGAGGGGCATCGACCTGAGCAGCAAGAATTTTGTGTCCCAAAGGAGAAGTGAGGCTGGTGCGAACCGTAGCCAGAATACGATCAGGAGGAATCACAGGAACCGGAACAGACTCCATCTTGGAAATGGAGGAAAATTGTCGTGACAAGACGTCTACCCTTACATTGTTAGTACCGGGTAAGAATGAGACAATGTAATTGAAACTCGACAAGAAAAGAGACCATCGTACCCTTCTGGGAGAGAGGCGCTTAGCCTCAGACAAGAATGTGAGATTTTTATGGTCAGTAAGAATGAGAACCAGGACCGTGGTACCTTCGAGGAGATGTCTCCATTCTTTCAGGGCTAAAATGATCGCCAACAGCTCTCTGTCACCAATCTCGTAATTGCACTCCGCAGGTGACAATTTCTTGGAAAAGTAGCCACACGGATGCATAGCGCTATCAGAGCTAGGACGTTGAGACAGAAGGGCGCCAACTCCAGTCTCAGAAGCATCAACTTCAAGGATAAAAGGTAACGTAGGATCAGTGTAACGCCGAGCGCTCCGGGTGTCCCATCCTTCCCGGAGCACTCGCGGCGTCGGTCCCCCTGCAGCGCTCCGGCCAGCCCCCTGGCCGTCGGCGCTGCTCTGTTACCGGCGGGGATGCCATCCACGCGGCGGCACATCTCCGTCCGCGGATCGCATCCCATCCTGCTCACCATCCTCCTCCTGCTCTTTCCCGGCGCGCGCGGCCCCGCTGCGCTCTAGGGCGCGTGCGCGCCGGCCTTCTGAGATTTAAAGGGAGAGCGCACCATTGATTGGTGCCTGGTCCAATTACTGTGTGCACACCCAAATCTGATTTAAACCCACTTCCCCTTCCTGTCCTTGCCGGATCTTGTTGTCTTAGTACCCTGTGGAAGCGTTTTGTGAGTTGCCTTGCCTGTGTATCTGACTTGCTGCCATTGTCTCAGACTACGAACCATTGCCGCCTGCCCTGACCCTCTGCTACGTCTGACCTTGCCTCTGCCTAGTCCTTTTGTACCGCGCCTATCTCAGCCGCCAGAGAGGTGGAGTCGCTACTGGAGGACACGACCTGGTTGCTACCGCCGCAGCAAGTCCATCCCGATTTGCGGCGGGCTCTGGTGAAAACCGGTAGCTGCTTAGAACCGGTCCCTCAGTACGACCCGTGCCATCCCCTCTCTGGTACAGAGGATCCACCTCCTGTATCCCCACTAGCCGTCAGTCCGGCCCGTGACAGTAGATCCGGCCATGGATCCCGCTGACGTGCCGCTGCCTAGTCTCGCTGATCTCACTACCGTGGTTGCCCAGCAGTCGCAATTGATTGCCCAACAAGGACAGCAGCTGTCGCAGTTGACCGCCATGATCCAGCAGCGTCTGCCGCCACAAGCTCCAGCATCTTCCCCTCTCCGAGCTGCCGCTTGTCTCTTCCGGAGAAATTTGACGGGGATCCTAGGATGTGCCAGGGATTCTTGTCCCAATGTTCCCTGCATCTTGAGATGATGTCAGACCAGTTTTCCACAGAACGGTCTAAGGTGGCATTCGTGGTCTGTCTGTTGTCTGGGAAGGCCTTGGCCTGGGCCACGCCACTCTGGGACCGCAATGACCCTGCTACAGCCACCGTTCAGTCCTTCCTTGCTGAGGTTCGTAGCGTTTTTGAGGAACCAGCCCGAGCCTCATCCGCTGAAACCGCCCTGCTTAACCTTGTCCAAGGAAACTCCTCTGTGGACGAATATGCCATACAGTTCCGCACACTGGCCTCAGAGCTAGCCTGGAATAATGAGGCTCTCTGCGCGACCTTCAAGAAAGGTTTATCCAGCCACATCAAGGATTGTCTGGCCGCACGAGAGATACCCTCCTCCCTGACGGAGCTCATCCACTTAGCTACCCGCATTGACATACGCTACGTTGAAAGACGCCAAGAGCTTCGCCAGGAGAAAGATCTTGTTCGCACCAGGCGTTATCCGCGCCTGGCTCATCTCTTCCTGAATCCAACGCATCCTGATACTATGCCTTCCGTCGAGGAGGCCATGCAGGTGGACCGATCTCGCCTGACCCTACAAGAGAGGACTCGCCGTAGGAATGAGAACTTATGCCTTTATTGTGCGAGCTCTGAACATTTCCTAAAGGACTGCCCTATTCGTCCTCTACGTCAGGGAAACGCCCGCACCTAGTGAACATGGGAGAGGCGTTACTAGGTGTGAATTCTTCCTCTCCACGTCTGACTATTCCTGTGCGGATTTCCCCTTCTGCTGGCTCCCCCTTCTCTGCGGTGGCCTTCCTGGACTCTGGTTCTGCAGGAAACTTTATTGAAGCCTCTTTCATCAACAGGTTCAACGTTCCGGTGATCCATCTCATCAAACCCTTCTTCATTTCCTCTGTAAATGGAGAGAATCTGGATTGTACCGTGCGTTACCGCACCGAACCCCTGCTCATGTCCGTTGGTGTTCTTCACCAAGAAAAAATTGAATTCTTTGTTTTGCCGAACTGTACTTCTGACATCCTTCTTGGCCTACCCTGGCTCCAGCATCATTCTCCTACCCTCGACTGGACCACTGGGGACATCAAATCCTGGGGCTACTCCTGCCACAAGCATTGTCTTAAGTCTGTACCCACCAGTCAAGTTCCCATCGTTACTCCTTTGCCCGGCCTTCCCAAGGCCTATCAGGACTTTTCTGATGTCTTTTGCAAAAAACAGGCGGAGGTCTTACCACCACATAGACCCTACGACTGCCCCATTGACTTGCTCCCAGGTACTACACCACCCCGTGGCAGAATTTACCCTCTCTCCTCTCCTGAAACCAAGGCCATGACTGATTACATACAGGAGAACCTCAAAAGAGGTTTTATTAGGAAATCATCTTCTCCAGCCGGAGCGGGGTTCTTCTTCGCTGCCAAGAAGGACGGATCACTACGCCCTTGCACAGACTATCGTGGTCTCAATAAAATCACTATTAAAAATCGCTAACCTCTGCCTCTCATCTCGGAGCTCTTTGACCGTCTGCGCGGAGCAAAGTTTTTTCGAAATTGGACCTCAGGGGCGCTTATAACCTCATCAGAATCCGTGAAGGAGATGAATGGAAAACCGCATTTAACACCAGAGATGGTCACTTTGAATATCTCGTCATGCCATTCGGACTTTGCAACGCTCCTGCAGTCTTTCAGGATTTTGTCAATGAAATCTTTCGGGACGTACTGTATACCTGTGTGGTTGTCTATCTTGACGACATCCTAATCTTCTCTACCAACCTTGAGGAACATCGGCTCCATGTCCGTCAAGTGCTCCAGCGCCTCCGCGTAAATCATCTTTACGCTAAATTTGAAAAATGCCTTTTTGAGCGCAGCAGCCTTCCTTTCCTAGGTTATCTGGTCTCAGGACAAGGTCTTCAAATGGACCCTGACAAGCTCTCCGCAGTCTTCGATTGGCCACGCCCCTCTGGACTCCGTGCTATCCAACGCTTCCTTGGATTTGCCAACTACTATCGCCAGTTCATACCCCACTTCTCCACCATCGTTGCTCCCATAGGGGCACTGACTAAGAAAAACGCGAATCCAAGGTCCTGGCCGCCTCAAGCGGAAGAAGCCTTTACTCGCCTTAAGACCGCCTTCTCCTCTGCACCTGTCCTGTCTCGACCAGACCCCATAAAGCCGTTCTTCCTTGAAGTTGACGCCTCCTCGGTAGGAGCCGGAGCTGTTCTTCTTCAAAAAAACGCTAAAGGAGGAAACGTCACGTGTGGTTTTTTCTCTAAAACCTTCTCCCCTCCTGAAAAAAATGATTCCATAGGTGACCGTGAACTGTTGGCCATCAAGCTGGCATTAGAAGAGTGGAGACATCTCCTGGAAGGATCCCTTCACCCTATCTCCATCTACACTGACCATAAAAATTTGTCCTACCTTCAGTCCGCTCAGCGCTTAAATCCTCGCCAGGCCAGGTGGTCATTGTTCTTTGCCCGGTTCAATTTCCAGATCCATTTTCGTCCCACAGACAAGAATGTCAGGGCTGATGCCTTGTCCCGTTCCTCCGATGCCTCTGAAACCGAGACTCCCCCTCAACACATCGTAGCCCCTGAGTGTCTGATTTCCTCTGCTCCTGCTTCTCTGGTGCCAGTTCCTCCAGGAAAAACTTTCGTTCCTCCATGCCTTCGTCTCCAGATACTCAGGTGGGGCCATTCCTCCCATCTAGCCGGTCACGCTGGGATCAAAAAATCCATACAATTGATGGCCAGACACTATTGGTGGCCTACCCAGGAAAAAGATATGACTGACTTTGTACGGGCCTGCACTATCTGTGCACGTGACAAGACTCCACGCCAGAAGCCTGCAGGTCTTCTCCTTCCTCTACCTGTGCCTGAACAACCATGGTCCCACATTGCCATGGATTTCATCACGGACCTTCCTTTGTCTCATAGTAACACTGTCATCTGGGTGGTCGTTGACCGCTTTTCGAAAATGGCTCATTTTGTCCCGCTTCCTGGTCTGCCTACTGCACCTCAGTTGGCGAAGCATTTTTTTCTTCAAATTTTCCGTCTCCATGGGCTACCCTCACATATCGTCTCTGATAGAGGCGTTCAATTCATCTCAAAATTTTGGAGAGCTCTCTGTACTCAACTAAAGATTAAGTTGAATTTTTCTTCCGCTTATCACCCGCAATCCAATGGACAGGTGGAGAGAGTTAACCAGGTCCTTGGTGACTACTTACGACATTTTGTCTCCGCCCGTCAAGACGATTGGGTCGACCTATTGCCCTGGGCAGAATTCTCATACAATTTCAAGAACTCTGAATCGTCCTCCAAATCACCTTTCTTTGTGGTCTACGGCCGTCACCCATTCCCCCCTCCCCATCCCCACTTCTTCTGGAGTTCCTGCCGTGGATGAATTAACTCAAGACTTCACCTCTATCTGGAAAGAGACTCAAAAGTCGCTATCACTGGCCTCTGCCCGCATGAAGAGACATGCAGATAAAAAAAGAAGAATTCCTCCTGTCTATGTCCCTGGTGACAAAGTGTGGCTCTCCTCCAAATATGTTCGGTTTCGGGTACCTAGCTACAAGCTGGGCCCTCGTTACCTCGGACCTTTTAAAATCAAAAACCAAATCAATTCTGTCTCTTACAAACTCCATCTTCCTCCTTCTCTTCGTATCCCCAATGCTTTTCATGTGTCTCTTCTCAAACCCCTCATTCTTAACCGATTTTACCCCAAGGTCACTGCTCCTGCTCCTGTCTCTGGTTCTTCCGATGTCTTCTCGGTGAAAGAAATCCTCACCTCCAAGGGTCATCCGAGGTAAAATATTTTTTTTAATTGATTGGGAGAACTGTGGTCCTGAAGAGAGATCCTGGGAGCCTGAGACCAACATTTTAGACAAGGAGCTCATCCGTAGATTCTTGGGTTCCAAGAAAAGGGGGAGACCTAAGGGGGGGGTACTGTAACGCCGAGCGCTCCGGGTGTCCCATCCTTCCCGGAGCGCTCGCGGCGTTGGTCCCCCTGCAGCGCTCCGGCCAGCCCCCCTGCCCGTGGGCGCTGCTCTGTTACCGGCGGGGATGCGATCCACGCGACGGCACATCTCCGTCCGCGGATCGCATCCCATCCTGCTCACCATCCTCCTCCTGCTCCTTCCCGGCGCGCGCGGCCCAGCTGCGCTCTAGGGCGCGCGCGCGCCGGCCTTCTGAGATTTAAAGGGCCAGCGCACCATTGATTGGTGCCTGGTCCAATTACTGTGTGCACACCCAAATCTGATTTAAACCAACTTCCCCTTCCTGTCCTTGCCGGATCTTGTTGTCTTAGTACCCTGTGGAAGCGTTTTGTGAGTTGCCTTGCCTGTGTATCTGACCTGCTGCCATTGTCTCAGACTACGAACCATTGCCGCCTGCCCTGACCCTCTGCTACGTCTGACCTTGCCTCTGCCTAGTCCTTTTGTACCGCGCCTATCTCAACCGCCAGAGAGGTGGAGTCGCTACTGGAGGACACGACCTGGTTGCTACCGCCGCAGCAAGTCCATCCCGCTTTGCGGCGGGCTCTGGTGAAAACCGGCAGCTGCTTAGAACCGGTCCCTCAGTACGACCCGTGCCATCCCCTCTCTGGTACAGAGGATCCACCTCCTGTATCCCCACTAGCCGTCAGTCCGGCCCGTGACAATCAGGATGTGCTAACACAGGAGCAGAAACAAAGGTAGTCTTAAGACTCTCAAGAGCCTTAATGGACTCTGGAGACCAACTCTGTGGGTTACCGTCCTTTCTAGTCATATCAGTCAGGGGCTTTACCAGAGACGAGAAGTTACAAATAAACTTCCGATAATAGTTGGCAAAGCCAAGAAAACACTGCAGAGGATGTAAACCCATGGGCCGAGGCCACTGTAGGACAGCAGAAAGTTTCTCTGGGTCCATCGAAAAACCAGCCGTGGATATTACATAACCCAGGAATTTAACATGTTCCCGATGGAATTCACATTTCTCCAGTTTACAATAGAGATTGTTCTCTCTTAGTTTTTGTAGTACTCGACAGACATCTGTGTGGTGGCTCTCCAGGGACTTGGAAAATATGAGGATATCGAGATAGACCACCACACATAACTGCAACAAATCTCGAAGGACATCATTAATAAACTCTTGGAAAACTGCCGGAGCGTTACAGAGGCCAAAAGGCATTACGAGTTGTGCAACGAGAGGGGTCCCATACCACATACACTTTCTTTGACCTACACTATCCTGAATGCACCCCCAGAGGACTTTACACCCCCAGGACTGCTCAAATGGGAAAGGGAGCTGGGAATCCAATTCAATGACACCAAACGACAACGTATTCTTAAGTATACCCATAAATCTTCCATATGTGCAAAAACCCAGGAAACCAATTACAAAATACTCTCCAGATGGTACAAAACCCCTGCATTACTACATAAACTATTCCCACTGACATCAGACCGCTGTTGGCGCTGCCAGACGGAGGAGGGGTCCCTGTTACACATCTTTTGGTCCTGCCCTAGACTGACACAATTTTGGACAGTGATACATGAGACCATGCAGAAATTCACTGAAAGGACACTTATAGACGACCCAGCTTTCTTCCTCTTACATGCATCCGACATTCCAGACAGAATCTATAAAAAATCAGTACTTTGTCATTTATTAGATGCAGCTAAAGCCTGTATCCCACTATGTTGGAAGTCTGCCATCCCCCCGACCATTAAACTATGGCTTCGAAAGGTAGAAGAAATAAGAAAAATGGAAGATCTCATTTTAACAGCACAGGAAAGACACGAGACGTACACCAAAACCTGGCAATTGTGGAGTATATTTATATACTCGGACGAAGGCCAAACTCTCTTAGGTTCAGATGACACTGAGTGAACAACAAAAATAGGATACTATCTTAGAGGTCTACCCGTGATGATGGATGGACATTGGACCCCAACTTAACATAAGATCTGGGTGCGCTCCGTGGCCGCGGGGCGCACTCCCCTCCCCTCCCCTTCCCTTTCATGCCCCCTTCTCCCCCCCCCATCCCACATTCTCTGTCTACTCCCTTTTCTTTTCAATTTCTCTATTATGCTCTCCCTTGCTCTCAGTTGGCCTCGCCCACCTATGCTGCAGCTCCCCACAAATGGGGGGCTGGGGGTGGGGGGGCGACGACAACTACTTGAATAAAAAAGAAAAATAACTGGGGGCCGGAACCCACGTGACCATGAGACTCCTTATACTTTATGATAAGGTATACTATATGCAACATGTAATGGGGGAGGTAATGATTTACCATCCCCCCTGCACGCAGATATCAACAAGAACACCCCGAACATGATTCACCCCATACATACATTTTCTCTTCACTAGGCAGGAGAGGATTATTCAATTTTTGTACACTACAACTGTTATGAACCTGTTTTGCATGGTTACTGCCTACTGTTTGTTTCTTTTCTAAGAGGTGATAGGTAGTGTTGAACCATTACCTGTATTGTTTGTTAATATGTAACATGGTGGTCCGTGTGGGCCTTGTTCCTTGAAATAAATAAAAAAATAAATTAAAAAAAGGCATTACGAGATACTCATAATGACCTGTTCTGGTATTAAAGGCAGATTTCCACTCATCGCCCTCCTTAATCCTCACGAGATTGTATGCCCCTCTCAAATCAAGCTTCGTGAAAACCGTTGCTCCCTTGAGGCAGTCAAATAACTCCGAAATCAATGGAATCGGATAGGCATTCTTAATGGTGAGACGATTGAGACCCCTATAATCAATGCAAGGTCTCAGTTCACCACTCTTCTTCTTCACAAAAAAGATACCAGCACCAGCAGGAGACGAGGATTTGCGGATGAAACCTCGAGAGAGTGCGTCTGCAGCATAGTCCTCCATGGCCTTATCCTCCAAGACCGACAAAGGGTAAACCCGGCCACGAGGGGGTATGGCACCAGGTTGAAGGTCAATTGCGCAATCATACGAGCGGTGTGGAGGCAAAGTACCGGCTTGACCCTTATCAAAGACATCGCTAAAATCGCGATACTCCTCCGGCAGGGAGGAGAGTGAAGAGGTGCACAGGACCTTGGCTATCTTTTGAAAGCATCTCTTACTGCATTGTGGGGACCAGCACAGAACCTCAGCATGGAGCCAATCAAAAGAGGGATTGTGCCTCTGTAACCAAGGATAACTAATAACCAGCGGAAATTAAGGTGAGGAAATAACTTGGAATTGGATTATCTCATGGTGAAGAGCCCCTACGGCCATGGACAACAGAACAGTCTCATGAGTCACATGGGCAGGCTGTAGAGGTCTCAAGTCTAGAGCCTGAATGGCAAGTGGAGGGTCACGCAGCTCCAGCAGAATCAAGTGCTTTGATACAAAGGCAGCATCAATGAACAGGCCTGCAGCCCCGGAGTCGATTAGAGCCTGTATCTCGACGGACGACTCAGCCCACGACAGGGTAACCTAAACCAGGGTCTTATCCTTCTGGGAAACTGGAGACGAAACAATGCCACCTAAGGTCTGTCTGTGACAGGAACTTAAGTTTCGGGCATTCCCTGGACGGGTAAGACAAGACTTCAAAAAGTGACGAGCCTGGCCACCATAAAGGCACATTCTCTCCCTCCTCCTAAGAGCTCTCTCGTCCGCAGAGAGACGCGTGAAGCCCAAGTGCGTGGGTTCATCTTCACAGACCGACTCGGTACCAGGAGGCATGGGAGGTGAGGAAGGCAAGGGTGGGACTGCAAAGCTCGGAGGCAACTGTACAGGAGGCTTCCGCAAGCGCTCCTTAAAAAAAGAATCTCTCTCGGAGTCTGGAGTCAATGAGGATGGCAAATGTGATCAACTTCTCCAGCTCAGTGGGTATATCTCGGGCTGCTGTCTCTTCCTTGATGTCATCCGAGAGACCATGAGAAAAAGCAGCCACGAGGGCCTCATTGTTCCAAGCAACCTCTGCTGCCAGAGTACAGAATTCAATTGCGTAATCGGCAACCGTCCTCGTACTTTGTTTGATGGACATGAGGCACTTGGCAGCAGAAGCGGAGCGTGCGGGAACTTCAAATACCCTTTTGAAGGAAGCCACAAATTCTGGGTAACTCAGGACCACGGGTTTTTGCGTCTATCATAGAGGGTTTCCCCAGGCCAAGGCTCTGTCAGAAAGCAAAGATATCACAAAACCCACTTTGCTTCTGTCCGTGGGAAACGCCTGGGGCAGCATCTCAAAGTATATCTCAACCTGGTTGAAAAACCCTCTGCACTGAACTGGATCGCCCCCAAATCGCTGGGAAGGCGGAGCGGAACCAGACATACATCTTATAGAGGAAATACTCGAGGCGGGTGCCTGCACAGAGACTACCGGAGTGGCCACAGTGGGAGATTCTAGACGAGCGTCTGTATCGCCGTGGCGGTGATCCAGATCATCCAATCTGGAAAAAATATTATCAACAAGTGAATTGGCTGCATCTTCTGAATTCATGGCCTACGCCTACTGTCAGAAACCATGAATCAGACTGAGACAGAAGTACAGTTAAATCACACTTGTTTAATATAAAAATAAAAAGGTAAACAGAGTAAGCATAGTCAAAACATAGCAAGAGTTAAGTAACCGGATCGGGTAGTCGGCCAAGCCACTGTCCAAGAGCCAGCGATAAAGGTAGTAGTACAGCAAGCAGGATCTGTAGCCAGAGGGGACGTCAGTCAATCAGGTCTTCAAACAGGAACGCAGGAGAAAGTCTCTTGTGATGTTAACACAGGCGAAGGCGGAGAGCAAATGAACTGGAAGGCTTTAAGTAGACAGAGCTGACGAGCAGGATCATCAACAGGTGGATCACTGTGGAGAGATGGGAGATGGAAATAAGCTGACAGCCGAGCTGCCAGCACAGAGAAGGTCGGGCTGAGCCCAGCCCTGACACATATATACTCACTTTTGTGGCTCCAGCATCGGTCTGATGCTGCACCTGTTTCTTACCGGCTCTAAGACTGAGAACTGAGCAATCACTGTCAGTCACTGGTACTCTGATCTGCCCCTCCGGGCTGTGGAGGGGGTGGGAGCAGCTGGCTCAGGCTATCAGTGGTGCGCTTAGAGGCTGAGACAGCTGCCAGTCAGGTATCTGGGTGGAGCCCGACATTATCGTCAGGTTCCCTGCAGAGCCTGGACTGGCTCTGTGATGTTAGCCAACAGTGGACTTTAGCCCGCTGTCAGATAAATCTTATTCAAAGGAGTGCAGAAAAAAGTACACTCCATTACCCAGAAGAGAAGTATGGCCAAAAGAGCTTTGGTTATACTTCTCTTTTAGATATCACAGAGTTAAATTGGTAGTAAACTCTGTTACACCACTTGTACTTACAGGTAAGCCTATAACCTGTAGGTACTGTGAATATCTCCTAAAGTTGCACTGTTTAGGATTATTCAGAGTGCATGCAGCCGATGATGTCACCGACACATGCCTTCTGAAGGTCCAGCATACAGTGCTGGACCTTCAGAGCCCAAGCCGTAAACGGCGGCTCCCACGTGCGTGCGCACAAGTGACTTCATCGCACACCCTGACCACTTATGTAGCCGGGGGGCGCAAATCCGGAAGTAAAACTGGGGGAAGATGGAAGCCCTCTCATCGGTAACAGTGCGGCGCTTGAGGGCTTCATTCTAAGGTAAGTTTCTCATAATGTGCTAATATGAACATTATGGAAAAGGGGACACAAAATTAGGGCTGATGCACATGGGACAGGGGATGCCACCTAATTCAAAAGGCACTTCTTTGGTTAAAAAATAAATTAAAATTTGGGGTAAAGGCTCGAGCTACTGGTCCTTTAAGAAATCGGCTCACCTGTCACGGTCATAGACTTGAAAAACTTAACATAAATAAGGCATCGGGACCAGATGGCTTGTACGCAAGGGTCCTTAAGGAACTGAGTCAAGTAATTGCCAGACCGTTGTTTCTAATTTTTACTGACTGGCATGGTACCAGCTGATTGGAGAAAAGCCAATGTAGCACAAATCTTTAAAAAAAGGACCAAGATATATCTCTGGGAACTACAGACCAGTTAGCCTAACATCAATAGTATGTAAGCTCTTTGAAGGGATGATAAGGGACTATAAATCCCCCACTCCTCAAACAAATAACAACTCTTTTACAACAATGGACACATCTCCCAATTTCATGGATAGGTAAAATTAACGCAGTCAAAATGACAATTCTCCCTAAAATACTCTACTTATTTAGAGTCTTACCAATCCCTATCCCATCTTATTATCTTAGAATACTTCAAAGAAAAACATCAAATTATGTCTGGGGCTCCAAAAAACCCTGTGTATCGTTACATACACTTTATTTACCGAAACTTAAGGGAGGCCTTGGGTTCCCTAATTTTGCTAATTATTATAGAGCGCCGCATATTGCCAGCCTCACTAAATATCACACTAATAATGAAATACCTATTTGGGTAATAGTAGAAGCAGCAGAATGTGACCCTCTATCTATATCCAATGTACTATGGCTCCTCCCTAAAGAAAGGAACACCCTAAGTAACCCTATTATAAAACACTTTTTAGCCATATGGGATAACCTTAGATTTAAACATCAGCTACAATCACCTCACAACCCTCTCTTATCATTCCTTAAAAACCCTGCTTTTTACCCAGCATGGGTCTCACCCAAGTCATTTAAGGTATGGAATTCATTGAATATTACTCGGCTTAATAACCTAACCTCTACATCATCCTTTCATACGTTTCCTACCCTTTGCGACACCTATAACTTGCCAAACTCTGAACTTTTCAGATATCTCCAAATTAAAAACTTTTACGCACCTTTGTTAATTACTGACACCCCTTTATCCCAACTTACAATATTTGAATCTGCATGTTTAAAAGACCCCCATTCAAGAGGACTAATATCGTCAATATACACCCACATTACAATTTACCCAGGTTTAGACAAACCACCTTATGCACGTAAATGGGAGGAGGACCTGGAAAGAGAATTCGATGTGGCTGATTGGTCCAAAATATGGTCTATAACAAAATCTTCTTCACCAAATGTTCTAGCGGTAGAAACCAACTATAAAGTTCTAACCCGTTGGTATCTCATTCCCTACAGATTGGCAAAATTTACGCCAAACCAAACAGGCCAATGCTTCCGGGGCTGTCCCGACCCGGGCACCCACCTACACATTTGGTGGTCTTGCCCGTTGATACAATTATACTGGGAACAGATATTTGAAACTGCCTCCAGAATATTTGGCTTCACTATACATCCTGACCAAGCCACGGCCTTGCTCAATCTAAAACCAGATTACATCACATATAAACAATTTAAACTTCTCACTCAATTGTTTACGGCAGCTAAACCAACAATTGCAAAAGCATGGAGGACCCCTAAACTGGAAATAGCCGAGACCATACGTAGAGTCAATGAATTTATGGCTCACGCTAAAATGCTAGCCATAGAAAGAGATCAAATTCCAATCTTTGAAAAGTTATGGAACCCTTGGATTAAATATCACCTATCTTCATTCCGCGAAGACTTGATTCTCATGCCATGGTAGCAGGTGGACCATATCGGGAACACTCTATTATCCTGTTGTAACACATAGGTCAAAGACCAATGAACTCGAGCCATTCAAGTGGATTCCTATACCCCCCCTCTACTTTCCTACTATCCTATTCTACCTATTTTTATGTTACCTACTTATCCATTTCTGTTTTCATGTAATTTTTACGCTATCTTTTACGTCCATTTAAAGTTCACTTAAATCTTTATTTTTACTTGAAAAGCAATATCTAAGCGACATTGTAATTAGTTCTCATTTGTACTAAACCAAATAATATTTGTTTGTTCGATATCTTACCATCTACTGTAACATACATCTAGTGCGTAGATGTATCCACCGTTGATTTCTGCTTAGCCCTTAGAAACTATACAGCAATATGTACATTGTAGACCATGAATTTACTATTTATTCCTTATAATAGAAATATGTAGTCAATGTTCTACAACCATTATAAATGCATGATCTGTACATATCTGTTACATTTCTTTCAATAAAATACTTTGACAAGAGATAAGGGACTATAAACAAGATTTTAGTAATGAAAACTGTATCATTAGCAGTAATCAGCATTTATATATAAAACACAGTCATATAAAAACTCCCATAAAAAAGTTCAGAATAAAACTGTAGCAGCGCTACGGACAAACAATGTTCATTTGTGCGTCTTCTATATAAATGAAGAAGTCAGGAAGTGACGAAACATCAGGGCGTGACCAGCAAACCAAGCAGACCGGAAGTGAAGCTGTATGCGCTCCACGACTTGCAGTACCAGGAGGACGCCAGGGGCGCTCATCAAGTGGCAAGTTTAAAGCGCCAACAGCGCTCATTATACACAAACACCTGTTTATCATTAAGCTTTGGTACATGCATTTTGTAAAGGGGATGGCGGGGATTGATTGTTAAGTAAAAGTTGCAAACAATATTGCCCTATGTGGATTTGTTTTCCCCTTACATATGCAAGCGTTGTCTAAGTTTAAGGCTGCAGTCACATGGAATGAGAATGGTTTATACATGTCTTTTTTGATTTATTATCTGGTGAGTGCATCCCCATAGGGGGACTGTTATTACCCCCCACGTGGTGAATCACATCTGGGTGAAGAGAAGCACTGAAACTAGGATCAAGTAGAACCAAACTCACCATTCACTATCATCATCACCAATATATTCATTTATATAGAAGACGCACAAATGAACATTGTTTGTCCGTAGCGCTGCT
Organism: Rana muscosa; assembly: GCA_029206835.1. Classification (NCBI taxonomy): domain Eukaryota; kingdom Metazoa; phylum Chordata; class Amphibia; order Anura; family Ranidae; genus Rana; species Rana muscosa. Next base: position 1,130,075,774 of record CM055116.1, read on the forward strand.
ACAGTTTTATTCTGAACTTTTTTATGGGAGTTTTTATATGACTGTGTTTTATATGTACTTGTGATTTTTTAAGCAGCTGCTGACATCTTTCATATTCCTATTTTAGCATTATTTCCTTTAGAATTTTATCCATAAGCGCAGAGCGATACTAAAAGGGAGGGCCAGCATTTTTTAGTATCTTTTATTGAGTAATCAGCATTGATTCATGAAAAATCGTTCTTGCCAAACAAATCTACTTACTAACCTTCTATGAGGAGGTGAGCTGCCATCTAGATGAAGGAAGGCCCATAGACATAGTGTATCTGGATTTTGCAAACCCATTTGATACAGTTCCCCACAAACGTTCCCCACAAGCTAAGGTCTGTTGGCATGGACCAAAGGTTGAGTACCTGGATTGAAAACTGGCTACAGGGGCGAGTTCAGATGGTAGTGATAAATGGGGAGTACTCGGAATGGTCCCTCGGGGTTCTGTCCTGGGACCAATCCTATTTAATTTATTCATAAATGACCTGGAGGATGGGATAAACAGCTCAATCTCAGTATTTGCGAGCGATACTAAGCTAAGCAGGGCAATAGGTTCTCCGCAGGATGTGGAAACCAGGGATGAGCCGAACACCCCCCTGTTCGGTTCGCACCAGAACCTGCGAACAGACAAAATGTTCGTGTAAACTTTAGAACCCTATTAAATACAATGGACTCGAACGTTCGAAATCTAAAGTGTTAATTATAAAGGCTGATATGCAAGTTATTGTCCTAAAAAGTGTTTGGGGACCCGGGTCCTGCCCCAGGGGACATGTATCAATGCAAAAAAAAGTTTTAAAAACGGCCGTTTTTCGGGAGCAGTGATTTTAATAATGCTTAAAATTAAAAAATAAAAGTGAAATATTCCTTTAAATTTCGTACCTGGGGGGTGTGTATGATATGCATGTGAAGTGGCGCATGTTTCCCGTGCTTAGAACTGTCCCTGCACAAAGTGTCATTTTTGAAAGAAAAAAAGTCATTTAAAACTGACTTGCGGCTATTAATGAATTGTCGGCTCCCGGCAATACATTCAAAAGTCATTGATAAAAAAAAAAAGCGTGGGGGTTCCCCAGAATTCAATTACCAGGCCCTTCAGGTCTGGAATGGATATTAAGGGGAACCCTGCCGCAAATTTAAAAAAAAATTGACGTGGGGTTCCCCCAAATATCCATTCCAGGCCCTTCAGATCTGGCATGGATTTTAAGGGGAACTCCACCCCAAATTTACAAAAAAAATGGCGTGGAGTCCCCCTAAAAATCCATACCAGACCCCTTATCCGAGCACGCAACCTGGCCGGCCGCAGGGGAAAAGGGGGGGACGAGAGAGCGGCCCCCCTCCCTCCTGAACCGTACAAGGCCACATGCCCTCAACATGGGGAGGATGTCCCCATGTTGATGGGGACAAGGGCCTCATCCCCACAACCCTTGCCGGTGGTTGTGGGGGTCTGCGGGCGGGGGGCTTATCGGAATCTGGAAGACCCGTTTAACAAAGGGGACCCCCAGATCCCGGCCCCCCCTATGTGAATTGGTAAGGGGTACATTGTACCCCTACCATTTCACGAAGAAAGCGTAAAAAATGTTTAAAAAAAACACACAAACACCTTGAAAACGTCCTTTATTTTAAAAAAAAATAAAAATATTCCAGCGGTGAAATCCAGTGTCCCGCGGCGATCCCGATGTCCAGCGCTGTCCTTTATTGGTTGTGCCTGAGCGGACCTGATGGGGAACTCCCTCTCAGTATTTTAAATGTATAGACCCGCCCCTTCTAAAGTTCCCCATCAGGTCCGCTCAGCGGACCAGATGCGGAACATGAGAAGGGGCGGGTCTATACACGTATTGCCAAAGTGAGAGCAGTTCCCCATCAGGTCCGCCCCCTCGGTATGTCGGACCCGCCTACGTCATTGGCTTGAACGGGGAACTTCCTTCACTGTGTAAATTTAAATTACACAGTGAAGGAAGTTCCCCGCTCAAGCCGATGATGTAGGCGGGTCCGACATACCGAGGGAGCGGACCTGATGGGGAACTTTAGAAGGGGCGGGTCTATACATTTAAAATACTGAGAGGGAGTTCCCCATCAGGTCCGCTCAGGCACAACCAATGAAGGACAGCGCTGGACATCGGGATCGCCGCGGGACACTGGATTTCAGCGCTGGAATGTTTTTTTTTTTATTATTATTTTAAATAAAGGACTTTTTCAAGGTGTTTGTGTGTTTTTTTTAAAAAAAAATTTACGCTTTCTTTGTGAAATGGTAGGGGTACAATGTACCGCTTACCAATTCACATAGGGGGGGCCGGGATCTGGGGGTCCCCTTTATTAAAGGGGTCTTCCAGATTCCGATAAGCCCCCCGCCCGCAGACCCCCACAACCACCGGGCAAGGGTTGTGGGGATGAGGCCCTTGTCCCCATCAACATGGGGACATCCTCCCCATGTTGAGGGCATGTGGCCTGGTACGGTTCAGGAGGGAGGGGGGGCCGCTCTCTTGTCCCCCCCTTTTTCCCTGCGGCCGGCCAGGTTGCGTGCTCGGATAAGGGGTCTGGTATGGATTTTTAGGGGGACTCCAAGCCATTTTTTTTAAATTTGGGGTGGAGTTCCCCTTAAAATCCATGCCAGATCTGAAGGACCTGGAATGGATATTTGGGGGAACCCCACGTCAAATTTTTTTTAATTTGCGGCGGGGTTCCCCTTAATATCCATTCCAGACCTGAAGGGCCTGGTAATTGAATTCTGGGGAACCCCCACGCTTTTTTTTTTATTTTTATCAATGACTTTTGTATGTATTGCCGGGAGCCGACAATTCATTAATAGCCGCGAGTCAGTTTTAAAAGACTTTTTTTCTTTCAAAAATGACATTTTTTGCAGGGACAGTTCTAAGCACGGGAAACATGCGCCACTTCACATGCATATCATACACACCCCCCAGGTACGAAATTTAAAGGAATATTTCACTTTTATTTTTTCATTTTAAGCATTATTAAAATCACTGCTCCCGAAAAAACGGCCGTTTTTAAAACTTCTTTTTGCATTGATACATGTCCCCTGGGGCAGGACCCCGGTCCCCAAACACTTTTTAGGACAATAACTTGCATATTAGCCTTTATAATTAACACTTTAGATTTCTTCCATAGATTTTTCGAATTTGCCGCGAACACCCCAATTTGTTCGCTGTTCGGCGAAGTGGGCGAACAGGCAATGTTCGAGTCGAACATGAGTTTGACTCGAACTCGAAGCTCATCCCTAGTGGAAACCTTGCAAGAAGATCTGAACAAATTAATGGGGTGGGCAAATACATGGCAAATGAGGTTAAATGTGGAAACATTTTAAATAATGCATTTGGGTGGCAAAAAATGAATGCAATCTACTCACTAGGGGGAGAACCTCTGGGGGAATCTAGGATGGAAATGGACCTGGAGGTCCTAGTAGATGACAGGCTCAGCAATGGCATGCAATGCCAAGCTGCTGCAAGCAAAGCCAATAGAATATTGGCATGCATTAAAAAGGGGATTAACTCCAGAGATAAACCGATAATTCTCGTACTCTACAAGACTCTGGTCCGGCCACACATGGAGTATGCCGTCCAGTTTCCTTAGGAAGGATGTGCTGGAAATTGAGAGAGTACGGAGAAGGGCAACAAAGCTAGTAAACAGACTGGAGGATCTTAGTTATGAGGAAATATTACAAGCACTGATATGGGGATATGATTTCAATATGATATGATTTCAATGTACAAATACTGTACTGGTAACCCCACAATAGAGTTAAAATGTTTCTGCGAAAGGGCATTTAACTACTTAAGGACTGGCTCACGTATATATACGTCGCCTTTAAGAAGCCCGCCCGCCACAAGCTCCGTGAGTCCGACCGCGGGTCCCGCGATCGTTTCACGGAGAGGAAGAACGGGGAAATGCTAATGTAAACAAGTATTTCCCCATTCTTCCTAGTGACAGGACACTGATCATAGATTCCCGTAATCGGGAGCGATGATCAGTGTCGTGACACACGTAGCCCACCCCCCCCCCCCCCCTACAGTTAGAACACATTCCTAGGACACACTTAACCCCTTCAGCGCCCCCTCCTGGTTAACCCCTTCACTGACAGTCACATTTACACAGTAATCAATGCATTTTTATAGCACTGATCGCTGTGTAAATGTGGAAGGTCCCAAAATAGCGCCAAAAGTATCTGATGTGTCCGCCATGATGTCACAGTCACGATAAAAATGCCATAAAACTATCCCCTATTTTGTAGACACTATAACTTTTGTGCAAACCAATCAATAAACTCTTATTGCGATTTTTTTTTACCAAAAATATGTAGAAGAATACGTATCGGCCTAAACTGAGGAAAAAAATTGTTTTTTTTTATATATTTTTTGGGGGATATTTATTATAGCAAAAAGTTAAAAATATTGAATTTTTTTCAAAATTGACGCTCTTTTTTTGTTTATAGCGCAGAAAATAAAAACCGCAGAGGTGATCAAATACCACCAAAATAAATCTCTATTTGTTGGAAAAAAAGGACGTCAATTTTGTTTGGGAGCCACGTTGCACGACCGCGCAATTGTCAGTTAAAGCAACGCAGTGCCGAATTGCAAAAAGTGCTCTGGTCTTTGGCCAGCCAAATGGTCCAGGGCTGAAGTGGTTAAAAAGACTCACAGCCATTCACTAAAATGAGAGGAAAAGCGATTTAACTGGAAAAAGCGAAGAGGGTTCTTTACGGTGAGAGCGGTAAAAGCTCAAACCAATCTTCTGGCTCCTGAATTAGCATCTTTGTACAATTTGTGTCTAACTAATGGCTACCTACCCATATCTATATGAGAAGCCCACATTATACTGATTCATAAGAGTCTTAAGGGCCCTGCATGCTGCTCCTCCTAGAGCTCTCTTCCTCCTCCTCCTCCTCCTCCTCCTATAGCTCTCCTGAATTTTGATTTGAAAATAGCAGCAATAGGAGAATTGAAGCTGTGGTAGTTTGGATGAACCCGGGTTTAACCCAAACCTGAAACTGATCCCTAATCATTATTTTTTTATGTTAGATCAAATTTTCCATGTGTGGTGTTTCAGTAATAGGAAAGTAATTGTGGTTATTCACTGATGATTTGTAGTAAAAAAAATGTTTTCAAACAATGAATATGGGGATAACAATCAAATACAATCAAAGTCCGCAGCACCCTGGAGATAATGACAGTTCTTCAGACCATCTCTAAGGCTTTGCTATTGCATGGAATTTCCATCTGTGCATTTGATACACAATCATCTTAAGTATTCGCTAATGTGCTTTGGTCTCATTTACTTGTAATCCAGCCGCCTGCGTTCCTAGCTGTGTGACTTGTTTTTCATAAGGAGCCTTGTGTACACTGAATTACAATTAAGTAATGAGAAGGGTGTTATAAGATAAAACAGTGGAAAATGACTAACCAGATTCAGCTGTGGATCTTGTATAGCTCATGAAGATATGCGCGAGATATAAAAACTACTGTAAATACTGAACAACTACAAGCAAAGTAATAGGTCATGGAATTACCCCTTACTAGTGTTGAGCGAACCCGAACTATAAAGTTCGGGTCCGTACCGAACTTTAGCTTTTTCCCAAACCCGAACCCGAACCCGGACTTTGCGCAAAAGTCCGGGTTCGGGTTCGGCAATCTAATTACGCATTTAGAAATGCTTTAGGGGCCAGCCAATCACCTTTTGATTAGCTGGTGTGCCCTTAGAGGCCATCATAGCCATGCCTACTAATGGCACGGCTGTGATTGGTCAGTGCAACATGTGACCCAGCTTCTATATAAGCTAGAGGCACACAGCACACACGTCACTCTGCTTCAGAATAGATAGGGAGAGGATCTAGGCTGCTGCTGCTGCTTTTAGGGAGAGATAGAAAAATACATGAGGTAGTCCTGATTCTACAATCTGAGGGAAAAGATAGAGAGATAGTGTAGTGTAGGGCCAGGTTCCTGTGTTGGTGCTTTCAGGGAGAGAGAATATTATATAGGAGTCCAGATTCAGAGATTAAAATCAGCGATCTGCATAGGTTTACCTGTTTGTGTTGCAGTGCTGTGCAGTCTTTTTACACTGCCATGAGCCCAGTATCAGAGAAAATCTAACTTTTAGGGGGAAAAAAAAAGGCACTTTATTGTGCTCTTTTCCAAAAGACCCATAGGGCAAAAAAAAAAAAAAAATTGCATTTTATTTTGCTCGTGCAAAAAAAGACCCGTTTAGGGCAAAAAAATAAATAAAAAAAATTGCACTTTAATGTACGCTTGCAAAAAGAGCCATTCAGGGCCACAACAAATAGTTTGCAGTGTGTTATACATATGTGGAGGTGTGTGAAATAAACAATTTCTATATAGTTTTCTCCTACTGTGCTATACTAAAAAAACAACATTTTTTTTGAATAGCATTTTCTGCAGTTCTGTAGCTGTGCGATTCAGTGGTTACGTACTGTGGGAGTGTTCTGCTCTTCCAAAAAACGCCTTTTAGGGGCACAAAAAATTGTTTGCAGTGTGTTATAAATATTTGGAGGTGTGTGAAATAAACAATTTCTAAATAGTTTTCTTCTACTGTGCTATACTAAAAAACAAAAATTTTTTTGAATAGCATTTTCTGCAGTTCTGTAGCTGTGCGATTCAGCGGTTACGTACTGTGGGTGTGTTCTGCTCTTCCAAAAAACGCCTTTTAGGGGCACAAAAAATTGTTTGCAGTGTGTTATACATATTTGGAGGTGTGTGAAATAAACAATTTCTAAATAGTTTTCTTCTACTGTACTATACTAAAAAAACAAAATTTTTTTGAATAGCATTTTCTGTAGTTCTGTAGCTGTGCGATTCCGCGGTTGCGTACTGTGGGTGTGTTCTGCTCTTCGAAAAAACGCCTTTTAGGGGCACAAAAAATTGTTTGCAGTGTGTTATACATATTTGGAGGTGTGTGAAATAAACAATTTCTAAATAGTTTTCTTCTACTGTGCTATACTAAAAAAACAACATTTTTTTTGAATAGCATTTTCTGCAGTTCTGTAGCTGTGCGATTCAGCGGTTACGTACTGTGGGTGTGTTCTGCTCTTCGAAAAAACGCCTTTTAGGGGCACAAAAAATAGTTTGCTGTGTGTTATACATATTTGGAGGTGTGTGAAATAAACAATTTCTAAATAGTTTTCTTCTACTGTGCTATACTAAAAATACAACATTTTTTTTGAATAGCATTTTCTGCAGTTCTGTAGCTGTGCGATTCAGCGGTTACGTACTGTGGGTGTGTTCTGCTCTTCGAAAAAACGCCTTTATGGGGCACAAAAAATAGTTTGCAGTGTGTTATACATATTTGGAGGTGTGTGAAATAAACAATTTCTAAATAGTTTTCTTCTACTGTGCTATACTAAAAAAACAACATTTTTTTTTAATAGCATTTTCTGCAGTTCTGTAGCTGTGCGATTCAGCGGTTACGTACTGTGGGTGTGTTCTGCTCTTCCAAAAAACGCCTTTTAGGGGCACAAAAAATAGTTTGCAGTGTGTTATACATATATGGAGGTGTGTGAAATAAACAATTTCTAAATAGTTTTCTTCTAATGTGCTATACTAAAAAAACAACATTTTTTTTGAATAGCATTTTCTGCAGTTCTGTAGCTGTGCGATTCAGCGGTTACGTACTGTGGGTGTGTTCTGCGCTTCCAAAAACACCCATTTAGGGCAACATCCTAAATTTGGAAAATATGAGGAGAAGGTCAAAGGGACGTGGTGGCCCCGGTCGTGGTGCTGCTGGTGGAGCTCCTGTTGCAAGGAGAGGACGTGGTGGATCTGTGCCAGATACACGCACAAGTGAAACACCTTCCTCAGGTGCGAGTAGGCGACCGAGCCTGCGGCGGTATTTTGTCGCGCCTAATGAGGCTGTACGAATGTTTAGGCCAGGACAAGTACAGGCGATAGTAGATTGGGTTGCTGACAGTGCCTCGGGTTCCTTCACATTGTCTCCCACCCACTCTTCTGATGAAAGATCAGAGTTGGCACCTGAAACCCATGTCCATCAGTCTTTCACCTCACCCCCTTGCAAATCAGCCAAGCAGTCTGAGCCCCAAATCATGCAGCAGTCTCTTCAGCTTTTTGATGACTCTGTTAGCAGGGTTTCCCAGGGCCATCCACCTAGCCCTGCCCCAGAAGTGGAAGAGATTGATGCCCAACCACTTATGTTTCATGATGAGTACATGGGAGGACCATCGCAGTACGTCTCGGATGATGACGAAACACAGGTGCCAACTGCTGCTGCTTTCGCAATTGTGCAGACAGACAAGGAGGGCAGGGGTGAAGACTGGGTGGAAGATGATGTGGAGGACGATGAGGTCCTCGACCCCACATGGAATGAACATTATGCAGGTGACCAGTGTAGTTTGGAGGAAGAGGCGGTGGTCGCACAGAGCCACCAGCACAGCAGAAGAGGGAGCAGGGTGCAAAAGCGGAGCGTCCGTCCGCTAGACAATATGTCTGCTACTGCCCAATGTAGCAAGGGACCGAGCACACCAATGCCAGGTCCAAGGAGTTCCCTAGCGTGGCAGTTCTTCACACAATGTGCTGATGACAAGACACGAGTGGTTTGCAGGCTGTGCAATCAGAGGCTGAAGAGAGGCATAAACGTTCTCAACCTGAGCACAACCTGCATGACCAGGCATCTTAGTGCAAAGCACGAGCTGCAGTGGAGTAGACACCTCAAAAACCAAGAAAGGTCTCTGGCTCCTCCTGCTTCCTCTTCTGCTGCAGTCTCGGCCTCTTCATCCACCTCTGTAGTGACAGTGGCACCTGCCACCCCGCAAACAGAGGATCTGCCAGCAACACTACCACCTGGGTCACCGACCATCTCCACAATGTCCCATGGAAGCGTTCAGCTCTCTATCTCCCAAACATTGGAGCGGAAGAGGAAGTACCCCCCTAGCCACCCGCGATCCCTGGCCCTGAATGCCAGCATTTCAAAACTCCTGGCCTTTGAAATGCTGTCATTCCGTATGGTGGAGACGCAGAGTTTTAAAAGCCTGATGGCATTGGCTGTCCCACAGTACGTCGTGCCCAGCCGCCACTATTTTTCCAGGCGAGCCATCCCTTCCCTGCACAACCAAGTGGGGGACAAAATCAGGTGTGCACTGCGCAACGCCATCTGTGGCAAGGTCCACCTAACTACGGATGCGTGAACCAGTAAGCACAGTCAGGGACGTTATATCTCCCTAACAGCACACTGGGTAAATGCAGTGGCGGCTGGGCCTGAGGCAGATAGCAGTTTGGCGCATGTCCTTCCACCACCGAGGATTGCAGGGCGCTTCAGTTTGCCTCCTGTTGCTAACTCCTCCTACTCCGCTTCCTCATCCTCTACCGCCTCCTCATCCGGTCAGCGTAACACCTTCACCACCAACTTCAGCACAGCCAGGGGTAAGCGACAGCAGGCAGTTTTAAAACTTTCCTGTTTGGGGGAAAAACCCCACACCGCGCAGGAGTTGTTGAGGGACATGGAACAACAGACCAATGAGTGGTTGCTGTCAGTGAGCCTCAAGCCCGGCCTGGTGGTGTGCGATATTGGGCGAAATCTCGTAGCAGCTCTGGGCCTAGCCGGTTTGACGCACATCCCTTGCCTGGCGCATGTGCTGAACTTGGTGGTCCAGAGGTTCCTTAAAAATTACCCCAATATGCCAGAGCTGCTGCAGAAGGTGCGGGCTGTGTGTGCGCACTTTCAGCGTTCTCACCCTGCTGCTGCTTGCCTGTCAGCGCTGCAGCGTAACTTCGGCCTTCCCGCTCACCGCCTCATATGTGACGTGCCCACAAGGTGGAACTCCACCTTGCACATGCTGGCCAGACTGTGCGAGCAGCAGCAGGCGATAGTGGAGTTTCAGCTGCAGCAATCACGCGTGAGTCGCTCTGCGGAACAGCACCACTTCACCACCAATAACTGGGCCTCCATGCGAGACCTGTGTGCCTTGTTGCGCTGTTTCGAGTACTCCACCAACATGTCCAGTGCCAATGACGCCGTTCTTAGCGTTACTATCCCAGTTCTATGCCTCCTTGAAAAAACGCTTCGGGCGATGATGGAAGAGGATGTGGCACAGGAGGATGAGGAGGAGGAGGAGGAAGCGGGATCATTTCAAAGGCTTTCAGGGCAGTCTTTCACAAGTGGCAACGAGGGTGGGTTCCTGCACCAACAAACGCCAGGTACACAATTGTCCGGCAGAAAGGGCACAGTTCTGGAGGATGACGAGGTGGAGGAGGAGATGGAGGAGGAGGAGCCATTTTCACAGCAGGGTGGCACCCAGACCAGCTCGTGGCCATCACTGGTGCGTGGCTGGGGGGATACAGAGGACACAGACGATACACCTCCCACAGAGGACAGCTTTTCTTTGCCTCTGGGCAGCCTGGCACACATGAGCGATTACATGCTGCAGTGTTTCCGCAATGACCGCCGAGTTGCCCACATTTTAACTGGTGCTGATTACTGGGTGGCCACCCTGCTGGATCCCCGTTACAAGGACAACGTACCGTCCTTAATTCCCTCACTGGAGCGGGATCGTAAGATGCGCGAGTACTAGCGGACGCTGGTAGACGCGCTGCTGGTGGCATTCCCACCTGACAGCGGGCGTACGGTGGAAGCACAAGGCGGAGGCAGAGGAGGAGGAAGAGGTCGCCAACGCAGCCGGGGCACCGGCAGCACCTCAGAAGGCAGGGTTAGCATGGCTGAAATGTGGAAAAGCTTTGTCAGCACGCCACAACAACCAGCACCACCAGCTGAGATGGAACGTCTTAGCAGGAGGCAGCATTTCACCAACATGGTTGAGCAGTATGTGTCCACAGGCCTACACGTACTGGATGATGGGTCTGCCCCCTTTAACTTCTGGGTCTCCAAATTGGGCACATGGCCTGAGCTTGCCCTTTATGCCTTGGAGGTGCTGGCCTGCCCTGCAGCCAGTGTATTATCTGAACGTGTATTTAGCATGGCAGGGGGCGTTATCACAGACAAGCGCAGCCGCCTGTCCAGAGCCAATGTGGACAAGCTCACGTTCATTAAAATGAACCAGGCATGGATCCCACAGGACTTGTCCGTACCTTGTGCAGAATAGACATGTATACCGGTGTTGTGACAAAAACTGTCCGGCCATCGGATTGTGTCTGGCCCATACTGCGAAGGCGCAGCGCTTGCGCAGTACAGAGGACAAGGAGATTCACAAAATCTCCGAAGATGAACGGCGCCTGCGCTGTGAGTGCAGGTTCAAGCCCCACCATCCAAGTGGACATACGGTAGCACATAGTAACAGGGCCCCTCACGGGCTCGGTTTGATCGCCACGCTTCGGGCATGGCCTCACTTGGCTCGGCTTGAACCACGGATGGTGTGGCCTTCACCTGAACTCACCACGCAGGCGCCGTTCGTCTTGGGAGATTTTCGAAATCCCCTTGTCCTACATACTGAGCAAGCGCAGTACAGGGTGGACACTATTTGACGGGGGACAGAATTCGACACATCACCGGCCTTACCCAGCCATTGTTGTATTTTTGAACCAGTGTTGGCTACCTTGTCCTCCTCCACTGCCGCTTCCACCTACACAGCCACATCCACCGCCACCTCAACCTCCTACTCCATATGGACCTCGTCCTCCTAGGTCAAGATTATTATTTTTTATTTTTATTTTTTTATGTTATTTTAAGTTATTTCCCTATCCACATTTGTTTGCAGAACACTTGCCATGCTCTTAACAACATTTTGCTGCCATTTGCAGCCCTCTAGCCCTTTCCATTACTTTTTTAGAGCCTTTTTAGTCCTTAGAAGTCCGGGTCCCCATTGACTTCAATGGGGTTCGGGTTCAGGTCCGGGTTCGGGTTAAAGTTCGGTCCCGAATCTGAACTTTTTTCCGAAGTTCGGCCGAACCCGTCGAACCCGAACATCCAGGTGTCCGCTCAACTCTACCTCTTACCAAAAAGTACCCAATATCAACCTGTGGACTCTGACTATGTGGGTTCAATGGTAGAATCAGATGGTAATACCTCAGTGACTGATATCTACTTAAAGGGGTTGTAAAGGAAAAAGTTTTTTCACCTTAATGCATTCTATGCATTAAGGTGAAAAAACATCTCTGGATTAGCGGCCCCCCGAGCCCCCCGAGCCCCCCGTTTACTTACCTGACCCCTCGAAAGTCCCACATCGTGAACACGCAGGCATCTCGGCCGGCTTCTCCTCTCATTCATTGGTTGATTGAAAGCAGCGCAGCCATTGGCTTGCGCTGCTGTCAATCACATCCAATGAGGCGGCGCGCCGGGGGGCGGGGCCGAGTGATACAGTGAGTGGCTATGGTCGCCGGCTGTATCACTGGAGCGCGCCCGCAATCACTCACCACCAGGCAAGCTCGCTCGCATGAAGGTGATGAGTTCTTGCGGGGAGGAGCCAAGACAGCCGCCGAGGGACCCCAGAAGACCAGGTTCGGGGACACTCTGTGCAAAACGAGCTGCACAGTGGAGGTAAGTATAACATGTTTGTTATTTAAAAAAAATAAAAAATTATCTTTAGTGTTCCTTTAATACAGCTGAATGATCATAGCAACAAGCCTCACCTAATAAAGATTCCTGCCATATTATACAGTCCATTTAACATGTTCAGTAGAAAAATAGTAACCTTAAGTAATCTCACAGAAATGTAGCAACGTTCAGTCAACAGAATTCAACATGAGAGAATTTGTGCACGACAGTATTTATTAAATTTTCATCTGGAAGAAGGATATACTAGCAATGGTAGCAATTATTTTTTATCAATGCCCTGACCCAGGATATATTAGTGGCTTAGGGTTAGGAGGCCAGTGAACTTTCCCTTCATACAGTCATACATATAAACAGTGGCTTCGGTCACCAACCTTGAAATCCTGCCTGAGAACCATTCTTGCTCCATGCTTACCATTTGTAAGCTCTAGTCTGTGACTGAAATGGGCAGATTTTGTATACAGCAAACCCCCCTCCATCGCGGGAGTTACGTTCCGGACCCATCCGCGAAAAGTGAAAATCTGTGAAATAGAAAGACCCTATTTAAATACACCCTAGGCATGTTTTGTTAACTTTTTAATAGCATTTAAAGGTCTTTAATAGGGTTGAGCAAACCCGAACTGTAAAGTTCGGGTCCGTACCAAACATTCGAGTTTTTGGGTACCGGACCCGAACAATTGCGTGTATGTTCGGGTCCGGTGTTCGGCGATGTAATGGCGCATTTAGAAAAGCTTCAGGGGGCAGCCAATCACCTTTTGTTTAACTGGTGTGCCCTTAGAAGCCATCATAGCCATGCCTACTAATGACATGGCTGTGATTGGCCAGTCCAACATGTGACCCAGCTTCTATATAAGCTAGAGGCACACAGCACAGCACGTCACTCTGCTTTAGACAGGATAGGGAGAGGATCCTGGCTGCTGTTGCTTATTAGGGAGAGATTGAAATACTATGAGTTAGTCCTGATTCTGCAATCTGAGAGAAAAGATAGAGAGACAGTTTAGGGCAAGGTCCCTGTTGGTGCTTTCAGGGAGAGAGATTTATCTAGGAGTCTAGATTCAGAGATCTAATAACTCAGCGATCTGCATAGGTTTACCTGTTTGTGTTGCAGTGCACAGTCTTCTTACACTGCCATGAGCCCAGTGTCAGAGAAATGTTAACTTTTATCTGCAAGCTCAGTGCACCAGCACTGCATATGTTACGTTGAGAGATACACCCTGTACATACTGTGGGTGTATTGTGCTCTTGCAAAAAGACCCATTTAGGGCAAAAAAATAAAAAAAAAATAGTATTTTCTGCATATATGCAAGTGTGCGATTTACAATTTATATACTTTTCTTGTATTGTGCTATTCCCCCAAAAAAATTTTAGGGCAAAAAATTTTTTTTTAATAGCATTTTCTGTATTGCTGTAGGTGTGAGATACACCGTTTCCATACTGTGGGTGTGTTGTGCTCTTCCAAAAACACCCATTTAGGGCCACAAAAAATGTTTTGCAGTGTTTTCTGCATATCTGGAGGTGTGAAATAAACAATTTATATATTTTTCTTCTACTGTGCTATCCTAAAAAAATAATTGTAGGACAAAAACATTTTTTTGGAATAGCATTTTCTGCCGTTCTGTAGCTGTGAGATACAGCGTTTACGTACTGTGGGTGTGTTGAGCTCTTCCAAAAACACCCATTTAGGGCCACAAAAAATATTTTGCAGTGTTTTCTGCATATCTGTAGGTGTGTGAAATAAACAATTTATATATTTTTCTTCTACTGTGCTATCCTAAAAAAATAATTGTAGGACAAAACATTTTTTCTGAATAGCATTTTCTGCAGTTCTGTAGCTGTGAGATACAGCGTTTACGTACTGTGGGTGTGTTGTGCTCTTCCAAAAACACCCATTTAGGGCCACAAAAAATATTTTGCAGTGTTTTCTGCATATCTGGAGGTGTGGGAAATAAACAATTTATATATTTTTCTTCTACTGTGCTATCCTAAAAAAATAAAAAAAAAATTTAATAGCATTTTCTGCAGTTCTGTAGCTGTGAGATACAGCGTTTACATACTGTCGGTGTGTTGTGCTCTTCCAAAAACACCCATTTAGGGCAAGATCCTAAATTTGGAAAATATGAGGAGAACGTCAAAGGGACGTGGTGGCCCCGGCCGTGGTGCTGCTGGTGGAGCTCCTGTTGCAGGGAGAGGACATGGTCGATCTGTGCCAGCTACACGCACAAGTGAAACACCTTCCTCAGGTGCGATTAGGCCTGCGGCGGTATTTTGTCGCGCCTAATGAGGCTGTACGAATGTTGAGGCCAGGACAAGTACAGGCGATAGTAGATTGGGTTGCTGACAGTGCCTCTGGTTCCTTCCCTTAAATTTAGCACCCCGCTATATTTTTATTTCAAAGTATTTTATTTTCCCACTAGCTTATCCATTAAATTGAATAATTTTTTACAGAAAGGGCGTATTCTGGGGCATTCCCACCATATGTGTGGCATCGTGCCGTTGAGTTTCTGAGGTTCTTAATGACTTCCTGTACCTCTTCTGCTGAAAAGGGGGCCTCCAGCATATATTTTTCTTTTTTATGTTATTTTAAGTTATTTCCCTATCCACATTTGTTTGCAGAGCACCCATGCTCTTAACAACATTTTGCTGCCATTTGCAGCCCTCTAACCCTTTCCATTACTTTTTTAGAGCCTTTTTAGTCCTCAGAAGTTCGGGTCCCCATTGACTTCGGAGTCAAGTTCAGGTTAAGTTCAGTCCCAAACTCAAACTTTTTTCTGAAGTTCGGCCGAACCCGTCGAACCCGAACAACTAGGTGTCCGCTCAACTCTAGTCTTTAAACACACTTTTAAGCAAAAGAAACACATAAAAGATACAGAAAGAGCAAGAGCATTGTAAAACACAAAAATATTGTGGTAACAGTATACTGTACAGTACTGATTCACCGCTACATAACCGCAAAATGGCGAAATATTACCACAATATCAGAATTAATAGGTCCTAATTAAAATAACGATCCGCAAAAACTGAACCGCGATAGAGCGGGGGTTTACTGTAAATCTTATTTTTTATTATTTTTTCTTTTAAGGTGGACTTTCAGGGGGCAAAGTTTAGTCTCACTATTTTTGTTGAACACAAAGTGGTATCAGCTGGCCATCTGAGAGTTCCTTTCTGAAGCTCTATAAGGAAATTATTTCGCTGAAATGTATGTTCATTCTAGCACATGGTAGGTAGCCTTTTTAGGCTATGGTAGATTCCTAGGTAGGTCTTGCTTGGTGCTTTATGTAGTGCAGTTAATATGTGTCAATGTCAAGTGTGTCAAATGTTCATTAGGGAGCTGCCTTGGACAGAGACGCCTTAAAGCAGAGTTCCGCCGGAAAAAATAAAAAACTAAGAGTCAGCAGCTCCAAAAAGTGTAGCTACTGGCTTTTAATAATCAGACACTCACCTGTCCCACGGTCCAGTGATGTGGGCATACAAAGCCTCGCTCCTCTCCCCCTCCTCTCCCCTCTCCACGGCACCGTCATTCTTACTGTGGGCGCCCGGCTGTGGCTTCACAGCCGGACACGCACTCCACATGTGCAAACTGCACTGCACTCTGTGAATGGCCGGGCAATCTTTTGGGACCTGTTATGTGTCCCAGAAGATTGCAGAGAGGGAGGGGGAGAGGTGAACTTCCTTCCGGCTCCGTGGAGCCCCGGGAGGAAGTGGGAGCTGGATGCCTCTAAAAAGAGGGTATCTTCTCCCCAACCCAAAAAAAAATGACATGCCAAATGTGGCATGTCAGAGGGTCACCATCACTTAAGCGGAAGTTCAATTTTTGGGTGGAACTCCGCTTTACCTGACTACACAAGTACAGAGTATACTAAATGTTAAATTTTAGCATTGAGAGATTAATCCTAATAATGTTTACATGCAAAGTTCCCAACATAGAGAAACAATTCTACTCCAATCCCCCCTCTCATTAACCATCCCTGTAATTCTAACATTAACCCTAACACTGATTTCCTATATAACCCTAACACTAAACCTTACACTAATTATCCCTATAACCTGAACCCTAATCCTCCCAGTAATTTTAACACTAAACCTCGGACTGTCCCCCCCTGTAACCCTAAAATGAATGCTCCAGCATCACCAGCTTGTAGTGAGTGTTGTTCTCAATATAATGTATAACTCACAGATCACTACTTGCTACTGTGCTGTTCTCCAGTGATGATGAGCCCAGGAACTTGTTGTTTCTTCTTTCAGGTCTTGCAATGTTTCAGCTATTGGATGACCTCTGATCATGTGAATTTACACAGGAGTTAAAGTGTTTGTAAATCTTCATTTGTTTTTTTTAAAATAAAAATAACAAACATGTTATACTTACCTGCTCTGTGCAAGGGTTTTCTACAGAGCAGCCCCGATCCTCCTATTTTGGGGTGCTCCTGGCTCCTCCCCTTCATCGGGTGCCCCCTAGGAAAGCTGCTTTATATTGGGACACCTGTGCGGGTTCGCTCTTGAGTCCCGCTGCTGCGTCCATTGACACAGACTGCGGGTGTTCGGTCCCGCCCCTCTCTTGTGTCACAGGATTTGATTTACAGCAGCGGGAGCCAATGGCTCCTGCTGCTATCAATTTGTCCAATGAGGAGAGAGACAGTTGCTGGAATCGTTGCACTCAAGCACATTGCTGAATCGGATCGGGCTCAGGTAAAAAAAAAAGGGGGGGGTGTATGGGAGTGTGCCTCAGCACAGAAGGTTTTTCACCTTAATGCATAGAATGCATTAAAATTAAGAAACTTGAGCTTTTATAATCACTTTAAGTCCCAGCATCCAGCTGTATTGTTAGCATGCTGAGAATAGAGTCATGATTTGCACTGCACAGGGCATGTGCCATGCAGTGTACACAAAAAAAGAGAAAAAGGAATTAGAAGCCAGGGAAAAGGTGTTTTGGCCATAACAGGCCTATAGAGAAATAGATAGGTACCATTTAAAATGGATTTGAAAATAAGTCATTTCCACACATTTTTTTCAGGTTATTTAGGCCCATTTACTATTGCTATTGTACTTTAGACTAGAGCACCTGTGGTAATGCACATTGCACTGCACAATAACATGCATTGTACTAAGGCGGGCAATTTATTTTAATGCCCTGCCTAATGCACCAGAATTCACCAAAAAGTTGTTTGCATAATTTAAGGCAGCAATAAAGTAATTGGGCCTTAAAGGGTAACTCCACTTTCGTGGAAAACAAAATCGCAAATAAAAAAATGATAATATATCATATACACTTGCGACACAAGTCATATTATAATTAAATGTTATTAAAAATGACCTTTCCTTTTCAGTCTGCAGTTCTGCATTTTGAAATGCAATGCAATATGGCTACCTGGAAGTGTTCTGTACACAGAATTTCCTGCTTGTGTGATTGGCTCACTGATTTTCCCAGAATATTGCACTAACCTTCAAGTCAGATTTCAGGCATCCCCTGCAACAACCAAAAAACAACAAGAATTACATGGGGCACTCCAGATAGGGCTATAGGGTTAAAATTGTGTAGCGCCCCCCCAATATTGGGGGGCGATATGTGGAAATTTAAGGATAGTCTGAGCCGATAGTTGGGCTCAGACCAATTATGATTCAATTGTTGTTCTGCTCTGGGTGTGATACTGCCTGGCAGTAGTGTTCTCCGTTGCCTGCAGGTGGCACTGTCACCGCCAGCATAGGTTAAACTACGGGGGGTATCACAGCACCTTGGGTGACCTCTCTCGGCAGTTGTGCAGTGGGCGTGGTCTACCCGCTGTGCATGCTGGGAGAGGATACAAAAGGGGCAGACGCCATTTGGCGTGAGGCGATTCCAGGGGGACCCCAAGGCGTTCAGGGGGGACCTCTGGTCCAGTGAGTGTGCCTCGTGGCCCGCATGGCATGAGGTGAGCGAGTGGGTTTAGGCCTCGGGCACCTTCAGCCCGAGGTCCTGTTAGTGCATTGTAGGCCCAGCTCCACTGACTAGGGCCTATGCTTCAGAGAAGGATCCCAGGCTGCCCATTTGTAGGGGGCCCATCTTTAGGAAAAGTGGTCCAGGGGAAGATCAGTCCCGGCTGAGATTAGCAACGGTACTGCTGTCTCGGGAAGAAGTCTGGAGGCTGCCTAAAGGGGGATTCATCGTCTCTGAAATCCATGCTCCATCCCCGCTGCTAGGACTGCTCTCATAGGGACTATCTACGTGAGCAATGCCCACTCAGGCTTGAGTGGCGACGAGTGTAGATATTGAACTTAAGTGTTGCGTGCCTGAACGTTCCCCTACTTCTTTCAACTTCTGCTCTTCCTCTGTTCCTCTGCCTTGCTGATTAGGTTTTACTCAAGTGTGGACATTGGCCTTATTCCTGGAGATTATTGTTTGCCTAGACAAGGAGCTAAAGGATCCACTCGGGGGAGTTAACTCGCCGCAGACCCAAAGAAGAAAAAGGAAAACCAGTCCAGCCCCTTAAACCAAGGGAGCGAGACAAGGTGGCTGCACGCGGTCCCTTAAATGTAGGGAGCGGGACCGGTGGGGGTGCTACAATAGTATAAAAGAGTTTGTGACTATGTCACACATTGGAACTAAGACAATCAGATTTAGTCCATTGTAAAATGAGTTCATATAAGTTCATATAAGGATGACCCTAAAACTGTTCTTAGTGGCTGCCAGCTTGGAAGTAGCTAGAAGAGATGTAGAGAAGAAAAAAGCAGCGCCATCTAAGTGTAGCAGTAAAACAATTTAATAATGGGAACATATGAATTACAGTCACGAGTAAAACCAGCATGTACCGTATATACTCGAGTATAAGCCGAGTTTTTCAGCCCTTTTTTTTAGGGCTGAAAATACCCCACTTGGCTTATACTCGAGTCAGTGTACCTGAATTCTTGACAGATGTCCATTTTTTTTAAAGTCGCGGCTTCCTCCTGGAGTTCCGTTCCGTGATTGGCATTTGACACTGTGTTCCGCCTATCACAGAGGTCCTCTCATCCTCGGACAGTTTCCCAGCAGACACTGTGTTTAGTGTTTCGCCAATCACAGCCGTTCTCTTGTCCGAGGATGAAAGAATGTCCGTGATTGGCGGAACACTGAACACAGTGTCTGCTGCAAACTGAGTCTGAGGATTTGAGGACCTCCGTGTCAAATGCCTATCACGGAATGGAATGCCAGGAGGAAGCCGCGACTTTAAAAAAATGGACGCCTGTCAAGAATTCAGGTACTCGGGCACAGTGAGACTGTAATGGGCACAGTGAGGTATGGCACAGAGTGAGGTATGGCAAGTGAAGCTGCAATGGGCACAGTGAGACTGCAATGGGCACAGTGAGGTATGGCACAGAGTGAGGTATGGCACAGTGAGGTTGCAATGGGCACAGCGAGACTGCAATGGGCACAGTGAGACTGCAATGGGCACAGTGAGGTATGGCACAGAGTGAGGTATGGCACAGTGAGGTTGCAATGGGCACAGTGAGACTGCAATGGGCACAGTGAGGTATGGCACAGTGAGACTGCAATGGGCACAGTGTGGTTGCAATGGGCACAGTGAGGTTGCAAATGGGCACAGTGAGGTTGTAAATGGGCACAGTGAGGCATGCAAATGGGCATTGTTGACCCTCTTTTCCGCTTACAGTAGCTGCTGCATTCTCACCCTAGGCTTATACTCGAGTCTATACGTTTTCCCAGTTTTTTGTGGTAAAATTAGGTCCTCGGCTTATACTCGGGTCGGCTTAAACTCGAGTATATACGGTATATAGTGTGATTTTACGCTCTGTCCCAGGGGAAGTGCTTGGTGTCTCTCACTGCAGAAGCTGCCTCAGCGCAGCCGGCTACTAAGGCAGCTTCTGCAGCGAGAGACACCAAGCACTTCCCCTGGGACAGAGCGGAAGATCACATTATATACTGTACATGCTGGTTTTACTAATCCTCTTGTGAGTGTTATTCATACGTTCCCATTATTAAATAGTTTTACTGCTACACTTAGATGGGGCTGCTATTTATCCCCTGCAACAAAAATATCATTTTTGCTAGGATACTCCCAATAGGAAATCACATCTAAAGGGATGTAGGCCCTGCAATTTTCCTCATTAGAGCTTTGCAGGTGCGGCAGCCGACTGATAATTAAGAAACCACTCCCATTAGGCTGGGTTCACACTGGTCCGACAAACGCTCCGACATTGGGAGCTCATGTCGCATGACGTGTGAAAATCAATGTTTCCCTATGAGAGCTGTCTTAACTGGTCCGACACAAGTCGGTCCGACTTTGAAAATGCTCCCTGTACTACTTTGGTCCGACTTTGATCCTACTTCAGCCCATTGAATATCATTGAAGTCGGATCAAAGTAGGATCCTTGTCCTAATCATCCAACTTTTGACATCCGACATGGTGATTACAGCAGCAGTAAAAGGAATTTATCTCACCCTGGGATTGTTTTGATTGGTCAAAGGACAAGTCAGACTAGCACAAAGTCGGATCAAAGTAGTATCCTGTTCATGAAAGTCGGATGAATATCGGACCAATGTAGGATCAATGTAGGACTGATGTCGCAGAGCAAAGTAGGATGAAAGTTGTATGACTGTCGTGTAGTATAAGTGTGAACCCAGCCTGAATATCATTGAAGTCGGATCAAAGTAGGATCCTTGTCCTGACCATCCGACATTGTGATTACAGCAGCAGTAAAAATAATTTATCTCACACTGAGATTGTTTTGATTGGTCAAAGAACAAGTCAGACTATCATAATGTCGGATCAATGTAGTATCCTGTTCATGAAAGTCGGATGGATGTAGGACCAATGTAGGACTGATGTCGCAGAGCAAAGTAGGATGAAAGTTGTATGACTGTCCTGTCGTACCAGTGTGAACCCAGCCGACTCACTTCTGTAAAGGAGACAGACAATCACACAAGGGTTTCTTCAGAATAACAAAAGGTAGAAATCTGCAACAAAGTTTGTCAAAATCCTTGTAATGTAAATGTATCACCCAGAGGGGAATGTTTTTTCTCAATAAAAGTGGAATTACAATTTAAGTGATAAAAACTGATCTCCCAGAGGATGCTTATTTTAAAAAGAAATATTTTTGTAGATCTTGAATATTGTAACGGCCTTATGTGATTGATCTTTAATAACTGGTTGATATTTTTTTTGTAGATCTTGAATATTGTAACGGCCTTATGTGATTGATCTTTAATAACTGGTTGATATTTGTGACAGGGGTCACTTTGGGCACAGGGTGAGCCAAGAAATAATGGACATTAAGAATGTCTTGGATTGCTTTAAATTGGGAGAGTAATATTAATCCACAAAATGTACTGGTTGTTTGATTCTGAACTCAACAAGTTAATTAAGAGATGCTAATGTGTCACCTGTCTGCTTGTGTAATGTTAATGAATCTCAACTATGCTACAGATCCTTTCATTGTGAATAGTGATAATTAACTCTGTACTTGTGTGTATTGTAAAGCAGACAGACAGTCTGGTGAATATAAAGGTCATGCATAGTCATTTAAGATGTAAAGGGATTAGCTAAGAGATGTCAGAATATGTGTATTGGGAGCTCGTTATGTAACCATTGTGTGATGTTGTGGGTGGAGTTGGACCATTGTTCATTTAGATTAATGCAGTATTATTTTGGTGTATAAAAAGAGCCTGCTCTCATTAAAGATTGTCAGTCTAGTTGGAAAGATAGATCGTCTCTTATGTTTGGAAGGATTAATCCTATGGGAAGCGGTCGCCTGACTGTGGAGGATCGGCAGTGGATGTGTGTGTAGAGAGGGAATATCTTAAACTGCGTTAACCCCTTTCATACTTGGGGTGCCGTTACAATATTTTTTTGTAGATCTTGCATAGTGTAACAATTATAAACTCTTTTTTTTTTTTAATGGGCAGTCTCTAAATCATTTTACATATACTGCGTCTCTTTTTCAGTTCATTGTAGGTAAATGATGTGTGACAAGCCGAAAGAAAAGCAGCTGTCTAGAAAAAAATAGCCTAATGCAATTTTGTGGCCAAAAATGTCAGGGATAATGATTGAATTTAAAAAGTTAGCAAGGAAAGTAATGACTTTTAAAGGCAGAAAGATAAAATAATGGTATGCTGTTATAGAAAATACATCCTTAATGTTTTAAAAACTTGGGTTGAATGAAGTGTAATCTTTGGCATCTTTCATTAGGAATACTCAATCAGCTATCAGATTGTAGTGGTGGAAATAAGAACATATCAATTTGGTTAAGCTGGAACACTGATGTTCAAGTTTTTTTTTTTTTTTTTTTAGCAGATGATCACATCCTGTGTCTATGTCCCATTTAGGTCTACAGGTGTACAAAGTATAGGACTGTGGAAAACCCATTTGGTCAAACAAACTAGTTATATTTTCTGTCTAAGTTCTAAAGTGTTTAATTTCCTCTGTGACTTTATAAAGTCAAATTCTCTGCTCATAGTTCATAACTATGAGATTTTCTCTTACATAGGGTAGCCTATTAAAATGATGGAGCTGCCCCATATGTAAAGCATGGGAATGCATGGAGAATGTGTAGAAACAATGCCTTGTACACACGATAGGAATTTCCGATGGAAAAAGTCAGACTGACTTTTTCTATCGGAAATTCCTTACGTGTGTCTGCCCCTTCGTAGTAATTCCGATTAATGCCATCGGAGTTTAAAAACAGAACATGTTTTATTTTTCTTCGATGGAATTCCGTCGGAATTCCGTCGGTGCTTTTGGCCAGAGAATACTCCGACTGTGTGTATGGGGCATTAGTGTAGTTTTTTCTGTTTCAATGGTTTTTATCGAGAATTTTCAAGACAAGTAAACAGTTGAGTTTTAACAGTATTCCATATATTTGTATAATTGTACTTATTACTCCAAATCAGAAAGAAAATAGAAAAAATAAAATAAAAAGGAAAAAGAACAAATGCACAACAAAATAACATTACTGTAACCAAAAGGAGTAACGATACAGTTCCTGTGGTTTCCCCGTCACTCCACCCAAGCTGCATGGGAGGGGGGGGGGGGGGGGTAAGAGGGAGGACCATGACAGCTAAACTGTGAGGTTGGTATTCTCTTTTCCCTTCATTTAAATAGCTATATGGTCTATAAATACTGACCCATAATCCTGTTATTGAGCATTATGATCGTCCCTACTTTGCTGCCCACATTGCTGAAAGTTTTATAACACCCCTCTCTCTGCCCCTGTAGAAAGAATATGAGGCAAGCGGTATTGTTAGATAAGAGAAAAAGTGCCTAAACCTGCTTGTACCTGATCCTGCTCCAGTGTTCACCTGCTTTGGACCGGTGTACCCACTCTTCCAGTCCATCTGACCGCACCTGCCTGAGCTCCAGTTTTCAGTCTGACAGCTGTTCCTGGGTCCGTTCCAGTTCTTGCTCCAGTTCCGGTCCAGCTCGTCTACCAGCAACCTTGCCAGGCTCTCGTGCGACTCTGCACTCCTGTGCCTCCTGTCTTCATTACCAGAGGCCTCGAGTGAGAGGTGTAAGAGAGGTCTCCCTCTGCATACCAGACTCTTCCATCAGGTACGTGACACGCACACATTGTTTTTGTTGTTAATGTATGTAATGCATTAATGATTATAAAAGAAAAAAAAGTTTTCAGCACCATGAATTCATTGTTTAGAGTCCCGAAAATGGCCTGATTGTGGCAAATTTTACAGTACTGTGGCGGTTATTTACAAAAGGCAAATCCACTTGAAACTACAAGTGCACTTGTGGTGTCAAGTGGATTTGCCTTTAGTAAATAACCCCCATTGTCACTGTAAACACCAACTTTCTCCAAAAACTGGTATTGAGCATTGAAAGAAGAAGCCACACATTGTTGAGTAGAAAACATTTTACTCCGTGCACATTCACATGTGCGTTAGAAAAGGGTTTTTGAAAAAACCAACATCTTTGTTTTTATGTTTGACATTAGAAATATACACAACTAAGGAACTTACAATGTTCAACTTTGAAAAAGTTAAGGCAATATCAGACATTAGTATGTCAAAACTGTGTTGATCTTGCCTTCATCAGATGGGGTGATGTCACCCCTGTTAAATCCAATTTTTGAAGATGCACACAAATTGGGAGTCAAAATGTGGATTTTCCTCCTGATCCCATGTCTAATGTCAACATGCGCTATCTCCCATCATGGGGGATCAATGGACGTGTTTCGTGGGTGCAACCCCCTCCTCTCACCTACTTGAGTTTTGAGGAAGGGGTGGCACCCACAAAACACGTACATTGATATCCCGTGATGGCAGATAGCACATGTTGACACACTGGGGTTGATTTACTAAAGGAAAATAGACTGTGCACTTTGCAAAGTGCAGTTGCACTTTGTAAGAGCAGTTGCCCCAGAGCTTAGTAAATGAGCAGAAGCTCTGCGGACTTCTATTATCCAATCACATGCAAGCAAAAATTCATTTTCCTTGCATGTGATTAGGTATTCTTTGCAAAGTGAAGCTTTACCTCATTTACTAAGGTCTGGAACAACTGCCCTCGCAGGTGTAACTGCACTTTGCAAAGTGCACAGCTTATTTGTCTTTAGTAAATCAACCCCACTGTGTGCATCTTCAAAATTTGGCTTTTAAAATACAATGACAGACAAGAAAAAAGGTGGGTTAAAATTGAAAAGGCACTGGCAAAGACACAATTGGGAAGTATAATATGGAATCCCCCCCAGTATAGAACACTAGGTGAAAATACTCACGTTATGACACGAATTGCACTTAGAATATGGGACAGGTTACACAAACAAATAGATAGGGATTATATCTCTCCCCTCATAGAATTAAAAGAAAATTAATATATTGCACCAGGGAAAAAAACAGTGGGAGGAAATTGGATTAAAAAAGATAAAGCACAATTAAGAGATATAAAAAAGAATGGAAAAATTACACCATTTCAGGAGCTAAGACACAAAAGGGATTTAATGATATTAGATGAATGGAGATACCACCAGTTGACCCACTTCGTACAAAGCCTGCCCCAGCCAAGTAGGTCGGGGGAGGAGCTTAGGGCGATGGAACGGCTTTGTATAGCCGAGTACCCAAAAGGCACTATATCAAAACTCTATAAATTGCTATCGACAGTGGATGAACTGGAGATGCCCCCATATATAAAGAAATGGGAAAGGGAATTGGGAACACAAAAGGATAAAAGAATTATAGATAAAATAATAAAATTGACCCACTCGTCTGCTATGGACAGCAAGACCGCAGAGATGAACTACAAGTGCATTACAGGGTGGTATGTTACACCAGACAAAATAAGTAAATTTCAGGAAGGACAGAACGCAGAGTGTTGGAGAGGATGTGGAAAAACGGGAACTTTGGCTCATTTGTGGTGGCAGTGCCCCAAAATCAAAAAATATTGGGAAAAAATCCTGGACTTGATAAAAGTAATTACCGATAAGGAGATTAAAAATGACCCATGGACAGTTCTATTCCACGGAGGAGAGGGAGGAGTGAAACAGTGCAAAGAGTCACTGATACCTCATCTGTTAAATGCGGCCAAAAGGCTGATTCCAAAAAAATGGCGGGAAGTGGAAAGTCCATCAATATGGGAATGGATCGACGCTGTTGAAGAAACATACAGTATGGAGGGACTGAAGTATGGGGTTGAGGAGGAGAAAAAAGGATCTCAAAAGAAGTGGGATTGTTGGAAAGAATTTAAGAAAACATGGAGCTATGCAGAAAATTTGAGACGCTAGAGGAAAAATAAGTAGAAAATAAAAGGTAGATGGGAGGAATGGGGGGGGGGGGGGGTAGATAGCGGGGAGGGGGAGGGTAAGAGGGTGAAATAGAGTTCTTAGAAATGAGTTAAGTATAATGAGCAGAGAGCTTTCACAGTACTTATTAGATTGTCTATAGGCATCTCTTTTGCATGATATATGGAAATGTTCGGATGTATCACCATTGTAATTTTGATAAAAAAAAAAAAAAGAAGAAAATCCACAACAAAACTGTACAATTTTTGTGTGTTTTAGATTCTGCCTAAAATGATGTTCGTCATTTTTTTTTTTTTTTAACATCATTGATGTTTTCCTTTATCAGCTCTAAATCACGATTGCACACCATTATATCCCCGGTGAGGATGCGTGCAGTTGCACTGGTGAAATGAGTTTCTTCTTCCACAACATCCACATCACCTAAAATAAAATAACACACCATGTATTATAAATATGCAGGCATACATCTATTACCTGAAGCTGTAGTCTCAGACACTGACCTGTTGTGGTCACTATTTCACCCACTTCATAAACCTCTCCTCCCTCCACATTCTCAGGTTGTGGTGTGCTGAGTTCCCCTTCTTTATGAGGTGTGGGGTTCCTGGTGTCCTCGAATGTCCCGAGTCTTTTCCCCCCTATGTGAATTAAACAAAAGGTATACTTAGCACACAGATATTTGAGGCCAGAAATAGGAATATGAAACATTGCTTGGAAGTATGGTACAATTGTCTGTTTTGGCAGAGTTCCAAGTTGAAGACATGATTTTTTTCCTTACCAAAGCTGGAATACTTACCTTTTTTGGACAAGTTTCAAACATGGAGACACCCCTAGTATCCCCTGGAGCACCTGTGTGGGACACCCTAAAAAGGTTGTTCTGGTGTCCCACACTAGTGCTCCTGAGTCCAGATGTGTAAACAGCTGCTGAGTGTCCTCTCCTTACACTGAATCAAGTTTGCATTTCATTCTAGTTACAAATACATCTAGACAACAATGTACTAAACTTATTTTAATACAAATAGGCATGACCAAATGTAGTTAATCTGAATCTGCCAAAAACATCATATTAGTGGGCGAACGAACAATGTTTACTACGACCGATTACTGTGCCCACGAACCTGAAAATTGACATTTTAAACTGTACAACAGTAAAGAAAAGCACATGGAGCAACATGCAAGTAATAGTAATAATAATAATAGGAACACAGGACAAATACTTGCTTCCTAGAAGCAGTTTCCTGATCCTTCTGTACTGATCGTGCTCCCTCAATTTCAGGTCTGACCAGCGTTTCCTCAATTGCTCCTTGGATCGTCATACCCCAAAATTCCTGTGCAGACTTCTCACAACTTTAGTCATGATCTTGGCCTTTCTCACATTTGGGTTTGGGTATGGTTCATACTTCCCATCATAGTCGGCCCTCTTCAAGATGTCCACCGTCTCCACCATCTCTACAAAGGACATATTTGAGGCCTTATATCTCCTCCTGGATCGTGACGTTTCTGGCTCCTGGCATTCCTCCTCGTTTCTGCTATTATCACGCACCTGCTGTGCCTCCGCCATGTGCTCTCTCACTGCGCCGAAAAAGAAGGGGCAGGGAATATACTAGAAAGAAGGTCAGGGGCGGGCGGAGTTTCACGCATGCGCAGTGTATATAAAGCGTAACACGCGTGCATCGTACGTACGATCTGTGAGCGGAGGAAGGAGTAGCGGAAGCGCCGATCGTGATAACGAAGGTACAATTTTAACTTGGGGCATCAGTGGCCTTTACTGCTTATAGATTGAGGCCTATATTGGGGCAAGATTAGGACAGTTTAGCCTGACATTAGGGTTTTTCTTGTGTTGTGTCTTGCAGAGAAAATGGATCGCTTCAACGATCATGACTTTCTCCCCCTATTCATTGATAAGTACAGGGAGCTGCCCTGTCTGTGGCAGATAAAACACCCCTTTTATGCTAATAAAAGAAAGAGGAAGGCAGCGCTGGATCAATTGCTGAAATTGGTGAAGCCGCAGATCCCCACGGCAACCATCCCCTATTTAAAGGCAAAAATTAGTGGCATGAGGAGCACTTATAATAGGGAGCGCAAGAAGGTTCAGGATTCCCAGAGATCAGGAGCTGCAGCAGATGACATTTATGTACCCAGGCTGTGGTACTATGACAGACTGCGGTTTCTGTCAGACCAGAGTGAAATCAGGGCATCACTCTCCACTCTTCCTTCAATGCTTCCTTCCACCCCAGCTGAGGCTTCTGATGTCCAACCTGGGCTTTCCACCCAGGAAGAAGTGGAGGAGCCCAGCTTGAGCCAGGTATAGCATTGTTCAACATATTTCTTGTGCTAAAATTAATGATGTTAACTAGATGTTATTATTGATCACTAATTTCTGATTTACAAAGTGTTTTACATATCAATAGACAGTAGTGCCCAAAAATAATTGGGACCAGAATGAAAAATGCTGGGGTCAGAATGATAGTCTTTTCTATTTATTAACATTCGATTTGCAACAGTCATGAGCTGAAAATTGTGTGTGATTGATAAACCAAAAACTAAAACTATGTCCCTTTTTCATACACAGGAAAGCCTCAGCCAGGAGGAGGCTGTGGAATGTGGCAGCCAGAAGGAGGCTGTGGAAAGTGGCAGCCAGGAGGTGGCAGGGGCAAGTGGCAGCCAGGAGGTGGCCGGGCCCAGTAGCCTGACCAAATCCCAGGTCCCTCCCCTCCGTCTTCCAACCAAAAGGCCCAGGAAGGGGAGGAACGTGGAGGAGGCAGCACTTGGGTTAATTCGGCAGGCTAATGCGGCCCTCAGAACCCCCCCCCAATCTTCAAGAGGCCTATGCCTGCATGGCAGCCTGCAAAATGCAGGAAATGGAGGAGGGCCAACGCCTCTTCTGTAAGGAAGTGATCTATCTGGCCCTAAATAAGGGGTTGAGGGGCGAACTCACAAGCAAAAGCCATGTTTGTGAGTTCGACCATCCTCCTCTTCATCCTCCACCTCCTGCCACAACTCCAACACCAGAATCACAGCCTGGAAGCAAGCCTGGAAGGAAGCGTGGAAGGAAGACAAGAAAGTGATGGCCTGGGTTCAGCCTGGTCTGACAAAAGACGCAGGCTGTTGTATGACCACAGCCTGGGGACATATATGTCATCTACTGCTATTCCCGATCTCTCGGAGTCCTGGACCAGATTGTGCTCCCTATTGTATGTACTCCTCAGGCTACCAATTTTGCCTGTCAAATAGCTGATGTGTGCCCTGGGGTACAAAGGCTTTGCCAATTTCACTAGTTTATCCAACGTTGCCTTCCTCTTTATTTTGTTATTACCCCCTAATAAATGTCTATTTTTTTCACAAATACTTGCCTATGTGTTTTACAAAAAGGACAGTTTGTTTGTGAGTAGGCAGGTACATTTCAAAAATACAATGTCAAATTAACAAGGTACACCAACACCAACCAACCTCCTTGAGGTTAAAAAATACACGATAATAATGGTGTTGTGGTAACTTGACACACAAAACGAAAAAAAATATTATGGAGATCACAAGAAAAAAAACAAAAAAACAGGAGATCTTGATTAAAAAAAGAAAAGAAAAAAAGATCACTATAAAAAAAAAAATTGAAACATTATTATGGAGATCTGGCTTAAAAAAATAAAAAGATTATTCAGGAGATCACGAGAAATAATAAAGAAATCAGTTTGTCAGAACTGTGTGAATATCAGCAGCAAAACAACTTCATTATTCTAGCATTATAAAGAAAAAGAGAATGTGCTGCATTAAAAGATTAAAAAATTAGCAGCGTGACAAATGTGCTATCTCCATTACGAACGCTAGTTTTACCAGACCAAACATTTCCGTCTTGTACTTGATTCAGAGCATGCGCAGAATTTTGTGCGTCGGAATTGTCTACACACGCTCGGAATTTACGAAAACTGATTTTGTTGTCGGAAAATTTGAGATCCAGCTCTCAAATTTTTGTTGTCGGAAATTCCGACAGCAAATGTCCGATGGAGCCTACACATGGTCGGAATTTCCGACAACAAGCTCCCATCGAACATTTGTTGTCGGAAATTCAGAGCGTGTGTCTGGACTGGCCCGTGACATGTGCGCTGCCTACTAGTAATACAATGAACTTGCCACTTACTACTGCGTGTAGTACCACCACACTAGCATCCCTTTTTATACCTGTAAAAATAAACGTCCCGGTTTGACTTGAATGCCCCTCGTATAAGATTTGGAAGCAACTGGGTACTAGCAGGTACATCAAATATTTATGCAAAGACTGCAATTAGCTAAAGTATAATATTCAATCCAGGGTTGAGTATCTAACCCTAATATCCATGTTTCTTGAAATCATAAAAAAAAAAGACTGTTTAAATAAAACAAGCATATTGTCTACCTTACTATATATCCACAGCTAACTGTAGGGACCAGCGGAGGAAAGGAGATCATGTCTCTCGAACAATGAAGAGCCTCTTCTTAAACCGTCTGCACCCCCTTTCACCCTATAGTTATTTTGCTAAATTTAGCTACAACAGATAAACAAAACACAGCGGAAAATGACCAAAGTGAATTTTAGCGAATTATGAGGCTCGGTGCTTCCCATCTAACTCTGCTGCCTTAGGCCCTGACCCACAAGTGCCATTATGACAAATATAGTCCTGATGATAAAAATTTGCTCAACAAATTCTAAATATTATGTTATTAGAAAACTAAAAAAAAAAAAGATATAAATGTATATATAATATTGTATGAATGGAAATAGTCTTTCAAGACCTCTGTACCTTTCTCTATTGCTGAGAGCAGGTCTACCACATTTGTAAAAAGACAATGATTTACTTTCAGTATCTTTATAAAATAAATTCCCACACCAGCTCAATCAGACGTGGATTAATATTTCACTATTTCATTTTACCTCCTCATTGCACTGCCAGTAAATAAAGTTAGCAATTATTTCCTGAAACAAAAAAAGCTTAAAAAACTGCTCAGAGAGTCAGCACCATGGCATTGAAACAGTTACGGTATGTCATAGAAGGCTATTTAAACGTTGACATAATATTCTAAGCCCAGTTTAAACCAGTTAAGCAACAAAATTTCCTGTGTAACGGTCCTATCACACCTTTGTTGTGAAGTGCTTCACTGCACGATCGTTAATGCAAATTATGCTGCATGTTAACATGGGTTGCGTTACGGCAGCCCGGTGCACTATAAACCGGACCTAACCCTTTTTCTCGGCTAGTGCTTTACTGTGCATCGTAGTGCACTGCAAATCAGGTCTATTGCCTTAGAGCATTGATGTGCCATTGTATGTGTAGCCATCTCAGAGATATGTGTTATGCTGCTTGATGGGCACTGCTGGGACAGTTAAAGGGCAAAAATTTACAAACCTATTACAGGACAATTTTATGGTCCAGTTTATTGAGGCCCCAACTAGGAATGATGCTCTGTTGGACCTGGTAATCTCAAACCATGCAGAGCGTATTACTAATGTTCAGATAAAGGAACACCTGGGTAGCAGTGATCATAACATGATTTCATTTGATGTTAGCTGTAAGCAAGAAATACATACGGGAAAGATAAAACCACTTAACTTCAAGAGAGCAAATTTTCCAAGGATGAGGGCTGCTCTCCAGGACTTAGACTGGGAGGGAATATTGGCATCGATAAACACAGAACAAAAATGGGAATTCTTCAAAAAGACTGTTTGGGACCTCACTGCAAAGTATATTCCCATGGGCAATAAGTTTAAAAGGCTAAAAATAAAACCAATGTGGCTCACGGTAAAAGTTAAAAAAGCTATAAACAATAAGAAAAGAGCTTTTAAAAAATATAAAAATTAAGGAACACTAGTGTCGTTTAAATGTTACAAAGAATATAACAGAATATGTAAAAAGGAAATCAAGGATGCAAAAATTCAAAACGAACGACAGATTGCAAAAAATAGTAGGACAAACCCCCAAAAATTCTTCAAATATATTAATAGTAAAAAGGTCAGGTCTGAGCATGTAGGCCCTTTACAAAATAATCTAGAGTGGGTGACTGGGGACAAAGAGAAGGCTAATTTATTAAATACTTTCTTCAGCTCTGTGTATACAAAGGAGCATGGGGGAGCCCATGTTCATAATGGGGGTGGTAGTGACACAGCCCCAAATAATCTACAATGGCTCAAAAGTGATATGGTCCAGAAATATTTAGACAGAATAAAGGTGAATAAAGCACCTGGATCTGATGGCATACACCCACGGATCCTAAAAGAATTGAGCTCTGTAATTCCAAAGCCATTGTATCTAATTTTTATGGACTCATTATTGATGGTAATAGTACCTCTGAATTGGCGCAGGGCGAACGTGGTGCCTATATTTAAAAAGGGAACAAAGTCTTTACCAAGTAACTATAGACCTGTTAGTTTAACTTCTATAGTTGGGAAGATACTGGAGCATTTAATAAAAGACCACTTAGACGAGTTCTTGCTGGAAAAAAAACATTTAAGCAACAGACCGCATGGATTCATGAAAGACAGAACTTGTCAGACAAACCTGATTTCTTTTTATGAATAGGTAAGTAAAATCTTGGACAGAGGGGTGGCGGTGGACGTGGCATACTTGGATTTTGCAAAAATGTTCGATACAGTTCCGCACACACGGCTCATGTGTAAGTTAAAGTCTACAGGCTTGGAAATATCAGTTTGTAAATGGATTGGAAATTGGCTAAAATACAGAATTCAGAGAGTAGTGGTTAATGATTCTTACTCTGAATGGTCTAAGGTTATCAGTGGTGTACCCCAAGGTTCAGTGTTGGGACCCTTATTTTTTAATATCTTTATAAATGATATTGGGTCTGGGATCAAAAGTAAAATTTCTGTCTTTGCAGATAACACCAAGCTATGCAGTGGAATAACGTCCTTACAAGATGTCTCCAGTTTACAAGCCGACCTCAATGCACTGTCTAATTGGGCGACTATGTGTCAGATGAGGTTTAATGTTGAAAAATGTAAAGTTATGCACTTGGGGGCTAAGAATATGAATGCATCATACATTCTAGGGGGAGTACAACTGGGGGAATCCATAGTGGAGAAGGATCTGGGGGACTTGGTAGATCATAAGCTCAATAATGGCATGCAATGCCAAGCTGCGGTTTCCAAAGTGAGAAAAGTCCTTTCTTGTATTAAGAGAGGTATGGACTCCAGAGAGAGATATAATTTTGTCCCTGTTCAAATCATTAGTAAGACCTCATGTGGAATATGCAGTTCAGCTTTGGGCACCAGTTCTCAAAAAGGATATCGGGGAACTGGAGAAAGTGCAGAGAAGGGCAACCAAACTGATAAGAGGCATGGAGGAGCTCAGCTATGAGGAAATATTAGAGGAACTCAATTTATTCACTCTGGAGAAGAGGAGATTAAGGGGGAATATGATAAACATGTACAAATATATAAGGGGTCCATATAGTGAAATTGGTGTCGAGGTATTCACTTTGCGGTCAATTCAGAGACACGGGGCACTCTTTACGTCTAGAGGAAAAGAGATTTCATCTCCAAATACGGAAAGGTTACTTCGCAGTAAGAGCTGTGAAAATGTGGAATAGACTCCCTCCAGAGGTGGTTCTGGCCAGCTCAGTAGATTGCTTTCAGAAAGGTCTGGATACTTTCCTAGATGTACATAATATAACTGGGTACTAACATTTATAGGTTAAGTTGATCCAGGGAAAATCCGATTGCCTCTTGGAGGATCAGGAAGGAATTTTTCCCCTGCTGTAGCAAATTGGAGTATGCTCTGCTGGGGTTTTTCGCCTTTCTCTGGATCAACTGTGGGTATAGAAATGGGATTGTACGATATTTTTTATTTTATTTATTAATTTTTTTATGGTTGAACTGGATGGACTTGTGTCTTTTTTCAACCTGACTAACTATGTAATTATGTAACTATGTGTATGTATGAAACAGAAATATGTTTTAGTTCACAACATGTGCTACAATGGCTGGTTCCTTCTCTCTCGACTTATTGAAGATACCTGACCCTATTGGAATGAAGTCCATGCCTAGGACGCAACGTGTATGGGGATCAGGAGCCAGACCCTTTGATTGTATCCTGCGGCCGCTCTGAGAGATATTGAAGCCAGTTGGGATTGCGAGACTTGTCTAATTTACCAGCACAGTTGAGTGCCAGCGATGTGAGTGCAATACCTTTTATATTTCTTTGGAATAAATGTTTTATACAGAGAGCACTAAATATATTTTATTTACATGTACCAATATATGTTTACCTGTGTCTGTGGGACGAGGAGCTGAAGATAGAGAGTGGAATACACGCCTGGTTTTATTCCCTTTAGGAAACTGCTTGCTATGACCCGCTGGTGAAACAGGGGTCTTAGTGTGAGGTGAGCAGCCAATCTACACATTGGTGGTGAAATACTTTTTTTTGTACTGTATGTGTGTTTTTTTTAGATTACAGTTGCGCTGCATAGTGATGAGCCGAACACCCCCGGGTTCGGTTCGCACCAGAACCCGCGAACGGACCGAAAGTTCGCACGAACATTAGAACCCTATTAAATACAATGGATGCGAACGTTCGGATTCTAAAGTGCTAATTATAACGACTATTATCCATGTTATTGTCCGAAACAGAGTTTGGGAACTCGGCTTCTGCACCAGGGGACATGTATCAATGCAAAAAGAAGTTTTAAAAACGGACGTTTTCCGGGAGCAGTCATTTTAATGATGCATAAAGTGAAAAAAAAAAAGTCAAATATTCCTTTAAATATTGTACCTGGGGGGTGTCTAAAGTATGCCTGTGAAGTGCCACGTGTTTCCCGTGTTTAGAACTGTCCCTGCACAAAATAACATTTCTAAAGGGAAAAAAGTCATTTAAAACTGCTTGCGGCTTTAATGCAATGTCTGGTCCCGGTAATATGGATGAAAATCTTTAGGAAAAATGGCATAGCTACCCCATCAACCCCCCCCCCCACCCTACCCCAGCCCATTACCAGCCCCTTTGGGTCTTGTATGGATATTAAGGGGAACCCCGCACACAAAATAAAAAAGGACCTATATACTCTGAACAGCCATATACAGGCGGTGCATACAAGACAGGGACTGTAGGTTTGTTCTTATGTAGAATCTGTTTATAATTTTGAACAGCTGCATTG
This sequence comes from Rana muscosa, assembly GCA_029206835.1. NCBI lineage: Eukaryota > Metazoa > Chordata > Amphibia > Anura > Ranidae > Rana > Rana muscosa. Next base: position 1,130,111,108 of record CM055116.1, read on the forward strand.
TTTAAGTGGAGCTCCATGGCAAATTCCTTTTTTTTAGCTTTTTGTAAAACATAGGGAACGGTTATCACCCCTGTCACATTTTTTTTGCTGTCTGTGCCCCTGTTCAGAACATTTCACCTCACTTTGCGTCCCAATGACAACTGTTTTTGAAATGTGGTGTTTTTATTGAAACAAGGATTGGTGATAAAGCATCAGTAGAGAGGAGACACCTTTCTCCCATATTAATTCTTAAAGGAGAGAATTTTCCTTCCAAGGGGTAGATTTCCTCTCACTTCCTGTTGTCTTCTTCCGTTTGCAAGTAGTAGTAGTTTGTAAGTTGGATGTTTGAAAGTAGGGACCTTCCGTATATACTCTGCAGAAATTGGCCCCTTAGGTGTTGGTGTTGGCACAACACTGAAAGCACTCACAGTTATTATTGGTGGGTGCTGGAACGCCCTGCTGTCAAGTATAATATCAGGAATTGTAATAACATATAATTGTTGATCAGTGGTAGTAAAAATTGGGCCTTTGATGGTGGTGCTGGTGCCACAACACTGTAAGGCCTGACAGTTACTCTTGGTGGGCGCAGCAATGGTCCCTGCTGTGAATTATTAGATCAATAATTATAATTGCATGCCCCTGTTGAACAGGGGCTGAAAAATTGGGCCTTTGGTGGTGGTGGTGGTGGTGATGGTGGTGCTGGTGCCACAACACTGTAAGGCCTGACAGTTACTCTTGGTGGGCGCAGCAATGGGCCCTGCTGTGAATTATTAGATCAATAATTATAATTGCATGCCCCTGTTGAACAGGGGCTGAAAAATTGGGCCTTAGGCACTGGTGGCACAACACTGCAACCCCTCACAGATACTGTACTTGGAGCACAGCAATGAGGCCTGTTGCAAAGTATTGCATCAAAATTTTTAATTACACGCCCCTGTTAACCACTTAAGCCCCGGACCATTTCGGGCCATTAGGACCAAGCCTGTTTTTGGGATTCGGCACTGCGCTGCTTTAACTGTAAATTGTGCGGACATGCAATGTTGTACCCAAATGAAATTTGCGTCCTTTTCTTCCCACAAATAGAGCTTTCTTTTAATGGTATTTGATTGCCTCTGCGATTTTTTTTTTTGCGATATAAATGGAAAAAGAACGAAAATTTTGAAAAAAAAAGATATTTTCTACTTTTTGTTATAAGAAAAATCGAATAAACTCAATTTTAGTCATACATTTAGGCCAAAATGTATTCAGCCACATGTCTTTAGTAAAAAAAATGTCAATAAGCGTATATTTATTGGTTTGCGCAAAAGTTATAGCGTTTACAAACTAGGGTACATTTTCTGAAATTTACACAGCTTTAAATTTATGACTGCCTATCTCATTTCTTGAGGTGCTAAAATGGCAGGGCAGTACAAAACCCCCCCAAATGACCCCATTTTGGAAAGTAGACACCCCAGGGAAATTGCTGAGAGGCATGTTGAGCCCATTGAATATTTATTTTTTTTGTCCCAAGTGATTGAATAATGACAAAAAAAAAATAAAAAATTACAAAAAGTTGTCACTAAATGATATATTGCTCACACATGCCATGGTTATATGTGGAATTGCACCCCAAAATACATTCTGCTGCTTCTCCTGAGTACGGGGATACCACATGTGTGGGACTTTTTAGGAGCCTAGCCACGTACGGGACCCCGGAAACCAAGCACCGCCTTCAGGATTTCTAAGGGCGCAAATTTTTGATTTCACTCCTCACTACCTATCACAGTTTCGAAGGCCATAAAATGCCAAAATAGCACAAAACCCCCCCCAAATGACCCCATTTTGGAAAGTAGACACCCCAAGCTATTTACTGAGAGGCATGTTCAGTCCATGGAATATTTTATATTTTGCCACAAGTTGCGGGAATATGACAAACTTTTTTTTTTTTGCACAAAGTTGTCACTAAATGATATATTGCTCACACATGCCATGGGCATATGTGAAATTACACCCCAAAATACATTCTGCTGCCTCTCCTGAGTACGGGGATACCACATGTGTGGGACTTATTGGGAGCCTAGCCGCGTACGGGACCCCAAAAACCAAGCACCGCCTTCAAGGTTTCTAAGGGCATAAATTTTTGATTTCACTCCTCACTACCTATCACAGTTTTGAAGGCCATAAAATGCCAAGATGGCACAAAACCCCCCCAAATGACCCCATTTTGGAAAGTAGACACCCCAAGCTATTTGCTGAGAGGCATGTTGACCCCATTGAATATTTTTTTTTTTTGTCCCAAATGATTGAATAATGACAAAAAGAAAAAAAAAATGTACAAAAAGTTGTCACTAAATGATATATTGCTCACACATGCCATGGTTATATGTGGAATTGCACCCCAAAATACATTCTGCTGCTTTTCCTGAGTACGGGGATACCACATGTGTGGGACTTTTTGGGAGCCTAGCCGCGTACAGGGCCCCAAAAACCAAGCACTGCGAACGCTGCAGTTATGTGTGTTGTGTTTGGTAAGTGACAGTGATCGATCGATACTGCACTTGGGTGGGCTGGGCTGGGCTGGGCTGGGCGGAGGGGCTAAACGCAGGCGCTAGCAGGTATCTGGGCTGATCCCGCTAACACTGCGTTTTTGGGAACCCTAAACCGCTGGGGATGCTAGTATAGATCTGATCAGATCTGATCAGATACTATACCACTAAGGGGGGTGTATGCTTTGCGCGTGGGTGTTAGCGTTACTGTCACTAACCTAACACTGCCTGGGGTGACGCAGACCCTCTCTGGCGCTAAAACCTAATTGATCTCACCCGCCGGGCGATCAGGGGGGTTAAACCTTTATTGGGTTATATACGGCGGGTGCCCTGATGCTATAAAAAGCAAACTAATCAACCAGCGTCACCCGTAACCTTTATATGGTGATCACTGGTGAAAGGGTTAACTAGGGGCAATCAGGGGGTTAAAATCTTTATTAGGTTAAATATGGGGGTACCTGACACTATATAAAAACCTGACGGGTAACCTAAATAACTAAATAACTTACTGGCTAACCAGTGACACCAGTGACGCTTATACGGCGATCACTGGTGAAAGGGTTAACTCTAGGGGCAATCAGGGGGTTAAAATAATATATGGGGGTACCTGACACTAATAAAAACCTGCGGCGAACCTAAAAAAAAATAACTGCCTATCTAAAACACCAGCGACACGAATACAGCGATCGGAAAAACAATCGCTTAGTGACGCTGAAGTTAGGGGGTGAAAGGGTTACCTGGGGGGTGATCAAGGGGTTAAACCTTTATTAGGGGGGGTTAGGGGGCTACCCTGGACCTAAAGGGGCCTAATCCTAACTGCCCTGCAACTTTTTACAATCACAGATGACACTAAATGCAGTGATCAGTAAAATAAATGATCACTGCAATCAGTGACACTGTGATTGGGGGCTTTGGGGTGACCTGGGGGGTGATCTGGGGGTGACTGGGGGGTGATTTGTGTGCCTATGTGTACCTACGTGTCAGTGGACTGTTAGTGCACTAACCTGCTTCCTCTCTGCTCGGCGCCGGGAACGGAAAGACCGCGGCGAGGGAGATGACATCACTTCCTCCAGCCTTGTTTACATCACATGGCGGAGGAAGCATTTTCATTGGCCGGGAGCGATCGCGAGGGGGGGGCGGAATCGAGCGCCCCCCCCCTCATGCCTGATCGCTCCCGAACACTTAACGGCCGCTCACTGCAGTGAAGGGGGGTCCGGATGGACCCCCCAACTGCACAAAGGCGATCACGTAGATCTACGTGATTCTGCCTGTCCGTGCCATTCTGCCGACGTAAATCGGCGGTGGGCGGTCGTTAAGTGGTTAAACAGGGGCTGAAAAATTGGGCCTTAGCCACTGGTGGCGTCACCCATAAACCAAAATGATCTTCCAAGCTATCATCGTTAATCGTATCATTGAGGAGGAGGAGGAGGATAGCCAGTCAACATAACAGCACAGGCACTCAGCATCAGCATCAGTCTTGAAGGGATGTGACATTTTAAAATCAATTAGTCTGTTATATCAGCATCTGGTGTGTGGTAGCTGGTGGTGATCCAAGACTGGTTCATCTTAATGAAAGTCAGTCGATCAACCGAGTCGGTGGACAGGCGCACCCTGTGATCCGTGACAAATCCTCCAGCAGCACTGAATGTGCGTTCTGAAAGAACGCTGGATGCAGGACAGGCCAGTAGCTCAATTGCATACTGTGCAAGCTCTGGCCAGTGATCCATCCTCAAGACCCAGTAAGCCAGAGGATTTTCGGTGGGGAAGGTGTCCAAGTCTGACCTTGCCCCTAGGTATTCCTGGACCATGTATATCAGACGCTGGCGATGGTTGCTGGAACCGATCATACTTTGGGGCTGCGGACTAAAGAATTGTCTGAACGCATCGGTCAGACGGCCACCTTCCCCACCGCTCCTTCTTTGACTGCCCGAAGCCTCAGCAACTCATTGTCCAGGACTAGTGATGAGCCGAACACCCCCGGGTTCGGTTCGCACCAGAACCCGCGAACGGACCGAAAGTTCGTACGAACATTAGAACCCTATTAAATACAATGGATGCGAACGTTCGAATTCTAAAGTGCTAATTATAACGACTATTATGCATGTTATTGTCCTAAAAAGGGTTTGGGAACCCGGGTTCTTCACCAGGGGACATGTATCATTGCAAAAAGAAGTTTTAAAAACGGTCGTTTTTCGGGAGGAGTCATTTTAATGATGCATAAAGTGAAAAAAAAAAAGTCAAATATTCCTTTAAATATCGTACCTGGGGGGTGTCTAAAGTATGCCTGTGAAGTGCCACGTGTTTCCCGTGTTTAGAACTGTCCCTGCACAAAATGACACTTCTAAAGGAAAAAAAAAGCCATTTAAAACTGCTTGCGGCTTTAATGTAATGTCTGGTCCCGGTAATATGGATGAAAATCTTTAAGAAAAATGGCATAGCTACCCCATGACCCCCCCCTACCCCAGCCCATTACCAGCCCCTTTGGGTCTTGTATGGATATTAAGGGGAACCCCGCACATAAAATAAAAAAGGCCCTATATACTCTGAACAGCCGTATACAGGCGGTGCATACAAGACAGGGACTGTAGGTTTGTTCTTATGTAGAATGTGTTTGTAATTTTGAACAGGTACATTGTTTAAGTGTAGCTCCAGCCCAAAAATCTATTTTTAAACTTTTTGGAAAACATAGGTAAGGGTTATCACCCCTGTAACATTTGTTTTGCTGTCTGTGCCCCTGTTCAGAACATTTCACCTCACTTTCCGTCCCAATGACAACTGTTTTTGAAATGTGGTGTTTTTCTTGAAACAAGGATTGGTGATAAAGCATCAGTACAGAGGAGACACCTTTCTCCCATATTAATTCTTACAGGAGAGAATTTTCCTTCCTAGGGGTAGATTTCCTCTCACTTCCTGTTTTCTTCTTGCGTTTGCAAGTAGGAGTCGTTTGTAAGTTGGATGTTTGAAAGTAGGGACCTGCCGTATATACTCTGCAGAAATAGGCCCCTTAGTTGTTGGTGTTGGCACAACACTGTAAGCACTCACAGTTACTCTTGGTTGGTGCTGGAACGCCCTGCTGTCAACTATTATATCAGGAATTGTAATTACATATAATTGTTGAACAGTGGTAGTAAAAATTGGGCCTTTGATGGTGGTGCTGGTGCCACAACACTGTAAGCCCTGACAGTTACTCTTGGTGGGTGCAGCAATGGGCCCTGCTGTGAATTATTAGATCAAGAATTGTAATTGCATGCCCCTGTTGAACAGGGGCTGAAAAATTGGGCCTTTCGTGGTGGTGGTGGTGGTGGTGGTGTTGCCACAACACTGTAAGCCCTCAGAGTTACTCTTGGTGGGTGCAGGAATGGGCCTTGCTGTGAATTATTAGATCAAGAATTGTAATTACATGCCCCTTTTGAACAGGGGCTGAAAAATTGGGCCTTTCGTGGTGGTGGTGGTGGTGGCGTTGCCACAACACTGTAAGCCCTCAGAGTTACTCTTGGTGGGTGCAGCAATGGGCCCTGCTGTGAATTATTAGATCAAGAATTGTAATTAAATGCCCCTGTTGAACAGGGGCTGAAAAATTGGGCCTTAGGCACTGGTGGCACAACACTGCAACCCCTCACAGATACTGTACTTGGAGCACAGCAATGAGCCCTGTTGCAAAGTATTGCTTCAAAAATTGTAATTACACGCCCCTGTTAAACAGGGGCTGAAAAATTGGGCCTTAGGCACTGGTGGCACAACACTGCAACCCCTCACAGATACTGTACTTGGAGCACAGCAATGAGCCCTGTTGCAAAGTATTGCTTCAAAAATTGTAATTACACGCCCCTGTTAAACAGGGGCTGAAAAATTGGGCGTTAGGCACTGGTGGCGGCACCCATAAACAAAAATGATCTTCCAAGCTATCATCATCAATCGTATCTAGTGATGAGCCGAACACCCCCGGGTTCGGTTCGCACCAGAACCCGCGAACGGACCGAAAGTTCGAACGAACATTAGAACCCTATTAAATACAATGGATGCGAACGTTCGAATTCTAAAGTGCTAATTATAACAACTATTATGCATGTTATTGTCATAAATAGGGTTTGGGAACCCGGGTTGTGCACCAGGGGACATGTATCAATGCAAAAAGAAGTTTTAAAAACGGTCGTTTTTCGGGAGCAGTCATTTTAATGATGCATAAAGTGAAAAAAAAAAGTCAAATATTCCTTTAAATATCGTACCTGGGGGGTGTCTAAAGTATGCCTGTGAAGTGCCACGTGTTTCCCGTGTTTAGAACTGTCCCTGCACAAAATGACACTTCTAAAGGAAAAAAAAGCCATTTAAAACTGCTTGCGGCTTTAATGTAATGTCTGGTCCCGGTAATATGGATGAAATTCTTTAAGAAAAATGGCATAGCTACCCCATGACCCCCCCCCTACCCCAGCCCATTACCAGCCCCTTTGGGTCTTGTATGGATATTAAGGGGAACCCCGCACATAAAATAAAAAAGGCCCTATATACTCTGAACAGCCGTATACAGGCGGTGCATACAAGACAGGGACTGTAGGTTTGTTCTTATGTAGAATCTGTTTGTAATTTTGAACAGGTACATTGTTGAAGTGCAGCTCCAGCCCAAAAATCTATTTTTAAACTTTTTGGGAAACATAGGTAAGGGTTATCACCCCTGTAACATTTGTTTTGCTGTCTGTGCCCCTGTTCAGAACATTTCACCTCACTTTCCGTCCCAATGACAACTGTTTTTGAAATGTGGTGTTTTTCTTGAAACAAGGATTGCTGATAAAGCATCAGTACAGATGAGACCCCTTTCTCCCATATTTATTCTTACAGGAGAGAATTTTCCTTTCTAGGGGTAAATTTCCTCTCACTTCCTGTTGTCTTCTTTCGTTTGCAAGTAGGAGTCGTTTGTAAGTTGGATGTTTGAAAGTAGGGACCTGCCGTATATACTCTGCAGAAATAGGCCCCTTAGTTGTTGGTGTTGGCACAACACTGTAAGCACTCAGTTACTCTTGGTTGGTGCTGGAACGCCCTGCTGTCAACTATTATATCAGGAATTTTAATTACATATAATTGTTGAACAGTGGTAGTAAAAATTGGGGCTTTGATGGTGGTGCTGGTGCCACAACACTGTAAGCCCTGACAGTTACTCTTGGTGGGTGCAGCAATGGGCCCTGCTGTGAATTATTAGATCAAGAATTGTAATTACATGCCCCTTTTGAACAGGGGCTGAAAAATTGGGCCTTTCGTGGTGGTGGTGGTGGTGGCGTTGCCACAAGACTGTAAGCCCTCAGAGTTACTCTTGGTGGGTGCAGCAATGGACCCTGCTGTGAATTATTAGATCAAGAATTGTAATTGCATGCCCCTGTTGAACAGGGGCTGAAAAATTGGGCCTTAGGCACTGGTGGCACAACACTACAACCCCTCACAGATACTGTACTTGGAGCACAGCAATGAGCCCTGTTGCAAAGTATTGCTTCAAAAATTATAATGACACGCCCCTGTTAAACAGGGGCTGAAAAATTGGGCCTTAGGCACTGGTGCCACAACACTCCAACCCCTCACAGATACTGTACTTGGAGCACAGCAATGAGCCCTATGGCAAATTATTGCTAAAAAAATTGTAATTACACGCCCCTGTAAAACAGGGGCTGAAAAATTGGGCCTTAGCCACTGGTGGCGGCACCCATAAACAAAAATGATCTTCCAAGCTATCATCATCAATCGTATCATTGAGGACTCGGAGGAGGAGGATAGCCAGTCAACATAACAGCACAGGCACTCAGCATCAGCATCAGTCTTGAAGGGATGTGACATGTTAAAATCAATTAGTCTGTTATATCAGCATCAGGTGTGTGGTAGCTGGTGGTGATCCAAGACTGGTTCATCTTGATGAAAGTCAGTCGATCAACCGAGTCGGTGGACAGGCGCACCCTGTGATCCGTGACAAATCCTCCAGCAGCACTGAATGTGCGTTCCGAAAGAACGCTGGATGCAGGACAGGCCAGTAGCTCAATTGCATACTGTGCAAGCTCTGGCCAGTGATCCATCCTCAAGACCCAGTAAGCCAGAGGATTTTCGGTGGGGAAGGTGTCCAAGTCTGACCTTGCCCCTAGATATTCCTGCACCATGTTTATCAGACGCTGGCGATGGTTGCTGGAACCGATCATACTTTGGGGCTGCGGACTAAAGAATTGTCTGAACGCATCGGTCAGACGGCCACCTTCCCCACCGCTCCTTCTTTGACTGGCCGAAGCCTCAGCAACTCGTTGTCCAGGACCAGGAGTTTGTAACCTCCCAGTCTCTGGGAACGCGTTGCACAGACCTTTCTGCAAGGCCTCCCGGAGTTGTCTCATCCTCTGCTCCCTCTGCGACGGTAACATAAGGTCCGCAACCTTACCCTTGTACCGTGGATCAAGGAGAGTGGCCAGCCAGTAATGGTCCCTCTCCTTGATCCGAAGAATACGAGGATCCTTCCGCAGACTTTGCAGGATCAGGGAGGCCATGCAGCGTAGGTTTGCTGAGGCATTCGCTCCGGAGTCCTCTGGGTCACTAAGGACGACATGATCCGCAGCCACCTCCTCCCAGCCACGTACAAGTCCACTGGTTTCTTGGGACTGTAAATCATCCCTAAAAGACTGCTGCTGATGATGCTGAGTGCCAGCCTCCACCTCCATGCTGACACAATCCTCCTCCTCCTCCTCCTCCTCCTCCTCCTCCTCTTCCTGTGCGATGGGTGGGACAGAAGGAACACTGTCTGGGTAAAGGGGGCCTTGAGAGGCAAGGAAGTCCTCCTCTTCCTGCCTCTGTTCTGCCTCAAGTGCCCTGTCCATTATTCCACGCAGCGTGTGCTCCAACAGGTGGACAAGAGGTACAGTGTCACTGATGCATGCACTGTCACTGCTCACCATCCTCGTGGCCTCCTCAAATGGTGCCAGGACAGTGCATGCATCCCTGATCATGCCCCACTGGCGTGGAGAAAAAAAACCAAGCTCCCCTGACCCTGTCCTGGTGCCGTAGTCGCACAGGTACTCATTGATGGCCCTCTGCTGCGTGTGCAGCCGCTGCAGCATGGCCAACGTTGAGTTCCACCTGGTGGGCATGTCACATATAAGGCGGTTCTTGGGCAGGTTCAACTCCTTTTGCAGCTCAGCCAGGCGAGCACTGGCATTATAAGATCTGCGGAAATGCACACAGACTTTCCTGGCCTGCCTCAGGACATCCTGTAAGCCCGGGTACCTGCCCAAGAACCGCTGCACCACCAGGTTAAGGACGTGAGCCACACAGGGCACATGGGTCAGTTGTCCCTGTCGGAGGGCGGAGAGGAGGTTGGTGCCATTGTCGCAAACCACCATTCCTGGCTTAAGCTGGCGTGGCGTCAACCACCTCTCGGCCTGGCCCTGCAGAGCAGACAGGACCTCTGCCCCAGTGTGGCTTCTGTCCCCCAAACACACCAGCGCAAGCACGGCATGGCATCTTTTTGCCTGCGTACTTGCGTAGCCCCGTGAACGGCTACGGAGCACCGCTGGTTCATAGGACAAACCACAGGAAGAGGCCATGGAGGAAGAAGAAGAGGAGGGGGTGGAGGAGAGAGGTGTGTCACAACCAGTAGTAGCATTTTGGAGGCGTGGCGGTGGGACAACCTCCAACACTACTGCACCTTGTCCTGCATCCTTCCCAGCTGCCAAAAGAGTGACCCAATGGGCCGTGAAAGAAAGGTAACGTCCCTGTCCATGCCTGCTGGACCATGAGTCAGCGGTAATATGCACCTTACCGCTGACCGCCCTGTCCAGCGAGGCCAAGACATTGCCTTCCACATGCCGGTAGAGAGCCGGAATAGCCTTCCGTGAGAAAAAGTGGCGTTTGGGAACCTGCCACTGAGGAACCGCACATTGCACAAACTCACGGAAGGGGGCCGAGTCTACCAACTGAAAAGGCAGCAGTTGAAGCGCTAGCAATTTAGCCAAGCTAGCATTCAACCGCTGGGCATGTGGATGGCTGGGAGTGAACTTCTTTCGACGGTCCAGCAGCTGGGGCAGGGAAATTTGCCTGCTAGAATCGGACGTCGGTGTACTGCTAGCAGAGTGGCCGCAAGTACTTGGCTGTGACACACCTAATTCTACACCTTCATTCCTCTCAGTGCATGTTTCAGAGAGGACTGAAGTTATAGTGGGGTTGGAGATCCCAGCTGATGCGGTGCAAGGAGAGGTCCGCTTTGTTCTTTGGTGTGGGTCTTTGAGGTAGGCTTGCCAACGAGCTGCATGGCAGGTCAACATATGTCTGGTCAGGCATGTGGTACCCAAGCGGCTGATGTTTTGGCCACGCGATATACGCTTGAGACATATGTTGCAAACAGCAGCTGTGCGATCTGATGCACTAGCCTCAAAAAAGGCCCACACCAAAGAACTTTTTGAATGACGGGCAGAGGCAGCGCCCTGCACAGGCGGAGCTCTGCGGTGTGATTCCGTCGGTGTACTGCCCTTACGCTGGCCACCAAAGGGCATCCTGCCTCGTTGGAGATGTGCCTCCTCCTCATCCTCCTCCTCCTCCTCTCTCCTATTAGGCACCCACGTGGAGTCAGTGACCTCATCATCACCTCCCTCCTCATCACTGGAGGCAATCTGGCAGTATGCTGCAGCTGCTGGAACATGACTGCCAGATTGGTGTCCTTCTTGAGCATCCCCTCTGTCTGCTCTCACGCTACTGCCTTCCTCTAGCTGGGTTTCATCATCAGACCCTTCGAAACGCTGGGCATCCTCCTGGAGCATGTACCCAACACTGTGCTGAAACAGTTCGGGGGACTCCTCAGGAGGAGGACATGGTGGGTCTAGGGAAGGAGTGACTGATGATGAGTCTGACATTGATACCAGGGAAGAGGACGCTTTGGCAGCTGCTTTTCCAGTACCCTGAGCCTGGGTGAGAGAGGATGAGGAGGAGGAGGAGGGCTTGGTCATCCACTCTACCAAGTCTTCGGCATGATGTGGCTCAACATGTCCAGCTGCCGAAAAGAAGGACAAGCGTGTCCCATGGCCATGTGCTGATGACAATGCACCGCGTCCACGACCAGCACTGTTGCCCCCAGACACAGAGCCTGCTTGCCCTCTTTTATTGCCTCCTGACTGTCTGCCTCTCCTTGTTTGCCTTCCAGACATTCTAATAGATGGCCTGCAGGGAGATGGGAAAAAAGCAATAAGGGCTACCTTCAGGTGTCCTTCTCTGTCCCTTGAAACAAGGACTTTGACAGTGAAAGAAACTGACACACTCTCCCTACCTACAGTTTTCTGTCCCTAGAAAAAATGTTTTTTTTAAGCACAATTTAGCACAAGGAGAATTACCTCACTGTCCTTCCAGGTCCCTGGAAACAAGGACTTTGACAGTGAAAGAAACTGACACACTCTCCCTACCTACAGTTTTCTGTCCCTAGAAAAAATGTTTTTTTTAAGCACAATTTAGCACAAGGAGAATTACCTCACTGTCCTTCCAGGTCCCTGGAAACAAGGACTTTGACAGTGAAAGAAACTGACACACTCTCCCTACCTACAGTTTTCTGTCCCTAGAAAAAATGTTTTTTTTTAAGCACAATTTAGCACAAGGAGAATTACCTCACTGTCCTTCCAGGTCCCTGGAAACAAGGACTTTGACAGTGAAAGAAACTGACACACTCTCCCTACCTACAGTTTTCTGTCCCTAGAATAAATGTTTTTTTTAAGCACAATATAGCACAAGGAGAATTCACTCACTGTCCTTCCAGGTCCCTGGAAACAAGGACTTTGACAGTGAAAGAAACTGACACACTCTCCCTACCTACAGTTTTCTGTCCCTAGAAAAAATGGTTTTTTTAAGCACAATTTAGCACAAGGAGAATTACCTCACTGTCCTTCCAGGTCCCTGGAAACAAGGACTTTGACAGTGAAAGAAACTGACACACTCTCCCTACCTACAGTTTTCTGTCCCTAGAAAAAATGTTTTTTTTAAGCACAATTTAGCACAAGGAGAATTACCTCACTGTCCTTCCAGGTCCCTGGAAACAAGGACTTTGACAGTGAAAGAAACTGACACACTCTCCCTACCTACAGTTTTCTGTCCCTAGAAAAAATGTTTTTTTTAAGCACAATTTAGCACAAGGAGAATTACCTCACTGTCCTTCCAGGTCCCTGGAAACAAGGACTTTGACAGTGAAAGAAACTGACACACTCTCCCTACCTACAGTTTTCTGTCCCTAGAAAAAATGTTTTTTTTAAGCACAATTTAGCACAAGGAGAATTACCTCACTGTCCTTCCAGGTCCCTGGAAACAAGGACTTTGACAGTGAAAGAAACTGACACACTCTCCCTACCTACAGTTTTCTGTCCCTAGAAAAAATGTTTTTTTTAAGCACAATATAGCACAAGGAGAATTCACTCACTGTCCTTCCAGGTCCCTGGAAACAAGGACTTTGACAGTGAAAGAAACTGACACACTCTCCCTACCTACAGTTTTCTGTCCCTAGAAAAAATGTTTTTTTTAAGCACAATTTAGCACAAGGAGAATTACCTCACTGTCCTTCCAGGTCCCTGGAAACAAGGACTTTGACAGTGAAAGAAACTGACACACTCTCCCTACCTACAGTTTTCTGTCCCTAGAAAAAATGTTTTTTTTAAGCACAATATAGCACAAGGAGAATTCACTCACTGTCCTTCCAGGTCCCTGGAAAAAAGGACTTTGACAGTGAAAGAAACTGACACACTCTCCCTACCTACAGTTTTCTGTCCCTAGAAAAAATGTTTTTTTTAAGCACAATTTAGCACAAGGAGAATTACCTCACTGTCCTTCCAGGTCCCTGGAAACAAGGACTTTGACAGTGAAAGAAACTGACACACTCTCCCTACCTACAGTTTTCTGTCCCTAGAAAAAATGTTTTTTTTAAGCACAATTTAGCACAAGGAGAATTACCTCACTGTCCTTCCAGGTCCCTGGAAACAAGGACTTTGACAGTGAAAGAAACTGACACACTCTCCCTACCTACAGTTTTCTGTCCCTAGAAAAAATGTTTTTTTTAAGCACAATATAGCACAAGGAGAATTCACTCACTGTCCTTCCAGGTCCCTGGAAACAAGGACTTTGACAGTGAAAGAAACTGACACACTCTCCCTACCTACAGTTTTCTGTCCCTAGAAAAAATGTTTTTTTTAAGCACAATTTAGCACAAGGAGAATTACCTCACTGTCCTTCCAGGTCCCTGGAAACAAGGACTTTGACAGTGAAAGAAACTGACACACTCTCCCTACCTACAGTTTTCTGTCCCTAGAAAAAATGTTTTTTTTAAGCACAATATAGCACAAGCTCAAAACACACTGACACTCTCCCTACCTATCCTTCTCTTTCCCTAAACTAAAGGAATCCAGGTTAAGCAAGAAAGAAATAAAAGTCACTGTCCCTGCCTATGCTGCTCTATCCCTGCTCCGGAACACACTACACTAGGCCGCCGTGCTGGCGGCCTTTTATAGTGTGGGGCGTGTACTAAACCCCCTCAGCAATAATTGGCCACAGGCATCCTGCCTGTGGCCAATCATTGCTCTCCTCGCTGCCGGCGCTGTGATTGGCCAAGCATGCGGGGTCACAGTGCATGCTTGGCCAATCACAGCGCCTGGATGACACTGCGATGGCGTAGTGCATTGTGGGCCGTTCGCGTCACTCGAATTTGGCGCGAACGGCCCAAATCGTTCGATCTTCGTCGAACGATCGAACAGCCGATGTTCGAGTCGAACGTATGTTCGACTCGAACACGAAGCTCATCCCTAATCGTATCATTGAGGACTCGGAGGAGGAGGATAGCCAGTCAACATAACAGCACAGGCACTCAGCATCAGCATCAGTCTTGAAGGGATGTGACATGATAAAATCAATTAGTCTGTTATATCAGCATCAGGTGTGTGGTAGCTGGTGGTGATCCAAGACTGGTTCATCTTGATGAAAGTCAGTCGATCAACCGAGTCGGTGGACAGGCGCACCCTGTGATCCGTGACAAATCCTCCAGCAGCACTGAATGTGCGTTCCGAAAGAACGCTGGATGCAGGACAGGCCAGTAGCTCAATTGCATACTGTGCAAGCTCTGGCCAGTGATCCATCCTCAAGACCCAGTAAGCCAGAGGATTTTCGGTGGGGAAGGTGTCCAAGTCTGACCTTGCCCCTAGATATTCCTGCACCATGTTTATCAGACGCTGGCGATGGTTGCTGGAACCGATCATACTTTGGGGCTGCGGACTAAAGAATTGTCTGAACGCATCGGTCAGACGGCCACCTTCCCCACTGCTCCTTCTTTGACTGGCCGAAGCCTCAGCAACTCGTTGTCCAGGACCAGGAGTTTGTAACCTCCCAGTCTCTGGGAACGCGTTGCACAGACCTTTCTGCAAGGCCTCCCGGAGTTGTCTCATCCTCTGCTCCTTCTGCGACGGTAACATAAGGTCCGCAACCTTACCCTTGTACCGTGGATCAAGGAGAGTGGCCAGCCAGTAATGGTCCCTCTCCTTGATCCGAAGAATACGAGGATCCTTCCGCAGACTTTGCAGGATCAGGGAGGCCATGCAGCGTAGGTTAGCTGAGGCATTCGGTCCGGAGTCCTCTGGGTCACTAAGGACGACATGATCCGCAGCCACCTCCTCCCAGCCACGTACAAGTCCACGGGTTTCTTGGGACTGTAAATCATCCCTAAAAGACTGCTGCTGTTGATGCTGCTGAGTGCCAGGCTCCACCTCCATGCTGACACAATCCTCCTCCTCCTCCTCCTCCTCGTCCTCTTCCTGTGCGATGGGTGGGACAGAAGGAACACTGTCTGGGTAAAGGGGGCCTTGAGAGGCAAGGAAGTCCTCCTCTTCCTGCCTCTGTTCTGCCTCAAGTGCCCTGTCCATTATTCCACGCAGCGTGTGCTCCAACAGGTGGACAAGAGGTACAGTGTCACTGATGCATGCACTGTCACTGCTCACCATCCTCGTGGCCTCCTCAAATGGTGCCAGGACAGTGCATGCATCCCTGATCATGCCCCACTGGCGTGGAGAAAAAAAACAAGCTCCCCTGACCCTGTCCTGGTGCCGTAGTCGCACAGGTACTCATTGATGGCCCTCTGCTGCGTGTGCAGCCGCTGCAGCATGGCCAACGTTGAGTTCCACTTAGTGGGCATGTCACAAGGCGGTTCTTGGGCAGGTTCAACTCCTTTTGCAGCTCAGCCAGGCGAGCACTGGCATTATAAGATCTGCGGAAATGCACACAGACTTTCCTGGCCTGCCTCAGGACATCCTGTAAGCCCGGGTACCTGCCCAAGAACCGCTGCACCACCAGGTTAAGGACGTGAGCCACACAGGGCACATGGGTCAGTTGTCCCTGTCGGAGGGCGGAGAGGAGGTTGGTGCCATTGTCGCAAACCACCATTCCTGGCTTAAGCTGGCGTGGCGTCAACCACCTCTCGGCCTGCCCCTGCAGAGCAGACAGGACCTCTGCCCCAGTGTGGCTTCTGTCCCCCAAACACACCAGCGCAAGCACGGCATGGCATCTTTTTGCCTGCGTACTTGCGTAGCCCCTTGAACGCCTACGGAGCACCGCTGGTTCAGAGGACAAAGCACAGGAAGAGGCCATGGAGGAAGAAGAAGAGGATGGGGTGGAGGAGAGAGGTGTGTCACAACCAGTAGTAGCATTTTGGAGGCGTGGCGGTGGAACAACCTCCAACACTACTGCACCTTGTCCTGCATCCTTCCCAGCTGCCAAAAGAGTGACCCAATGGGCCGTGAAAGAAAGGTAACGTCCCTGTCCATGCCTGCTGGACCATGAGTCAGCGGTAATATGCACCTTACCGCTGACCGCCCTGTCCAGCGAGGCCAAGACATTGCCTTCCACATGCCGGTAGAGAGCCGGAATAGCCTTCCGTGAGAAAAAGTGGCGTTTGGGAACCTGCCACTGAGGAACCGCACATTGCACAAACTCACGGAAGGGGGCCGAGTCTACCAACTGATAAGGCAGCAGTTGAAGCGCTAGCAATTTAGCCAAGCTAGCATTCAACCGCTGGGCATGTGGATGGCTGGGAGTGAACTTCTTTCGACGGTCCAGCAGCTGGGGCAGGGAAATTTGCCTGCTAGAATCGGACGTCGGTGTACTGCTAGCAGAGTGGCCACAAGTACTTGGCTGTGACACACCTAATTCTACACCTTCATTCCTCTCAGTGCATGTTTCAGAGAGGACTGAAGTTATAGTGGGGTTGGAGATCCCAGCTGATGCGGTGCAAGGAGAGGTCCGCTTTGTTCTTTGGTGTGGGTCTTTGAGGTAGGCTTGCCAACGAGCTGCATGGCAGGTCAACATATGTCTGGTCAGGCATGTGGTACCCAAGCGGCTGATGTTTTGGCCACGCGATATACACTTGAGACATATGTTGCAAACAGCAGCTGTGCGATCTGATGCACTCGCCTCAAAAAAGGCCCACACCAAAGAACTTTTCGAATGACGTGCAGAGGCAGCGCCCTGCACAGGCGGAGCTCTGCGGTGTGATTCCGTCGGTGTACTGCCCATACGCTGGCCACTCAAGGGCATCCTGCCTCGTTGGAGATGTGCCTCCTCCTCATCCTCCTCCTCCTCCTCCTCTCTCCTATTAGGCACCCACGTGGAGTCAGTGACCTCATCATCCCCTCCCTCCTCATCACTGGAGCCAATCTGGCAGTATGCTGCAGCTGCTGGAGCATGACTGCCAGATTGGTGTCCTTCTTGAGCATCCCCTCTCTCTGCTCTCACGCTGCTGCCTTCCTCTAGCTGGGTATCATCATCAGATCCTTCCAAACGCTGGGCATCCTCCTGGAGCATGTACCCAACACTGTGCTCAAACAGTTCGGGGGACTCCTCAGGAGGAGGGCATGGTGGGTCTAGGGAAGGATTGACTAATGAAGATAATGATACCAGAGAAGAGGACGCTTTGGCAGCTGCTTTGCCAGTACCCTGAGCCTGGGTGAGAGAGGATGAGGAGGATGAGGTGGGCTTGGTCATCCACTCTACCAAGTCTTCGGCATGATGTGGCTCAACATGTCCAGCTGCCGAAAACAAGGACAAGCGTGTCCCATGGCCATGTGCTGATGACAATGCACCGCGTACACGACCAGCACTGTTGCCCCCAGACACAGAGCCTGCTTGCCCTCTTTTTTTGCCTCCTGACTGTCTGCCTCTCCTTGGTTGCCTTCCAGACATTTTAATGGATGGCCTGCAGGGAGATGGGAAAAACAGCAATAAGGGCTACCTTCAGGTGTATATTGTGCAGGAGGCTTAGCAACAATGACACTGACACTGTCCCCTGCCTATCCTTCTCTGTCCCTAAACACAAGGATTGAAAATATGGTTCAGCAAAAAAGTTTTAGAACAGAAAAGCACACTGACACTTTCCCTCACTGTCCTACTCTGTCCCTCCCTACAAACAAGATTTAGCACAGAATAGCACACTGATAATTTCTACGAGTGTCCTTCTCTGTCCCTAAACTCAAGGATTGAAAATATGGAACAGCAAAATTGGTTTAGAACAGAATAGCACACTGTCAGTTTCACTCACTGTACCTCTCTGTCCCTCAACTCAAGGATTGAAAATATGGAACAGCAAAATAGTTTTAGAACAGAATAGCACACTGTCAGTTTCACTCACTGTACCTCTCTGTCCCTCAACTCAAGGATTGAAAATATGGAACAGCAAATTTGGTTTAGAACAGAATAGCACACTGTCAGTTTCACTCACTGTACCTCTCTGTCCCTCAACTCAAGGATTGAAAATATGGAACAGCAAAATTGGTTTAGAACAGAATAGCACACTGTCAGTTTCACTCACTGTACCTCTCTGTCCCTCAACTCAAGGATTGAAAATATGGTTCAGCAAAATAGTTTTAGAACAGAATAGCACACTGACACTTTCCCTCACTGTACCCCTCTGTCCCTCAACTCAAGGATTGAAAATATGGAACAGCAAATTTGGTTTAGAACAGAATAGCACACTGTCAGTTTCACTCACTGTACCTCTCTGTCCCTCAACTCAAGGATTGAAAATATGGAACAGCAAAATTGGTTTAGAACAGAATAGCACACTGTCAGTTTCACTCACTGTACCTCTCTGTCCCTCAACTCAAGGATTGAAAATATGGTTCAGCAAAATAGTTTTAGAACAGAATAGCACACTGACACTTTCCCTCACTGTACCTCTCTGTCCCTCAACTCAAGGATTGAAAATATGGAACAGCAAATTTGGTTTAGAACAGAATAGCACACTGTCAGTTTCACTCACTGTACCTCTCTGTCCCTCAACTCAAGGATTGAAAATATGGAACAGCAAAATTGGTTTAGAACAGAATAGCACACTGTCAGTTTCACTCACTGTACCTCTCTGTCCCTCAACTCAAGGATTGAAAATATGGAACAGCAAAATAGTTTTAGAACAGAATAGCACACTGTCAGTTTCACTCACTGTACCTCTCTGTCCCTCAACTCAAGGATTGAAAATATGGTTCAGCAAAATAGTTTTAGAACAGAATAGCACACTGACACTTTCCCTCACTGTACCTCTCTGTCCCTCAACTCAAGGATTGAAAATATGGAACAGCAAATTTGGTTTAGAACAGAATAGCACACTGTCAGTTTCACTCACTGTACCTCTATGTCCCTCAACTCAAGGATTGAAAATATGGAACAGCAAAATTGGTTTAGAACAGAATAGCACACTGTCAGTTTCACTCACTGTTCCTCTCTGTCCCTCAACTCAAGGATTGAAAATATGGTTCAGCAAAATAGTTTTAGAACAGAATAGCACACTGACACTTTCCCTCACTGTACCTCTCTGTCCCTCAACTCAAGGATTGAAAATATGGAACAGCAAATTTGGTTTAGAACAGAATAGCACACTGTCAGTTTCACTCACTGTACCTCTCTGTCCCTCAACTCAAGGATTGAAAATATGGAACAGCAAAATTGGTTTAGAACAGAATAGCACACTGTCAGTTTCACTCACTGTACCTCTCTGTCCCTCAACTCAAGGATTGAAAATATGGTTCAGCAAAATAGTTTTAGAACAGAATAGCACACTGACACTTTCCCTCACTGTACCTCTCTGTCCCTCAACTCAAGGATTGAAAATATGGAACAGCAAATTTGGTTTAGAATAGAATAGCACACTGTCAGTTTTACTCACTGTACCTCTCTGTCCCTCAACTCAAGGATTGAAAATATGGAACAGCATAATTGGTTTAGAACAGAATAGCACACTGTCAGTTTCACTCACTGTACCTCTCTGTCCCTCAACTCAAGGATTGAAAATATGGAACAGCAAATTTGGTTTAGAACAGAATAGCACACTGTCAGTTTCACTCACTGTACCTCTCTGTCCCTCAACTCAAGGATTGAAAATATGGTTCAGCAAAATAGTTTTAGAACAGAATAGCACTCTGACACTTTCCCTCACTGTACCTCTCTGTCCCTCAACTCAAGGATTGAAAATATGGAACAGCAAATTTGGTTTAGAACAGAATAGCACACTGTCAGTTTTTACTCACTGTACCTCTCTGTCCCTCAACTCAAGGATTGAAAATATGGAACAGCAAAATTGGTTTAGAACAGAATAGCACACTGTCAGTTTCACTCACTGTACCTCTCTGTCCCTCAACTCAAGGATTGAAAATATGGAACAGCAAAATTGGTTTAGAACAGAATAGCACACTGTCAGTTTCACTCACTGTACCTCTCTGTCCCTCAACTCAAGGATTGAAAATATGGAACAGAAAAATTGGTTTAGAACAGAATAGCACACTGTCAGTTTCACTCACTGTACCTCTCTGTCCTTCAACTCAAGGATTGAAAAAATGGAACAGCAAAATTGGTTTAGAACAGAATAGCACACTGTCAGTTTCACTCACTGTACCTCTCTGTCCCTCAACTCAAGGATTGAAAATATGGAACAGCAAAATTGGTTTAGAACAGAATAGCACACTGTCAGTTTCACTCACTGTACCTCTCTGTCCCTCAACTCAAGGATTGAAAATATGGAACAGCAAAATAGTTTTAGAACAGAATAGCACACTGACACTTTCCCTCACTGTACCTCTCTGTCCCTCAACTCAAGGATTGAAAATATGGAACAGCAAATTTGGTTTAGAACAGAATAGCACACTGTCAGTTTCACTCACTGTACCTCTCTGTCCCTCAACTCAAGGATTGAAAATATGGAACAGCAAAATTGGTTTAGAACAGAATAGCACACTGTCAGTTTCACTCACTGTACCTCTCTGTCCCTCAACTCAAGGATTGAAAATATGATTCAGCAAAATAGTTTTAGAACAGAATAGCACACTGACACTTTCCCTCACTGTACCTCTCTGTCCCTCAACTCAAGGATTGAAAATATGGAACACCAAATTTGGTTTAGAACAGAATAGCACACTGTCAGTTTCACTCACTGTACCTCTCTGTCCCTCAACTCAAGGATTGAAAATATGGAACAGCAAAATTGGTTTAGAACAGAATAGCACACTGTCAGTTTCACTCACTGTACCTCTCTGTCCCTCAACTCAAGGATTGAAAATATGGAACAGCAAAATTGGTTTAGAACAGAATAGCACACTGTCAGTTTCACTCACTGTACCTCTCTGTCCCTCAACTCAAGGATTGAAAATATGGAACAGCAAAATTGGTTTAGAACAGAATAGCACAGTGTCAGTTTCACTCACTGTACCTCTCTGTCCCTCAACTCAAGGATTGAAAATATGGTTCAGCAAAATAGTTTTAGAACAGAATAGCACACTGACACTTTCCCTCACTGTACCTCTCTGTCCCTAAACTCAAGGATTGAAAATATGGTTCAGCAAAATAGTTTTAGAACAGAATAGCACACTGACACTTTCCCTCACTGTACCTCTCTGTCCCTACAAACAAGGATTAGCACAGAATAGCACACTGTCACTGACACTCTCCCTACCTATCCTTATTTGTCCCTAAACACAAGGAATCCAGGAATAGTAAAGGAAAAATAATGACACTGTCCCTGCCTATGCTTCTCTTTCCCTGCTCCGGAACACACTACACAAGGCCGCCGCGCTGGCGGCCTTTTATAGTGTGGGGCGTGTACTAAACCCCATCAGCAATAATTGGCCACAGGCATCCTGCCTGTGGCCAATCATTGCTCTCCTCGCTGCCGGCGCTGTGATTGGCCAAGCATGCGGGGTCACAGTGCATGCTTGACCAATCACAGCGCCTGGATGACACTGCGATGGCGTAGTGCATTGTGGGCCGTTCGCGTCACTCGAATTTGGCGCGAACGGCCCAAATCGTTCGATCTTCGTCGAACGATCGAACAGCCGATGTTCGAGTCGAACGTATGTTCGACTCGAACACGAAGCTCATCCCTAGCGCTGCACTATTTATCTAGTTTATTGTCACTGAAGAGTGGAGTGAAGACACTTTTGAGTGTGAGCACAATTGTTGTTTTGGATTTAATTGATCTTATTCACTGATTTGGTGAAGGGAAGGTTGTGCTGATTAGTATTCAGTTTCTTTTGGATATACATAAAGAGGATAAATACAGGCATGTGCTTTACAAATAGGGGTTGATTTATTAAAACTGGAGAGTGCAAAATCAAATGCAGCTGTGCATAGAAACCAATCAGCTTCCATTTTTATTTGTCAAAGCTTAAAAGGATAAGTACACCTTTTGTAAAATTTACATGTTACGCCCATATTCAGGGTGTAACATGGTACAAATGCATGGAAAAGAATCAAAGCTGGATGGCCGCACTCCAATGAAATCACCTTTATTCCGTGTAATAAAAGCAGAAAATCAACAGCAAATAGTGATGAACTAACAGATACAGCTATGCTGTGTCTGTTAGTTCATCACTATTTGCTGTTGATTTTCTGCTTTTATTACACGGAATAAAGGTAATGGCATTGGAGGGAGGCCATCCAGCTTTGTTTTTTTTTTTTACCATGTTCCTGTTGCAAACAGGGCCAGTGTTCTATTGAGACGTGCCCTCCATTAAAAAGTGCCTGCGCATGCACAAGACGAAGCTGCACTCCAGATGATTTGTGATCAGCTGGAGTGACGTGACCATGGCGCATGCGCACATCACAGGTGGCAGTTTTCAATGAGAGAGAGAATATCACAGACACTAATAAAAGCTACTCACAGAGCAGAGGGACACTGTAGTTCTCATATTGTGCCTCGCTGTTGCAGGGCGGGGTTTCAGTCTGCTCAAGGTCGCCTTTTGTCATTGTTGCATGGCGGCTTTAGTATCTTGATCAGCGCCTGTTGCCTGTGTCTAAGGGCGGGTTGCAACACAGACAAAACCCGCCCTTCAACACAACCACAAGCCGCCCTGCAACAGTGAGGCATAATGTATGACTGTGTCCCTCCGCTCTGTATATAGCTTTCAATAGTGTCTGTGAAATTCCCTCTCCCAACGAAAACTGCCTCCTGTGATGTGCGCATTTGCAGCGCAGGCACTATTTGACGGAGGACACTTCTCGATAGAACCCTGGCACCCACCTTATTGCAAAGGCAGCTGAATCACGGGAAAGGTGATTGTCCTGGAGTGGTGTGTTTCTCTACTAATATGTTACAAATGCGGCAGAGACAAGGGGTGACCCAGAAGGAGGGAGTACCTGCACCTATTCTCTGAGAAAAAAAAGCCCTGCTTAGGAGACAGGACATCCTGTACTACTTTATTGCCTTGAAAAATAATAAATTACTGCAGGGTTATCCTAAGCCCCAATGCAGACTTGTGAGCTCACCAATGGACAAGTTACAGTCAACTTGGCTAGATAATAGAAAGTGAACAATCATTACATTTTCCAATCTTCCAAAGCCAAAACTGTGATTCCATTTGTAATTATTGAAGTTGGTGCTCTGTTTGCTTTTACCATTTACTTTATTTGCAGTGAACAGTCCCCTGCCCAAATTTGCCTATTATTTACAATTGTTTAATTCACTTAGCCATGGGATTTCAAGGGTGTCACCAGTTTCAGGCAGGAGCTGTACTCACATACTTATCACAGTTAATACTTACGAGGGTGCTACATGTGCATGCCACATTACTGCATGTTGCAGTAACACGTGCGATAATGCCTTCATTATCACAACACAGTTGTTCAAAGCGAAAAAGGAAAAGGTTTCCCCTGGGTGGACATTTTAGGCACTAATTGTATTAATTTTCAAATATACAAAATATTAAAGTAAAAAAGTTTTTTTCCTAATTAAACATATTTGACAAAAATGAAATATTGAGTTTAAAATGTACAAATCCAATGAATATCACCATGCAAGAAAATACATGTAGAACCTTCTTAACACCCAACGCCTTTCGAAATAAACTTCTTCAGGGGTGTGTAGAAGAAGGAAGGTAGTTCATCTAAGCATAAAAATACACATAATCAATTACATGAATTTTGATAGTTATCAAAACATATACAAGATAATATAATACAAATGTATACAATATATTGCAGTTATTTACTTACGTATTGTAAATATAGCAAAAAGATTGTCAATATTTCATTGGATATAGTTTAAAAGAATTTGGAGATAAACAGCATGCTGGATTTTGTCAATGGGGCCGCCAATCAGACAAGCAGGGGCATCAAAGTGGACAATCAATATGAGTCTGGGTAGAACATTTTTATGGAATATTTATTCATCCCCTTGAGGAAAGAGTTATTCCCAGATTCAGAGAGCTAGTGGATCCGACGAAAGCGATATACTGAGACTAAAGTGAAGATCCCTATGAATACATAAAAGTAGTAAATTATATGTTGTACCATATTATATCTCACTAGTGTAAAACTAAAGAATGATCCAATGTGCAGATATGTATTTGGGAGAGATATTAAAATACCTGGAAATATTGGATCAGTAAAGGACCCACTAATTTCCACTATTAGACGATGTATTGCAATAACTACAAAAATAAATAAAAAGATATAATAAATCATCATTATAGGAATTAATTTCGATTATTTTAGATTTATATAAACAATTAAGTTAATAATAATAAATTAAAATGAAAACCAAAATTGAATATATATATTTTTATTATCCTATCCATCATTTCACTTGTTATCTCATTCTATTTTATTTTTATAATCCTAAGGGTCAGATGTATCCCATAGTAAATATATATATATATTTATAATAAGTAAGTTAAATTAAATTAAATTAGATAATTTTCATCAAAATAGACCAATAAATGATTAAATAAATAATTTTATCGTTTTTTATTTTTATACAATAACAAAATAATAATGTTATCTTAATTCATATAAGTGATAATATAAATATTGAAATTATGCTTATTTAATAGTAAGCTTTAAGGTAAGCTAAAAACATATAAATAGTAAGCATATAATGGGTTATCCTGTCAACATTGACTGGTAATCCACTAGTAAAAAGGACCAATAATGGGTTCCCAATTAACATTGAACCAATTGTATATCTTAAGTAGACTTACTTGGAGGAGCCGACCACACACCATGACATCCAGCAAAGGAATGCTGGTGTAAAGATGTGGAGGCTCTTATTTATATGAACTCCCTCCTATCAGCTACCGCAATAAATTGCGAACAGCTGACAGAGAGAGGCAGACACAAAGGGAATCCCCTATGCAGACCCCTGAACAGGGTGTGCGTGGTGAAACCCCCAGCGCGCATGCGCAACGTCATCGCGTCGGAGCGACGTCACGCACACCCCATCCACCGACACAGTATGCCTCAACTGCGGACTGAGCATGTCCGCTCAGAGTGGCAAGATGGGGAGTGTGGGCGGAGATGGAGCATCAGCCCACAAACTCCCAAACACCGCCCAGGTTCAATGAACCAGCGGCTTTAGTTTGCCGGGCAATCCCTCAAGACAGTTGTTCAAAGCCAGCATTTGGACCTGTGTTGATGGACAAATGCATGATGTTTTTAAGTGTACTCCACTTCAATAACAGGTGCATTTGACCTGCAGCTGACCTTCCTTCTTTATTTATTTCTGATCAACTTTCTTCGAGTTGCTTTTGAATTTCATTGACTTGCATGGAGGGAAAAGCGGTTCTGAACCAGACAAAAGGACACGTACGTAGACCCTAAAATAGGTGATCTTAGCAGAGGCAGTTCCCAGTGATGAAAAGTCATAGTTACATATTTACATAGTTAGTGAGCTTGAAAAAGCCACTAGTCCATCTAGTTTAACCAACAAGAAAAATATAAATTCCACCCTGGGCAAAAAACACTACCCTCCAAAAATGATCATATAGGCAATGCTATTAGGTTTTATCAAGCTTCATGTACATTATATTACCAAAAGTATTGGGACACCTGCCTTTACACGCACATGAACTTTAATGGCATCCCAGTCTTAGTCCGTAGGGTTCAGTATTAAGTTGGCCCACCCTTTGCAGGATCGCACCATCTCCTCCGCCTGCTGAGTAGGCTCATCCCCTTCATCCCAGAAGAGGACACAGCAGTAGTAGTTGGAACAATCATCAACTCCCGACTCGACTACGCAAACTCCCTCTACATAGGACTACCTAAATTCGTGCCTACAAGTCGTCCAGAACACGGCAGCCAGACTGGTAACAGGGAAAAACAGGGAAAAAACCTTGGGAATCCATCACCCCTTCACTCAGGGCCCTGCATTGGCTAACCGTAAAGGATCGGGTCACATTCAAGACCCTCTGTCTCACCCACAAGTGCACACAAGGAAACGCTCCTCAATATTTATGCGAGAAGATAAAACACTACACCCCTAAACGCATTCTCCAAACAACCAACCAAAACCTCCTCCACATCCCCAAGTCCCGCTACAAATCAAAGGGAGAACGAAGATTTGCAGTCCAAGGACCACGGCTATGGAACGATCTACCCACGGACATCCATATGGAAGAAAACCATCGGGCCTTAAGGAAAAAACGTAAGACCCACCTCTTCTGAAGGATTAGGACGTAACCGGATGCAAAGCGCCTTGAGGCGATTTAGTTCGCATTTGTAGCACTATATAAGTTATTCACTCACTCACACTCACTCGCAGGTATAACAGCTTCAACACCTCTGGGAAGGCTGTTCACAAGGTTTAGGAGTGTGTCTATGGGAATGTTTGACCATTCTTCCAGAAGTGCATTTGTGAGGTCAGGCACTGATGTTGGACGAGAAGGCCTGGCTTGCAGTCTCCGCTCTAATTCATCCCAAAGGTGTTCTATTGGGTTGAGGTCAGGACTCTGTGCAGGCCAGTCAAGTTCCTCCTCCCCATACTCGCTCATCCATGTCTTTATGGACCTTGCTTTGTGCACTGGTGTGCAGTCATGGTGGAGCAGGAAGGGGCCTTTCCCAAATTGTTCCCACAAAGCTGGAAGCATGGAATTGCCCAAAACGTCTTGGTATGTTGACGCCTTAAAAGTTCTCTTTACTGGAACTAAGGGACAAGGCACAACCTCTGAAAAACAACCCCGCACCATAATCCCCCCTCCCCCAAATGATTTGGACCAGTGCACAATTTCATGCTCCCAACTTTGTGAGAACAGTTTGGGGATGGCCCCTTCCTATTCCAACATGACTGGGCACCAGTGCACAAAGCAAGCTCCATAAAGACATTGATGAGTGAGTTTGGGAGGAGGAACTTGACTGGCCTGCACCTTAACCCGATAAGAACACCTTTGGGATGAATTAGAGTGGAGACTGTGAGCCAGGCCTTCTTGTCAAACATTAGTGCCTCACCTTACAAATGCGCTTCTTGAAGAATGGTCAAACATTCCCATAAACACACTCCTAATCCTTGTGGATGGCCTTCCCAGAAGAGTTGAAGGTGTTATGGCTGCAAAGGGTGGGCCAACTCAATACTAAACTCTACGGACTAAGGCTGGGATGCCATTAAAGTTCATGTGCGTGTAAAGGCAGGTGTCCCAATACTTTTGGCAATATAGTGTACATCCGTACTTAGATGTGACAGTTTATCCTTAAATATTGTTTAGTTATCGTACAAAGAAGACAATGCAATGTTTCTAAACCCTTTCTGTTTTGTGCATGGCACCAAGCAGCATGCACTCCAAAAAGAGATATGACTGAGCAGCCATTTGCAGCTTCAGGCGAAAAGACACTGTTGCAGGGTTGATTTTATTTATTTATTATGCGAATCCTGCCTGGAAACTTCCTCTCAAATAGGAGAAAGATTTTCTCTTTCCTTGGGGAGGTAAGAGTAACAATATATGCTGAATCCTCTAATCAGGACGAAGGGACAGGCTGTTCAGGCCAATAGCGCTCAGTAATAAGATCAATTACATACTGGGTTTCTTGTACACTGGCAGAAAGGGCAATATTTATCTTCTTGCTAAAGATTACCTCATCCGAACAGAACGTCCAGGGCCGATTTTTTTTTCATTCTATTTAACAAGCGGGGACATTGCCAGTTACAAATTGATGCAGAGTACATCTCAAAGAGCTGCTCAGCCAATAGCAGGGAGCTGATGCCCTGAGCTCCTGTCATGTGCAAGCTCATCTCCCTTGGAAATCAGGTTAAACATTAAAGAAACAGAAAGTTGTCAGCCTTCATTATTAGAGGTGATCCGCAGTTTGTGTCTTTTATCTGCTTCATCCTTTTTTTTTTCCTTTTCTTTTTTTTTTTATACATACTTTATAACAAAGTTACCATGGCACCATGAGAACTGTTCCCACACAATCTTTGAATTTGCTTGACAACAGGGTGCAGTGGGAAAAAGAATGAAAACGAAACCTAATAATTGATTATAGAGATAAAATAAAGATAGGCATTTGGAAGGTTTTTTATTATAGATATTTTTCTTTACATTTTAAATTAGTAATTAAAAATAAAATAGTAAAATACTGATAAATAGATAAATAATAGGCAATTGGTGGGATTTTAATATTGACATTTATTTAACCACTTCAGCTCCGGACCATTTTGCAGCTAAAGGACCAGGCCCCTTTTTGAGATTCGGCACTGCGTCGCTTTAACTGACAATTGCGTGGTCGTGTGACGTTGCTCCCAAACAAAATTGACGTCCTTTTTTTCCCACAAATAGAGCTTTCTTTTGGTGGTATTTGATCATCTCTGCGGTTTTTATTTTTTGCGCTATAAACAAAAATGCAATATTTTATTACTTTTTGCTATAATAAATATCCCCCAAAAATATATGAAAAAAAAAAAATTTCCTCAGTTTAGGCCGATACGTATTCTTCTACATATTTTTGGTAAAAAAAATCGCAATAAGTGTTTATTGATTGGTTTGCGCAAAGGTTATAGCGTCTACAAAATAGTTTTATGGCATTTTTATTAATATTTTTTTTTTTACTAGTAATGGCAGCGATCAGCGGTTTTTCTCATGACTGCGACATTATGGCGGACACATTGGACACTTTTGACACCATTTTGGGACCATTGTCATTTTTACAGCAATCAGTGCTATAAAAATGCACTGATTACTGTGAAAATTACACTGGCAGTGAAGGGGTTAACCTGTAGGGGGCGCTGAAGGGGTTAAGTGTGACCTCACTGATTGACGTTACCTATGACAGGGAACAGACGATCAGTGACACTCACACTAGGAAGCACGGGGAGAGGTTTGTTTACACTTACGTCTCCCCGTTCTTCAGCTCTGTGACCCGATCGCGGGACACCGGCGGCGATCGGGTCCGCGGGCCCCTAGGGCGCGGTCACGGAGCTCAGGAACGGGTCGCGAGCGTGCCGCCGGTGGCGCGCGCGCGACCCACGGCTGGGCTTCTTAAAGAGGATGTACCTGTAAGTGCTTGTGCCCAGCCGTGCCATTCTGCCAACGTATATCGGCGTGAGGCGGTCCTTAAGTGGTTAGGGCAGAACTAAACCCTTTTAATAAACATTCATTTTTTTATCCTTATGCTGCTAGCCTCAGTAAATAGATAGGAATGTATATTTTATTTACTTATTTTAAGCTGTGTTTTACATTTGTTTGGTTGGTTTCTGGTTTCTGGCATAGGCCAACATGATGTCATACGTCCCAGAAGGAGGGGCTTTCTCAGCTAAGCAAACCCCCCCTGCCTGCATGCATGAGCTAAGGGCAGATGGATTTCAGGAAGTAAATGCTTTCATTTGCCCTTACTCAAGATGGAAATGTTGGGGGGTGTTTTTCAAAGTGATCTCGCAATAAAATAAAGCATAGAGACACGGATGAGTAGCAGAGTTTGCTTTGAACATTAAAGCGGAGCTCCACCCAAAAGGGGAAGCTCTGCTTGTTCGCACCCTCCCCCCCTCCACTGCCACATTTGGCACTTTTTGTGAGGGAATGGGTTTTGACAGGTACCCGCTCCCACTTCCGGGTAGGATCGCCGATCTACGTGCATTTCCGGCCCCTCCTCCCTCCCCCCGCTGCCTTCTGGGACACACACAGGTCCCACAAGACGGTGCGACCATTCAGAATGCACAGTAGGAAACCAACTGTGAATCCTGAAGGCTTCACTGCTGGTTTCCCTTACTTACAATGCCGGTGCCTGCACCCGAAGCCGGCTGACAAATCGGCTCGGGTGCTGACATCGCTGGATCCCTGGACAGGCAAGTGTCCTTATATTAAAATTCAGCAGCTACCGTATTTGTAGCTGCTGACTTTACTTCTTTTTTTTCAGATTTCATTAAAAATAAATGAAATAACATTTTCAGTTTGTGATGCTTAGATACAGTATAGTTTTGCTTTCAATTTAAACTAGTAGTTGAATATAAAATATTAGAATAATAATAAAAAATAGCCATTTGCTGGGATTTTAGTATAGGCATGTTTCTTTATATTTAAAATGTTATTTTATTTTATTTTTTCCTAAGATGGATCTTCAGTTGCAGTGTTCCCTTAAATGTGGGCATTCAACATTTAATTCACATACCACTAGCACTTTTGGTCTGACACCTTTTCTTGTAAATTCAGCCCACAAAATGGCATGCATTGTGAGTCTATAAAAGAAAATGAACTGTGTGAGTGTCATGTATGTAAACAGTTATTTTCCTGTACTAGCAGGGTCATATATTTTTTTTATTGTGTTGATACTGAATTTATTCATTGTATCTATGGAAGGAGCCATGGTTGTTGTCACATGGGCTGGACTTCAAACATGTCTGTCTTTGTCTTCTCTATCACATAGTGGATTGCTGGGACCAGACAAGAAAGACAATGAAAATAAATGCAGCCACCACACCTAAGGATTGGTAAATTGCAATATAGAAAAATGTTTGCTTTTGAGAATTAGCTACACTTATCCTAGATGAATTTCAAACCTGCTTCTACAAGCAGGAACGGGGAGTAGCCATGGGGGCGAAATATGCCCCCAGCTTGGCCAATCTGTTCATGGCCAAATGGGAGGAGGACGTCATCTTTAAAGACCGAAGCCCACATCTTAAACTTTGGGCCAGGTATATTGATGACGTCCTCCTCCTCTGGGATGGCACAGTTGCACAGCTGGAAGCTTTCTTCCTAGAGATTAATCAGAATGATAGAGGTATACGTTTCATTTATGAGGCTAGTCAAGTACGGATTAATTTTTTGGACCTTACAATCACCAAGAGTGAAGTGGGTTTCAAAACGATATCGTACTTCAAACAAACTGACCGCAACGCTTATATACCGAGCGATAGTTGCCACAAGGACTCTTGGCTGAAGTCAGTGCCGAAAAGCCAATTTGTTCGCATGCGGAGAAATTGTTCTGAAAAGTCCGATTACTTTCTCCAGGCCAATATCCTGAAAGATAGGCTATTGGAAAAGGGCTATGATGAGAAAGCCTTGGAAGACATTTTGAAGGAAGTGGGGGGCATGGAAAGATCATCTTTGTTAACAAATGGCCCAAAAAAGAAACAAGAACATTTGTGTATACCATTCATCACAACATACTCTACACAGCATTATATGATAAAAAGAATAATTCGGAAACACTGGCATCTTTTGGGGAGTGACCGTATCATCAACACTTTCCTCCCAACAATCCCACAAGTTATTTTCAGGGGTGCCCCTTCCCTGAGAGATAGAGTGGCACCCAATGTGGTTGACCCTCCACCTAAGAAAGTCTCTTTTTTCCAAAAATTATCTGGGTACCATCAATGCCGTCGGTGCCAGGTGTGCTCCATAAACAAAATCAGATCTAAAAAGACTGAAGTATTTGTATCCAGCAGTACTTCAAAAACTCATAAGATCGATACTTTTGTCACATGCAGTTCCACAGGCGTTGTATACCTCCTGCAATGTCCTTGCGGGATGCAATATATAGGTAGGACAAAACGGACCATGCAAATAAGACTTGGAGAACACATAGCTAACATTAAGAGTGGCTTCCAATATCATTCGGTATCCAAGCATTATGACTTACACCACCAGCGCAATCCAGAGGGTACTTCCTTTTTAGGAATTGACAGGTATAGTCCTCATTGGAGGGGTGGGTCTCTAGTCAGGGAAATATCCCGCATGGAAATGAGCTGGATCCATAAGGTCCGCTGCTATACCCCTTATGGGCTTAACGTCGACATTGATGTCAATGCATTCATCGATAACAGCTAGGTGGATATAATTTCTGTATAGCAATGTAAACTGGATCTGAGCTCTCGGTACATCCCCATTCCATCACTATCGATACCCTTAGGGGACCTATGGCACCGAGACAAATACTCCAGTTATACACATTCAGATTGGTGTAGTGCATTGATCCATGGACATCTTAAGGGGGTCGCCCTTGGGGATGTCTATGGGTTCATTTGAGTACACATCAGGTTTGTTGAACATGTGTTTTTTCATTATGGTGTCGGGGTGTGTGCTTTGGCGGCACCCATACATTTATGGTGAATATATATGCTCATAGAATCCAACAGACAGATCCAATTCGCTTAGATATTTGGTTTACAATTACCTTTCTCCAATAATTCCCTTCTTTCTATTTTTTAGTTCCTTCTCCCATAGTGACATTCCATATGCAGATGGCCATGGTTTTTTTATATTAAGAAACAATGAGTGTAATCGTGAATCTGTCCACAGGGTGGCGGTCACATTACACCTATCTAGCATATGGAGAAACACTTAACATTTTTAAATATTTTAATGGCTTGGAATACATTTATACGTTATGATATATCCAGGAAATGTGGGGTAGGGATGTGAACCCCTTTATATCATATTAGGTTTGATTTCAACCAACGTATAGTATTTCTGTAGCCTTATATCTTATGTGCCTGTATATTTAGGATGCATATGGGCGGAGTGTGCTTGCTATTTTAATGCAAGTTTCACTCACAGTGAGCTAACTGTTTAGTTGGATCCCTTTTTAGTTTACATATCTGATTTACGTCTGACATTGCCAACGCTAGTCAGTGTTTTGGATGTAAGGGCGGTTTGCCCATTTTCAATATGGTGATATGTGTAGCGGAGATGCCGAGAGTTCAGATCCAGTCGGACTCCGTTAATGTCACTGATATGTTACAATGATTTATACTGAATAGGTTCACTCATAGTGAGTGGATATCCCGGCCGTGATCTTTTGTATCTATATGTCGGAGTAGGATCCGACAGTGAGATCAAAGGTAATAGGTTATTAATGTAAGGGCAGTTTGCCCATTTTCAAGATGGCGACACCCGCAGCTGGGATGCTGGGAACTCTGTTCTGGGCGGACCCAGCTATCGCTCACAACACATAAAATGGTGGTGGATCAGCACGCCGCCCGTGCCCCTGGATGACGACAGGTTTGTCGAAACGACGTAGGGAGGAGCGGCGTGCTGACGTCACCACAATACGAATCCCGGAAGCAACGGGTAGTGAGAGCCGGCCGGCCTTATACACAACCACTGCTGTTTTTTATTCAACATGCTGTAAGTGCATCTTTTTATTTTAATAAACGTTTTATAATATTGGATTACGCTATGGGGCTTTCTTTTTCACCCTAAATGCGATTCGTGGAGATATCTGGGGACTACAGACTGAAGCCTAGAGGAATATAAGTACAGAGAGAGCCAATTAGAGACCCTGGCGGGGATAATAGCCATCTACTCAGACTGATCTCTCTCAGGGATCAGGATTTCTGGTAAGCAGCCTGAGAAAGATAAGGTGGTGGATTCCTTTCTGTCGTATCAGCACTTCTTCCATGGTGTTTCAGTTTTGAAGTCACAAATTCAATTTTGAAGAGATTGAACCCTTATACACTTTATTCTTTTTCTGGGGACTTTATGCCATTTATGAACTGCTATTGAATTCTCTTGTGTTAATACCAAGGAATAGAGTGTAACATCATTTATTACCCAGAGGCTCAAAGTATATCATTCATTGTTACATTTACATGTTATATTGTTCAGTCACGTCACCTTTGAGGTGATATCACATTGTGATTTCACACTTAATAATTTTCGGTTATTTTTATTTACGTAGTTGCGCAGCTTTATTTCCTTATAATATTGTTATTTGTGTGTGTCTCACATTTTTTAGTTGCAGCACAGATATTGAGTTATCACATTCAGTTTTTGCAGACAGCGCAGTATTCCTACACTTTTTACATTTTGCCATTGAGATACATATATATTGCAGCAGTCTGACACCTTTAGGGTGATATATAGGTTTTTTGGACCTAAAACATCCATTTAAATCTAGGGTATTGGTTACTATACTCACGGTTAAGTTTTTTGCAATTATTGCACCAAGTAAGATTTAATTCACAATATTCTACTATTATCCATTGGAACACCAATGGATATTTTTGAATATCGGGCTTCTAAGGTGGTCAACACTCAAGGTGTATTTGAGACCTTTAACACCAAAGATGGAGATTTGGGGGGACTATTTGTCAGACTCAAAAATCTGACCATTTCTGAGGTACACACCCAATGGGATATAGCCTTTTTGGAGACGTACATCAAATTAAGCATGGTCCCAAGAAGCCTACGATGGGAGGTATGTCCCCAAAAGGGAGAGATAGAGTTGGAAAGTTGGTTCCGGTATTTTAATGATGCTGGGGTCAATTTTTTACGCTTCCTAGTCGGTAGAAAAAATAGCAAATTAACCAGACTAGATGGGGAGATAAAAACCCTTAAAGATAGTCTCCTTCCTCATAAAGAGGGGGAAGAATATAAGGAGCGAACCATTAATCTTTTAAAATTATTAGATAAGGAGGAGAAGGAACAAAAAATCAAAAAAAGAAGGAAATACAATAGGGACTATGGGGATTATCAAGCCAATTTTGTCTTTGAATGGCAAAAGAAATTGGCTAATGAGGAGTTGGATAAACAGGAAACAAGAATGGAGGCTATTATTCAGGGAGATAATGCCCCAGATACTTCTACAGGGGCAATACAACATTTGCCCATTAGGGAAGTCTCACATAAAACTCCTAAGAAAACAACTAATAACAAATCGGGTAAGAAAGGAAGGCGGGTGTCGTATCAGTCACCCAAACGAACACAGGTACCTCCCAAAGGGGGACAACCTCCAAGAAATACTGGATGGAACCAACAATATGGTTCAGGGAGGAGAGATGATCGTGATTATGGCCAACAACAATATAGTAATAATCAACACCAATCCTATAGGGACCCTCCTGGGTCTAGGAGAGAGACCGATAGAGGCTCGTATAACAACTATGGTTATGATAGACCACCCTATCAAAGTCCTCGACAGGACGAGCGGACTTACTATGATAGGTACAGAGAGGATTGGGAGTTTAACAACAGGGGAGAATCCCATAACCGTTTTTTCCCTCTTAGAGATAGGGACGGTCCTGTACACCAGAAACAGAGTGAGTATGATCTGGAAGACCAGGAACTCACATGGTCTACTAGAGACCGATCAAGGAGACCCAGTGGGAAAACGCAAGATCAACACCATTGGGGTTTTCCCAAAGCCAATCAGGGCATAAAGAGGCCCATAGAAAACAAAGAGGAACAAGAGGGGGGAGGAGAGCACAATCTAAAAAAACCAAGAGCATAACAGGTGAAGGCATTTTCAACCTCAGTTCCCAAACCTTGACAGAATCTGAAACAGCCCTTTTGAATAAGGGTTTAAAATTTGCCCCTCCTCGAAAACTCAACAAATTCGAAACGTACATGGACGTACACAAGTACGTTAGGAGAATTAACATCAAAAGGCATTTCGCTAGTATTCCTATACGCCAGGGGGGATTAGTGTTGAATAATTATCAATATACGGGATTGTCCAATGCTTCCACTTTTAACCCCCCAGGTACCCTAGCACCACCACTGAGAGTATTTCGTGATGTGGTTCTGCGAGATTTGGAATCTGTAAAAACAACAAATAAAAAAATGGAGAAGAATTTAGAGCAGGGCTTAGACACCTTGTGTAACAATAAACAATTGGTTATACGCCCCGCCGATAAAGGGGGGGGGGATAGTGATCCTTGATAGGGATGACTATCTTCAAGAATTATCCAGGATTGTTGGGGATCAGGAGACCTATACCCTCTTGGTCGGAAATCCAATCATTAAATATAAAAAGACCCTGGATGACTTGGTACTAAAGGGCGTACAATTAGGAATTCTGAATGAAAAGGAACAGCTTTTTTTGGTCCCTAAGGCACCGAGGGTTCCTATCCTGTACTGTTTGCCTAAAATACATAAAAGTCTGACTTGCCCCCCGGGACGTCCGATAGTTAGCGGAATTGATTCCATCACGTCCCGGGTGGGCAAATATATAGACTTTTTTCTTCAACCATTAGTGCTGAAAATGCCGTCCTATCTGAAAGACACCAGACATGTAATTAATTTGCTGGCAGATCAACATCCCAGTGAATACATGTGGATGGTCACAGCTGATGTGACATCACTTTATACTATAATTCCCCATTCTTTGGGGTTATCAGCTGTTAAGTATTATTTAAATCTCCATTCAACAACATCGGAAGAACAACAAAATTTCATTATGGAGCTTCTAGATTATGCGGCAAAACACAACTATTTCTGGTTTAGTCACAACTTCTACAAGCAGGAACGGGGAGTAGCCATGGGGGCGAAATATGCCCCCAGCTTGGCCAATCTGTTCATGGCCAAATGGGAGGAGGACGTCATCTTTAAAGACCGAAGCCCACATCTTAAACTTTGGGCTAGGTATATTGATGACGTCCTCCTCCTCTGGGATGGCACAGTTGCACAGCTGGAAGCTTTCTTCCTAGAGATTAATCAGAATGATAGAGGTATACGTTTCATTTATGAGGCTAGTCAAGTACGGATTAATTTTTTGGACCTTACAATCACCAAGAGTGAAGTGGGTTTCAAAACGATATCGTACTTCAAACAAACTGACAGCAACGCTTATATACCGAGCGATAGTTGCCACAAGGACTCTTGGCTGAAGTCAGTGCCGAAAAGCCAATTTGTTCGCATGCGGAGAAATTGTTCTGAAAAGTCCGATTACTTTCTCCAGGCCAATATCCTGAAAGATAGGCTATTGGAAAAGGGCTATGATGAGAAAGCCTTGGAAGACATTTTGAAGGAAGTGGGGGGCATGGAAAGATCATCTTTGTTAACAAATGGCCCAAAAAAGAAACAAGAACATTTGTGTATACCATTCATCACAACATACTCTACACAGCATTATATGATAAAAAGAATCATTCGGAAACACTGGCATCTTTTGGGGAGTGACCGTATCATCAACACTTTCCTCCCAACAATCCCACAAGTTATTTTCAGTGGTGCCCCTTCCCTGAGAGATAGAGTGGCACCCAATGTGGTTGACCCTCCACCTAAGAAAGTCTCTTT
This sequence comes from Rana muscosa, assembly GCA_029206835.1. Taxonomy (NCBI): domain Eukaryota; kingdom Metazoa; phylum Chordata; class Amphibia; order Anura; family Ranidae; genus Rana; species Rana muscosa. Next base: position 1,130,148,324 of record CM055116.1, read on the forward strand.
TTTCCAAAAATTATCTGGGTACCATCAATGCCGTCGGTGCCAGGTGTGCTCCATAAACAAAATCAGATCTAAAAAGACTGAAGTATTTGTATCCAGCAGTACTTCAAAAACTCATAAGATCGATACTTTTGTCACATGCAGTTCCACAGGCGTTGTATACCTCCTGCAATGTCCTTGCGGGATGCAATATATAGGTAGGACAAAACGGACCATGCAAATAAGACTTGGAGAACACATAGCTAACATTAAGAGTGGCTTCCAATATCATTCGGTATCCAAGCATTATGACTTACACCACCAGCGCAATCCAGAGGGTACTTCCTTTTTAGGAATTGACAGGTATAGTCCTCATTGGAGGGGTGGGTCTCTAGTCAGGGAAATATCCCGCATGGAAATGAGCTGGATCCATAAGGTCCGCTGCTATACCCCTTATGGGCTTAACGTCGACATTGATGTCAATGCATTCATCGATAACAGCTAGGTGGATATAATTTCTGTATAGCAATGTAAACTGGATCTGAGCTCTCGGTACATCCCCATTCCATCACTATCGATACCCTTAGGGGACCTATGGCACCGAGACAAATACTCCAGTTATACACATTCAGATTGGTGTAGTGCATTGATCCATGGACATCTTAAGGGGGTCGCCCTTGGGGATGTCTATGGGTTCATTTGAGTACACATCAGGTTTGTTGAACATGTGTTTTTTCATTATGGTGTCGGGGTGTGTGCTTTGGCGGCACCCATACATTTATGGTGAATATATATGCTCATAGAATCCAACAGACAGATCCAATTCGCTTAGATATTTGGTTTACAATTACCTTTCTCCAATAATTCCCTTCTTTCTATTTTTTAGTTCCTTCTCCCATAGTGACATTCCATATGCAGATGGCCATGGTTTTTTTATATTAAGAAACAATGAGTGTAATCGTGAATCTGTCCACAGGGTGGCGGTCACATTACACCTATCTAGCATATGGAGAAACACTTAACATTTTTAAATATTTTAATGGCTTGGAATACATTTATATGTTATGATATATCCAGGAAATGTGGGGTAGGGATGTGAACCCCTTTATATCATATTAGGTTTGATTTCAACCAACGTATAGTATTTCTGTAGCCTTATATCTTATGTGCCTGTATATTTAGGATGCATATGGGCGGAGTGTGCTTGCTATTTTAATGCAAGTTTCACTCACAGTGAGCTAACTGTTTAGTTGGATCCCTTTTTAGTTTACATATCTGATTTACGTCTGACATTGCCAACGCTAGTCAGTGTTTTGGATGTAAGGGCGGTTTGCCCATTTTCAATATGGTGATATGTGTAGCGGAGATGCCGAGAGTTCAGATCCAGTCGGACTCCGTTAATGTCACTGATATGTTACAATGATTTATACTGAATAGGTTCACTCATAGTGAGTGGATATCCCGGCCGTGATCTTTTGTATCTATATGTCGGAGTAGGATCCGACAGTGAGATCAAAGGTAATAGGTTATTAATGTAAGGGCAGTTTGCCCATTTTCAAGATGGCGACACCCGCAGCTGGGATGCTGGGAACTCTGTTCTGGGCGGACCCAGCTATCGCTCACAACACATAAAATGGTGGTGGATCAGCACGCCGCCCGTGCCCCTGGATGACGACAGGTATGTCGAAACGACGTAGGGAGGAGCGGCGTGCTGACGTCACCACAATACGAATCCCGGAAGCAACGGGTAGTGAGAGCCGGCCGGCCTTATACACAACCACTGCTGTTTTTTATTCAACATGCTGTAAGTGCATCTTTTTATTTTAATAAACGTTTTATAATATTGGATTACGCTATGGGGCTTTCTTTTTCACCCTAAATGCGATTCGTGGAGATATCTGGGGACTACAGACTGAAGCCTAGAGGAATATAAGTACAGAGAGAGCCAATTAGAGACCCTGGCGGGGATAATAGCCATCTACTCAGACTGATCTCTCTCAGGGATCAGGATTTCTGGTAAGCAGCCTGAGAAAGATAAGGTGGTGGATTCCTTTCTGTCGTATCAGCACTTCTTCCATGGTGTTTCAGTTTTGAAGTCACAAATTCAATTTTGAAGAGATTGAACCCTTATACACTTTATTCTTTTTCTGGGGACTTTATGCCATTTATGAACTGCTATTGAATTCTCTTGTGTTAATACCAAGGAATAGAGTGTAACATCATTTATTACCCAGAGGCTCAAAGTATATCATTCATTGTTACATTTACATGTTATATTGTTCAGTCACGTCACCTTTGAGGTGATATCACATTGTGATTTCACACTTAATAATTTTCGGTTATTTTTATTTACGTAGTTGCGCAGCTTTATTTCCTTATAATATTGTTATTTGTGTGTGTCTCACATTTTTTAGTTGCAGCACAGATATTGAGTTATCACATTCAGTTTTTGCAGACAGCGCAGTATTCCTACACTTTTTACATTAAGGTTTGATTATCTATAATAATGAGATGCCTATTGCCTATTCTCCTAACTTCAAATCAAACATAAATAAGTGCAACGCAACTATATCAAACTAACATAATAAAATGAATAAATGCACTTGGGTAAATATGACTTTGTACAAATAATACAATGATGATCTCAGTCCAAAACATAAAATTAAATATGTAAAATAGTCCCAAATAATCGTGACAAACACCACTATGTGATAAGTGGTTCACAACTCTGCCATCTTCATCATTGTGTCATGTGACCATCCACCTCCTAGATGAAAAACCTGCTCACCCCTAGAATAGACCCCACTACAGGGTCAGAAATTGCTTATGATAATCTCCACCAGCATAATGACCGCATAATGAAAAACACAAAGGGCCATGGTGCTCTCTTGTGATGGAGCTATTAAATTGACTATGTTATCCCTCTCTTTAACCACTCAAATATTGTTATTTTCTTTTCTTCTTTATTATTTATTTTCTTTCTTGTGTGTGTGTATATATATATATATATATATATATATATATGTGTGTTATAGTAATCTTATAACCAGCCAGCAGTAAGTTTCCTTAAATGAGAAACAGATATCCTGTCCACTCCTCACTCCTTTGACCCCCACCTTTTCAACCCCTCCCATCGACTAAGCTAAAATGGCTGCCGAGCTAAGAATTTGAAGACACGTGGAAGAACAGACTCGAGAGGAAGAAGACCATAAACGAATGAACCAATGATATGCACACATATGTGATGACGTTTGCTTATGTCACTTTGTTTATATAAGAGGCTCTGACCCTGAATAAAGCCCCTGTTGGCCATTGTTGATGAGAGAGAGCTCATACTGACAAGTCCGTCTCAGTGTGTGATCCTTTAGCATGCAGGCATACACATCATTTTGAATTTGGGTCGGCGGCAGAATAGCGCATACATCCTGGAATTGGATCAGGGATAGATCTATTACACTCTATCTCATACATTTTATTAAAAAGGATTATGCAAACTTACCAAATCTCAAAGAAAAAAAGCTTCAGTTATCTGTATTAACCACGACTCACCACACCCTAAAATGGCCGCGGTATGACGTCACAATCTGGGCTCTTTCCCGGTATGCCCTGTGACTGGGCCTCCTCTCCTTACTTGGTTGCTGCTGCAGAGGTCTAGGAGTCTGTAGGTGCTGTTAAGTTAAATATACAACTGAAGTCTTTTTAAGGCTAGAATTTAGGCTACTTTCACACTGAGGCGCTTCTAAACTGCCAGTAAAACACTGAGCGCTTTTGAAGAGCTTTTCAGGCGCTTTTTAAGAGCTTTCTATTAATTTCAATGAACAGGGGTGTTTTTTCACCGCCCTGCCCCAGTGTGAAAGCATTCATTGATTTGAATGGAAATAGGTTTTCGTGAGCTTTTCAGGCGCTTTTTTTTTAGCTTGAAAGTGCCTGAAAAGCGCCTCAGTGTGAAAGGGGTCTTAGGTTTACTTTTAAGTGGACCCAACCTCAAAAAGTTAAAGTCTGTCCTTTTTTAAGGAAAATCTAGAAGTGTTCATTATTTCTAAGCAGCACCAAAGAAATGTACCTGGTGCCTTAAAATCCTCCTGAAAAACAGTAGTGCACATCCAATTGCCTTGACTTGAGCCTCATAACTTTATATCTGCAGTGTGAGATCATTTCAGGTAACGCTGCCTCTGACTGTTACTCTTACAAGACTTGCTGATCACAACAGTACTGCTCTACAGCTTTCCTGTTGCTGCTTGATTATTCCTCTACCAGTTGTTAGATCTCAAGTCCTAAGGGGGGGGGGGCAGCTTTGAAATGAGAAGACAAAGCTTTGTTCCTCTAACAAGATGGCTACCTCCACACAGGGATGCAAAGGCTGATTTACTAAAGGAGTTAAGAATCTTCACTCAGTTACTTTAAGTATCCAATCATATGAAAAGCAAATTCCTGTTTTAACTTGAATACCCAATCATGTACACATGTCACATGATAAAATAACTGAAGTGATTATTAACACAATTTATGAGTATAGATTCTCATCTCTTTTAGTAAATCAGTGCAATGGTGTAGAACAAGACAGGGTGGAGCTGGCCATATGTTGATTGAACATTTAATCAGTGCGTAGCCAACTGGCCATCCTTGCTTACCAGAAGTTGATATTTTGATCGACTCCCGATGAAGGGAAATGCTGCATTTTTGATCAGCGGCTGCAGCCAGTCAGCTTCAGACCCTGATCAGAGTATTCTGACAGTGGTGGTGCAGCTTTCAGAATACTATGTTCGTTTTTTTGTTCAGCCAGAAAAATATAACCGCTTGCCGTCTGCCCCATAGCTGTTTTACTGCTACAGGGTGGCAGCTGTGCACCGGATCGTGTATATATACGTGATTCCGGATTTCCACCTGCAGGGGGTACGTTGCTGATAATTCACAGCAGAAGCCGATCTGTGGGTCCACCACTAGATGTCCTCCGGCACCCTCCGATCATCGGCAATACACAGAGAACTGAGAACCTTTTGGTATATTACTTTATGAGGTTTAACAGTCACTAAAATTAAAGTCCCACCAGAGGAGCCACACTTTTCGGAGTGAACCCTTCCAGAGAACTGAGATATACCTATGTAAACAAGGCATAGTTCAGTCCTGACAAGGGGGAAGGAATGGATTCTGTGTTCCTGCAAAGCAGGACCTAGAATCCATTACTTCCCCTAGTAAAAGCAACTTACAGTTAACACACAAACACTGGCTAGGCACACACTTAACCCCTTGATCACCCTAGATGTTTAACCCCTTCCCAGTCAATGTCATTAGTACAGTGACAGTGCATATTTTTAGCACTGATAACTGTATTAGTGTTACTGATTCCAGTCAAAGTATCAAAAGTGTCAGAATGTCTGCTGCAATATCACAATCTCACTATATGTCGCTGATCGCCGCCATTAATAGTATCAAAAAATAAATAAATACAACATCCATAAATATATCTTATCGTTTGTAGACGCTATAATGTTCGCGTAAACCTATCAATCTATGCTTATTGTTTTTTTTTGTTTGTTTTTTTTTTACCAAAAACATGTAGCAGAATACATATTGGCCTAAATTTTTGAAGAAATTTGATTTTCTACATTTTTTGTTTGATGTGTTTTATATCAGAAAGTAAAAAATGTTTGTTTTTTTTTCAAAATTGTCAATCTTTTTTTGGTTATAGCCCAAAAAATTAAAAACGCAGAGGTGATTAAATACCACCAAAAGAAAGCTCTATTTGTGGGGAAAAAAAGTACATACATTTTATTTGGGTACAGTGTCGTGCGACCATGTAATTTTCAGTTAAATTAAGGCAGTGCCGTATCGCAAAAATGGCCTGGTCAGGAAGGGGGTAAATCTTCCAGAGGTCTAGTGGTTAAAGTGATTGTAAACCCTTACATATACCCACTAAAGTGACTTACCTCAGGTGATACAAAGAGATGAAACGCAAAGGGGTTTTGGGACTTTATTTGAACTTCTTCACCCTTGCCTATTATGTTTGGAGGGTGCTCCTGGAGTGTGTCGGTGCGCTTGCTTCTTCCTTGGGTTCTTTCCCTCAGCTCCCGGGATAGACTTGCCTCACAAACTCTGATTTGCAACACTGCTTATTTAGAATAATTTATACATATGCTATGTGTTTGCTCCTGATGAGTGGCAACTGGCCATAAAACCCGTTGAGCCTATCAATGTCATCATGTTCCCAACTCATAGCTTGACCTCAACTGTGATTCATTTGTATCCTATAACCCATTTGTATCCATTACTCAATAAGCATTTGGCTTTTTATAGTAGTTACTTCCATGGGATACTATGCGATTTCAGATGCGTGTATATATATATGAATTCCTGTTTTTTGTATGCCATCGCCATGTATATAGAAAAATACTCATGTTCAACTATGTATCATATGTGTATGAGGTATGCTTTGTTTATATGCCAATTAAACAATTTTACAATTTCTCCTGCCACGTGTCTTGTGTCCCACTTAAGGTCCCAAATAAACCTTTCTTACAGAGATTAACCACTTCAGTCCCAGAAGATTTTATCCCCTTCCTGACCAGAGCACTTTTTACAATTTGGCACTGTGTCGCTTTAACTGGTAATTGTGCGGTTATGCGACACTGTACCCCAATGAAATTTGCGTCCCTTTTTCCCCACAAATAGAGCTTTCTTTTGGTGGTATTTGATCACCTCTGCAGCTTTTATTTTTTGCGCAATAAACAAAAAAACAGCGACAATTTTGAAAAAAAAACAAGATTTTTAACTTTTTGCTATAATAAATATTCAGATTTTTTTTTAAAAAAAGCTAATTTCTTCATCAGTTTAGGCCAAAATATATTCTTCTACATATTGTTGGTAAAAAAAGTTGCAATAAGCGTATATTGATTCGTTTGAGCAAAGGTTACACCGTCTGCAAACTATGGGAAAGATTTATGGCATTTTTTATGGCATTTTTATTTTTTTAATTTTTTTACTAGTAATGGCGGCGATCGGCAATTTTTATTGGGATTGCGACATTGCGGCGGACAGATCGGACACTTTTGACACATTTTTGGGACCATTGACATTTATACAGCGATCAGTGCTATAAAAATGCACTGATTACTGTGTAAATGCCACTGGTAGGGAAGGGGTTAACACGAGGGGGCGATCAAGGGATTAAATGTGTGTTCCCTCAGAGTGTTCTAACTGTATGGGGAAAGGACTACAGAGACACACAAAAAATCCCTGTGCTGGCGCTCGTGCATGCGATCGCACGTGGCCGGCGGCGATTGCGCCCGCAGGCCATGCGCAGCGGGCGTGCGCGCACTCTGGCGGCTCTTAAAGGGCCGACGTACCCATACGGGATTTTGCGTACCCGTGCCACTCTGCCGAAGTATGTCGGCGTGAGCCGGTCGGAAAGTGGTTAAACAAATCCTCCTACATAAGCTGTTTATCTGCAGCCCTCTCTCCTCTACAGCCATTCAAATTGTAGAATATAGACAGTGCTGAATGTAATCTCAGGCCTGAGTGGAGGTAATGGGCACGCCCCCTCTGCACAGTCTCAGAGAAACATGGATAGCTGAAGCTGTCAATCACATGCTGTGTGCTGGAGGGGGGGACGGGCTGTCTCCCATGATTCTGTGGTGTCGGCATAAATGAAAATTGACTTATAGCAGAGGGAGGAAAGTGGACACAGAATCTTCAGGATCTCTAACACTATAGAAGAATATAGAAGGATATGTATTGTTAATTTTTCATTTCGAAGGTTTACAAGCAACCACTTTAAGTTGGTAATGGGGCAATGATCAGCTGGTGCTCTCTGCTTGCTTTTGTTGGGCAAAGCTTCTACAGTTCAGGCTCTCTTGGAGAATAAGTATAAACTAAGTGACCAGAAAAGCGCAGCACAAACTTCTTTTATGAGTTTAAGTCTAATGACTTTTCCTAAGTTTATTTAAACTATAATAGGAACTGGCATGGAGTCAGCCTGCTTAAAATTTCAGATGGCCTATTTTTTTAATTTATTTTTTTGAAAACACAAAAGTAGCACAACAAAAAGCTCAGGTCCCAATAATGATTACATAAAGACTTCGATATTAATGCCTTCTATTTAATCCTTGCCGGGTATTTTAGAGGGTGCAATAAAAGAAAGCAACTTGCTCAAAACATTCCTACTGCCTTTGCTGCATCAGCTCCACAAAAATGAGACCTATTAAAAGCCTACCGCCAGACATTATACATTTGGTCCCCGTAAAAATGTTTATAACAACCACAAGACAGCAGCTACATAAAGACAAGGGATTGGCTTCTTCTGCTCCCCAGTGTTTACAAGGCTCAGACTATTCTGCTGTATATTTTATACCAGCAGCTCAAGCTGAGTTTTATCTGGGTGAAATCCGTATTCCCCTGAACCCAAACAAATAAATGCATGTTCTTTCTGAGGACACGGTCATTTAAAACGCCAGCTGGATGGGAAAAGGTGTATTTATACTAAAGCAGAAAAGAGAAAAAAATAAAAGCAGAAGCGAACAAAATCTCTGCAGGTGTAACTTTTCTTTTTCTCTTCTATTGCAGGAATCAGGGAGTGGGCATCTTGGTTTGTGACCTCACAGGGGGGTGACTACAGTATATACTGTGATAAAAAGCCGCTTGCATGTGGTGTCTGCATTTGTTGTCTTTCTTATTACCTAGTGATCCTGCCACTAAAACATTTCCTAAAAACTAGCAATTAAAATCAGGGCACAAAAAAATATTTTATTATTGTTTTTCAACAGAACAATCTGTTATGCAGATGTAGCAGTTAGAGGGTTGAGACAAACCATTTACCACTAACAGGGGTAACTGAAAGGATGATCAACATTTATTTATGTAAAATCTTTATCATACAGAGAAAAAACTGTTACATAAAAACATGGAAAAGTGACGGCAGAAAAAGACAGAGTAGTCCATCGAGTCTGTCCAATTTTTTGTTTTGTTTTTTTGAGTTGTTGTTGTTGTTGTAACTGCTTAAAGGGGTTGTAAAGGTTTGTTTTTTATTTTCTAAATAGGCTTCTTTAAGCTAGTGCATTGTTGGTTCACTTACATTTTCCTTAGATTTCCCTTCTAAATGTTTTTTTTCTTTGTTTTCTTTGTCTGAATTTCTCACTTCCTGTTCCTCCTCAGTAAGCTGTTCAGTATGCTGTTCTGGCTGACTCCACACCACTCGGATGATGGTGTGAAGTTTAGTGAGGAGAAACAGGAAGTGAGAAATTCAGACAAAGAAAACAAACATTTAGAAGGTAAATCAAAGGAAAAGGTAAGTGAACCAACAATGCACTAGCTTAAAGGAACCTATTTAGAAAATAAAAAACGAACCTTTACAACCCCTTTAAAGGGGAGTTCCAGCCTTTTTTTATGTTTATTAAATGTCAGCAGCTACATAAAGTGTAGCTGCTGGCTTTTAATAAACATACACTTACCTGTTCCACTGTCCAGCGACGCGACGCCTGGAGCTTCGCTCCTCTCCCCCCCCCTTCTCTGCCGGCGCCTCCATTCATAGTGTAGGCACCCGGCCATGAAAGCTTTCGGCTTCACGGCCGGGCACTCACTGCGCATACGCGAATGGCGCAGCGCTCTCTGAGTGGACAGGCAATCACCTGGGACCTGTCATGTGTCCCAGGTGATCACCTACAGGGAGGGGCCGCCTTAGGCGATATGACGTATCGCCTAGGCGAGCCCAGGGTGGAAGGAGGAAGTGGGACAGGAAATCCCACTCCTACTGAAGCCCCCACTCCCCCCCCCAAAAAAATGACATGCCAAATGTGGCATGTAAGGGGGCGAGGAGTGGATTAAGCGGAAGTTCCAAATTTGGGTGGAACTCCGCTTTAAGGCCTTGTGCACACTGGATGTTTTTTGCTTCTAGGGGCAACTGCATTTTTTTCTCCCGTCTCTAAATGCCCCTGCATGTTAGCCTATGCGTCCATGCACACATAGGCTTTTAGCAGCATTTAGTGGCAGGAGAGTTTAGAGGCAGGAAAAAAAAACTCTGCCAGTGCATTCAAGAGCAGCAGAGTTTGAGCAGAAAAAATGTGCCTAAACACTAGGTGCATTTAGTGCTTGAGCATGAATTCATTAATTCAATTCAATGGCCAGAGTCAATTATTTATTCTGTCCAATTAAATTAATTAATGCCCAAGAGCTTGACGTCTGTAGAAGCTCCTAAAAGCTTGTTAAAAAAAAAATCTGCAAAAACACTGCTGGCTTCTTGGAGAGTTAAATAAATGGCCTGTGTGCATGTGGCAACTTTTATATATTTATGTAAAACCTTTATCCCAAAGAAAGAAAAAGTGTTAGCTGGAGTTTGGCATCTATTTGTTAGTGTATCTAAATCTGCTAGTTCATCTAACACTACCCAACCCCCAGACTGACAATGATGCTGTCCAAAAGTGACTCTGTTGTAGACATGTGCACTGCCGAAAGTTTTCTTTGTTTTCCTTTCATTCTTTTTTTGTTTTTTTTTCGTAAATTTGTACATTCGTAAATTTGAAAATCCGGAAATTCGGAAATCTGAAAATTCGGAAATAAGAAAATAAGAAAATAAGAAAGAAAATCAGAAAATTTTAAATAATAACTAACTAACTAACAAATCAATAATAAATAACTTTAAAATTATAGGTATTGGAATTTCCTTCCAAATTTGGCTGTTAGTGAACATAACAAAATCTGAATTTATCTGAAGTTACGACTTAGCCAAAATAAGGAATGCCGCATCTAAACAAATGGAACAGAACAAATTAATAATAAATAATAATAATAATTTGTCGAAATTCGTTAAAAAACTCGGAATGAAAGGACTTGCACATATCTACTCTGTTGCTCTTTCATCCAGAGCGTAGGCACTCTATTACAAGAAGTGTGTTACTGGCTGGATCACCAGGTGAAAACAGGTAGAAAACCAATGCAGCCACCACATCTAATGATTAATAAGCTGCAATATATTCCATTTTTGGTTTTGGGTTTAATACCGTCTATCATAGTTGTATGTGTTTTTTTTTGTTGTTTTTTTAGCATTTACTTGGTTGTTTTATACTAACACACTCCCTTGTCCTAGGGTGACAGCAATCATTTACTGTACTGTATCTATAGAGGAGCAGTGTTGTGACTAGGGCAGGACTACAGAACACCTCAGCCTTTCTTTTCTCCATAAAGAAATGGGGGAGGTTGTAATCCACAGAGATAGCACAAGTAAACCTGAACTTTGACTCAAAAACGTTAATGAAATATTATCTTACCATAGCCACAAAGAATATAAATCCACTATGTGTACCGCAAATGCCTTTACATGTCTCTTAAAAGATAATATCTGGGTTTGCAGAGAGCAGAGCCATGGGTGGGACCCAGCAGGTCTTCCAAATACAACTTGCCTGCAAAAAACTACAGGAACAACAAGAGAGAGCAGCAGTGGTTGGGCTTTATTACAGGAAAATACAACAAAGAGGCATACTGCAGTAATTGTTTGATGCTGTATAACGGCACGGATCTGGAAGAAATACATAAAAGTCGTTGAGATTCCATTAAGACTTAATATTTAGACTCTTGAATTTAGACAGTATGGGGGAGATTTACTAAAACCGGCGAACTCAGAATCTGGTGCAGCTGTGTATGGTAGCCAATCAGCTTCTACCTTCAGTTTGTTCACTTAAAGCGGAGGTCCCACGAAAAAAAAAATATTAAAAGCCAGCAGCTACAAATACTGCAGCTGCTGACTTTTAATAAATGGCGCCCGCGATGTCAGCAGCGGAAGCCGAGCAATAGCTCGTCTCTCGGCTGCCCCCGCCGCCATCCTCGGTGAGGGAATCAGGAAGTGAAGCGTTGCGGCTTCACTGCCCGGTTCCCTACTGTGCATGCGTGAGTAGCGCGGCGCTTAATCACTTGTCCCCGCTGTCTCCTGGGACCAGTGTGTATCCCAGAAGACAGCGGGGGGAGGGGGGTGACACGAAGGGGCGTGACTCCCGCAGGAGTCTATCCCCAAGTGTGTGCAAATACCTGTATTAGGGGGGAGGGTTCCGAAAAGCGGAAGTTCACTTTTTGTGTGGACCTCCGCTTTAAGCTTTGGCAATAAAATCTGGAAGCGGATTGGTTTCTGTGCAGAACTGCACCAGATTTTCACTCTGCAGCTTTATTATTATTTTTATTTATTATTATTATATAGGATTTATATGGCGCTGACAGTTTGGGCAGCGCTTTACAACAGTAGGGCAGACAGTACAATTACAATACAGGAGGAATTAGAAGGCCCTGTTTGTTAGAGCTTACATCTAGGAGGGAATATGTTTAGCCTGAATTTAGCTTTATAGTAGCGCTTAATCTATTTTACTAAAATCTCATATACGATTTGCAATTTCAAAATGTGCTAATTTTCTAAAAAAACATTTGCAGTTTTAATTTTAATAATACATTGTGATCCTTCCATTATGGTCCTTTGTGCTCCTGAGTTGTTACCTTGTCATGTACTCCCCTGGAGACAAGTGGCCACATCAACACACTTTGAACAAGCTCGGTCTCCTGTTGTCACTATCAGGAAACCAATCAATAACAAGGATGTGTAACCAATACCAGAGCAACTGCATACACACAGGAAGTGGCCCAAAGATTCTGGAGAAGTTCAGCAACAGTAAGATGCAAAAAAAAAAGGATGAACAAAAAAGATAAAAACTATATTTTATTAAATAAATCAATTTACTAATAATATATGATAGACAGCACAAATTCCATTGATTTAGACTTTAGCGTTCAATTAAATGATCACCTTGTAAAACAGCCCATTCAGTTTAAAATTGAAACAAAACAAAACATTTGTGTATAGATATAAAAAAAATATTTTAAAAAATCATAAATGCCTCCCCCCCTCCATTTCTATTAGACCCCTTTCATACAAAGGGCTAAAAATAGCACATGTAAAGTGCCTGAAAAACGCCTCCCCTGTCACCCCAATGTGAAAGCCTGAGTGCTTTCACACCGGGGACGCTGCACTGGCAGGACGTTAGAAAAATACTGCAAGCAGCATCTTTGGGGCGGTGTGGGAGCAGTGTATACACTGCTCCTCCACTGCCCCTGCCCATTGAAATGAATGGGCACCGCTGCCGAAGTGCCTGCAAAACGCTTCGACAGCGGCGATACACTGGCTCATTTAACCCTTTCTTTGGCTGCTAGCTGGGGGTTAAAAGCACCCTGCTAGTGGCTGAGAAGCGCCGTTAAAACTGCCAACGCTGCCCGCAGCTCAGTGTAAAAGGGCTCTAAGTGATCACATTCCCTCTGCTCCTTCTGTTCTCAGCTGCATAAGAGCTGGAGGGAGGAGAAACAGCATTACACTGAGTTTCTCAGTGAATGGCTGTGCAGGGGAGGCATGTCAGGACAAGTCTGCTCATTGGAGGAGAGCAGGCTGAGTTCCCAGCACAGCTAGAGAACTGACCACTGTGTGTTCTCCTGGTTAGTGTGGTCAGTTTTTAATAGGAAAGCAGAGAAACTGGCAGGAATACCCAGGATTTCAATACAAAGAGAACAGGAGACATTTTCATACAAGTACATAGTACAGCAGGCACATGAAATGCTGGGGTAACAAACGCTTTAATACACATCAATAAGATTATTTTAAATACAAAACAAAAAATAAAAACCACTTAAGATTCCTTTTAGGTCTCATTATTTATAGGTCTTCATATCTGTCATCAGTCTTGCGCAATGGTGTTAATTTCTGCATGAATGCTTGAGCGAAACGTGAGCCGTGCGGCTGGCGATAAAGGGATCATTATGATGCTTCTGTTGGCTGTGCAGCCTTGACACTTCCCTGCACTTAGAACACAAGAAGCAATTGCATAACAGGCTCTGGGCATCCACTAAGCAAGAACGATTTCTGTACATAAGTATCTTTTACTGCCATGTCAAGAAAATGTTAATGCATTCTTCTGCTGATTAAAGAAGAAACCTAAAAAGGTGTATTTTTTATGTATTTATTTTTTAACCCACAAAGTTACATCGATATAAATAATCTCTGATTCTAGCTGACTTGTCTTCCCTCCTTAATTGCTGTCAACACCAGCACTCAAATTGAGATCACAATGTTCTATGTTGTCTTTCCTCAGCTAATTAACTCCAAACCGTACCCCTAGCAATGCTGTGCGCTGCTGAGTGCCACCGTCTGCAGCCCCTATCCAGCCGGCCCATCATGTGAGAAAGCAATCAGTCGGCTTTATTTGTGACATGCCTGTGGAATAAGAGAGGTGAGCATCAGACAGCAGAAAATGATGCTCTATGTATTTTAAGATTGTAAATAATAAAAATAAAGCTGAAACAGAATAGAGAGCCTCTCATTTTTGCAGCTTGTAGAAGCTCAAAACATCAATTTTTCCTTAAATGGTAAATAGAGTTTTAGAAAAAATAAATAAATCAGTATCCCACTTCCTATTCCCAATTCCCTTCATCAAGTTTGGTAAAAATCAAATTTAGAACTCAGATATTGAGACATTGATGGGCAATGCCTCTGCCTAGCCCTATACTATAGCATAGCTGTAAGGAGGAAGAGGCAAAGAAGGCGCTGTGCACCTGTCAGAGACAGAACCTGATCCTGATTTAGAGGTACAGTAAGTAATATTATTATTATTATTATTGATAATATTATTGTTATATTATTAACCAGGCACTCAAAGAAGTTACAAGACTGCTCTAAGAGCCGGATCACACAGGGGCGTCCTGGGATCCGACTTCAGGTCGCCCCAAGTCACACGGTTTAGAAAAGTAATGGAAGTGAATGAGAGCTGTCTTAATGTACACTACTGCAGTCTCTCCGACTTCAGAAAAGGTTCCTGTACGACTTCAATCCGACTTCTAGGCGACTTGTACCCATTGATTTCAATGGAAGTTGCCTCCAAGTCGGATCCCCTGTCCTAACTGAAGCAACTTTCCAGGAAGTAAAAATTGTTTTCCAGGCAAACCCCTCCCTCCCACCTCTCTCCCACAGAGCTGATTATTGTTTGATTGGCCACTGGAAAGTCACCTGTCCTAGAGGCAACTTGAAGTTGCCTTGTAAATTGCCTGGAGTCGCGCTGTGATTCATGCGCAAGTCGTGTCTAAGTTGCCTCCCAAAGTCGCGCTAGAAGTCGTGTTGCCCCTGTGTGAACCGGCTCTAACTGCTGATGAAAAAAGGTATTTAGCAGTTTATATTTACTAAAATAATTTAATTTCCATGTTTTGTGTACTGTGGGAGACCAGATATAGTGAATGCAGTGTCCTGGGTTTAGTAAGACTTTAAGTATTTACTACTTAAAGGGGTTGTAAAGGTTTGTTTTTTATTTTCTAAATAGGTTCCTTTAAGCTAGTGCATTGTTGGTTCACTTACCTTTTCCTTCGATTTCCCTTCTAAATGTTTTTTTTCTTTTTCTGAATTTCTCACTTCCTGTTCCTCCTGAGTAAGGGGGCAAGCTTACCGAGGAGGAACAAGAAGTGAGAAATTCAGACAAAGAAAAAAAAACATTTAGAAGGGAAATCGAAGGAAAAGTGAACCAACAATGCACTAGCTTAAAGGAACCTATTTAGAAAATAAAAAACGAACCTTTACAACCCGTTTAAAGTGGTGGTACACCCACCCTGCTGACTTTTACCTATAGGTAAGCCTAGAATAAGGCTTACCTATAGGTAGTGGAAATATCCCCTAAACGTGCGCCGTTTAGGATATATTTTATTTGTAGTGCACCGATGATGTAATCGGCGCATGCGCTGGAAATAAACGGACCTCCGTGCCTTTTCTTCCTTAGCGTGTGCCATTACTGACGGCTCCCGCGCGCATGTGCGGGAGTGACATCACGTGGCTCCGGCCAGTCCGCAGCCCCGGAAGGAAGAGGGGCAAAAATGGACGCGACGCTCACAGGGGACGGCATGGGCTTCGTTTGCAGGTAAGTGTCACATAATGGGCTAGTATGCGATGCATACTAGCCCATTATGCTTTTCATTTGCAGGGTTTGCACAGAGCAAAAGAGGATGTAAAACCCGTCGGGGTTCACGTCCTCTTTAAAGCTAAACTTCACTCAAAAAGTAAAGTACTGCTGGTTCGAAGCCTCCACCCAGCCTGTAACTGAGTTTTTGGGGAATGCAAGTACCAATTTTTATCAGTACCCACTCCTCACCTAGGTTTAGGTGACAATGTTTTCCCTGTCCTCTTTCCTCCTGCAGCCTCCTGGAACACATGACATTTCCCAGAAGGCTGCAAAACCATTCACAGAGCATTGCTTAGGAAGCTACAGCCGGCTTCCATATCCAAGATGCCAATTCTGAGGACCCACAGCAAATAGAAGAACCAGCTGCTGGCTTATAAGGAAACAAATAAGTAACTAAGGTTCCCTTTTAAAGAAAGTTTAATTAAAAGCATACAATGTATTTAGTACTTCTTTACAATGCATTTGTTTTTTACAATCTTTTCCCTGTTTTGTTACATGTCCCCATTTACATAACTATGACTTAAAGAATGTTACCCCAACATTTCATATTCCTGATATGTGTCTGTTGTACTTGCATTAAAAAATATCCTGCTCTCTTTCTATTTCTTAATTTGTGTGAAATACCTGGTCATCCTACCAGTCCTCCTGCTTCACTATTTCAAATTGCTAGGCATAAGAGCACATCCATCCCAGCATGGTCAGTTTTCAGGCTGTGCTAGGGGTTCAGCTTGCCTGTCCTCTACTGGTCTCCAACATGTGGTGATATGCCCCCTGCACAGCAGATCAGTGTACTGATGTTTTTCCACCCCCACCTCCCAAAGCTCCTTATGCAGTTGAGAGCAGAGGTCTATATATATATATATATATATATATATATATATATATACACCCTTTTGCCTTGCCCATGTATACCCCAGCTTTTTAATGAAGTGCCCATCAAATGCAGTTTTTGATATAATATAAAAATCAAGTTAAACATTGCAGCTTACTTTTAAGATGCTTCATTCTGGACCCTTAAGAAGTTAAACATCCTAGATAGTCCTCTTTGTTCATGAGGGGGCTGTGCTTTCCATGATTAACCCTGTATGTACTGTTCATTCAGATATTCATGATAAGCTGTAGTTAGATTTAAAAAAAAACTGCCTGGCATGGTGTGTGAATGGGAACACACAACAAACATGTATTGGGGTTAATTTACTAAAAGCCAATAGTATTTGCTCTTTGCAATTGCAGTTGCTCCAGAGCTTAGTAAATGAGGCAAAGCTTCCTTACTAAAAATACCCAATCACCCGCAAGGAAAAAAAACAAAAACAAAAACAGCATTTTTGCTTGCACATGATTGGATGATGGAAGTCAGCAGAGCTTCTGCTCATTTACTAAGCTCTGGAGCAACTGCACTTGCATCCCAGGATGCTTTCAGTATGCTCTATACACACAGCATGCTTGGTCCTGGTGCTCCATTGGGGCAGTAGATGTCTCTCCCTTTTTGTGGATTCAGAGGGGTTCCTATCATTACAAATAGCTCATTTTTTTTCCACTGATAACTTCTTATGGACTTGGTCCCTTGAACTATCTCCTGGTCACTGGGTTATCTGGAAGAGGTCTCGGTGGTGCCTGCACATATTTGGTTTTCAACTGACGCATTAATTTATCTTACTGTTCAGAAGAAGACCCAGTGAGTTTAAAAGCATAGGGGTTACTTCTGGGCATTCATGCTTTAGTGATGGATGGAGATTTCCTCTGTTTTCTATATGGATCATGTACATGTATCTTGTATAAATTTGTATCTATACATTGGTTTTTAAATTATTATACAATAAACTTTTGTATTTTATCACATTAGTAATTTTCATTGTTGCCTAAAAATTCCCTCCCCCTCCATAGTTTTGTTTCTCCTATGAGAGTAACTTTGAAAGCAGGAGGTGATTGGGGAACATCTGTTCCCTGATCTCGCCTGCAACAAATGAACCTGAAAGCAACATGTATTACATCACTTCCCGGTCCACAGCTTCCATTCCATCTACTGTAACTGAGGATGCAGCTAGTCAAGCATGTTCTGATTAGATGCATTGGCTTGAAGGACATGGGCACCATTTGGGGTCTAATCGACCCCTAATTTTTCCATAAAGAGTACCTGTCACCTGACCATGTTAGGGGCCCTCTTGTGACATTCATATGACATATCAACGACAACATTGGAGTGAGAGCAATAATTCTATGGCTATCATCCTCTGTTAACAAAAAACGGATAACTTGAAAAGGCTCTTCAAGTGTCACCTAATAAAAATGTAGGCACTGTCGTTTTTTGACATTTCATGGGTGCATGCAATTTCAAATCTTAGCATGTTTAGTATCTGTTTACTCAGAACAACCCCATGTTTTAAATTTTACAAAACATTGGGTATTATTTTGTTTTTGTGTGCACTAGAATTAATGTTATTGTATTTTCTTTTCTAGAAATATGCATCATAAAATAATGCTATTACGTACCACTATTTTAATCTACAGTCAGGGCTGGTGCAAGGATTTTTTTTACACCCGCGACAAAACCTAATTTTGCTGACCCCCTCTGGCTCCACCCCTGACTCCACCCCCTTTGCCCTGCCCATGAATACCCCCCCCCTTTTTAATGAAATTCCCATCAAATGCAGCCCACCAGCGCCCATCAAAAGCAGCCTCCCCAGCGCCCATCAAATGCGGCCTACCAGCACCCATCAATGCAGCCTACCAGCACCCATCAATGCAGCTTACCAGTGCCCATCAATGCAGCCTAAAAGTGCCCATCAATGCAGCCTACCAGTGCCCATCAATGAATGTTTGCTTGCTTCCATTCATTCGGAAGTCGGGAATGCGCCTCTGACACTATGTGCGAACAGAGCGGCGGCTGCCAGCTGATTTTGAGACTTAGTTGCTTGCTGCAGAGAGAAGAGAGTAGGAACACCAGTGGCCGGGCGCCCTAGGCAGCAGTGCGCCTTGGGCAGCTGCCTAGTTTGCCTAGTGGTAGCACCAACTCTGTCTACAGTGCTTCTACTTTCAGAAAATATATAATGTTTGGGGGTTCTAAGTTATTTTCCAGCAAAAAATAAATAAAAATGCTGATTTTCACATATGTGTGAAAAATTTAAAAACTCAGGCATGAAGAGGTTAAAGTGAATCTATCACTTTTCTGATTCAGGGCAAAAAAGCAGGTTCTCCTAATATTAACCTTCTCCCCTACTTTCCCACATACTTAATTTCCTAACACTTCTCTATCGCTTTTTTGGAGCCACAATTTAAAGTGGTTATAAAGGCTGAAGTTTGAAAAAGGGTGTAGCTCCCCTCCAAGCCCCCCTTATACTTATCTTATACTTACCTGAGCCCAAACTCGATCCAGCGATGTGCAAGTCTCTCTCCCTTCTCTCCCTTCTCACATGCTGGAAAATAATGGTGGCCTAAACAATGCACGTTTAGGAGATATGTACAGTACCTATAGACATAGGCGTGCGCACAGGGTGTGCCAGGTGTGCCCAGGCACACCCTAATCACTCTGTGCAACACAGATTCCCCCTACTGCCCTGGCTTCCATCTTTCCCCTCGCAGCGCTGCCAGCTTCCCTCCTCTCCTATCGGCTGTTGCTGCTGGGATGTTTTAGGAGTCGGGAAGGGGCCAGTATGTATGTAATTTACCGGCCCTTTCCTTTTTGAATGAACATCGTGAGTGATCTGTAGTGTGTGTTTGGGCTTTGGGGCCTATGCCTATAGATAAGCTTTTTTATAGGCTTACCTATAGGTACAATTTACGCATCTGAGTTTACTCCCACTGTATAGGAACCTGTGACTTTTCTGTGAATGGAGAAAATAGGTGTACTTTATATACGTGGACTCAATAGAGGTTTTGAAATAATCAAACTTACTAAATGTCTGTTTTTCGTGGTCATAAGTATATTTTTGAAATGAGAACAAGTTGTGTTTACCTAGTAGGTTAAAGGAGGACAATAAATCGCATCTCTCTTTCTTTATAGCACATTATTATCCCCCTAATGCTGCATAATTACATATACTCTAATGCTGCATAATTATACATCCCCTCCCTATTGTGTACCTTTGCCATGTAGGTCTGACAAGTTTCTATGTGTGAACGGTACAATGTGTTCTTTTGTATAAATCGGCTTGTATTTCTCTTAGCATTATGATAGGATAATAATTACATTTTTTTTTTTAGTAATTAACAGCTCCCCTCCTTAGCACAGGTGCACAGAAATCCATGGTATGGATAATTATACCTGTGTTAATGTACAACTCTGATACAGATGAAAGGTCCCTGATTTAAATGCTGCTAGATCATAAAAGGGCTTGCCCATTCATCATTCATTGTCGTCATAGAAACAGCTACTGTGGATTCCTGCACGTTCCCGGCAATGCTGAGTCACTAATTGTGACCATGAACAGCACGAAAGGGACAGTTGGGAGTTCTAGATCTTTACATGGACAATGTAGGTGATTGTTGGGTAAATATACTCTGTCTGTGTAGGACAAATTGTTCATAAAGATGTAATTGTTTTGTTTGCAAAGGGCTCAGCAAAGATCTGAACACACTGTGAGGTTTCTTTCATATGCAGTCATTCATTTCTATTATGCACAGACTGAAAGGCTCATTTATTACTAGAGCAAAGGGAAAATCATGGTGGTTCTGCATATGGAAGATCACATCACATCAAACTTGGCCTAAAAATGCTTTAACTCTTCATTTGAAAGTGATATACTTTTTTATTTTGCAATTAGCCCTGAAGCTCTCATTGTTAGCTATTCTTTTTAAAGCTGAACTACACGGTACCTGAGCAACACAAATCAAAAACATTTTTAATATTCAAAACAAACTGCTCAATCCATCCATGTCTCCATTCTTTATTTTGCTGAGAAATCACTTTGAAAAACACCCTAGCATTTCTGGCCGTGGCCATCTTGGGTAAGGGCAGATCATTCATCTAGCATTTACTTCCTGGAATCCATCTGCTCTTAGTTCAGGCATGCAGACAGGAGGGTATACGTAGATGAGAAAATTCCTCCTTCCCTCCTAAGGGCACCTGGGATGTATGATGTCATTTGTCTAGGCCAGGGGTGCCCTGGTGCAACCTTTTGAGGAGCGAGAGCCACTTTAGCGACTTGGTAAACGGTCGCGGGCCACAATGAGCATAGCGGGTGGATGGCAGGTCTGTGTCCATTCTGCATATGTGGAGCAGACACAGATGCAGCCCGCTCATCCCTAAGGGCCCTCAGATCCACCCAGACAGAAGGGGACAGATTCCCTTTTGTTTTTTTAATAAGATCGGAGTGCAGATAGGCGGGTGTAAGCAGACACAAGTCTGTTTACATCTGCCGCTCTATAGAGGTGAATGGAGGGTCCGATTGGGTCCGCCTGAAAAACAGACAGGCAGACCCGATCGGACCGATCCTGTGAAAAGGGCCTAAGGCTGCTTTCACACTGATGCATAGCGGTTTACCTGCACCTCAAATGACCTCGATCTTCACTTCTTCCTCAGGATTCCTGCAGCTGGGTGCTGCTGTCTCCCAGGCGGTTATAACTGGTGGCTGCTGATGGCTGTCCTCCAGGGCTGGTACTGCTGGCTGATACTGCTGTTGGGTACTGCCTGCTGGTACTGCTGGTTGGTATTGCTGGCGGGTACTGGTACTGCTGGCTGGTACTGTTGGTGGGTACTGGTACTGCTGGAGGGTACTGGTACTGCTAGCTGGTACTGGTACTGCTGGTGGGTACTGGTACTGCTGGTTGGTACTGTTGGCTGGTACTGCTGGTGGGTACTGGTACTGCTGGCAGGTACTGGTACTGCTAGTGTGTACTGCTGGTGGGTACTTGTACTGCTGGCTGGTACTTGTACTGCTGGCTGGTACTGCTGGTGGGTACTGGTACTGCTGGCGGGTACCGGTACTGCTAGCGGTAACTTCTGGTTGGTACTGGTACTGCTGGCGGGTACTGCTGGCTGGTACTGGTACTGCTGGTAGATACTGATACTGCTGGTGGGTACTGGTACTGCTGGCTGGTACTGCTGGTGGGTACCGGTACTGCTGGTGGGTACTGATACTGCTGGCGGGTACTGGTACTGCTGGCGGGTACTGGTACTGCTGGCGGGTACTGCTGGTGGGTATTTGCACTGCTGGCGGGTACTGCTGGCTGGTACTGCTGGCGGGTACTAGTGACTGGTACTGATTACTGGTGACTGGTACTGGCACTGCTAGCTCTGGCACTGCTGGCTGCTGTCCGAGATTGCCCCCCTGGGGAGTATGAGAGGGCTGTGAAGTGTATAACAGACGGTGTTCCCATCTCCCCAAATCCTGACCTCTGACCCTGCCAGTGATTGGCTTTCTCCATGGCATCGGCTCTGCAGTAGAGAGCAGAGCCGATGCTTCCTTGTCACAGGCGGAGTACATTTGGTAGCAGAAAAACAACAAACGCTCCTGCGCACAAGATGACCGTCAAGCATTCAATAGTTTATAAAGATGACACTGGCTTTGCTGTCCTTCGTGGGTAGGGGTATCCTGGTAGCAAACGAGAAGAGAAAAAACAAGGCCACACCAGCCTAGTTTAATATCGTTAGGGTATTTATTTAAATAAAAACAACGAAAAGGTACTCACAAAGGTAGTACAGTTGGTTCGCAAGGCTTGGCTCTGATGAAGAAGCTGTGAGCTTCGAAACGCGTCTGCCGGTAGTGTGTCTTATCATGTCCTTCATGACTGGTCAGAGTGTGGTCTGGGTTCTACATGTTGCAGCCCTCGATGGTACCATCTGTACATTGCGAACCAACTGTACTACCTTTGTGAGTACCTTTTCGTTGTTTTTATTTAAATAAATACCCTAACGATATTACACTAGGCTGGTGCGCCCTTGTATTTTTTCTCTTCTCGGAGAACATTTGGTATCACTCCGCCTGTGAAGGAGGCGGTGCTATACAGGAAGCATCGGCTCTGCTTCCTTTAGCGGCGGCTCTGTTCTTAGCGCTGATGCTCGGAGATGGCGGGTCGGGAACTCTCGATCTGGGCTTGCCATCTCGGAGCAAGACGTGGCGGGCTACATCGGAGGGCTCCGTGGGCCATCGGTTGGGCACCCCTGGTCTAGGCCTAACCAGGAGGTAGCTTAAAGTGGTTGTAAACCTATGTGTTTTTACACCTTAAGGCACCCTATGGCTTAAGGTGAAAAACCACCTTGCAGTCACCCCCCCCCCCCGAGCCCCTGTTTTACTTACCTGAGCCCTGAATCTCTGTGTGCGCGATCCCGCGTTGCTTTCCCCAGGTCTTATTGGCTCTTCATTGGATAGATTGATAGCAGCACAGCCATTGGCTCCCGCTGCTGTCAATCAAATCCAATGACGCGGCCGCCGGGGGGCGGGGCCGAGTCATACAATCGGCGGCTATGGACGCCGAGTCATACAATCGACGGCTATGGACGCCGAGTCATACAATCGGTGGCTATGGACGCCGAGTCATACAATCGGTGGCTATGGACGCCGATTGTATGGCACGGGAGCACGCCCCCAAGCTAAACCCCTCGGGAGAGAGCTTCCCAGAGGGGGTTAGCTCTTGCGGTGAGGACATTCGGGGTCACTCTGTGCAAAACAAACTGCACAGTGGAGGTAAATATGATATGTTTGTTTTTGTTTTTTTAAATAATAGCTGAACCTTTACAACCCCTTTAAGAAATGTAAGAAAAAAAAAAAGGTTTAAAACAAGTAAATATTATATGCTTACCTATCTATTTTCTAATGCTAGCAGCATAAGGATTAAAAATAGTCAATGTTGATTAAGAGAGTGAAGTTCCACTTTAACCACTTAAGCCCCGGACCATTTCGGGCCATTAGGACCAAGCCTGTTTTTGGGATTCGGCACTGCGCTGCTTTAACTGTAAATTGTGCGGACATGCAATGTTGTACCCAAATGAAATTTGCGTCCTTTTCTTCCCACAAATAGAGCTTTCTTTTAATGGTATTTGATTGCCTCTGCGATTTTTATTTTTTGCGATATAAACAGAAAAAGACCGAAAATTTTGAAAAAAAATGATATTTTCTACTTTTTGTTATAAGAAAAATCGAATAAACTCAATTTTAGTCATACATTTAGGCCAAAATGTATTCAGCCACATGTCTTTAGTAAAAAAAATGTCAATAAGCGTATATTTATTGGTTTGCGCAAAAGTTATAGCGTTTACAAACTAGGGTACATTTTCTGAAATTTACACAGCTTTAAATTTATGACTGTCTATCTCATTTCTTGAGGTGCTAAAATGGCAGGGCAGTACAAAACCCCCCCAAATGACCCCATTTTGGAAAGTAGACACCCCAAGGAAATTGCTGAGAGGCATGTTGAGCCCATTGAATATTTTTTTTTTTTGTCCCAAGTGATTGAATAATGACAAAAAAAAAAAAAATTACAAAAAGTTGTCACTAAATGATATATTGCTCACACATGCCATGGTTATATGTGGAATTGCACCCCAAAATACATTCTGCTGCTTCTCCTGAGTACGGGGATACCACATGTGTGGGACTTTTTAGGAGCCTAGCCACGTACGGGACCCCGGAAACCAAGCACCGCCTTCAGGATTTCTAAGGGCGCAAATTTTTGATTTCACTCCTCACTACCTATCACAGTTTCGAAGGCCATAAAATGCCAAAATAGCACAAAACCCCCCCAAATGACCCCATTTTGGAAAGTAGACACCCCAAGCTATTTACTGAGAGGCATGTTCAGTCCATGGAATATTTTATATTTTGCCACAAGTTGCGGGAATATGACAAACTTTTTTTTTTTTGCACAAAGTTGTCACTAAATGATATATTGCTCACACATGCCATGGGCATATGTGAAATTACACCCCAAAATACATTCTGCTGCTTCTCCTGAGTACGGGGATACCACATGTGTGGGACTTTTTGGGAGCCTAGCCGCGTACGGGACCCCAAAAACCAAGCACCGCCTTCAAGGTTTCTAAGGGCATACATTTTTGATTTCACTCCTCACTACCTATCACAGTTTTGAAGGCCATAAAATGCCAAGATGGCACAAAACCCCCCCAAATGACCCCATTTTGGAAAGTAGACACCCCAAGCTATTTGCTGAGAGGCATGTTGACCCCATTGAATATTTTTTTTTTGTCCCAAATGATTGAATAATGACAAAAAGAAAAAAAAATGTACAAAAAGTTGTCACTAAATGATATATTGCTCACACATGCCATGGTTATATGTGGAATTGCACCCCAAAATACATTCTGCTGCTTTTCCTGAGTACGGGGATACCACATGTGTGGGACTTTTTGGGAGCCTAGCCGCGTACAGGGCCCCAAAAACCAAGCACCGCCTTCAGGATTTCTAAGGGCGTAAATTTTTGATTTCACTCCTCACTACCTATCACAGTTTCGAAGGCCATAAAATGCCAAAATAGCACAAAACCCCCCCAAATTACCCTATTTTGGAAAGTAGACACCCCAAGCTATTTGCTGAGAGGCATGTTGAGTCCATGGAATATTTTATATTTTGCCACAGGTTGCGGGAATATGACAAACTGTTTTTTTTTTTGCACAAAGTTGTCACTAAATGATATATTGCTCACACATGCCATGGGCATATGTGAAATTACACCCCAAAATACATTCTGCTGCTTCTCCTGAGTACGGGGATACCACATGTGTGGGACTTTTTGGGAGCCTAGCCGCGTACGGGACCCCAAAAACCAAGCACCACCTTCAAGGTTTCTAAGGGCATACATTTTTGATTTCGCTCCTCACTACCTATCACAGTTTTGAAGGCCATAAAATGCCAAGATGGCACAAACCCCCCCAAATGACCCCATTTTGGAAAGTAGACACCCCAAGCTATTTGCTGAGAGGCATGTTGAGCCCATTGAATATTTTTTTTTTTTGTCCCAAATGATTGAATAATGACAAAAAGAAAAAAAAATGTACAAAAAGTTGTCACTAAATGATATATTGCTCACACATGCCATGGTTATATGTGAAATTACACCACAAAATACATTCTGCTGCTTCTCCTGAGTACGGGGATACCACATGTGTGGGACTTTTTGGGAGCCTAGCCGCGTACGGGACCCCAAAAACCAAGCACCGCCTTCAAGGTTTCTAAGGGCATAAATTTTTGATTTCACTCCTCACTACCTATCACAGTTTTGAAGGCCATAAAATGTCAAAATAGCCCAAAACCCCCACAAATGACCCCATTTTGGAAAGTAGACACCCCAAGCTATTTGCTGAGAGGCATGGTGAGTATTTTACAGCTCTCATTTGTTTTTGAAAATTAAGAAAGACATTTTTTTTTCTTTTTTTACATTTTCAAAACTTTGTGACAAAAAGCGAGATCTGCAAAATACTCAACATACCTCTCAGCAAATAGCTTGGGGTGTCTACTTTCCAAAATGGGGTCATTTGGGGGGGTTTTGTGCCATCTGGGCATTCCATGGCCTCCGAAACTGTGATAGGCAGTGAGGAGTGAAATCAAAAATTTACACCCATAGAAATCCTGAAGGCGGTGCTTGGTTTTTGGGGTCCCGTACGCGACTAGGCTCCCAAAAAGTCCCACACATGTGGTATCCCCGTACTCAGGAGAAGCAACAGAATGTATTTTGGGGTGTAATTCCACATATGCCCATGGCATGTTTGAGCAATATATAATTTAGTGACAACTTTTTGTACATTTTTTTTTTTTTTGGTCATTATTCAATCACTTGGGACAAAAAAAAAAATATTCAATGGGCTCAACATGCCTCTCAGCAAATAGCTTGAGGTGTCTACTTTACAAAATGGGGTCATTTGGGGGGGTTTTGAACTGTCCTGGCATTTTATGCACAACATTAGGAAGCTTATGTCACACATCATCCACTCTTCTAACCACTTGAAGACAAAGCCCTTTCTGACACTTTTTGTTTACATGAAAGAAATTTTTTTTTTGCAAGAAAATTATGTTGAACCCCCAAACATTATATATTTTTTTAAAGCAAAGGCCCTACAGATTAAAATAGTGGGTGTTGCATTTTTTTTTTCCACACAGTATTTGCGCAGCGATTTTTCAAACGCATTTTTTGGGGGAAAAACACACTTTTTTTATTTTTAATGCACTAAAAAACACTATATTGCCCAAATGTTTGATGAAATAAAAAAGATGATCATAGGCCGAGTACATGGATACCAAACACGACATGCTTTAAAATTGCGCACAAACGCGCAGCGGCGACAAAACTACATTCATTTTTAAAAGCATTTAAAAGCCTTTACAGGTTACCACGTTAGATTTACAGAGGAGGTCTACTGCTAAAATGACTGCCCTCGATCTGACCTTCGCGGTGATACCTCACATGCATGATGCAATTGCTGTTTACATATGACGCTAGACCAACGCTTGCGTTCGCCTTTGCGCAATAGCAGGGGGGGACAGCGGTGCTTTTTTTTTTTTTTTTTTTTTTTTTTTTTTATTATTTATTTGGCTTTTTTATTTTATTTTTAAACTGTGCCTTCCATATTTTATTTTTTTACCATTTTTATCGTTATCTCCGGGAATGTAAATATCCCCTATGATAGCAATAGGTAGTGACAGGTACTCTTTTTTTGAAAAAAATTGGGGGGTTAGACCCTAGATCTTTCCTCTGCCCTCAAAGCATCTGACCACACCAAGATCGGTGTGATAAAATGCTTTCCCAATTTCCCAATGGCGCTTTTTATATCCGGGGGGGGGACATTCCCTCCCACTGCTTGTAAAAGCAGTCTAGAGGCTAATTATCTGCTAGAATTGCTTTTACATGAAAGCCGGCTGCTGGCTGAAAAGAATGATACCAAGATGATACCTAAACCCGCAGGCATCATTCTGGTATAAACATTCAAAGTCCAGCAACATACCAGTACGTTGCTGGTCCTTGTTGGACATGTATTGTAATCTTTTTTTTCATACAGCCTATTGGCTGAACGAAAAAAAGAGATTGATTGGTGGGTATGCCCACCATTAGAATACCTCCCTTCATCCACCCACTTCTAATGATGGGCATATATGCCGAAGCATGGGGGCATCCTCCCGCAAAAAAGTTATGCCGCGTACACACGGTCAAGCCTTCGTCGGAATTTCGACCGTATGTACGCGGCATAAAAGGTTATGCCGCGTACACACGGTCAGACTTTTCCACGGATAAGCCTCCGTTGGAATTTCGACCGTATATACGCGGCATTAGGAGCAAAATCGCTCCTCCGCCCCTGCTGCCCCCATGCTTCGGCATATATGCTCTTTTTTTTAACTGTGGTGGTGAAATCACCTCCTACAGCGTTGGAGTCACGGCTTTATGTATCGTGGGAGCAAACGCTGTTGCTGTCAAGATAAATAGATCCGCGCTGCAACTGAATGGCGTACCTGCTAAGCAAATGGTGGTTAACATTAAAACAAAGTAACATTACAGTACAACAGTAGGACCTTACCATGCCATACCTGCAAAGCAAATACCAAAACAAAACCTAGTAAAAAATAAAAAAATGTTTTAACGCAACCTGTGCCTAAAATATATATATGCCGAAGCATGGGGGCATCCTCCCGCAAAAAAGTTATGCCGCGTACACACGGTCGGAATTTCGACCGTATGTACGCGGCATTAGGAGCAAAATCGCTCCTCCGCCCCTGCTGCCCCCATGCTTCGGCATATATGCTCTTTTTTTTTAACTGTGGTGGTGAAATCACCTCCTACAGCGTTGGAGTCACGGCTTTATGTATCGTGGGAGCAAACGCTGTTGCTGTCAAGATAAATAGATCCGCGCTGCAACTGAATGGCGTACCTGCTAAGCAAATGGTGGTTAACATTAAAACAAAGTAACATTACAGTACAACAGTAAGACCTTACCATGCCATACCTGCAAAGCAAATACCAAAACAAAACCTAGTAAAAAATAAAAAAATGTTTTAACGCAACCTGTGCCTAAAATATATATATGCCGAAGCATGGGGGCATCCTCCCGCAAAAAAGTTATGCCGCGTACACACGGTCGGAATTTCGACCGTATGTACGCGGCATTAGGAGCAAAATCGCTCCTCCGCCCCTGCTGCCCCCATGCTTCGGCATATATGCTCTTTTTTTTAACTGTGGTGGTGAAATCACCTCCTACAGCACTGGAGTCACGGCTTTATGTATCGTGGGAGCAAACGCTGTTGCTGTCAAGATAAATAATTCCGCGCTGCAGTTGAATGGCGCACCTGAAAACAAAAAATTACATACCTGAAAAGCAAGCATGATAAAACATTGCAGAATAGAATACAGTAAAAAAGAGCAGAACAATAGAGAGAAAATAGAGAGAGAGAGAACAATAAAACGACAACTATTTTTGGTTTTTTTATTTTATATTTTTTTTGTGTTTTGTTTTTTACGTTTTTTTTTTTCTTTTTTACACTTTTTTTTGTAACTTTACAACTGTAATGGTTCGGGTCTCTCAAAATGTAATGGCATCTTGGGAGACCCTGTGTAAGTGTGTCCTAGTCTGTGAAATGCTGTACCCTACGCTAAAACTTCACTTTTGAGTGGTAGCGTTCAAAACATTCACCTTGGCAAAGACCAGGCTTGTCAGGACAGAGTGGACAAAAACTACGGCTGTCACGCCTAAATCCGCGCTTGCTACAGACACGACATCTTTTTTGGGGGTGGCTTTGGGTAGGGGTACTCGGGAGGACATACGAATAATGCCTCTCATGCAGCCGGCTTACTGCATTTGGTTGGGGATGGTGAGGTGCAGAACCGCCTGGATACAGGAGTTCTGTGACTATCTCATTCTGGAATTTTAGAAGAGATAACGTCCCGCCTGAAGCTCTGTATAGCACATGAGCGTTCAGCAAAGCCAATTGGAATAATGATAGAGACACTTTTTTGTACCAGCGTCTCGCCTTACGGTCAATTAGATACGGCGCCATCAACTGGTCGTTGAGGTCCACCCCTCCCATATTTTGGTTATATTCGTGGACACAGAGGGGTTTCTCCACAACACCAGTCGCCGTACGAATTTGGACTGTCGTGTCTGCATGAAGGGAGGTAAGAAGGAAAACATTCTTATTGTCCCTCCACTTCATAGCGAGCAAGTTATTACACTTCAAGCAGGCTCTCTCCCCCAGCCTAAGACGGGCATCTACAAGCCGCTGGGGAAAGTCCCGGCGATTAGGTCGCACGGTGCCACATGCTCCAATCTTATGATCAAACAAGTGACTAAACAGTGGCACGCTCGTGTAATAATTGTCCACATACAAGTGGTACCCCTTTCCGAATAAGGGTGACACCAAGTTCCACACTATCTTGCCAGCGCTCCCTATGTAATCCGGGCAGTTGACCGACTCAATCTGACTGTCTTTTCCCTCATAAACCGTAAAGTTCACTACATAGCCTGTTGCCCTGTCACAGAACTTGTAGAGCTTGACCCCGTATCTGGCACGCTTGCTGGGAAGGTACTGCTTGAAAGACAAGCGGCCAGAAAATTTAATCAGGGACTCATCAACGCAGACAACTTGATCGGGAGTAAACAAGGCTGCAAAACGTTCGTTGAAGTGGTTTATGAGGGGCCGAATTTTATAGAGCCGGTCGTATTCAGGGTCCCCACGTGGACGACAAAGTTCATTGTCGTTGAAGTGCATGAACCGCAAAATCTGCTCGTATCGTGCCCTGGACATGGAGGCAGAGAACACGGGCATGTGGTCAATTGGGTGCGTGGACCAATAAGCACGCAATGACGGAAATTTATGTGTGCCCATGTTGAGGGAAAGGCCCAGAAAGGTCTTAAATTCGGAAACCGTAATTGGTTTCCAATTTCTGGCAATTTTAGGCAACTGGGGGTTAGCGGCGATAAATTGACCAGCATATAAATTACTCTGGTCCACAATAGATCTATAGAGATCTTCCGTGAAAAACAGCGAATAAAAATCGATTGGCATAAAATCAGCTGTTTCCACCTGAATACCGGGTTGGGCAGTGAATGGGGGAAGTACGGGTTCTGCAGAAGTGGTGGGGACCCAATCAGGATAGGCGAATTCTGCAGGAAGGGCAGTATGGGCACGACGGGCCTGCCTTTGTCTTCTTGGTGGCAGCGGGACACTACTTGTGCTTGCCACCTCGCCAGCTTGAACTGCACTTATGGGACTCGCCACGTCACCAAGTGTTACTGCAGTGCTGGATGTACGTCCAGGCTGTACTAGGCCGCTGGTGCTTGCCAGTTCACCAGAAGGAATAGCGGCGCTAGTACTACTCTGCTCCATGATACGAGAGACCTGCGGTTCTTGCTCCTCAACAACCTCAGAAGATCGGGATCGGGTACGCCTGACCTTAGCAGGGACCTCAACTTCGTCGTCAGAGCTATCTGACGTGGGGCCGCTGACGTCACTGTCTTCTACGGGAAGATATTCTGAGCCTGAATCTGACAGATACGTGACCTCCTCTTCACTATCTGTCATGCTCAGAATCTCGTAGGCCTCTTTACTAGTGTACCTTCGTCTTGCCATTTTGGGCTCTAAATTTAGGGGTACACTAGTAAGATTCACAGGAAAAAAAGCACCTGACTGTCGTCAGAAAATATATCAAACGCTACAAAAAAACTGTTAGCGATCGCAGGGATCAGGCCTGTCTCTGCGAACGCTGCAGTTATGTGTGTTGTGTTTGGTAAGTGACAGTGATCGATCGATCGATACTGCACTTGGGTGGGCTGGGCTGGGCTGGGCGGAGGGGCTAAACGCAGGTACTAGCAGGTATCTGGGCTGATCCCGCTAACACTGCGTTTTTGGGAACCCTAAACCGCTGGGGATGCTAGTATAGATCTGATCAGATACTATACCACTAAGGGGGGTGTATGCTTTGCGCATGGGTGTTAGCGTTACTGGCACTAACCTAACACTGCCTGGGGCGACGCAGACCCTCTCTGGCGCTAAAACCTAATTGATCTCACCCGCCGGGCGATCAGGGGGGTTAAACCTTTATTGGGTTATATACGGCGGGTGCCCTGATGCTATAAAAACAAACTAATCAACCAGCGTCACCCGTAACCTTTATATGGTGATCACTGGTGAAAGGGTTAACTAGGGGCAATCAGGGGGTTAAAACCTTTATTAGGTTAAATATGGGGGTACCTGACACCAATAAAAACCTGCGGCGAACCTAAAAAAAAAATAACTGCCTATCTAAAACACCAGCGACACGAATACAGCGATCGGAAAAACAATCGCTTAGTGACGCTGAAGTTAGGGGGTGAAAGGGTTACCTGGGGGGTGATCAAGGGGTTAAACCTTTATTAGGGGGGGTTAGGGGGCTACCCTGGACCTAAAGGGGCCTAATCCTAACTGCCTTGCAACTTTTTACAATCACAGATGACACTAAATGCAGTGATCAGTAAAATAAATGATCACTGCAATCAGTGACACTGTGATTGGGGGCTTTGGGGTGACCTGGGGGGTGATCTGGGGGTGACTGGGGGGTGATTTGTGTGCCTATGTGTACCTACGTGTCAGTGGACTGTTGGAGCACTAACCTCTGTCTTCACTCCTCGGCACCGGGAACGAAAAGACCGCGGCGAGGGAGATGACATCACTTCCTCCAGCCTGTGTTTACATCACATGGCGGAGGAAGCAATTTCATTGGCCGGGAGCGATCGTGAGGGGGGGGGGGCGGAATCGAGCGGCCGCCCCCTCATGCCTGATCACTCCTGAACACTTAACGGCCGCTCACTGCAGTGAAGGGGGGTCCGGATGGACCCCCCAACTGCACAAAGGCGATCACGTAGATCTACGTGATTCTGCCTGTCCGTGCCATTCTGCCGACGTAAATCGGCGGTGGGCGGTCGTTAAGTGGTTAAGGACAATAATTAAAAGTATACTTACAGTAAAGCCTACATAAGTCTTATATATTAGGGCAGCACAGTGGGCAGCACAATGGGTAGCACTTTTGCCTAGCAGTAAAAAGGTTTGCTGGTTCAAATCCCAACTACGACACTACCTGCCTGGAGTTTGCATGTTCTCCCTGTGCCTGCATGGGTTTCCTCCCACACTCCAAAAACTTGCTGGTAGGTAAATTGGCCCTAGTATGTGTATGTATGAATGTGAGTTAGGGACCTTAGCTTGTAAGCTCCTTAAGGGTAGGGACTGATGTGAATTTATAATATATATGTAAAGTGCTGTGTAAATTTACAGCGCCATATAAGTACCTGAAATATATTTCAGCTTACCAGGAGTGGCGGCATTAAGTTCAGTTCTTAATTTTTTTTTCTCTGTATTTTCTTGTTTTTTGTCCTCTAGCTGCTAGTCATGACCAACAAACACTGCCCTCTCTGTATACTTTGGCAGGTCCTAGGCCAGTGGTGGTCTACTTTCTTGACATGGCTGGCCTCAAGTCCAGCCCTTGGCATCACCAAAGGGCCACACACAAAATTCAGTGAATATTCATTATCAGAGACAGAAGGGCATGGTACAAGAGACGGTCAGAAACTGTGGGCATAATACAGGAAAATAGCAGAGATTGCAGACAGGATACAAGACATAGTCAGGGACTGTGAACATGCTGCAGGAGGCTGTCAGAGACGGCAAAGATGCTATAGGAGTTGTTGGAGACTGGGGACATGCTTCAGGAGAGTAGTCATAGACTGGAGCCATTACATGAGGCTGCTAGAAATAACTCCTATTCCAGGGCAATAGGGAAACAAAAATGTATGTCTGCAGGGACCTTAAGGGCTCCACATAAAGTTCCAAAGGGCATGTGGCCCCCAGGCCGCAGGTCGAACACCAAGGTCCTAGACCATCCTTCTCCATCTCCTGAACTGTACATCTCCCCATGTGCCCAGAGCTTACTTTTGTGCAAGGCCTTGGTTATTAACCTGGTTACAGCTTAGGGCTCCGTAATCAGACCAAGGCCAATGGGACATTGTATATGGGGGCCCAGGTTTACTGGTGTGCTACATACGGAGAAGAAGCTATACACCACCAGGAGGATGACCACTTTTCCTAACCACCACAAGGTTTACCCTTCCACAATAAAGTATTTCTGTTGGCTGTGCAGATTCTTACCTGCAGAGTTTCCTTTACTCCAAACTATATTTACTCATATGCTTACTGAAGAACAAGGCATTATATTGTCTTTCAATAATTTCTAATGAAGTATCAAAAAGGATTACAAATAATCAGCTCCATAATTACACATGGGTGGCAATACAGTCCACTACACAAGGTATGAGCATAGGTGTGCGCACAGGGTGTGCCGGATGTGCCCAGGCACACCCTAATCACACTTTACAGCACAGATTCCCCCTACTTCCCTGGCTCCCCCTTCCCCCTGCAGTGCTAACATATTCCCTCCTCCCCCGCCAGCTGTTGCTGCAAGGATGTTTTAGGATGAGTGAAGGAAGGGGCCGGTAAATATGTAATTGACCATCCCCTTCCCTTTCTGAATGAACATCGTGAGTGATCAGTAGTGTGTGGTTGAGCTTTGGGGTGCACACCCTAATGCAATAGACAGCGCACACCTATGGGTATTAGTAAAATAGTGCTACCTCTCTAATGTTGCATCTTGTTGTCCTCTCTGAACACTGACCATAGAACAGCTCATCCTCCCACCTTATAAAGGGACACTCCTCTCTATGTAAAATATCAATCTTATATAGAACACCACAACATGTGCTTATAATTCATAATGTCCATACAGATAAGGATATGATAAAGGTATTTTGTGAATCCAGTAACAAAAAATATAAGTCATAATTCATATGCCAACATATAAAGTCCACTTTAGTGCTCAGTGATTAATTTCAATCGATCATGCATAAAGTGATAGGTGCTGTGAATCTTTATGCTCCTCTACACCCCTATCACTCACCAGATATAAGAACCCAATTTTTGGTGAGTCAGCTTGTGCTCAAGTATAATCCCTGTTAGCTGGGCTGTTACATCCCCTCTCCTCTCCTCCTTGACTCGATATCAGTGAATTGCTCCAAAAAAAAGAAATCAAACACTCTCCATAGCGTAACCCCGTTTTAATAATCGATAACTGGCAAACATCATAAATAGGAATACAACTCACCTTTGTCCGTGCCTTAGCCAGCACTCAGCGATCTTAGCAATGGTCGCTGGCTGCCTTCTCCCACATGAGTAACGGCGTGCGCTCCAATCAAAGGAACTTGCATCATCAGATGTGAAGTACTAGACCACATATCCTCGCCTCCACGGCGAAGCGCGTATAAAAATCTATTGAATAAAAAAAAAAGGATTAAGACTATAAGTCTCAGTTCACACTGCCGTGATCTGAATGTCGCTCAACTTTGCCAAGCGACTTTGACACAACTTTGAAGCAACTTCAGCGAATGCCTGTGTATTTATCCATGTCTTTTTAGACCTTACTTTTTACACTGGTCCAAATCATTTGGTGGAGGGGGAATTATGGTGTGGGGTTGTTTTTCAGGGGTTGGGCTTGGCTCCTTAGTTCCAGTGAAGGGAACTCTTAAGGCATCAGCATACCAAGACCTCATTGTCCTCTTCGTTCCTCCCAAGACCTCCTGCTCTCTAGCTCCCTCATCACTTCCTCCCATATTCACCTCCAGGACTTCTCCTGAACCTCTCCCATCCTCTGGAATACCCTACCCTAATCTGTCAGACTATCTCTAAATCTATCTACTTTTAGGCAATCCCTGAAAACTTTAATCTTCAGAGAATCCTACCCTATGGCCACCTAACAACGGTTCTTTTATTTTCTTCATCAGCTCATGCCCCACAGTTTTTCCCCTTTCGTATCACTTGACTCACCCTCCTGGACTGTAATTTCTAACGAGCAGGGCCCTCTGACTCCTCCTGTATTGAATTGTATTGTAATTGTACTTTCTGCCCTACTGTTGTAAAGTGCTGCACAAACTGTTGGAGCTATATAAATCCTGTAAAATTAAAATAATAATATTCATTTTGGACAATTTCATGCTCCCAACTTTGTGGGAACAGTTTGGGGATAGCCCCTTCCTGTTCCAACATGACTGCGCACATGTGCAGAAAGCAAGGTCCATAAAGACATGGATGAGCGAGTTTGGTGTGGAGGAACTTGACTGCCCTGACCTCAACCCAATAGAAAACCTTTGGGATGAATTAGAGCAAAGACTGCAAGCCAGGCCTTCTTGTCCACATCAGTGCCTGACCTCACAAATGCGCTTCTGGAAGAATGGTCAAACATTTCCATAGACACTCCTAAACCTTGTGGACATCCTCCCCAGAAGAGCTGAAGCTGTTATAGCTGCAAAGGGTGGGTCAACCTAATATTGAACCCTACAGACTAAGACTGGGATGCCATTAAAGTTCAATACTTTTGGTAATAAAGTATATGTATTTAATCTATGTATTTAGCAATATGCAAAGTGTGCCGAAAAATCGTTAATTATGTTTAGTTGTGCTAACTCCAAACTATGTAACATCTAACTGTTACAAATGTACTATTAAGAATTAAGACGATTCTGGTGTTTCTATAATTGCCGTGGCTGTGTCGGGTTAAGGTAATCTACACATCATTTTCTCTTTGTTCTCTGCTTTATTAAATAAGCCTGATTGTTTTACAGTTTCTGAACAAGCACTGTAAACTGGTTTCTTAGTCCCTGGAAGACAAGATCCCTGCAAGTACATCTTACAGAACAGCTTATATAGTCCCCCCCCCCCCCCCTTCCCAATTCACTACAATTATATTCTTTAATGTCAGGCAGAAGGAACAATAAAACAGATGTACTGTCGGTAGAACTGTTCTCTTCTTATAAACTGACTCCCAGAGAAGCGGCACAGAGGGAAGTGGCTGTGTGTTTTTTTTTCCTCCTTAGATGCACATTACATCATGTTCTTGTTTTAGATCATTATGTCATCCCTGCCCAAGCGCATTATACAGGGTTGCATCAGCAGGAGCTATTTTTGAGGAGTGCTGCAGTGTTTCAATGGAGCTGCTGAGAAGCACTCAGAGATGTATAAGATTCATAATTTGCCAGAGATTAGAAAAAAAGCAAAGCCGGGCATATCGGATAACATACATTTTCATTAGCCTTATTATTGAAATGGGCTGCACATTGAAGCCATATTCAGTTTTCAGTCCCTTCCTGCAAGATATCTGCTATGCATTCTTCAATATAACAATGATGTATGCAATCAGGTGACACCCTTTACATACAGAGATGGCTGTGCTGACCCAATTATCAATGCACAGCACAGATCGGCAGCTTCAGGATGGAAACGGGGTACCCAGGGATATCTAAAAAAGCATGTTAAAGTGAACCTGGCAGTCACTTAGATGGACCCTTCAACCTTGTCAGTTCCTTTGCAGTGCATTCGAGCACATGATTTTCTATGCAGTATTTTGCACATTAATATGTGTTGCCTTAAAGTAACTTCACTTTTGTTGAGAAAAAAACATTCCCCTCTGGGTGATGTTTGTACATTACAAGGATTTTAATGAACTTTGTTGCAGATTCCTACCTTTGTTATTCTGAAGAAATCCTTGTGTGTTTGTCTGTGTCCATGTCAGAACGTGAGTCTAATAGGAGTGGTTTCATAATTATCAATCAGCTGTGCACCTACAGGGCTCTAATGAAGAAAGCTTCTGGGCCTGCATTTCTTTAGACGTTAGTTCCTATTGGGAGTATCTTGTATCTTAGGGCAGACTTCTGGGAAAATCAGTGAGTCAATCACACAAGCAGGAAATTATGTTTCTGGGGGCGTTCTGTATACAGAACACATCCAGGTAGCCATATTGCCTTGTATTTTCAGAAAATTACAGAGCTGCAGATTAAAAAGGAAAGGTCATTTTTAGTACTATTCAATTACAATATGACTTGTGTCACAATTGTATACACTACAATATTTTTTCTTTATTTTCTATTTTTTTTCCCCCATGAAAGTGGATTTACCCTTTAAAGCCCAAGTTAGGTAAAACAGCACAAGAAATTTACATTGATCCCTTTCACTTGCAGAGCTGTTTTTCGCAAAAAAAAAAAAATCATTTAGGCCTGAAGATTAAAAACTCCCAAACATTATATATTTTCGGAAAGCAGGCACCTTAGGGAATAAACCAGGGTATTGCTCTATCACATGACATGACACTAAAGTTTATTTTAGGACATTGTTGGTAGAATATAAATGATGAGGTTGTGCTGAGTAAATAGATACGTAACATGCAAAGCTTTGAAATTGAATGTGCCCACAAAAAGACAACAAACTTTGGTACCCCTATAGGTCATTTCTTTAGAGTTAACTATGAATATTGTCCCTAGAAGCACTGCTCTCACTCGGACGTGCACCCTTTCCACCCCTTTCTCTATTTATAGAAGCTATACTTTAGTATCCATGAATGAAAAGCCCTCTATGTATTGCTGCTTTTTCCTGGTGTGTTACACCAACAGGATTTTGCGGCACTTACAGCGGGCGGAGTGTGCCTCCTGACCATATTACACCTGAACTTAGCCTGTATTGCTGCTTTTTCCTGGTGTGTTACACCAACAGACATTTGCGGCACTTACAGCGGGCGGAGTGTGCCTCCTGACCATATTACACCTGAAGTTAGCCTGTATTGCTGCTTTTTCCTGGTGTGTTACACCAACAGGCATTTGCAGCACCTACAGCAGGCGTAGTGTGATTCCTGCAAAATATACTCCTGAAGCTAGGCCTTATTGCTGGTTTTCCCATTTCCCTGCAGGCCATTAGAATGTCTGGAAGGCAAACAAGGAGAGGCAGACAGTCAGGAGCCAAAAAAAGAGGGCAAGCAGGCTCTGTGTCTAGAGACAACAGTGCTGGTCGTGGACGCGGTGCATCGCCATCAGCACGTGGCCATGGGACACGCTTGTCCTTCTTTTCGGCAGCTGGACACGTTGAGCCGCATCATGCCGAAGACTTGGTAGAGTGGATGACCAAGCCCTCCTCATCCTCCTCATCCTCTCTCACCCAGGCTCAGTGTACTGGCAAAGCAGCTGCCAAAGTGTCCTCTTCCCTGGTATCAATGTCATCATCAGTCACTCCTTCCCTAGACCAACCATGTCCTCCTGAGAAGTCCCCCGAACTGTTTGAGCACAGTGTTGGGTACATGCTCCAGGAGGATGCCCAGCGTTTCGAAGGGTCTGATGATGATACCCAGCTAGAGGAAGGCAGTAGCGTGAGAGCAGAGAGAGGGGATGCTCAAGAAGGACACCAATCTGGCAGTCATGTTCCAGCAGCTGCAGCATACTGCCAGATTGGCTCCAGTGATGAGGAGGGAGGGGATGATGAGGTCACTGACTCCACGTGGGTGCCTAATAGGAGAGAGGAGGAGGAGGAGGATGAGGAGGAGGCACATCTCCAATGAGGCAGGATGCCCTCGGGGGGCCAGCGTAAGGGCAGCACACCGACAGAATCACACCGCAGAGCTCCGCCTGTGCAGGGCGCTGCCTCTGCCCATTATTCAAAAAGTTCTTTGGTGTGGGCCTTTTTGAGTCGAGTGCATCAGATCGCACAGCTGCTGTTTGCAACATATGTCTCAAGCGTATATCGCGTGGCCAAAACATCACCCGCTTGGGCACCACATGCTTGACCAGACATATGTTGACCTGCCATGCAGCTCGTTAGCAAGCCTACCTTAAAGACCCACACCAAAGAACAAAGCGGACCTCTTCTTGCACCGCATCAGCTGGGATCTCCAACCCCACTATACCTTCAGTCCTCTCTGAAACCTGCTCTGAGAGGAATGAAGGTGTAGAATTAGGTGTGTCACAGCCAAGTACTTGCAGGCACTCTGCTAGCAGTACACCGACGTCCGATTCTAGCAGGCAAATTTCCCTGCCCCAGCTGCTGGACCATCAAAAGAAGTTCACTCCCAGCCATCCACATGCCCAGCGGTTGAATGCTAGCTTGGCTAAATTGCTTGCGCTTCAACTGCTGCCTTTTCAGTTGGTAGACTCGGCCCCCTTCCGTGAGTTTGTGCAATGTGCGGTTCCTCAGTGGCAGGTTCCCAAATGCCACTTTTTCTCACAGAAGGCGATTCCGGCTCTCTACCGGCATGTGGAAGGCAATGTCTTGGCCTCACTGGACAGGGCAGTCAGCGGTAAGGTGCATATTACCGCTGACTCATGGTCCAGCAGGCATGGACAGGGACGTTACCTTTCTTTCACGGCCCATTGGGTCACTCTTTTGGCAGCTGGGAAGGATGCAGGACAAGTTGCAGTAGTGTTGGAGGTTGTTCCGCCGCCACGCCTCCAAAATGCTACTACTGGTTGTGACACACCTCTGTCCTCCACCCCCTCCTCTTCTTCTTCCTCCGTGGCCTCTTCCTGTGCTTTGTCCTCGGAACCAGCGGTGCTCCGTAGGCGTTCAAGGGGCTACGCAAGTACACAGGCAAAAAGATGCCATGCCGTGCTTGCGCTGGTGTGTTTGGGGGACAGGAGCCACACTGGGGCAGAGGGTCTGTCTGCTCTGCAGGGGCAGGCCGAGAGGTGGTTGACGCCATGCCAGCTTAAGCCAGGAATGGTAGTTTGCGACAATGGCACCAACCTCCTCTCCGCTCTCCGACAGGGACAACTGACCCATGTGCCCTGTGTGGCTCACGTCCTTAACCTGGTGGTGCAGCGGTTCTTGGGCAAATACCCGGGCTTACAGGATGTCCTGAGGCAGGCCAGGAAAGTCTGTGTGCATTTCCGCAGATCTTATATTGCCAGTGCTCGCCTGGCTGAGCTGCAAAAGGAGTTGAACCTGCCCAAGAACTGCCTTATATGTGACATGCCCACCAGGTGGAACTCAACGTTGGCCATGCTGCAGCGGCTGCACACGCAGCAGAGGGCCATCAATGAGTACCTGTGCGACTACGGCACCAGGACAGGGTCAGGGGAGCTCGGGTTTTTTTCACCACGCCAGTGGGGCATGATCAGGGATGCATGCACTGTCCTGGCACCATTTGAGGAGGCCACGAGGATGGTGAGCAGTGACAGTGCATGCATCAGTGACACTGTACCTCTTGTCCACCTGTTGGAGCACACGCTGCGTGGAATAATGGACAGGGCACTTGAGGCAGAACAGAGGCAGGAAGAGGAGGACTTCCTTGCCTCTCAAGGCCCCCTTTACCCAGACAGTGTTCCTTCTGTCCCACCCATCGCACAGGAAGAATAGGAGGAGGAGGAGGAGGATTGTGTCAGCATGGAGGTGGAGGCTGGCACTCAGCATCATCAGCAGCAGTCTTTTAGGGATGATTTACAGTCCCAAGAAACCAGTGGACTTGTACGTGGCTGGGAGGAGGTGGCTGTGGATCATGTCATCCTTAGTGACCCAGAGGACTCCAGACCGAATGCCTCAGCTAACCTACGCTGCATGGCCTCCCTGATCCTGCAAAGTCTGCGGAAGGATCCTCGTATTCTTCGGATCAAGGAGAGGGACCATTACTGGCTGGCCACTCTCCTTGATCCACGGTACAAGGGTAAGGTTGCGGACCTTATCTTACCGTCGCAGAGGGAGCAGAGGATGAAACAACTCCGGGAGGCCTTGCAGAAAGGTCTGTGCAACGCGTTCCCAGAGACTGGGAGGTTACAAACTCCTGGTCCTGGACAACGAGTTGCTGAGGCTTCGGTCAGTCAAAGAAGGAGCGGTGGGGAAGGTGGCCGTCTGACCGATCCGTTCAGACAATTCTTTAGTCCGCAGCCCCAAGGTATGATCGGTTCCAGCAACCATCGCCAGCGTCTGATATACATGGTGCAGGAATACCTAGGGGCAAGGTCAGACTTGGACACCTTCCCCACCGAAAATCCTCTGGCTTACTGGGTCTTGAGGATGGATCACTGGCCAGAGCTTGCACAGTATGCAATTGAGCTACTGGCCTGTCCTGCATCCAGCGTTCTTTCAGAACGCACATTCAGTGCTGCTGGAGGATTTGTCACGGATCACAGGGTGCGCCTGTCCACCGACTCTGTTGATCGACTGACCTTCATAAAGATGAACCAGCCTTGGATCACCACCAGCTACCAAACACCTGAAGCTGATATAACAGACTAATTTATTTTCAAATGTCACATCCCTTCAAGACTGATGCTGATGCTGAGAGACTGTCCTGTTATGTTGACTGACTATCCTCCTCCTCCTCAATGATCCGATTGATGATGATAGCTTGGAAGAACATTTTTGTTTCTGGGTGCCGCCACCAGTGGCTAAGGCCCAATTTTTCAGCCCCTGTTTAACAGGGGCGTGTTATTACAATTTTTTATGCAATGCTTTGCAGCAGGGCTCATTCCTGCACTCCAACTAGAGTATCTGGGAGAGGTTGCAGTGTCGTGGCACCAGCACCAGTGGCTAAGGCCCAATTTTTCAGCCCCTGTTTAACAGGGGCATGTAATTACAATTTTTGATGCAATACTTTGTAACAGGGCTCATTGCTGTGCTCCAAGTACAGTATCTGTGACGGGTTGCAGTGTTGTGGCACCAGTGCCTAAGGCCCAATTTTTCAGCCCCTGTTTAACAGGGGCATGTAATTACAATTTTTGATGCAATGCTTTGCAGCAGGGCTCATTCCTGCACTCCAACTAGAGTATCTGGGAGAGGTTGCAGTGTTGTGGCACCAGCACCAGTGGCTAAGGCCCAATTTTTCAGCCCCTGTTTAACAGGGGCGTGTAATTACAATTTTTGATGCAATACTTTGCAACAGGGCTCATTGCTGCGCCCACCAAGAGTAACTGTGAGGGCTCACAGTGTTGTGTCAACACCACCACCACCACCACCACCAAAGGCCCAATTTTTCAGCCCCTGTTCAACAGGGGCATGCAATTACAATTCTTGATCTAATAATTCACAGCAGGGCCCATTCGTGCGCCCACCAAGAGTAACTGTGAGGGCTCACAGTGTTGTGGCAACACCAACATGTAAGGGGCAAATTTCAGCTGAGTATATACGGCAGGCCCCTACTTTCAAACATCCAACTTACAAACGACTCCTCATTGCAAACGGAAGGATACAACTGGAAGTGAGAGGAAATCTACCCCTAGGAAGGGAAATTCTCTCCTGTAAGAGTTAATATGGGAAAAAAAAGTGTCTCCTCTCCACTGATGCTTTATCACCAATTCTTGTTTCAATAAAAACCCCAAATTTTCAAAACACATTTGTCATTAGGACGGAAAGTGAGGTGAACTGTTCTGAACAGGTGCACACTGCACAGACAGCAAAACAAATGTTACAGGGGTGATAACCCTTCCCTATGTTTTCCAAAAAGCTTAAAAATTGATTTTTTGGCTGGAGCTACACTTAAACAATGTACCTGTTCAAAATTACAAACAGATTCTACATAAGAACAAACCTACAGTCCCTGTCTTGTATGCACCGCCTGTATACGGCTGTTCAGAGTATATAGGGCCTTTTTTATTTTGTGTGCGGGGTTCCCCTTAATATCCACACAAGACCCAAAGGGGCTGGTAATGGGCTGGGGTAGGGGGGGGGCTGTGATGGGGTAGCTATGCCATTTTTCTTAAAGATTTTCATCCATATTACCGGGACAAGACATTACATTAAAGCCTCAAGCAGTTTTAAATGGCTTTTTTTCCTTTAGAAATGTAATTTTGTGCCGGGACAGTTCTAAACACAGGAAACACGTGGCACTTCACAGGCATACTTTAGACACCCCCCAGGTACGATATTTAAAGGAATATTTGACTTTTTTTTTTTTCACTTTATGCATCATTAAAATGACTGCTCCCGAAAAACGGCAGTTTTTAAAACTTTTTTTGGGATTGATACATGTCCCCTGGTGCAGAACCCGGGTTCCCAAACCCTTTTTAGGACAATAACATGCATATTAGTCGTTATAAATAGCACTTTAGATTTCGAACGTTCGCATCCATTGTATTTAATAGGGTTCTAAAGTTCGTGCGAACTTTCGGTCCGTTCGCGGGTTCTGGTGCGAACCGAACCCGGGGGTGTTCGGCTCATCACTAGTCCTCAACTATCTTCACCTAGTCATGTATAACTCCTGGAGTTTTGAGGGATGAAACCCACCCCTGGAACCTATCCCATGTCCTTCTCCTCCTGAACGCTGCCAAGGCAACCATACTCATCCTCATGCTCCTCCTGCACCTGCTGAGGCCTCATAGGGATGTGTCCCCATATAGCAAGCCCTGAGACAACAGGAAGTCGTTGTCTTCCTCCTGTTGTTGTACCTCTAGTGCCCCGTCTATAAGGCCATGCAGTGTCTGCTC
Organism: Rana muscosa; assembly: GCA_029206835.1. NCBI lineage: Eukaryota > Metazoa > Chordata > Amphibia > Anura > Ranidae > Rana > Rana muscosa. The sequence continues at coordinate 1,130,192,436 of CM055116.1, forward strand.
CAGCTGGAAGGCTACAGAAATTGTGACGCTGATGCTGGCATTGTCATAGCTCACCATTCTGGTTGCCTCCTCAGATAGTGATGTGTCCTCTATGAGGAGCCCCTGACACAGGGAGAGGAACCCCTGCTCCCCCGAGCCTCTCCTTGTGCCATATTCACACAGGTACTCATTTGTAGCCTGCTGATGCATGTGCAGTCACTATACTACAATAAAGGATCCTAACAATATTTAACACAAATAAAATGACAAGAAAGTACCTACACCATTATTAGAAAAATAAAGCCTTTTTTTAAAGTAAATGTGGAGGACAAATAGGGAAAAAAAATGAACAGCTTAAACAAAAAAAAAAAAAGTTTTTGCCAACACACACACACACAAAAGGGAATCCTAAAAAAAAAACGTTGGGTCTTATAAACGCACAGTGAATGTAGGTGGGCTCAACTTTCATTAGCTATACAAACTGTGATTCATAGCAACATATCACTGTCAATATACAGGATTGAATATACACTATATTACCAAAAGTATTGGGGCACCTGCATTTACACGCACATGAAACTTAATGGCACCCCAGTCTTAGTCTGTAGGGTTCAATATTGAGTTGATCCACCCTTTGCGGCTATAACAGCTTCAACAGCCAAATGTACCCAGGTTGTAGCTGGGGTAAACACAAGAGCTGAGGTATCAATAGAAAAGTCCAAAGAGAGGAAATATGTAATAATAGCCAAAAGTGTAGACCATCACAAACTGACACATGGATGAAAGCTATAAAAAGCCTTGAAAGACCCTCACACAGAAAATGCATTAAAGTAAAAGAACACAATGCAATTACCAGCAAGCTGCATACCAGCCTCTCAAAAGAGAGAGAACTGATGGCCAGTTCTTTCAAGTGGTGGACATGGGGCAAACAAAGAGCATCTGGGTTAAAACATGGTGCCTGGTTTCCCACAGAGGCCACCCCGCCATGAGTGGATCAGGAAAATGCTTGATAGTGTTTGCCTAGGGTGCCCCAACAGGCTCCTCCCAACTCTTCTATTGTCACCACAAAGAATCCAGCAAAATGCCAGAAATTATGTCTAGACCAGGGCTGATGCAAAGACGGAAGTTGCATCACCCCAACCAGGAAGTGACGTCAAGACGGGGCTGATGCAGAACTGAAAACCCTGTCACCCCAACCAATAAATGGCAAGACCAAAGTTGACATAGAACTAGAAACTGCTCCACCTCAGCCAGAACAAGCTAACTGGTGATGATGCAAACCCGCAAAATGCACCACTCCAGTAGACTACAGAGACCAATGCACCCCCCACTGGAGTGCAAACAAAGACCCTGAGAATAATCAGCACTGCCACCCAAGCAAGGGCCAACAGAAACTGTCGAACTAAGCAAATCAAAGCAGGATGCTGTACAAATGGAGAGGGGGGCAGGGGACAGAGGGCACACACATGCCTCCACCATACAGAAACATGTTCCAACCATGAGGGAATGGTGAAAAGTAAGGAAGAAAATTCTGGAACAAGCCACACATGTTCCTGCTGTTGGGCTCACATCACATAAAAAGAATAATGATAACATGAAAATACTAATGGCTGAAATGTAGCAATTGGAAAAGATATGTGCAGTGCTACGGTGAGAAAAAGTATGTATATATCTGTATGACTACAAGATAATCATGTGTATAAAACAACCAATAAACAATAGTATACCTTGACAGGTCATGAAATCAACAAAACATATAAACTTAAAGGGGTTGTAAAGGTTCATTTTTTTTTTCTAAATAGGTTCCTTTAAGCTAGTGCATTGTTGGTTCACTTACCTTTTCCTTCGATTTACCTTCTAAATGTTTTTTTTCTTTGTCTGAATTTCTCGCTTCCTGTTTCTCCTCACTAAACTTCACACCATCATCCGAGTGGTGTTGAGTCAGCCAGAACAGCATACTGAACAGCTTACTGAGGAGGAACAGGAAGTAAGAAATTCAGACAAAGAAAACAAAGAAAAAAGACATTTAGAAGGGAAATCTAAGGAAAAGGTAAGTGAACCAACAATGCACTAGCTTAAAGGAACCTATTTAGAAAATAAAAAACAAACCTTTACAACCCCTTTAATAAATGTATCTCACACTGATAGTGAATACACAGTGAGTGAAAATTCATGTGATGTGGAAATTGATTAACCACGTAGAGAGAAGGAGATGGCTAAATGGGAGGAGGATGTTGTCTATGCCCAGAACACACTTTGGGCAGTTCTTTGGGCCAGATACATAGACGACATCCTCCTCCTATGTGATGGTATTCCCTAATCCCTTGATCAGTTTTTCACTTTATTGAATGGGAACAATCGTGGTATCTCACTAACATAAGAATCTAGTTATAGCAAAATTCATTTTTTGGATCTAGAGATCGAAATTTCCGAACGCCAGTTTAAACTTAAAACGTACTTCAAACCTACTGATCGTAACGGCTTTATTCCCATCGATAGTTGTCTCCATTGATCATGGCTATGTTCTGTCCCCCGTAGTCAACTTTTACATTTACGAATGAACTTTACAGATACCCAAGATTTCAAACATCAAGCCTTAGTCCTAAGGCAAAGGTTCCTGGATAAAGGGTATGATCAAGTTGATGTAGATTCAGAACTTCAGAAATTGTTAGAAGTCGATAGGAGGTCTCTATTGATGGATAAACTTCATCAAGATACTGGTGATTCTTTGAAATGGTCACTGACAACTTTTTCCATTCAACATAGACAAATCCAAAATATTATTAACAAACATTGGGACATACTTAAGAGTGATCCTATTTTAGGTCCCTTATTACCCGATAGGGCAAAAGTTGTCTACCGAGGTGCTCCATCCTTACAGAGCAAAATAGCTCCTAACACCATTAACCCTCCTGTTAGATCCTCCTTCTTCCATAATCTAGTTGGTTACTATCCATGCAAAAAACGTAACATGATGAAAAAGATAAATAAATTGATTTGAAAAAAAAACGTAACATGTGCCAATACAATACACGGGGTAGATGCAAAACACAACAATTTAAATCCACAGCCACCAATCGTTCTTACTGCATGAAACATTTTTCATGTCCTTTTTTCCCCACAAATAGAGCTTTCTTTTGGTGGTATTTGATCACCTCTGCGGTTTTTATTTTTTGTGCTAGGAACAAAAAAAAAAAACAGATAATTTTGAAAGAAACACAATATTTTTTACTTTTTGCTATAATAAATATCCCAAAATTAAAAAAAAAAACAAAAACAAATTTATTTCTCAGTTTAGGCCGATATATATTCTTTTTACATTTTTTTTTGGTAAAAAAAATCGCAATAAGCGTATATTGATTGGTTTGCGCAAAAGTTATCGTGTCCACAAAAAAGGGGATAGATTTATGGCATTTTTATTCTTATTTTTTTTTTTACTAGTAATGGCGGCGATCTACGGTTTTTATTGGGACTGCGACATGGCGGTGGACAAATCGGACACTTTTGACACTTTTTTGGGACCAGTGACATTTATACAGCGATCAGAGATAAAAATAGACACTGATTACTGTATAAATGTCACTGACAGGGAAGGGGTTAACACTAGGGGGCAATAAAGGGGTTAAATGTGTTCCTTCAGTGGGTTCTAACTGTAGGGGGGATGGGACTGCATGGGGGAGGAGACCGAGTGTTGTTCCTATATATTAGGAGCACATGATCTGTCTCCTCTCCCCTGCCAGAACAGGTAAGTTTGTGTGTTTATACACACACATCCGCGTTCTGGCTCTGTCAGGAGCGATCACAGTTGCCTGGCGGACATTGCGGCCGCCGGGCACGCGCATCGCCTCCTCAGTGACCCCTATACCCCTTAAAGCGGCTTACGTTGTGGAGCATTTGTCTCTTTTTTGCTCATACCGTTTGAGTGTTTGGGGAAGACATTGTCCATCCTTTGGTCTAAAGCTGCCAGTCCTGACCAACCATATACACCTTGAGTGGTGCCAGAGATGGAGGGATCCTCCCCTATTGTGTCCAGGATCATGTGGCGTGCAAGCTCCTATTACTGGTGTTTATACACCTCAAGCCTTGTTGACTCATTGGGCATATGCCTTATTGAGTCCACATGTTTCGGTATGCCTGCTCAAAGTTGGTGGTAGCTGTCTCCTCTACACATGTAATCTCTGTGTGATTTTTGTTGAACACATTGGGACTTACCCTCCTTTTCATGGATTTCATTTGAATACCTGTAATTTCATCTACTGTATGTGGATTTATTGGACAATTCTTTTCACTTTCTTCTTCTCTCTATGTGTTTAATCAATTTCCACATCACATGAATTTTCACTCACTGTGTATTCACTATCAGTGTGATATATATTTATTAAGTTGATATGTTTTTATGTTTTGTTGATTTTATGACCTGTCAAGGTATTCTAATGTTTATTGGTTGTTTTATACACATGATTATCTTGTAGTCATACAGATACTGTATAAACATACTTTTTCTCACCTTAGCGCTGCACATGTCTTTTCCAATTTCATTATACATATTTTTGTCTTTTGCTGTGCTGGCTGCTTCCACTAAATCTAGGGCTATATTTTTCCCTTTCTATATTTACTGAAATGTAGCAACCACAATGCAATAAAAAAATAAAAAGAGAACAGTATCTCACAAAAACTGACATGAACAAAACGTTGAGCAATATAACTATATATTGGACCTAGTTAAGCCAAAACCCAAACAGAAATAATTTAACCAGGGTCAAAAAAAGGGGTATAACTAATAAAAGTTCAGGTGGCCTTGTTGCCCTCAGTGAATAAGTCCATTTAGTTTTGCCTTGTAAAATCACCTCCTCCAGGTGGGGGTGGGAATTCCCTGGCAAGAGCCATGAATCTCAATGAGTCAACCTTATATTGATCAAAACGCCGGGACTGGATGGGTTCCCCATCGAGTGGTATCTGCAATACAAAGATTTGCTTATACGGTACCCCATCTGAACAGGGTGTATGATTTTGCTATGAAAACGGGACAGCTACCCCACTCTATGTCCGGGGCATTGATTGTCCTCATTCTTAAACCACATAAGGATCACCTCCTATGCGAATCTTACAGACCAATATCACTCATCAACTCGGATGTTAAGATTTTGGCCAAGGTGCTCGCCCGGCGATTGAACACAGTTATTACTACCATTATTGGTGCGGACCAAACTGGGTTCATCCCTGGGCGATCGACCTCCATCAACCTGCGGAGATTGTTCACCAATCTTCAGGCCACTCATGCAGAGATGGGTTCCAGGGCTGTTCTGGCCTTAGACGCACACAAGGCATTTGATTCAGTCGAGTGGCCTTATCTGCTGGAGGTCTTGGCAAAGTTTGGTTTTGGCGGTACCTTCAACAGATGGGTCCAGTTGTTATACTCAAAGCCCACTGCTCGACTGAGGGTGAACGCAGCCATGTCTGATCCCTTTCTGATAAAGAGAGGCACCAGGCAGGGGTGCCCTCTGTCGCCCGTGCTCTTTGCACTGGTGATAGAGCCCTTGGCAGCACTGATAAGATCTTGCATGGGAGGTTGCGGGACTGACGATTGGGGGTCTGGAGGAGAAGGTGTCTCTTTATGCTGATGACATGTTAATATATTTGTCGGACCCCCAGTCATCTCTCCTAGTCCTGCTGGAGATTATTGGCAAGTTTGGGCATTTCTCCGGGTTCCGGGTTAACTGGGACAAGTCCATCCTATTTCAGATTGACCAGGCAGACCCACCCAGGCTACCTTCCTCTTGCCCACTACAAATAGTCACCTCCTTCCGATATTTAGGAGTTCTGGTACAGCTCCCTATTACCTCTTATGCTAAACTCAATATAGACCCCCTTATAGGGAGAATGAAGACCACATTCAAAACCTGGGCAAATCTCCCACTTACCTTATTGGGCAGGATTATTATTTTTAAAATGATATTCCTGCCACGATTTCTGTATGTATTGGGTAATTCACCAATATATGTCACTAAGCTTAAATTTAAAGAAATAGACTCCATCCTTACTTCCTTTTTGTGGAGGGGGGGAGTAGTCAGGATTGCCAAGACCACCCTCCAGTTACCGGTACTGGAGGGCGGATTGGCCTTACCCTGTCTCCACACCTATTATATTGCCTCACAATTAGCTCATGCACATTGGTGTTTTTTTCCTGAAGCCAACAACGCAGCCACTGCTTTGGAGGCTGCTATCCTTACCTCCTATGAATCCCTGCAGAACCTGATTTATCGTATGTCCCTTAGAGGGCGGGAGGGTACGAGTGTCCTGGCAATGACTATAAGGCTTATTAAGCTAACAAAACTACAGTCGTTCGCTGGCAGTAATACTTACTCGCCGAACACTCCACTCTGGGGGAACCCGACTCTACCAGAGTTCTTCCGCAGATCTGACGGGGGATTCTGGTCAAAAAGGGGGGTAAAAACAATTTTGCATTTATTCTCAGACAATGTGTTTCGTTCTTTTGATGAATTTCATAGAGATTACAATCTACCACGCACAGCTTACTTCCTCTACCTACAGATACGCCACACTGCAGCAACGCAGTTTGGTCTTCGCAACATATCTATTCAGCTCTCCCCACTGGAACGTATGTTGACCGACTCCTCTCACACCAAGCTAATTTCTACATATTATAGGTCCCTTCTGCATTCCACGACTCAAAGGCTGAGCAAGACGGCTGCCAGCTGGAGAGCTGATATCCCTGAGCTGACGGAGGAAATCTGGCAGGAGCTTTTGCCCCTCCAGGTTCCCTCTGTCATCTCTTCTCGTGACAAGGTAATACAAACTAAATTGTTATACAGATCCTACTTTACTCCATGCTTACTATTTAAACTGAATAGATTGCCCTCTGCATTATGCTTTCGTTGCGGCATGGCTGATGGCTAGTGTTGAGCGGGTAGCTGGATATTCGGGTCCGGCGGGTTCGGCCGAACTTCGGAAAAAAGTTCGGATTCGGGAACGAACTTTAACCCGAACCCAGACCCGGACCCCATTGAAGTCAATGGGGACCCGGACTTCTGACGACTAAAAAGGCTCTAAAAAAGTAATGGAAAGGGCTAGAGGGCTGCAAATGACAGCAAAATGTTGTTAAGAACATGGCAAGTGCTCTGCAAACAAATGTGGATAGGAAATAACTTAAAAGAACATAAAAAAAATTAAAAAATAAAAAAATATGCTGGAGGCCCCCTTTTCAGCAGAAGAGGTACAGGAAGTCATTAAGAACCTCAGAAACTCAACGGCACAATGCCACACATATGGTGGGAATGCCCCAGAATACGCCCTTTCTGGAATAAATTATTTAATTTAATGGATAAGCTAGTGGGAAAATAAAATACTTTGAAATAAAAATGTAGCGGGGTGCTAAATTTAAGGAAAGTGTTTGAGTGGTAAATAGGCTCAAATACCCTAATTCTGTAGGATTCATGGACCATTTTGTCCTCGGGGGACAGTATTGGTGTGCAGTTCCCTGCGGCCTACAGGTGGCGCCTTTTGTGTCCCCTCTTGGCAGTAGTACAGCGGGGCGGGGAACCTGCTGTGCATGCCGGGAGAGCATATAAAAGGGGCAGACCTTTGGCCTGGGGGCTGATGTCCAGTGGGGTCCGCGCCCAGGTGCCTTCGGCCTGGGTGCATGTGTTCCTGTTCCATCTCGGGCACCTTTAGCCCGGGGTGAGGTACTATCCTGGAGTTCTTGCTGCCCTGGGTATGGAGGCCTAGGGGCGGGAGTAAAGCCTGGAGTCCAGAGCCGCCTCGTGTAGGGGACCCTGTTCCAGGGAAGGGAGGATCATTCTGATGGACCGATGCGGGAGTCACGGTGAAGGAATGGTCTGTTGACTCCCTGGAGAGATGTCTTCCCCTTGATATGGGCTAGGTTCGTAGAAGGAGAAGCTCAAGGTCACCTTGACTGTATCAGAGGCCTTATTCAACCGGCCCGTGGCAGGGGCCTTATACACCCTGGTCTGTGGCTGAGACCAAAGTTCTCCAGGCCCGTGGCAGGGGCCTTGTACACCCGGTCTGTGGCAGAGACCAACCTCAATGTCTGTGGCAGAGACCGTGCGCCAAAAACTGTTTGAGAAACCTAAGCAGTGAAGTGAATGTGCTACGTTTGTGCCTGGACCTCCTCCACACCTTAAGCTGTCCTGTTTCTTTGCTCTAACCTTTTCTATCTGAGTAGTTTATTTTGCCATGAGAGAATAAGAGTTGGAGTTTCAGCTGGTGTGGACATTGACTTTACTGGCAATTAAAGGACTTGCCTCTACCTACAGTAGAGGTGAGAATCATCCTCTGGAGGAGTTTTGACTCCGGCTGTGGACACGGCCCGTCAAGTACACCGCTCAACCTCTTTATATAGGATGATACGGGCTGGTAGTGCGGTGTGCCTTTCTCCCTCCTGCGAAGAGCCAACAACATAAAGGCAGGTAAGGGGGAAAGGATCTGTGCGCTACAAAAAAATAAAATAAAAATGTTAATCTTGGCCTAGCAGGACGAGGTCCATATGGAGTAGGAGGTTGAGGTGGCGGTGGATGTGGCTGTGTAGGTGGAAGCGGCGGTGGAGGAGGACGAGGTAGCCAACACTGGTTCAAAAATACAACAATGGCTGGGTAAGGCCGGTGATGTGTCGAATTCTGTCCCCTGTCGAATAGTGTCCGCCCTGTACTGCGCTTGCTGAGTATGTAGGACAAGGGGATTTCAAAAATCTCCCAAGACTAACGGCGCCTGCGTGTTGAGTTCAGGTGAAGGCCACACCATCCGTGGTTCAAGCCGAGCCAAGCAAGGCCGCGATCGAAGCGAGCCCGTGAGGGGCCCTGTTACTATGTGCTACCGTATGTCCTCTTGGATGGTGGGGCTTGAAACTGCACTCACAGCGCAGGCGCCGTTCATCTTCGGAGATTTGAATCTCCTTGTCCTCTGTACTGCACAAGCGCTGCGCCTGCGCAGTACGGGACGGGCACAATCCGATGGCCGGACAGTTTTTGTCACAACACCGGTATACATGTCTATTCTGCACAAGGTACGGACAAGTCCTGTGGGATCCATGCCTGGTTCATTTTAATGAACGTGAGCTTGTCCACATTGGCTCTGGACAGGCGGCTGCGCTTGTCTGTGATAACGCTCCCTGCCGTGCTAAATACACGTTCAGATAATACACTGGCTGCAGGGCAGGCCAGCACCTCCAAGGCATAAACGGCAAGCTCAGGCCATGTGCCCAATTTGGAGACCCAGAAGTTAAAGGGGGCAGACCCGTCATCCAGTACGTGTAGGCCTGTGGACACATACTGCTCAACCATGTTGGTGAAATGCTGCCTCCTGCTAAGACGTTCCATCTCAGCTGGTGGTGCTGGTTGTTGTGGCGTGCTGACAAAGCTTTTCCACATTTCGGCCATGCTAACCCTGCCTTCTGAGGTGCTGCCGGTGCCCCGGCTGCGTTGGCGACCTCTTCCTCCTCCTCTGCCTTCGCCTTGTGCTTCCACCGTACGCCCGCTGTCAGGTGGGAATGCCACCAGCAGCGCGTCTACCAGCGTGCGCTTGTACTCGCGCATCTTACGATCCCGCTCCAGTGAGGGAATTAAGGACGGTACGTTGTCCTTGTAACGGGGATCCAGCAGGGTGGCCACCCAGTAATCAGCACCAGTTAAAATGTGGGCAACTCGGCTGTCGTTGCGGAAACACTGCAGCATGTAATCGCTCATGTGTGCCAGGCTGCCCAGAGGCAAAGAAAAGCTGTCCTCTGTGGGAGGTGTATCGTCTGTGTCCTCTGTATCCCCCCAGCCACGCACCAGTAATGGCCACGAGCTGGTCTGAGTGCCACCCTGCTGTGAACATGGCTCCTCCTCCTCCTCCTCCTCCTCCTCCTCCATCTCCTCCTCCACCTCGTCATCCTCCAGAACTGTGCCCTTTCTGCCGGACAATTGTGTACCTGGCGTTTGTTGGTGCAGGAACCCACCCTCGTAGCCACTTGTGAAAGACTGCCCTGAAAGCCTTTGAAATGATCCCGCTTCCTCCTCCTCCTCCTCATCCTCCTGTGCCACATCCTCTTCCATCATCGCACGAAGCGTTTTTTCAAGGAGGCATAGAACTGGGATAGTAACGCTGAGAACGGCGTCATTGGCACTGGCCATGTTGGTGGAGTACTCGAAACAGCGCAACAAGGCACACAGGTCTCGCATGGAGGCCCAGTTATTGGTGGTGAAGTGGTGCTGTTCCGCAGAGCGACTCACGCGTGATTGCTGCAGCTGAAACTCCACTATTGCCTGCTGCTGCTCGCACAGTCTGGCCAGCATGTGCAAGGTGGAGTTCCACCTTGTGGGCACGTCACATATGAGGCGGTGAGCTGGAAGGCCGAAGTTACGCTGCAGCGCTGACAGGCGAGCAGCAGCAGGGTGAGAACGCCGAAAGTGCGCACACACAGCCCGCACTTTCTGCAGCAGCTCTGGCATATTGGGGTAATTTTTAAGGAACCTCTGGACCACCAAGTTCAGCACATGCGCCAGGCAAGGGATGTGCGTCAAACCGGCTAGACCCAGAGCTGCTACGAGATTTCGCCCATTATCGCACACCACCAGGCCGGGCTTGAGGCTCACTGACAGCAACCACTCATCGGTCTGTTGTTCCATGTCCCTCCACAACTCCTGCGCGGTGTGGGGATTTTCCCCCAAACAGGAAAGTTTTAAAACTGCCTGCTGTCGTTTACCCCTGGCTGTGCTGAAGTTGGTGGTGAAGGTGTTACGCTGAATGGATGAGGAGGCGGTAGAGGATGAGGAAGCGGAGAAGGAGGAGTTAGCAACAGGAGGCAAACTGAAGCGCCCTGCAATCCTCGGTGGTGGAAGGACATGCGCCAAACCGCTATCTGCCTCAGGCCCAGCAGCCACTGCATTTACCCAGTGTGCTGTTAGGGAGATATAACGTCCCTGACCGTGCTTACTGGTCCACGCATCCGTAGTTAGGTGGACCTTGCCACAGATGGCGTTGCGCAGTGCACACCTGATTTTGTCCCCCACCTGGTTGTGCAGGGAAGGGATGGCTCGCCTGGAAAAGTAGTGGCGGCTGGGCACGACGTACTGCGGGACAGCCAATGCCATCAGGCTTTTAAAACTCTGCGTCTCCACCAGACGGAATGACAGCATTTCAAAGGCCAGGAATTTTGAAATGCTGGCATTCAGGGCCAGGGATCGCGGGTGGCTAGGGGGGTACTTCCTCTTCCGCTCCAATGTTTGGGAGATAGAGAGCTGAACGCTTCCATGGGACATTGTGGAGATGGTCGGTGACCCAGGTGGTAGTGTTGCTGGCAGATCCTCTGTTTGCGTGGTGACAGGTGCCACTGTCACTACAGAGGTGGATGAAGAGGCCGAGACTGCAGCAGAAGAGGAAGCAGGAGGAGCCAGAGACCTTTCTTGGTTTCTGAGGTGTCTACTCCACTGCAGCTCGTGCTTTGCACTTAGATGCCTGGTCATGCAGCTTGTGCTCAGGTTGAGAACGTTTATGCCTCGCTTCAGGCTCTTATTGCACAGCGTGCAAACCACTCGTGTCTTGTCATCAACACACTGTGTGAAGAACTGCCACGCTAGGGAAGTCCTTGGACCTGGCTTTGGTGTGCTCGGTCCCTTGCTGCGTTGGACAGTAGCAGATGTACTGTCTAGGGGACGAATGCTCCGTTTTTGCACCCTGCTCCCTCTTCTGCTGTGCTGGTGGCTCTGTGCGACCACCGCCTCTTCCTCCGAACTACACTGGTCACCTGCATAACGTTGATTCCATGTGGGGTCGAGGACCTCATCGTCCTCCACATCATCTTCCACCCAGTCTTCACCCCTGCCCTCCATGTCTGTCTGCACAATTGCGAAAGCAGCAGCAGTTGGCACCTGTGTTTCGTCATCATCCGAGACGTGCTGCGATGGTCCTCCCATGTACCCATCATGAAACATAAGTGGTTGGGCATCGGTGCACTCAATCTCTTCCACTTCTGGGGCAGGGCTAGGTGGATGGCCCTGGGAAACCCTGCTAACAGAGTCATCGAAAAGCAGAAGAGACTGCTGCATGATTTGGGGCTCAGACTGCTTGGCTGATTTGCAAGGGGGTGAGGTGAAAGACTGATGGACATGGGCTTCAGGTGCCAACTCTGATCTTTCAGCAGAAGAGTGGGTGGGAGACAATGTGAAGGAACCCGAGGCACTGTCAGCAACCCAATCTACTATCGCCTGTACTTGTCCTGGCCTAAACATTGGTACAGCCTCATTAGGCATGACAAAATACCGCCGCAGGCTCGGTCGCCTACTCGCACCTGAGGAAGGTGTTTCACTTGTGCGTGTAGCTGGCACAGATCCACCACGTCCTCTCCCTGCAACAGGAGCTCCACCAGCAGCACCACGACCGGGGCCACCACGTCCCTTTGACCTTCCCCTCATATTTTCCAAATTTAGGATCTTGCCCTAAATGGCGTTTTTTGGAAGACCACAACACACCCACAGTACGTAATGGCTGAAACGCACAGCTACAGAACTGCAGAAAATGCTATTCAAAAAAAAAAGGTTGTTTTTTTTAGTATAGCACAGTACAAGGAAAATATATATAAATTGTTTTTTTACACACACCTCCAGATGTGTATTTCACACTGCAAAATATTTTTTGTGGCCCTAAATGGCGTTTTTTGCCAGACCACAACACACCCACAGCACGTAACCGCTGAATCGCACAGCTACAGAAAATGCTATTCAAAAAAAAAGGTTGTTTTTTTTAGTATAGCACAGTACAAGGAAAATATATAGAAATTGTTTATTTTACACACCTCCACATGTGTATTTCACACTGCAATTTATTTTCTGTGGCCCTAAATGGCGTTTTTTCCAAGAGCACAACACAACCACAGTATTTAACCACTGAATCGCACAGCTATAGAAGTGCAGAGAATGCTATTCAAAAAAAATGTTGTTTTTTTTAGTATAGCACTGTACAATATATAGAAATTGTTTATTTTACACACCTCCACATGTGTATTTCACACTGCAAAATATTTTCTGTGGCCCTAAATGGCGTTTTTTGAAAGAGCACAACACAACCACAGTATTTAACCACTGAATCGCACAGCTATAGAAGTGCAGAGAATGCTATTCAAAAAAAATGTTGTTTTTTTTAGTATAGCACTGTACAATATATAGAAATTGTTTATTTTACACACCTCCACATGTGTATTTCACACTGCAAAATATTTTCTGTGGCCCTAAATGGCGTTTTTTGAAAGAGCACAACACAACCACAGTATATAACCGCTGAATCGCACAGCTGCAGAGAATGCTATTCAAAAAAAAGTTTTTTTTTTTTTTTTAGTATAGCATAGTACAAGAAAAATATATAGAAATTGGTTATTTCACACAACTAGAGATATACACTGCAAAATATTTTCTGTGGCCCTAAATGGCGTTTTTTGAAAGAGCACAACACAACCACAGTATTTAACCACTGAATCGCACAGCTATAGAAGTGCAGAGAATGCTATTCAAAAAAAATGTTGTTTTTTTTAGTATAGCACTGTACAATATATAGAAATTGTTTATTTTACACACCTCCACATGTGTATTTCACACTGCAAAATATTTTCTGTGGCCCTAAATGGCGTTTTTTGAAAGAGCACAACACAACCACAGTATTTAACCACTGAATCGCACAGCTATAGAAGTGCAGAGAATGCTATTCAAAAAAAATGTTGTTTTTTTTAGTATAGCACTGTACAATATATAGAAATTGTTTATTTTACACACCTCCACATGTGTATTTCACACTGCAAAATATTTTCTGTGGCCCTAAATGGCGTTTTTTGAAAGAGCACAACACAACCACAGTATTTAACCACTGAATCGCACAGCTATAGAAGTGCAGAGAATGCTATTCAAAAAAAATGTTGTTTTTTTTAGTATAGCACTGTACAATATATAGAAATTGTTTATTTTACACACCTCCACATGTGTATTTCACACTGCAAAATATTTTCTGTGGCCCTAAATGGCGTTTTTTGAAAGAGCACAACACAACCACAGTATTTAACCACTGAATCGCACAGCTATAGAAGTGCAGAGAATGCTATTCAAAAAAAATTTTGTTTTTTTTAGTATAGCACTGTACAATATATAGAAATTGTTTATTTTACACACCTCCACATGTGTATTTCACACTGCAAAATATTTTCTGTGGCCCTAAATGGCGTTTTTTGAAAGAGCACAACACAACCACAGTATTTAACCACTGAATCGCACAGCTATAGAAGTGCAGAGAATGCTATTCAAAAAAAAGGTTGTTTTTTTTAGTATAGCACTGTACAATATATAGAAATTGTTTTTTTTACACACCTCCACATGTGTATTTCACACTGCAAAATATTTTCTGTGGCCCTAAATGGCGTTTTTTGAAAGAGCACAACACAACCACAGTATATAACCGCTGAATCGCACAGCTGCAGAGAATGCTATTCAAAAAAAAGTTGTTTTTTTTTTTTTAGTATAGCATAGTACAAGAAAAATATATAGAAATTGGTTAATTCACACAAGTAGAGATATACACTGCAAAATATTTTTTTTGCCCAAAAATAGGTCTTTTTTGCGCACAACAAAGTGCCGTTTTTTTTTTTGCAACAGCACAATAAAGTGCCTTTTTTTTTTTTTTGGGGCCCAAAAATGGGTCTTTTTAGCAAAAGCACAATAAAGTGCCTTTTTTTTTTTCTGACCAAAATAGGTCTTTTAGCAAGAGCACAATACAGCCACAGTATGGAATAGGTGTATCACTCAACGTAATGCAGTGCTGGTGCACTGAGCTTGCAACACAAACAGATAAACCTATGCAGATCGCTGAGCTATTATATCTCTCAATCTGGACTCCTATCTAAATCTCTCTCCCTGAAAGCACAAACAGGATCCTGCCCCTACACTACACTACACTACACTGTCTCCCTATCTTTTCTATCAGTAGATTGCAGAATCAGGACTAACTCCTATTCTCTCCCTCACAGCAACAGCAGCCAGGATCCTTTCCCTACACTGTCTAAAAGCAGAGTGACGATCTGTGCTGTGTGCCTCTTTCTTATATAGAAGCTGGTCACATGCTGGGTCACATGTTGCACTGACCAATTACAGCCATGCCATTAGTAGGCATGGCTATGATGGCTTCTAAGGGCACACCAGCTAATCAAATGGTGATTGGCTGGCCCCTGAAGCATTTCTAACTGCGCCATTAAATTCCCGAATCCGAACCCGAACCCGGACTTTAGCGCAAAATCCGGGTCCGGGTCCGGGGTCGGGAAAACGCCAAAATTCGGTACGGACCCGAACTTTACAGTTCGGGTCCGCTCAACACTACTGATGGCACGTTCTTTCATTTAATGTGGGAGTGTGCTCCGATCAGGCAGTTCTGGTCGGAGGTCACGGCCTTCATTAGTTCATTGACACAATTACCTAATGTATGTAATCCTCTAAGGTGTTTACTGGGCTATATTGATGATGATAGTATATCCGAGAATACACTGTCAGCGGGATACGCACCTGATCAGCGAGTCCGTTGGAGCAGAGAGAGGTCACCCGTACGGATCCGACTCACGGGCCCCTGGTAGTGCAGACAGGAGGCACGGGAGTGCGGAAGGGTAAGAGGGCCTGAGATCGGTTCCAAGAGAGTGGCTCCGGATCCTGGGTTCAGGAGGGTAGCTAGCCAGGCAGGCTGCAGGCAGGCAGGTAGGCAGGCAGGTATATAGAGCAGCGTAGCGGGGCAGAAGCAGAAGGGGCGGTCAGACAGGCAGGGTTCGGCAACGTTCAGGCAATGAGGCACAGCGGGGTAGGCAGGTTCAGGGTCAAAGACAGGCCGAGGTCGGGTGCAGGCGGATAGCAAGGAAAGTCCAGTAACAAGCCGGGTGGTCAGAAGGTCGGATTTCAGGCGAACAACAGGAGCAGGATACACAGGGGACGGCAGATCAGACAGCACCGGTCTGAAGTGTTCCAGGGGTTTAAATAAGCAAACCGGCGTGCGCCGGCGCGCGCACGGCGCACGCGTGCACGCGCCCGCAATGCGCGCACATGCACCCGCACGCACCGGCGCGCACAGGCACGCGCGCCCGCAATCCAGGAAGTGTACCAGCGCGGACGGAAATATGCCAAACCACAGCGCGCATCGGCGCACGCGAACGCACACCGACGCGCCCGGCAAGGTACGTACACTGACAGTGCCCCCCCTTTAGGACAGCCTCCGGATGCCCAATTGAGCGATCTTCGTGGCGTGAGACCTCCTGAAAGCTTGCATGAGTTCCTCCGCATGTATGCCGTTTTCGGGTTCCCAAGAGTTATCTTCTGGGCCGTAACCCCTCCACTTAATCAGATATTGCACCTGGTTGTGTCTCTTCCTACAGTCCAGGATTGCCTCTACCTCAAACTCCTCCTCGCCGTCGATCAGAACAGGTTCCGGTGGGCCAATGTTACGGCCAGCGAAGGGGTTAGGGACAACCGGCTTTAACAGGGTCACATGAAAGACTGGATGGACCTTCAGGGAATTAGGTAGGTCGAGCTCATATGCTACATTGTTGATCCTCCTTTTTACCGAGAAAGGTCCCATGAACTTAGGACCCAATTTCCTGGACGGGCAGGCCATCTTTAGGTTAATTGTGGATAACCACACCTGGTTGCCGGGCTCCAGAATGAGTTCCCCTCTCCTTTTCCTATCAAACATCCTCTTGTTGTACTCCTGGGTCTTGGACATGGTCTCCTGTAGAAGTGTGTTATTGGAGAAGAAGAAATCCATTGTTTCGGACACCGCAGGGACAGTGCATTTGGTTATGGTACTTGGCAAGAAGGAGGGATGGAATCCATAGTTGGCAAAGAATGGGGTTTGCTTAGTGGCAGAGTGCAGGGAGTTGTTGTAAGCGAATTCAGCAATGGGGAGTAGGGAGGCCCAATCATCCTGGGAGAAGGAGGAGAAACAACGGAGGTACTGCTCTAATGTTTGGTTGGTCCTCTCAGTTTGGCCATTCGTCTGGGGGTGGTATGCCGAAGAGAATGCCAACTTGATTTCCAGGGAATCACAAAGAGCCTTCCAAAATCTGGAGGTGAACTGAGCGCCTCGGTCTGAGACAATACTTGCCGGAACTCCATGGAGTCTCACTATTTCCCTGATAAAAACCCTCGCCGTTTCCATGGCGGAAGGTGTACCTTTCATGGGTAAAAAATGAGCCATCTTGGACAGCCTGTCAAGGACAACGAAGACCGTGGAGAACCCTTCGAACAGAGGGAGCTCCACTATGAAGTCCATCGACACCATCTTCCAGGGTCTTTCAGGGACAGGTAGAGGTTTTAATAGGCCCCAGGCCCTCATCCGGCTATTCTTGTTCCGAGAGCAGGTGTTGCATGAGTCCACGTATCTCTTGCAGTCACTACCCAGCTGCGGCCACCAGAACGTGCGCTTGATGAGCTCGGCCGTTTTCACGGTACCGAAATGTCCGGCCAACTTGTGGTCATGGCACAGCTCCAGAACAGCTATCCGAAGACCCTCAGGGACCAGAATTTTGCCCTCGTGCCTGATCAGACCATCTTGTGCCCTGACACAGTCCTCCGGAAGAGAGGTCAAGCCAGCAGACGCCCGCTTAATACGGGGCATGAGGTCTTCTTGAAGCAGCAGGAAGTTCCCGGCAGGGAGGATGGTGTCAATAGGTAAGTTCTCTTCAGGAGTGCTGAACATTCGGGACAGTGCGTCCGGTTTAATGTTTTTTGAGCCAGGCCTGTAGGTGATGTGGAACAAAAACCTTGAGAAAAAAAAGTGCCCACCTTGCCTGCCTTGGCTTCAACCTCTTGGCTGTTCTCAGGTACTCGAGGTTCTTGTGGTCCGTGTAGACCAAAATGGGGTGTGCCGCCCCCTCGAGCAGGTAGCGCCATTCTTCTAATGCGGCCTTGATAGCCAGGAGTTCCCGGTCACCCACGTCATAGTTACGTTCCGCCGTGGAAAGCTTGCGCGAGAAGAAGGCCACTGGAAAAAGTAAGGCTTTAGCCCCCTGACGCTGGGATAGCACGGCCCCCACTGCATTTTCGGACGCGTCCACTTCCAGGACGAAAGGTAATGCGGGGTCAGGGTGCTTCAAGATGGAGGCAGAGACAAATAATTCCTTCAGTTTGTCAAAGGCGGCTTGGGCTCTAGGGGACCAGTAGAAGCGGTTTCCTTGTTTGGTCAGTTCGGTAAGGGGGGCGACAATTGCAGAGAAACTTCTGATAAACTTCCGGTAGAAGTTGGAGAATCCGATGAAGCGCTGGACCCCTTTTTTATCTGTGGGGGCAGGCCAGTCCAGGATAGCCGACACCTTCTGGGGGTCCATTTTAATGCCCTCAATTGAAATGATCAGACCGAGAAACTGGATACTTTGCCGCTCGAACTCACATTTCTCTGGCTTGGAGTAAAGCCCATGTCGTCTGAGCCGAACAAGGACATTCCGGACATGCCTGCGATGGTCGTCTACAGAGGAGGAGAATATTAAGATATCGTCCAGGTATACTATGACGTACAAGTCCAGGTAATCACGGAAGATGTCATTGACAAAATGTTGAAAGGTAGCCGGCGCGTTACACAGTCCGAACGGCATAACTAGGTACTCGTAGTGCCCGAACCGTGTGTGGAAAGCCGTCTTCAACTCATCCCCCTCTCGAATGCGGATCAGGTTGTATGCTCCTCGGAGGTCAAGCTTGGTGAATATGACCGCCGTTCCCAGCCTCTGGAACAGTTCCGGCACGAGAGGTAAGGGATAGCGGTTTTTAATGGTGATCTTGTTCAACTGCCGATAATCAATACAGGGGCGTAGGGAATGGTCCTTTTTTTCAACGAAAAAGATGCCCGCACCTGCAGGTGAGGTGGACGGGCGGATGAACCCTTTCTTTAGGTTGTCGTCAATGTAGACTTTCAGGGTGCCCAACTCCTGCTCAGTAAACGGGAAGATCCTCCCAAAAGGTACTTCGGTCCCAGGCAAAAGTTCTATAGGGCAATCATATGGTCTGTGAGGAGGAAGGGTTTCTGCTCCCTTCTTACTGAACACGTCCAGAAAATCATGGTAGGGCTCAGGGATGGTTTTCTGAAGGTCAGGGTCTGTGCCCAGACAGAGCAGGTGAGGATGGTCGGTAGAGGCTTGTTGCAGGCAGTGTTGCAGGCAATAATCTGAGAGGAATTTAACTCTCCCTGTAGCCCAGTCAATGTTGGGGTTATGGGCTTGCAGCCAGGGCATCCCCAGAATGACGGGGAATAGCGGAGAGGAGATGGCATCCAGACTTAGGAACTCCTGATGGTGGGTTGCCACCGAGGCCATCAAAGGGACGGTTTCCTGAGTGACGGGGCCGGATTTGATAATAGAACCGTCAGCGAGATGTACTGCAAGTCCCCGGGATTTTGGCCGCAGGGGAATGTGATGACTGGCAGCAAATGTCATATCGATAAAGCAGCTGCATGCCCCTGAGTCAATTATGGCGGGTACTAGGATTGCAGAAGTCCTTCCGGGGGGCTGTAAAGAAATGGAGAGAGCCAAGTGAGAAGTTGAGTTAGGCAACAAAGAGACACAAGTAGAAGAGACAGGCAGGCACTTACGCATCTTAGCCGGACAGGATCTAACGTAGTGTCCCGGTTCGCCACAGTACATGCACAGATTGTTACTACGCCTATGCTGGCGTTCTTCGGGAGAGAGTGATGGGCACAGTAAGCCCAGTTGCATGGGTTCTGGGTCATCTAACGCCGGAGACGGGGGCGCCGGAGGTGCAAGACGGGCTGGGTTTGAGACCTTGGGGAGCAACCAGGTGGGTTGGAACTGACTGGAGGTCCTCTCGGAGCGACGCTCTCTCAGGCGCCGGTCGATCTGAATTGCAAAGATCAATTAACTTGTCCAGGGTTTGAGGAACTCCGACACGTGCTAGCTCGTCCTTGAGCTGATCCGACAGGCCCATCCGGAATTGGTAGCGCAAAGCAGCGTCATTCCACTCTGTGTCAGAGCTCCAACGTTTGAATTCTGCCGCATAGTCCTCGGCCGCTCTGCGACCTTGCAGGAGAGAGTGAAGAACAGATTCTGCAGTAGCCGCTTGTTGCGGATCCTCATAGAGTTGAGACATCGCGGCAAAGAACGTGGCAAGGGTCTCCAAGGAGGCATCTTTCTGCTCTAGAAGGCGGTGAGCCCAGGCCTGCGGCTCGTCGGTCAGTAGGGAGATGACGAAGCCCACTTTGGTTGCTTCCAGGGAAAAGGTGCGGGGTTGTAGGGCGAAGAAAAGCTCGCAGGCGTTGCGGAACGCTCGGTATTTGCTGCGATTGCCCGCAAACTTCTCGGGTGTAGGGACCCTGGGTTCCGGAGGAATCATGACGATGGAGGGAGTAGCCGGATATCCCGTGGATGTGGTGCCTTGCGGGCTGGCAGGCGAGGACAGGACTTGAACTCTTTCCTCCAACCTGGTATAGCCGGCTTGGAGGTCTTTCACGGCTTGCGTCAGCCCGTTCAGGTGTCGGCATAATTCCTCCATGGGATCCCTCCCCTGCTCGGACTCGGCTGTCTGATACTGTCAGCGGGATACGCACCTGATCAGCGAGTCCGTTGGAGCAGAGAGAGGTCACCCGTACGGATCCGACTCACGGGCCCCTGGTAGTGCAGACAGGAGGCACGGGAGTGCGGAAGGGTAAGAGGGCCTGAGATCGGTTCCAAGAGAGCGGCTCCGGATCCTGGGTTCAGGAGGGTAGCTAGCCAGGCAGGCTGCAGGCAGGCAGGTAGGCAGGCAGGTATATAGAGCAGCGTAGCGGGGCAGAAGCAGAAGGGGCGGTCAGACAGGCAGGGTTCGGCAACGTTCAGGCAATGAGGCACAGCGGGGTAGGCAGGTTCAGGGTCAAAGACAGGCCGAGGTCGGGTGCAGGCGGATAGCAAGGAAAGTCCAGTAACAAGCCGGGTGGTCAGAAGGTCGGATTTCAGGCGAACAACAGGAGCAGGATACACAGGGCACTGCAGATCAGCCAGCACCGGTCTGAAGTGTTCCAGGGGTTTAAATAAGCAAACCGGCGTGCGCCGGCGCGCGTACGGCGCACGCGTGCACGCGCCCGCAATGCACGCACATGCACCCGCACGCACCGGCGCGCACAGGCACGCGCGCCCGCGATCCAGGAAGTGTACCAGCGCGGACGGAAATATGCCAAACCACAGCGCGCATCGGCGCACGCGAACGCACACCAACGCGCCCGGCAAGGTACGTACACTGACATACAGAAACATTTCTGAGAATAGTATTTTTTTATGCTAAGAAAGCAATAAACTTCCATTGGAAGTCTCCATACTTGCCCACTATTGCCTTCTGGCTCACAAAAATTAACCATGCTGTATCATTATACAAACTGACATATGAGGCTAGAGGGTGTCCGAAAAAATTCAGGAAGGTTTGGGGCTACTGGGTTGATTCTGAGAGCACTGTCTCTCCTGCTCCTTAAAAATGTGACTGAATATTGTCTTCCTGATATATGCCAATTGTTTACCAGCTTTCTAAAAAACATTTTTTTGCACTGTACTGGATTGGGCGATGTTCGCTCCATGTGTGTCTGTTTGTTGTCTATTGTATGTCTTGTTTTGAAAAAAAAATTAATAAAAATTCACCTTTAAAAAAAAACCTTATATTGATGAGCGTGAGAAAAATGCTTTGCTATGGGACTCTCCAAGACAGGGGTCGTCAAACCCCCAGCCCCGGCCCACTGCCGGGCCGTGGCCCTTCTGCAGCCGGGCCGTGGGTGCGGGTGGCCGGCATGAGAGCGCTGGGTGGATGGAAGAAGCTATCGGGTGGGAAAGCAGAGATGATATCATCTCTCTCTGCCCCCCGCATCACTGCTCTTCCGCCCTCAAAGCCAGTGCTCTGTCTCAGCGTCGGAGGTGCGGTGGGGAGCAGAGAGATGACATCATCTCACACTACCCGCCCCGCATCACCACTCTCCTGCGGCTCCTCGCTGTGAGAAAACTTTGATTCCTTGTTCAACAGCGCAGATTGCCTGCCCCCTCCCGGACAGCTAATCAGGAATGGTAAGAAGGCTGGATCCAGAGAGTGACAGCCGAAGGAGTCCCAGACCCTCCCTCTGCCAGGTGAGACCGGCTGCAGCATGAGGAGGAAGACACCCTGCTATATCCAGAGGGGCAATCCCACAGAGATGTGACATCATCAGTGATAGCCATTGGCTCCCGCTGCTGTCAATCACAGCTGCTTGCTCTGGGGGCAGGAGGGAGGAGCTAGGAGCGCCAGTGTGGGACCCGGGAAGAGGAGGATTGGTGCTGCGCTATGCAAAACCATTGCACAGAGCAGGTAAGTTTAACATGTTTGTTATTTTTATGTAATAAAAACCAGGAGTTTAGTAACACTTTAAAGAGGTTGTAAAGATTTGTTTTTTATTTTCTAAATAGGTTCCTTTAAGCTAGTGCATTGTTGGTTCACTTACCTTTTCCTTTGA
Source organism: Rana muscosa (assembly GCA_029206835.1). Lineage (NCBI taxonomy): Eukaryota > Metazoa > Chordata > Amphibia > Anura > Ranidae > Rana > Rana muscosa. The sequence goes on from CM055116.1 coordinate 1,130,214,888, forward strand.
TTTACCTTCTAAATGTTTTTTTTCTTTGTCTGAAATTCTCACTTCCTGTTTCTCCTCACTAAACTTCACACCATCATCCGAGCGGTGTTGAGTCAGCCAGAACAGCTTACTGAACAGCTTACTGAGGAGGAACAGGAAGTGAGAAATTCAGACAAAGAAAACAAAGAAAAAAAATATTTAGAAGGGAAATCTAAGGAAAAGGTAAGTGAACCAACAATGCACTAGCTTAAAGGAACCTATTTAGAAAATAAAAAACGAACCTTTACAACCCCTTTAAGGCTAAACAGATGAGGGTTTAGGACCAAACTCACCGCCCTTGTTGAGTTATATCTCTGCAGATGACAAATCTATTGAAGTTAATTGAATAAAATGCTCCCTTTTAATAAATTAACATTGAAATCTGTAGCATGCAGCTCTACTTTATTATGACATTTTCCACTGCACGCTCTTCATATGATTCATCCACTATCTTTTTCCTTGACAGATTGTTCTATTTTAAATAGAAACATGTTCTCAGCTATTCAACCATTCTTCTATTAGCTCCATACAACACAAGGCCAAGAGCAAATTAATTTTTGTAAAAAATAAAAAGCATTGCGACTCTGAACACCAGCAACCAATGCTAAGTAGTATAATAACCTATATAAGGCATGCTGCCTATTGAATTGCTCTCTAGCACTTTCACCCATAGTTGTTAAAGTTGGTCTGTACTTTTCTAGACAATGTTAATATGATTGCACCAAACTTTCTACAGAATCTCACATGTAATGCAGTGTTGAACTTGGAGAACTTCAGGCAAAGCACAGACTCAGTGATAACAATGAAATATGTATAGCTGCAATTTACAGTTTTTACACTTTGTTTATGATCTATGGGTATCAGGGAACAAAGGTCTGGTTCTATGGCCTTAGACAAAAAGTAGCCATTCCATGTAAAACAGTTCCTTCCAGAATCATACTCCCCTAACAACAATTCATAACTCATCTTTATTTTAAATTGTGACCTTGGATACCGCAGCATTTTGCAAAGACAAAACAATGGGACATAACCTGGCATTTGCTATATATGCTGGTGATTTCTATTATTACTATCATTTCTAAACCTGAACACCAGGTAGACAACTAACCTAAAAATACGTACATGCAGTCTGTGTTACCAGCCAAAATATTTGGAATTTCATTAGGCCACTTCCAATTCAGGCACCCCTACCAGACAGCACAAACAGACCAATGACCTTCAGTGCAGTTTAGAAGTTTTGCTTGGTCAGAGACTCATCCCAGCCTGCTTATTGAACACCTGAGGAACAGCAGCACACTAATGATATCATCACTGTGCTTTCCACTTGTGTAACCATGTTTACAGTTTTAGATTCACAACACTGTGCAAGCAATGCTTTATCCTGGCCTAGGCCAACAAAGCTCAAGCCTAGGGCAGCACTTTGCAGGGGGGCAGCATGGAAAGAGTCCCCGCTGGCTTGAGCCACACTGTAGGTGTAGCGCCAGTCTTATAGGGCAGACTGGGCTGAGAGGCAAATTAGTCTAGCGCCCCCATAAAGCGGCCGCACTGCTTCAGGTATGCGGGCGGCCAGCATTCCGCAACTGTGGGGGGGCGCTGCTTCTAATTTTGACTGTCCTATCATCCTGGACCACAAACCTTCCTCACTGTGCTATATGTTTTCTGCTGCACCATTGGCATTGTTATATCTTCTTAGACCTCTCCATAAAATTATCAGAAATTTGTGTTTAAAGTGGAACTATAGACAACACTTTTTTTTTTTTCATTTTGGATAGAGTAAGGGAGGGTTATAGCCCCTGTTGGTTTATTTTTTGCCATCCCTGTCCCATTACAGAGCTTTATCTTCACTTCCTGCCCCATAGCTAAACAGGAAGTGAGAGGAAATCTATGCAAATTAAGGGAATCCATTGCCCCCCCCCAGGCCCTCAGAACTAGTGACCCCACGCAAAAATTTCAGGGCGGGACTTAAACAGAAAGGGTGTGTGGCCTTGACAGGTAGGGGTGGGTCATATTTAAATTAGGGGGTGGACGCGTTTAGTCAGGCCTAGGGCAGCACAAAACCTAAATACACTACTGTGCGCAAGGCAATACAGCCCTGACTTATCTGAGTCCTGCTGCACATGAGTTAATAAGGGGCAAAAATGAAGGCCTCCAATGCACGATTCCCAACACACACGTTTCAGTAGAAATGGCTGTTCATATAAGTGGGTGCTGAAGCGATCACCGGCTGGAACCGTGTCTAATTAGAGCAAGAGAATGTCACCAGCACACCAAGGGTCTATAGAACTAGCCCATAGCTCCATTCAGCGATCAATTTGTTACATCAGATTGCAACGTTTCAGAGCCATGCAGGACCCCTTTATCAGGCATGTGACTACTGCACATGCCTCACATGCATCACATGCCTGATAAAGGGGTCCTGCATGGCTCCGAAATCTGCTGTAACAATGTGATCACCGAATAAAACTAAAGCCTGGTACATACTAGTATTTTTTTTCCGTTCAACCCAGTGGGCTGAAAGAAAACAACTGAAGAGCTCAGGAGGAGCCACTGTACTAACAATCCAATGTTAGTACAGTGATCTCCCCTGCTGAGCTATTGTGTTCTACCCGGGGGAAGGCCCCCCACTAGAACACACCAGTCAGCCCTCTCAGCCAATGAGTGAGACCTTTTTCAGTCATGCCCTTTCGACAGTACAAAACAGATTACAGTGCACACATTCATGCCCCTTCGACAAACGCCGGCCAAATGGGCCGTACACATGGGCCAAATGACAGATGCCGCCTGATATTCAGCCTCTGTGTACGGCCCTTAAGATAGACCCATTAAGTGTGTAAAAAACCGAAGAGTTCTGCTGCTTCCTTTCCATTGTGATTGGCTGTCATACTGGTCAAATGATCGGGCACTGGTCCTGTCAGCTACCAATCATCATTAGTGGGGACTAAAGCTGACTACACACTATACAATTTTATACAATTTTCTTGTACAACTTTCCTTTATATTTACCAAAACCATACAATAGGAGGTCAAACCTAACCACTTTCAATTTGTTTGCAGCCAGGCAGGCCCTTGAATAACAAAAATTGTAGAATGTGTATCCAGCTTTAGAGCTGTATTTGACTGCTTGGTCTCGGTGCTCAGATCACCGAGTGAGACTACTCTTAGGATCTAGCAATTTGGGACCGCGGGTGGAATCGCCGCCATTCTTCCCATGATCCCAAATCGCACTGCAATGCTGGCAAAACGCACCATACGTGTTTGTGTGCCATTTATCTTTAATGGCACCTAAAAAGCTGTGCGGTTTTGCCGTGATTGTCACACGATTTATCATGCAGCAGTTGTGGCAAACCACATCCCTCGAAGCTTGTCGCCCAAAAAGGAGCAGGAGCGTTTTTGAGCAATAAGCTTCGCACAATGAGGTTTGCCGCGATTGTGACGTGATAAATCCTGTGACAATCATGTAAAAATGAATGGCACAGAGACACACGTGCTGCATTTTGCCAGCATTGCAGTGCGATTTGGAATCACGGGCAGAATCCAGGCAATTCTGTCCGGGATCCCAAATCACTAGACATGAACAGGGCCTTAAAACAGCAACATCAACTGCCTAGTGACACATATATGCAGTGTGTGGGCATTAAAGCCCACCCCTTTGCTGCTCCATAGAAGTATTACACGGGCTGCAAGAGGTTAAATAAAGGCAGCATGCATTTGTATCATGCATTTCTACAGACAACATTTTATTATTTATCAGTGAATAAATAACTGGATTACATTTTATTTTTAATATCCACCCAGAGTTCATCTTTGGATTCCAATGATTTGGGAGCATTTTGTTGAGTCACATTGTAAAATTACTGTATTTATTGGCGTATAACACTCACTTTTTTACCCTGAAAATAGAGGGTAAACTGCGCCCGCGTGTTATACGCAGCAAGCTGTGGAAAGTTGTTTTCCTGAAACTTTCCTCTTAAAGTTAGGGTGCGTGTTATACGCCTGTGCGTGTTATACACCGATAAATACGGTACATTTAGCTGTGTTGCAGCCCAGGTGTTTCCAACCCTTCATTCCTTTCAGGGTTTCAGAAGAATGCCCAAGAATACTGTGGCCAGAAGCAACAGGGGCAACTGTGGAGGAAGGAGACTGCCTGAAGAATGTCATTTACAGCAGGTTATTTAGGTCAATGTTGAACATTCACCATCCCTCTCACAATGAAGTTGCTTGACTAATCAATAAAGGCTTTACTATTGAAGTTAGTGGGGCTGACAATTTCCTTACACTCTAACAGTGTGCTGTATGACAGGCATCCACAGAAACAGAGGGACTGGCAGGAACACCAGGGATTTCACACAAAGGAAGCAATATGTAGCACCCTCTAGTAGTTTAGTTAGTGTGCTAGAGGGAGAGAAAGTATTTTTTGCTAGTGTAGGTAAATTGTCAGGCCAGCCAAGCCTGTGTGTTTTTCTTTTGGGTCAGGGTTGAGTGACTCAGGCAGAGCTGGTGACTCACAGGCAGCATCACAAACACCTCCCACTTCTTTCCAGAATGTCCTGGTGTTTTCTTGAAAGGAAGGAGGAGAGAAAAGGTGGAGCTGCTTGGGGTATTCTAATAAGCCCTGACCAATCCCCACCTTGGATTGGCAGGGGGCAGGCCTCCTTAAATACTCAGGGTCAGCCCAGCTGGAGATGGAGTGCTAGGCTGTTGTGGCCTTTGAGGGAGCTCCCCAGTCTGGTGGGGGGGATGGTGACCTTGGGCCTGGGCTCGGGTGTGGACAGGACCCTCTTCCAACACATGGAGGTGTCCTGGACAGGTGGCAGGGGAGCAAGGAGAGGACAGCGGCAGAGCACTGCCAGGCAAAGTCTACAGGAGAAACTACAAGTCACAGCCAAGAGAGCTGGTGAGTGTCACACAGTCGGGAGGTCTGGGAGGCACGCCTGAGAAGACTGGGAGATTGCAGTCTGGGATGGGTGCTGAGCCAGTGGAGTGGACTGAGGTGGCACGGGCAGTGGATAGTGGCAGCTGCAGCCAGGAGGGCTGGCAGTGCCTAAAGAGGTGGTACTGTGAGCAGTAGCCACACGTAGTACAGCTAGCACCAAGGACTACCATATTTTTGCTACACCATAGAGGCCTGCGGTCGCTGCCTGCTAGGGGCATTCACTTTAGGCCTGGCTGAGCCAGTGTCAGACCTTCAAATCAGTGCTCGCTGATCCTGGAAGAGCAAGCAAGTGATGTGCTGGAGGTGTTAAGGTGAGATAGTCTGCAAGCAAGTGTTGTGCTGGAGAAAAGAGAGGAGTTGTATATATCCGAGGTGTATATAGTTTTCACAGTCTCTAACAATTTCTGCAATCAACTGGGCATCTCATAACTACCCTATCCCCATCCAAGTTTAATCCCCCTAATAAAAATACAAAACCATATGCATGGACTGTTTTCAGTCTGAGAGTCACTGAAATCATGTGCCTGGCTGGGCAGGGTGACAGACGAACTACAAATACCAGCAGCCCCTATGAGGGTACCGCTACAAATACAAAGAGAATAGGATACTTTGTTATACAAGTACATGGTACAGCAGGCACATATCAGGAATAGGAAATGTTGGAGTAACATATTCTTTGTTCCACCTTAAGTCTAATGCCGCATACACGCGATCGTTTTTAATGTCATTTTCAAAAACGACGTTTTTCTCGACGTGATTTTTCTTGTTTCCTCTCAAGCCTGTCTTGCATACACACGTTCATTAAAAAAAATGCTCGAGCAAAGCGCAGTGACGTAGAACACGTACGACGGCACTATAAAGGGGAAGTTCCGTTTGAATGGCGCCACCCTTCATGTTAGTAAAGTTTGTTGAGCGACGATTCGCGCTTTTCAGCCCCATGCTTTTCAGTGTGCTATCTCCATTACGAACGCTAGTTTTACCAGAACGAGCGCTCCAGTCTCATACTTGATTCTGAGCATGCCCGTTTTTTTTCCCCTCGTAAAAGCATACACACCACCGTTTTTCACGACGGGAAAAAAAATTACATGAAAAACCACGTGAAAAAATAGAGCAGGTTCTAAAAAATTTAAGGCCGTTTTTCACGTCGTTAAAAATGCTCTAGAGCCTACACACGATCGTTTTTAATGCCCAAGTTAAAAAATTTAATTTTTAACGAGGTGAAAAATGATCGTGTGTACGCGGCATTAAGGTCAGCATAACAGCCATGTTCTTCTTTTTTCACCATGTGCTTATAATTTTGTTTTGGTGCACAGTAATATTTCTCCTGATGAAGCTTACCATTATGAGCGAAAAATGTTGAGTTATTTTGCTCCTCACTTAATATCCACATTTTATTTCTTTATTTGAGTTGTTGCATGGCATTATTAGGAGGGGTACTAAGCAGGCTTTTGTGCTAGCAGATATTTGAATGGAGACATTTGGGATGTATGTGCATATATATGCTCCACCAATGAGTGGCTTGGATGCATGACACCATACAACGGTAGGTAATTGGCCAGTTGAACTGACTTTGTTGGGGGGGGCTATGATATCACAGTTGCCAACATTCTCCAAAAATGTATAGGGAACTTTTTTGTCTGTAGGTGGAGTCTTGTTATAATTAGGGGTGGGGCATTCATTTGTAGGCATGGCATAGCGGGGGTGTAAAAATGTGGTGCGGTCTAAACTAAATATTGTGCGTGGCTTAAAGGGGTGTGGTTAGAGTCTAAGATTAAAGAGGGATGGGGGAGAAGAAAGAGAGGGATAGAGGGAGAAAAGAAAGCTATAGGGAGGGAAGAAAGAGAAAGAAGGAAGGAAAGAAAGAAGGAAAGAAAGAAGGAAAGAAAGAAAGAAAGAAAGAAAGAAAGAAAGAGAGAGAGAGAAAGAGAGAAAGAAAGAGGGATGGAGGGACAGCAGGCCCAGATCCTACACCACAATAGAAATATGTATATTCCAGAAAGTTTAACAATCAGCAGATAAAGATACTCCAAGCACCTGGTATTGGTGCTTCAATCATCACAGCACCATGGTTGTGCATTATTTCTTATATTACATTATAATATAAAATGAAATAGTTCAACTCCACACCATAATGCCGAATCAGTGGGCGCGCTAAGTGTGTCACTTGCCCCCGTGCCTGCCACCAGATACAGCATGTCACTTGCCACATCGCCTGCTACCAGATGCAGCTTGGTTCACTTATGACCAGATGCAGTTTGTGTCACTTGTCACCACAGATGCAGCGCTCACTTGTTGTCACCACAGATACAATGTGTCACTTGTCACCACAGATAGAGCGCGCGTGTCACCACTGGTACAGCGCTCACTTGTCATCACAGGTACAGCGTGTCACTTGCCACCACAGATACATCACTCACTTGTCACCACAGATACAGCGTGTCACTTGTTACCACAGATATATCGCTCACTTGTCACCACAGAAACAGCGTGTCACTTGTCACCACAGATACAGAGCACTTGTCACCACAGATGCAGCGCTCACTTGTCACCACACATACACTGCACTTGTCACCACAGAAACAGCGTGTCACTTGTCACCACAGATACAGCGTGTCACTTGTTACCACAGATACAGCTTGTCACCACAGATACAGCTTGTCACCACAGATACAGCGTGTCACCACAGATACAGCGTGTCACTTGTCACCACAGATACAACGCACTTGTCACCACAGATACACCGCACTTGTCACCACAGATGCAACGTGTCACTTGTCATCACAGATGGAATGCTTTATTAGAAATCAGTGTCTCCTCGCACCCTTACACATCAGAAGTGCCCCCTATTAGATGTCAAAGCCTCCCATTACACATCAGGAATACCTTCTTACACATCAGAGCCTCCCATTATACATTAGGGTCCACATTACATTTCAGGCGTGCCTCCGATTACACATTAAGACTACCTATTTACATATTTGGTCTCTGCGCCATTTACAGAAGAGTCCAGCTCTCGTGGAAGCCAAAGGGAAGAAAAAAGAAGTGGAGCCTGGGTGGCAATAAAAAGTGGCTGCCAATAGAAATGGAGCAGCTCCATTTCCACCCGGGCTCCGCCTCTTGTTTCTTCCTCACGAGAGCTGGTCTTCTGTAAAATGGCGGGGGAGACAATTTACTAGTGTCGGCCCCGGACCTCTAGCGGCGGCTCTGGTGAAAAATTGGGAAACCGCCAAATTTACCATGAAATTTCCTGGACTGTTGGCAACTGTGTAATATACCTTCATGAATTTAACCCAATAAGATATCCTGTTGTTTATATATAGCATATAAATTGGTCAGTCAGACAGATATTGATATTTTACAGGAGAGAGGTAGAGGTTGGGTTAACCTACGTTTGACTGAGACCAACAAGTGGTTTGGATGCATGACATCATACTACAGGAATTGGCCAGCCAAATTGCTCTACCTTGCTTTGTATGAACATCCTCAGTAGTATACTCCAGAGATGAAACGATAATTATCCCACTTTATAAAACTCTTGTTCGGCCACATGTGGTGTAGTCTGTCTAGTTCTGGTCACTAGTCCTCAGAAAGGATGTGCTGTAGAGAGTCCAGAGAAGGGCAACCAAATTAATATGGGGACTGGAGGACCTCAATTATGAGGAATGACTACAAGTACTAAATTTATTCTCCTTGGAGAAGAGACGCTTGAGAGGAGATATGATTAGGGTTGCCACCTGTCCGGTTTTGACCCGGACAGTCCGGGTTTTGACACATGTGCCCGGGTTTCCACCCGCTGTAAACCCGGGCACACATTCCACCATCCTGTGGTCAGTGGCAGCCGGATCTCTGTCCCTGGCCGCAACATCTAGAGAGGCGGCGCGCATGATCCCGTGCCCGCTATCATTGCCACACAGCGGTGCGCTCTGAGCCGGCGGGTGCCCTGTAATTGGCTAAACGGACCATGTGCGGGGCGGGCCGGGCCGGGCGGCAGACATTGGGGTCTGTGAATGGCCCTACGGAGCTGGTGCTGGTCAGTGGTCATGTGTGTCACTCCCCTTCTCCTCTGTGTCACCCCCTTCTCCTCTGTGTCACCCCCCATCCTCTGTGTCACCCCCCTTCTCCTCTGTGTCACCCCCCATACTCTGTGTCACCCCCCTTCTCCTCTGTGTCACCCCCCTTCTTCTCTGTGTCACCCCCCATACTATGTGTCACCCCCCATCTCCTCTTTCACCCCCCATCCTCTGTGTCACCCCCCTTCTCCTCTGTGTCACCCCCCATACTCTGTGTCACCCCCCATACTCTGTGTCACCCCCTATCTCCTCTGTCACCCCCCTTCTCCTCTGTGTCACCCCCCATACTCTGTGTCACCCCCCATACTCTGTGTCACCCCCCTTCTCCTCTGTGTCACCCCCCATCCTCTGTGTCACCCCCTTCTCCTCTGTGTCACCCCCTTCTCCTCTGTGTCACCCCCCATCCTCTGTGTCACCCCCTTCTCCTCTGTGTCACCCCCTTCTCCTCTGTGTCACCCCCCATCCTCTGTGTCACCCCCCTTCTCTGTGTCACCCGCTTCACTGTGTCACACCCTTCCTCTGTGTCACCCCCTTCTCCTCTGTGTCACCCCTTCTTCTCCTCTGTGTCACCCCCCCCTTCTCCTCTGTGTCACCCCCATCCTCTGTGTCAACCCCATCCTCTGTGCCACCCCCATTCTCTGTGTCACCCCCCATTCTCTGTGCCACCCCTCATCCTCTGTGTCACCCCCCATCCTCTGTTCGCCCCCTTCCTCTGTGTCACCCCCCTCCTCTGTGTCACCCCCTCCTCTGTGTCACCCCCTTCCTCTGTTCGCCCCCCTCCTCTCTGTTACCCCCCTCCTCCTCTGTGTCACCCCTCTGTGTCACCCCCTCCTCTGTGTCACCCCCTTCCTCTGTTCGCCCCCCTCCTCTCTGTCACCCCCATCCTCTTCTGTGTCACCCCTCCTCCTCTGTCAGCCCCCTTCCTCTGTGTCAGCCCCCCCTCCTCTGTGTCTGCTCCCCCTCCTCTGTGTCTGCTCCCCCTCCTCTGTGTCAGCTCCCCCTCCTCTGTGTCAGCTCCCCCTCCTCTGTGTCAGCTCCCCCTCCCCTGTGTGTCAGTTCCCCCTCCCCTCTGCATCAGTTCCCCCTCCCCTCTGTCACCCCCTCCCTCGTCTGTGTCAGTTCCCCTTCCTCTGTCAGCCCCCTTCCTCTGTCAGCCCTCTCCCTCTCACCCCCCTCCCCCACCTCTTTCCCTCAGGGGGTGGGGGCCCCAAGAGGATGGCTGTATGGGGCCCCAATCCTGTTTCTTGCCGACACACTTCTCCCCAAGGCTCCCCACCAATGGAAGGAAAACAGCACTACAGTAGAGGTGCTCCACCCCCAAACTCCAGCTCCCACACTTCCTGGCTCGAAGCGGCTCTCGGAAAGCTAGTCTAATGGGGGTCTTTCATGGGCAGGGGACACTGATGGGTGGGTTCCCTGATCTAATCGAGGGGGGTCCGATATAAGGTACTGGAGTCTGTGGGGAGGGAGGTGGATGGTGTCAGTAGGGCGTGACACATTATTGCTCTCCTCCAGGTCTTTAAAATCCTATAGTGTATACCACAAAAAATTTGCCTCTCATCTGTTTACAGGGCCATTATTCCAACCCAATCAGTATAGCACGAGGCACTAGACAGGGATGCCCGCTTTCCCCTCTCATATTTGCTATTGCCATTGAAACATTAGCCATAGCCATCAGACAAAATCCCAACATTAAGTTGGAGTATCCTGTGGTAATCAAATTCACAAATGTGGCCTATTTGCAGATGACATCTTATTGTTCGTGACGTCTCCGCTGATATCCCTTCCTAACATCTGCCAGGTTATAAAGGCCTTCTCTGAGGTCTCAGGCCTTAGGGTAAATTACTCAAAATCACAAGCTCTAAATGTTTTGCTTCCCTTGTCTAGTGTCTTGTTGCTTAAACAATCCTTTGGATTTGAATGGACAGACACCTCAATCAAATATCTGGGCATTACCTTAACAGCCCGCATTGAGACCCTTTTTTTACATAATTATCCACCTTTATTCAAAAAATTAGAGAATGATCTAGCATCTTGGTTCAAAAATGAATTATCTTGGTTAGGTAGAATTAATTCTATAAAAATTACTCTGCTCCCTAGAATCCTTTATTTCTTTAGATCTCTTCCTATTCCCATTACTAAGAATCACTTGAAAAAGCTCCAAAGTAAAATGATCAAATTTATCTGGGGTGCTTCAGGTTACCGCATCCCCCAAAACACATTACTTCGTCACACAAAACAGGGAGGTTTAGGTCTACCTGACCTACATAAATACTACTTAGCAGCTAGACTAGCCCAGACTTCTTTGATTTATTCTGCAACAGAAAAACGAGACTGGATCAATATTGAAAAAGAGGCTACACCAACACTATCCTTAGAATACCTTTTATGGTGCCCCCCCAAAAAAAGACCCCACATAATGTCCCCGACTCTATCTCAATCATTTGCACTATGGGATTCCCTAAGAAACCTCCCAAATCTTATATCCTCTGAAAGACCTCTTTCTCATTTATTCAATAACCCTGACTTCTAGACATGTGCATTCGTTTTCGTCCGAATGCATTTTCGTCCGAATTTCAGGTATTTTCGTTATCGTTTTAACAAACGAAAACGAAAGCGCAGAATCCGAAAACCGAAAGATCCGACATAAACAAATGCTTTATTTTCGTTTTCGTTGCAACAACAGTTCGATATAGATAGGAGATTCGACGTGACGCTGACAATAACAATCTGTGTCCATCGAACCTGTGGTCGAATATGCCTAACCTTAACTCTATTAGTCCAAGAGTATTCTACATAGAGAGAAAAGATTTGACATTATAGAGAGAAAAGATCGCTGCTGAAATTGGGTGGGGGAAGTAAAATAAAAATAATGATGATGATGAATGTTATTGGCTGATTGTAACCGAAGAGGAGGAGCAGTAAAATACCTAGAACTAACTTGACAATTCAACATGAACGACGAAGATTCGACAAAGCATCGAAAAACATACAAACGTCGAATCTGTCATTGAAGGCTTATGGTGTCCGTCAAAAGTTAGAAGATTCGACGGTGCAGCTAAACTGTACGACGCTGCAATCGTACATTTCCAGTCAAATGCTCTGCCTATAGGCTATAGAAGAATTCTAATGTTGGTTGACTAATAATAGTAATTAATAAATATAATTATTACTAGTCATACAACATTAGAATTCTACTATAGCTTGTAGGCGGAACATTCGACCGGAAATGTATGATTGCAGCGTCGTACAGTTTCGCTGCTTCGTTGAATCTTCTTTGAACATTCGACAGACACCATAAGCCTTCAATGACAGATTTGACCTTAATTAATTCAGATTTTCGGACGAATGCAATTTCTAACAAAAAACGAAATAAATAAAAACGAATTTCGGGAGTAGCTAAATAGATTTATTTTTCGGACGAAAACGAAATCCCAAAACAAAATATTTCAGTGTGCACATGTCTACTGACTTCCCCCCTGGTCGAAATGTAGAGGCATTTAAATGGTGGATAGATAAAGGATTGTATTGTATAGGACAATTTTTTAATCCTGGAGGGCCTATATCCCTTAGTTACTGCATCAAACATCTGAAACTTCCAGATTCTGAAAAACAGCGGTTTAATCAAATTTTCACATTTTTAAACCAAATCTGGAAGGAAAAACTCCTTCCTCCCCAATTTACGAAGTACGAGTTATGGTGCATCCAGGCCGGTTCACAAAGGGGAGGCATATCTATGGTATATTCATGCCTCACTCACCCTACATCAAAATCTTCCTATATGGAGGCTTGGGAAAAAGACGCCCAGTTTTGTTGGAATTTGGATACCTGGCACTTAGCCTTCTCTAAATATTTCAAAGGGATTCTTAATGTCTCTTTAATGGAGGCAAATATTAAAGTTATAACCAGATGTTATCTAACTCCTTCCAGACGGGGATCTATATATCCAGTATCAGATCCAACGTGTTTCAGAGGTTGGCAACTTTACGGCTCTATGTCTCATATTTGGTGGGAGTGCCCCAGATTTCGCCCCTTCTGGAGAAAAATATTTGTATTCATTTTTAAGGTAACAGGTTTTCAGGTCCCTAGGTCCCTACCAGTAGCCATTTTGAACGCTCATATTCCTCACATACCAAAGGTTACACAAAAATTGATACACTTTATCTTTACAGGTGCCAAAATCACAATTGCCAAATCATGGAAAAAAACAAAACCTTTCCTGTCAGATGCCAAAACAAAAATATCTTGGATACTAACTCAGGAAAAATTGGCTAGCATCTTATCTAATACCATTCCCAAATTTGAAAAAATATGGGAACCTTGGGCCAAATATATGGGGATTTTGATTGGTGAAGAGCATATTCAACATTAAGTTGGACACATATACATCCCTTTCCCTCCGTCCTCTTTTTTACCCGCTGTCTTTATTTTCCTCTTCTTTTCTTCCTTCTAAAAAGGATTTATGGAAACTCTTTTTTTGGGAATTCTAGTTTCCCATTATAAGTTATGTCTCTTTTATTTAGATTTAATGGGATACTATCAAATGTTTTTTTCGGCCTTGTTTAGTCCATCCCGATCTGTTGGCCCTGATAATCTTCTCGGGCCTAAGAGTCAGAAGGAGGTCTCTATGCCTGGAGCAGTTAGTTCCCGATAAGGGGCTCAGGTTACCAAGGAGAGATGGTTTCCCTTCTCCCTTCCATTATATTATAAGGATGAAGAGATCTCCCCCTGACAAACTTTTGATTGCTTACATGAATCTATCCTTTTTTCGAGGATGTTTTTATTATTTTATCCATTTATTGACTAATGAATTTGTTTATTCCTAAAAATAATCTTTTTTCTTTGTTTTTCTTTATTTTTATATAACATGATGTAATGTTCTGTATTTTTTATCTTCTTATGAAAATAAAATATTTTGAAAGTAAAAAATTTGCCACGCGCCGCTAAAGTTTTCGGGTTTGGCTTGAGGAAAAGGTGGCAACCCTAGATATGATAGCGATATATAAATATCTCAACGGTGATCCCAGCGTAAGTATGAAACTTTTCAGTCCCATGGAGTGTAGGAAGACACAGGCCACACGATTAGACTGGAAGAGAAGCGGTTTAACCTAAAGTGGTTGTAAACCCACTTTTTCAACTTGCACCTACAGATAAGCCTAGATTAAGGTTTACCTGTAGGTGAAAGAAATATTTCCTAAACCTACACAGTTTAGGAGATATTTACTAAAAAGACAGGCGCCGCTGTCTACGGCGCATGCGCGCCGTAGACAACTGTGCATTCATGGGGTTAATCCCATTCACAAAATCGGCTACTTCCCAGCAATCGCTGGGCGTAGCCGAATGAAAAGGCGGAGCGGCGCTGTGATTGGCGCTGTGATTGGCTGCAGCGGCGATACCCGGAAGTAACCTTCCGGCTATCGCCGCAGCGATGGATGCGGCTGAAGAGAGAGACAAAGACGGCTTCGGGGGCCCCGATCTATGGTAAGTGATGCATAATGAGCTATTATGCTAGTCATAATAGCTCATTATGCCTTTCTCTTACAGGTGGTTGTGAAAAAAAAAAATTATCGGGTTTACAACCACTTTAAGCTGCGTAGGGGGTTTTTCACTGTCAGGGTGGTAAGCATGTGGAACCCTCTTCCACAATCAGTGGTGTCGGCGGGAAGTATGGATAGATTTAAAAGACTCTTGAACGTGCATCTTAGCAGAAATAATATACTGGGATATGGAGAATGATTTTTTTACACACCTACACAGGTTGAACTGGATGGACTGTTGTCTTTATTCAACTTTACCAACTATGTAACTATGTACAGTATATACATTACTTATCATAGGAAGTGGCGAGTTAGATATTGATACCGTGCAGTAGCAAGGCCGATCTTTTACCAATCATTAACTGCTCAGTATTGAACTTGTGTATATTTTTGGACTGAGACTGAGTGGCTTGGATGCATGACACCATACCACAGTAATTGGCCAGCCAAATTGCCTTTCCTTTGAATATTTATCTCCATTCTTCTTACTATTGTAAATTTATTATATCTCCAATACATATGTACCCCATTCTATAGGTACACATAATACAACACGTTTGACTCCCATTATTTATTAAAATCATAGTGTAAGGTACTGTGCTCTCCTATTGGTTTTCAGTGTGTGGGCATGCGCACCCCCATTCTTCAGTTCTTCAGTGTAAAGTTTTCCAGCTAAAGAGAGCTTTTTATACAAAAAAAGGCAATTGTTAAATACTATAACCAAGGATATTGCTAGGTGGGAAAAAGACCAGGGGCTTCAGCCCAAAGGCAAATTTGATTACCTCTTCCACATTTTAAATTGAAAAAACACTTCCTCCCCTTGCTAGCTCAGAGCGCGTGCATGCGCTCTGAGACAGCGATCTTCTCTAATCAGAATCAGAAGGGGGCGTGAAGATCAGTGCTGGGGCATTGGCAATGCCCATCAATGCAGCCTCCGCAGTGCCCATCAATGCAGCCTCACCAGTGCCAATTAGTGCATCCTCATCAGTGCCCATCAATGCAGCCTGATCAGTGCCCATCAATGCAGCCTGATCAGTGCCCATCAAAGCAGCATCACCAGTGCCCATCAGTGCAGCCTTGATCAGTGCCCATCAGAGCAGCCCGATCAGTGCCCATCAATGCAGCCTCACCAGTGCCCATCAATGCAGCCTCACCATTGTCCATCAATGCAGCCTTACCAGTGCCCATCAATGCAGCCTGATCAGTGCCCATCAATGCAGCCTCACCATTGTCCATCAATGCAGCCTCACCATTATCCATCAGCTCAGCCTCACCAGTGCACATCAATGTAGCCTCACTACCAGTGCCCATCAATGCAGCCTCATCATCAGGCATCAATGCAGCCTGATCAGTGCCCATCCCATCAGCTCAGCCTTACCTGTGCCCATGCAGCCTGGTCAGACAGCAGTGCCCATCAGGAGAGGAGAGCCACCGGGTTTACACAGAGCAGGGATCTCCATCTTACCCGACGCGGCCGCAGTGTCACACTAAGTCCCGCCTCCTGGACTGGCTCCTATGATGGACGTGACACGTCCCGGCATCGGACCAGTGTGACTTCCATCATAGGAGCCGGTTCAGGAGGAAGGACTTTGTATGTTACTCGGCCACACCGGGTATATGGGAGATGGAGATCCCTGCTCTGTGTAAAACGGCGGCACTCACCCCCCGTTCCCTTCAGAGGCAGCCCGGAGTGCACCCGTCCAGGATCGGCCGAAAGAAGCCAGAGGGAAGGCGGCCAATAGCCCGAAGTTCCTGGCTAACCCCAGGCCTTGGGAATCAGGCCTAATAATTGTAATTGTTAATACCAAGACCTGGGGCTTTTTGAGGGCCCACTCGGGGCTATAGCCCTGGTCAGCCCCCCGCCCCGACGCCACTTACTATAACTGCCAGTCTGCCAACATTTTCAGAAGAAGCCCATGACAGGTTTTCATTAAAGCAAAATTAAACCTGGGTATAAAAAAGCCCCCCAGGAGCTGTATGCCATAATGTACTAGTATGCACAGCACATTAGTACAATATGGCAGACTTACTTGTCAAGCAATCCCCTCCACTGCTGCGATGTCAGTGCTCTCTACTGTCACGGGCACTTTCATATTCTCGCAGTTTTCCTTCAGACTCCGCCCACTTGATTGGAGCGACTATGATGATGTCACTCCTGTACATGCACACAGTAGTCACAACATCACAGCACAGAGTGGTGCTGAAAATGTATGCTGAGCTGCGCATGTTTGGCTCAGTGTACAAGCAGAAAGAAGCAGATGTAGCGGTACCCCCGTAGGAGCTGCTGGTTAGTTTTGCGTCTGCACGTTACCTTACTGTTCCAAATGTTTGGCTCAGGGGTTCTCCTTGAAGAGTTTATCTGGAATAAATGTCTGCACCAACACAAAGTCTCTTTCAAGGGTTTTATTGAATAAACTTTCCAACAGAGGGGTAGAGGAATGAGGAGGACTCAGGTATCGATCACAGAAATTCCCTAGGTCCAGAGGAGCAACTGTCTCTACGCTGGACTCAGCAACCACCGGATAGGCCCACTCTCACCGGCCTAGCAACCAGCGCGAAGCTCGATCAAAGGTACTCTCTATTGGAATTTGTTCAATAGTCTCTGCCACAGACTTGAATAACCCCTCACTGGGTTAGCTCCCTCAGAAAGACACAGCTCTCAGTGCCAGGATCTTTCAGCCGCTCTGGCAGCACTGTGAGGTAGATTTTTGGGATCCGGGTACATCCTCCAATTAAGTCCTCAATTGCTCGGTCCCTTCCATCAGGCAAGGCGACACAGGATCATCCCTGGATCCGCAGGCCCCAGTAACTCCTGGGCCTACATCTCAGTTGCAAGGCCTCGGGCCAACGTGGCCCCGAGTTGGGAACTGCCAACACATCCCTGAGGCCAGGAGGGCCCTCAGGTGAGGATCAAAGAACGTCCGTCCCTTAAGTGCCCTCCCCCAGCATGCACAGCGGGTTCACCATGCCCCCTGGGTTGCTTCTGGGAAAGAGGTACCCAATACGTTCAGTCTGTTGCCTTTCTAACCCTGACCAGCGGTGATAGCGAGACCCACCGCTGGGGGGGGGGGAAATCATGCAACCAGCTGAACTGAAACAGCGCCGCAATTTGAATACAAACTCTCTGGGCCAAACTAATGCTCAGACAACTATGATTTCAACATATAGCGCCCACTCTTTGGGAGCAGGGCGCTACACAGGTATAAAAAAAGAGCCCTGATTCCTCTTTAAAACTACATTTTTTTCCCTTGTAATTCCACCAAACACCCAAAAAAAATCAGTCAACATTGAAAGTACAATCTTCAAGCTATCAAACTATGTAAACATTATTCTGACATAGTTTATTACCCTGACTGTTGTAATAAATAACCTAACTAATCAGACTTGAGGTCAGAAGAGACTATGCTTAATTTGTCAGTTGCAAAACCACAGAGGTAACGTTTGCAGAAGTAATTTTTATGCAGGAAAGCAGCAATATTCTGTGCTCACCGCTGCTCGAGTGTGAAATTAGAAAGCCATGTCGTATTAGAATGTGAAGGACAGGATGTGAATCTAAGCTGAAAAGGAAAGTATCTTTTTAAGAGGCAGAAACACTATTCTAGTCCACTTCTAGAGTTTGAATGGCTCCTATTTAGCTATAGTATATAATAAAACCTGCCCAAAAGATAAAAAGCAATAGAAAGATACTCAAGCATGACTCCATTAAAATTTCTCAATAACATAAAATGTCTCAGAATATGCATGGCCCTATCTCTTTCTCGCTCTGAGCTCCATTTTGTTTAGGTAAGCTGCCTCATTTGTCATATTTTGCGTTTCACAAACGTCCGTCATAGTATTTATTTTTGGTGTTGTATTTTTTTATTATTTTTGTAACTGTTCAAGTACATACAAGCCTTGGGCACTATGATTTATATCTATTGCAATCAATAATTTATATTTTCCCTAAAACAAGTATGCTTCTTCATTAGGGATGAGCTTCGAGTTCGAGTCGAACTCATGTTCGACTCGAACATTGCCTGTTCGCCGAACAGCGAACAAATTGGGGTGTTCGCGGCAAATTCGAAAAAATCTATGGGAGAAATCTAAAGTGCTAATTATAAAGGCTTATATGCAAGTTATTGTCCTAAAAAGTGTTTGGGGACCCGGGTCCTGCCCCAGGGGACATGTATCAATGCAAAAAAAAGTTTTAAAACGGCCGTTTTTTCGGGAGCAGTGATTTTAATAATGCTTAAAATGAAAAAATAAAAGTGAAATATTCCTTTAAATTTCGTACCTAGGGGGTGTGTATGATATGCTTGTAAAGTGGCGCATGTTTCCAGTGCTTAGAACTGTCCCTGCAAAAAATGTAATTTTTGAAAGAAAAAAAGTAATTTAAAACTCACTCGCGGCTATTAATGAATTGTCGGCTCCCGGCAATACATACAAAAGTCATTGATAAAAAAAAAAAAAAAAGCGTGGGGGTTCCCAAGAATTCAATTACCAGGCCCTTCAGGTCTGGAATGGATATTAAGGGGAACCCCGCTGCAAATTTAAAAAAAAATTGACGTGGGGTTCCCCCAAATATCCATTCCAGGCCCTTCAGATCTGGCATGGATTTTAAGGGGAACTCCACCCCAAATTTTAAAAAAAATGGCGTGGAGTCCCCCTAAAAATCCATACCAGACCCTTATCTGAGCACGCAACCTGGCCGGCCGCAGGGGAAAAGGGGGGGACGAGAGAGCGGCCCCCCCTCCCTCCTGAACCGTACCAGGCCACATGCCCTCAACATGGGGAGGATGTCCCCATGTTGATGGGGACAAGGGCCTCATCCCCACAACCCTTGCCCGGTGGTTGTGGGGGTCTGCGGGCGGGGGGTTTATCGGAATCTGGAAGACCCCTTTAACAAAGGGGACCCCCAGATCCCAGCCCCCCCTATGTGAATTGATAAGGGGTACATTGTACCCCTACCATTTCACGAAGAAAGCGTAAAAAAATGTTTTAAAAAAACACACAAACACCTTGAAAAAGTCCTTTATTTAAAAAAAAAAAAAAAAAAAACATTCCAGCGGTGAAATCCAGTGTCCCGCGGCGATCCCGATGTCCAGCGCTGTCCTTCATTGGTTGTGCCTGAGCGGACCTGATGGGGAACTCCCTCTCAGTGTTTTAAATGTATAGACCCGCCCCTTCTAAAGTTCCCCATCAGGTCCGCTCAGCGGACCAGATGCGGAACATGAGAAGGGGCGGGTCTATACATGTATTACCAAAGTGAGAGCAGTTCCCCATCAGGTCCGCCCCCATTGACTTGAGCGGGGAAACTTCCTTCACTATGTAAATTTAATTTACACAGTGAAGGAAGTTCCTCGCTCAAGCCAATGACGTAGGCGGGTCCGACATACCGAGGGGGCGGACCTGATGGGGAACTGCTCTCACTTTGGTAATACATGTATAGACCCGCCCCTTCTCATGTTCCGCATCTCGTCCGCTGAGCGGACCTGATGGGGAACTTTAGAAGGGGCGGGTCTATACATTTAAAATACTGAGAGGGAGTTCCCCATCAGGTCCGCTCAGGCACAACCAATGAAGGACAGCGCTGGACATCGGGATCGCCGCGGGACACTGGATTTCACCGCTGGAATGTTTTTTTTTTTTTGTTTTTTTTTTTAAATAAAGGACTTTTTCAAGGTGTTTGTGTGTTTTTTTAAACATTTTTTTACGCTTTCTTCGTGAAATGGTAGGGGTACAATGTACCCCTTACCAATTCACATAGGGGGGGCCGGGATCTGGGGGTCCCCTTTGTTAAAGGGGTCTTCCAGATTCTGATAAGCCCCCCGCCCGCAGACCCCCACAACCACCGTGCAAGGGTTGTGGGGATGAGGCCCTTGTCCCCATCAACATGGGGACATCCTCCCCATGTTGAGGGCATGTGGCCTGGTAATAGTGAGTTTTAAATGCCTTTTTTTCTTTCAAAAATGACATTTTTTGCAGGGACAGTTCTAAGCACTGGAAACATGCGCCACTTTACATGCATATCATACACACCCCCCAGGTACGAAATTTAAAGGAATATTTCACTTTTATTTTTTCATTTTAAGCATTATTAAAATCACTGCTCCCGAAAAAACTGCAGTTTTTAAAACTTTTTTTTGCATTGATACATGTCCCCTGGGGCAAGACCCAGGTCCCCAAACACTTTTTAGGACAATAACTTGCATATTAGCCTTTATAATTAACACTTTAGATTTCGAACGTTCGAGTCCATTGTATTTAATAGGGTTCTAAAGTTCACACAAACATTTTGTCTGTTCACAGGTTCTGGTGCAAACCGAACAGGGGGGTGTTCGGCTCATCCCTGTTCTCCATACAAGAAACGTATATATTTAAAGGTTTCCTAAAAATATGAGGCATCAACTTTAGTATCTTAACCTCCCTAGCGGTAATCCCGAGCGTGACTCGGGGTTGTTTTTTTATGCTAGGATCGGTAACCCAGAGTCACGCTCGGGGTAGACATTGCAGAGCTCGCAGCGGAGTTTCCTTACCTTCTCCTGGCGATCCAGCGATGATGTCCTCTGCTGTGATCGCCAGCGAGATCTCCGGCGAGTGTCGGCACTTTCGACCCCATCTGACTTCCTAGTTCCGTTCCCTGCGAGCCGCAGCGGCGCATGGGAGCGGAACTGGGCGGCAAATTCAAAAAGGTAAACACATAGTATACATACAGTATACTGTAATCTTACTGATTACAGTACTGTATGTAATAATAATTACACACCCCCTTGGTCCCTAGTGGTCTGTCCAGTGTCCTGCATGCACTTTTATATAATAAAAATCGTTCTTTCTGCCTGTAAACTGGGGATTGTCCATAGCAATCAAAAAGTGTCCCTTTATGTCAAAAGTGGTTTTAGACCAACTAGAAAGCAGCGATAATAAATTAGAATCACTCGCAGAATTGAGCGATAGCGATTTGTGGGGAAATTCGTCATCAAACACTAAATCTAATGACAGCGACAATTCTGCAACTGAGCAAATTTCAGTGTTTTTGATTTGATTACATTATTGAATAATTTTTATTATAATTAGATTACTATTTTTTATAATTATTTATAGTTATTTATTATATTATAATTTATAATTTTGTGTTTCATATTTATCATACCCGGGATGTTTACTAGACTCTGGTTTGCTTAGGTTTAAGTAAGTAATTACTAAGAATCACAGGCCTATAATACATAACACCAAATTTTCATGCAAAATAATTGTACCGCTTTTGGTACATAATTCCAGAAAGAATCATACCGCCAGGGAGGTTAAAGTGGTTGTAAACCCACTTAGACAACTTGCACCTACAGGTAAGCCTAGATTAAGGCTTACCTGTAGGTGCAATAAATATCTCCTTAACCTACACGGTTAAGGAGATATTTACTATTAAATAGTCCGCCGATGACGTCATACGCATGCGCAATAGTGGGTGTGACGTCATTGCCGCTCCGGCCAATCACAGCGCCGGAGCGATGATACACTGACGGCAGTGACGGAACATTGAGTGTCAGGGAATTACTTGACCAGACTGTGTGGACTGCACAGAGAGAACCAAAAACGCATATAAAGTGAATTATAATGATGTTTATTAAGATTGGTGATATATAAGTAAATACAAACAGTGCAAAACCAACCAAACAACCCACAAACAACAAATAGTATATACAGTAGAGCTGCACGATTAATCGTATGAGAATCGCGATCTCGATTCACCCCCCCCCCCCCCCGCGATCTCGATCCTGGATTACCGCGATTTTTAGTATTAAGGAAAAGACGTCGGAACCAGGGTGGAACGCACGCAAATGGCGCCGATACAGGAACTGACGTCAGGCGCACTGACGTCAGGGAGAGCAGAGCCAGAGAGTGTGGTGAGCAGAGAGCGTGATGCGTGATGCGCCGCGGTGATGCCTGGGCATGGGCGGCACCACGTTTTGTCGGAGAGAGCCGGGAAACACTGCAGTGACTACGCACTTGTGTTCCACTTGTGTTCCATCCGCAGAAGCAGGACCGAGGCTCTGACCGACCTGGCTGGCAGTGGCTGGTTCGGTTGCAATCATTACCTGGCCAGATCCTTTTAGGGAAGAAAATCCTGAAGCCAGGTAAACCAAATGGTTTGTGGTGTGATGAGTAACAGCATGGCAGTTAGATGGTGAAATATTTGATTTGACATTTGGTGCTTTAATTCCAGGAGCTTCCAGGAGCTGAAACATGAAAACACTGTCGCCTTAGCGCCTTATATGATTTTCCAGGTAAATGATTTCATTTGATTTGATCTGGCAATGAATGAATGTGTCCTGTATAGAGTTGAGCGGGTAGCTGGATATTCGGGTCCGGCGGGTTCGGCCGAACTTCGAAAAAAAGTTCGGATTCGGGACCGAACTTTAACCCGAACCCGGACCCGGACCCGGACCCCATTGAAGTCAATGGGGACCCGGACTTCTGACGACTAAAAAGGCTCTAAAAAAGTAATGGAAAGGGCTAGAGGGCTGCAAATGGCAGCAAAATGTTGTTAAGAACATGGCAATTGCTCTGCAAACAAATGTGGATAGGAAATAACTTAAAAGAACATAAAAAAAATTAAAAAATAAAAAAATATGCTGGAGGCCCCCTTTTCAGCAGAAGAGGTACAGGAAGTCATTAAGAACCTCAGAAACTCAACGGCACAATGCCACACATATGGTGGGAATGCCCCAGAATACGCCCTTTCTGGAATAAATTATTTAATTTAATGGATAAGCTAGTGGGAAAATAAAATACTTTGAAATAAAAATGTAGCGGGGTGCTAAATTTAAGGAAAGTGTTTGAGTGGTAAATAGGCTCAAATACCCTAATTCTGTAGGATTCATGGACCATTTTGTCCTCGGGGGACAGTATTGGTGTGCAGTTCCCTGCAGCCTACAGGTGGCGCCTTTTGTGTCCCCTCTTGGTAGTAGTACAGCGGGGCGGGGAACCTGCTGTGCATGCCGGGAGAGCATATAAAAGGGGCAGACCTTTGGCCTGGAGGCTGATGTCCAGTGGGGTCCGCACCCAGGTGCCTTCGGCCTGGGTGCATGTGTTCCTGTTCCATCTCGGGCACCTTTAGCCCGGGGTGAGGTACTATCCTGGAGTTCTTGCTGCCCTGGGTATGGAGGCCTAGGGGCGGGAGTAAAGCCTGGAGTCCAGAGCCGCCTCGTGTAGGGGACCCTGTTCCAGGGAAGGGAGGATCATTCTGATGGACCGATGCGGGAGTCACGGTGAAGGAATGGTCTGTTGACTCCCTGGAGAGATGTCTTCCCCTTGATATGGGCTAGGTTCGTAGAAGGAGAAGCTCAAGGTCACCTTGACTGTATCAGAGGCCTTATTCAACCGGCCCGTGGCAGGGGCCTTATACACCCTGGTCTGTGGCTGAGACCAAAGTTCTCCAGGCCCGTGGCAGGGGCCTTGTACACCCGGTCTGTGGCAGAGACCAACCTCAATGTCTGTGGCAGAGACCGTGCGCCAAAAACTGTTTGAGAAACCTAAGCAGTGAAGTGAATGTGCTACGTTTGTGCCTGGACCTCCTCCACACCTTAAGCTGTCCTGTTTCTTTGCTCTAACCTTTTCTATCTGAGTACAGTTTATTTTGCCATGAGAGAATAAGAGTTGGAGTTTCAGCTGGTGTGGACATTGACTTTACTGGCAATTAAAGGACTTGCCTCTACCTACAGTAGAGGTGAGAATCATCCTCTGGAGGAGTTTTGACTCCGGCTGTGGACACGGCCCGTCAAGTACACCGCTCAACCTCTTTATATAGGATGATAGGGGGAAAGGATCTGTGCGCTACAAAAAAATAAAATAAAAATTTTAATCTTGGCCTAGCAGGACGAGGTCCATATGGAGTAGGAGGTTGAGGTGGCGGTGGATGTGGCTGTGTAGGTGGAAGCGGCGGTGGAGGAGGACGAGGTAGCCAACACTGGTTCAAAAATACAACAATGGCTGGGTAAGGCCGGTGATGTGTCGAATTCTGTCCCCTGTCGAATAGTGTCCGCCCTGTACTGCGCTTGCTGAGTATGTAGGACAAGGGGATTTCAAAAATCTCCCAAGACTAACGGCGCCTGCGTGTTGAGTTCAGGTGAAGGCCACACCATCCGTGGTTCAAGCCGAGCCAAGCAAGGCCGCGATCGAAGCGAGCCCGTGAGGGGCCCTGTTACTATGTGCTACCGTATGTCCTCTTGGATGGTGGGGCTTGAACCTGCACTCACAGCGCAGGCGCCGTTCATCTTCGGAGATTTTGTGAATCTCCTTGTCCTCTGTACTGCGCAAGCGCTGCGCCTGCGCAGTACGGGCCGGGCACAATCCGATGGCCGGACAGTTTTTGTCACAACACCGGTATACATGTCTATTCTGCACAAGGTACGGACAAGTCCTGTGGGATCCATGCCTGGTTCATTTTAATGAACGTGAGCTTGTCCACATTGGCTCTGGACAGGCGGCTGCGCTTGTCTGTGATAACGCCCCCTGCCGTGCTAAATACACGTTCAGATAATACACTGGCTGCAGGGCAGGCCAGCACCTCCAAGGCATAAACGGCAAGCTCAGGCCATGTGCCCAATTTGGAGACCCAGAAGTTAAAGGGGGCAGACCCGTCATCCAGTACGTGTAGGCCTGTGGACACATACTGCTCAACCATGTTGGTGAAATGCTGCCTCCTGCTAAGACGTTCCATCTCAGCTGGTGGTGCTGGTTGTTGTGGCGTGCTGACAAAGCTTTTCCACATTTCGGCCATGCTAACCCTGCCTTCTGAGGTGCTGCCGGTGCCCCGGCTGCGTTGGCGACCTCTTCCTCCTCCTCTGCCTTCGCCTTGTGCTTCCACCGTACGCCCGCTGTCAGGTGGGAATGCCACCAGCAGCGCGTCTACCAGCGTGCGCTTGTACTCACGCATCTTACGATCCCGCTCCAGTGAGGGAATTAAGGACGGTACGTTGTCCTTGTAACGGGGATCCAGCAGGGTGGCCACCCAGTAATCAGCACCAGTTAAAATGTGGGCAACTCGGCTGTCGTTGCGGAAACACTGCAGCATGTAATCGCTCATGTGTGCCAGGCTGCCCAGAGGCAAAGAAAAGCTGTCCTCTGTGGGAGGTGTATCGTCTGTGTCCTCTGTATCCCCCCAGCCACGCACCAGTAATGGCCACGAGCTGGTCTGAGTGCCACCCTGCTGTGAACATGGCTCCTCCTCCTCCTCCTCCTCCTCCATCTCCTCCTCCACCTCGTCATCCTCCAGAACTGTGCCCTTTCTGCCGGACAATTGTGTACCTGGCGTTTGTTGGTGCAGGAACCCACCCTCGTAGCCACTTGTGAAAGACTGCCCTGAAAGCCTTTGAAATGATCCCGCTTCCTCCTCCTCCTCCTCATCCTCCTGTGCCACATCCTCTTCCATCATCGCACAAAGCGTTTTTTCAAGGAGGCATAGAACTGGGATAGTAACGCTGAGAACGGCGTCATTGGCACTGGCCATGTTGGTGGAGTACTCGAAACAGCGCAACAAGGCACACAGGTCTCGCATGGAGGCCCAGTTATTGGTGGTGAAGTGGTGCTGTTCCGCAGAGCGACTCACGTGTGATTGCTGCAGCTGAAACTCCACTATTGCCTGCTGCTGCTCGCACAGTCTGGCCAGCATGTGCAAGGTGGAGTTCCACCTTGTGGGCACGTCACATATGAGGCGGTGAGCTGGAAGGCCGAAGTTACGCTGCAGCGCTGACAGGCGAGCAGCAGCAGGGTGAGAACGCCGAAAGTGCGCACACACAGCCCGCACTTTCTGCAGCAGCTCTGGCATATTGGGGTAATTTTTAAGGAACCTCTGGACCACCAAGTTCAGCACATGCGCCAGGCAAGGGATGTGCGTCAAACCGGCTAGACCCAGAGCTGCTACGAGATTTCGCCCATTATCGCACACCACCAGGCCGGGCTTGAGGTTCACTGACAGCAACCACTCATCGGTCTATTGTTCCATGTCCCTCCACAACTCCTGCGCGGTGTGGGGATTTTCCCCCAAACAGGAAAGTTTTAAAACTGCCTGCTGTCGTTTACCCCTGGCTGTGCTGAAGTTGGTGGTGAAGGTGTTACGCTGAATGGATGAGGAGGCGGTAGAGGATGAGGAAGCGGAGAAGGAGGAGTTAGCAACAGGAGGCAAACTGAAGCGCCCTGCAATCCTCGGTGGTGGAAGGACATGCGCCAAACCGCTATCTGCCTCAGGCCCAGCAGCCACTGCATTTACCCAGTGTGCTGTTAGGGAGATATAACGTCCCTGACCGTGCTTACTGGTCCACACATCCGTAGTTAGGTGGACCTTGCCACAGATGGCGTTGCGCAGTGCACACCTGATTTTGTCCCCCACCTGGTTGTGCAGGGAAGGGATGGCTCGCCTGGAAAAGTAGTGGCGGCTGGGCACGACGTACTGCGGGACAGCCAATGCCATCAGGCTTTTAAAACTCTGCGTCTCCACCAGACGGAATGACAGCATTTCAAAGGCCAGGAATTTTGAAATGCTGGCATTCAGGGCCAGGGATCGCGGGTGGCTAGGGGGGTACTTCCTCTTCCGCTCCAATGTTTGGGAGATAGAGAGCTGAACGCTTCCATGGGACATTGTGGAGATGGTCGGTGACCCAGGTGGTAGTGTTGCTGGCAGATCCTCTGTTTGCGGGGTGACAGGTGCCACTGTCACTACAGAGGTGGATGAAGAGGCCGAGACTGCAGCAGAAGAGGAAGCAGGAGGAGCCAGAGACCTTTCTTGGTTTCTGAGGTGTCTACTCCACTGCAGCTCGTGCTTTGCACTTAGATGCCTGGTCATGCAGCTTGTGCTCAGGTTGAGAACGTTTATGCCTCGCTTCAAGCTCTGATTGCACAGCGTGCAAACCACTCGTGTCTTGTCATCAACACACTGTGTGAAGAACTGCCACGCTAGGGAAGTCCTTGGACCTGGCTTTGGTGTGCTCGGTCCCTTGCTGCGTTGGGCAGTAGCAGATGTACTGTCTAGGGGACGAATGCTCAGTTTTTGCACCCTGCTCCCTCTTCTGCTGTGCTGGTGGCTCTGTGCGACCACCGCCTCTTCCTCCGAACTACACTGGTCACCTGCATAACGTTGATTCCATGTGGGGTCGAGGACCTCATCGTCCTCCACATCATCTTCCACCCAGTCTTCACCCCTGCCCTCCATGTCTGTCTGCACAATTGCGAAAGCAGCAGCAGTTGGCACCTGTGTTTCGTCATCATCCGAGACGTGCTGCGATGGTCCTCCCATGTACCCATCATGAAACATAAGTGGTTGGGCATCGGTGCACTCAATCTCTTCCACTTCTGGGGCAGGGCTAGGTGGATGGCCCTGGGAAACCCTGCTAACAGAGTCATCGAAAAGCAGAAGAGACTGCTGCATGATTTGGGGCTCAGACTGCTTGGCTGATTTGCAAGGGGGTGAGGTGAAAGACTGATGGACATGGGCTTCAGGTGCCAACTCTGATCTTTCAGCAGAAGAGTGGGTGGGAGACAATGTGAAGGAACCCGAGGCACTGTCAGCAACCCAATCTACTATCGCCTGTACTTGTCCTGGCCTAAACATTGGTACAGCCTCATTAGGCGTGACAAAATACCGCCGGAGGCTCGGTCGCCTACTCGCACCTGAGGAAGGTGCCTGAGGAAGGTGTTTCACTTGTGCGTGTAGCTGGCACAGATCCACCACGTCCTCTCCCTGCAACAGGAGCTCCACCAGCAGCACCACGACCGGGGCCACCACGTCCCTTTGACCTTCCCCTCATATTTTCCAAATTTAGGATCTTGCCCTAAATGGCGTTTTTTGGAAGACCACAACACACCCACAGTACGTAATGGCTGAAACGCACAGCTACAGAACTGCAGAAAATGCTATTCAAAAAAAAAAGGTTGTTTTTTTTAGTATAGCACAGTACAAGGAAAATATATAGAAATTGTTTTTTTACAAACACATCCAGATGTGTATTTCACACTGCAAAATATTTTCTGTGGCCCTAAATGGCGTTTTTTGCCAGACCACAACACACCCACAGCACGTAACCGCTGAATCGCACAGCTACAGAAAATGCTATTCAAAAAAAAAGGTTGTTTTTTTTAGTATAGCACAGTACAAGGAAAATATATAGAAATTGTTTATTTTACACACCTCCACATGTGTATTTCACACTGCAAAATATTTTCTGTGGCCCTAAATGGCGTTTTTTGAAAGAGCACAACACAACCACAGTATTTAACCACTGAATCGCACAGCTATAGAAGTGCAGAGAATGCTATTCAAAAAAAATGTTGTTTTTTTTAGTATAGCACTGTACAATATATAGAAATTGTTTATTTTACACACCTCCACATGTGTATTTAACACTGCAAAATATTTTCTGTGGCCCTAAATGGCGTTTTTTGAAAGAGCACAACACAACCACAGTATTTAACCACTGAATCGCACAGCTATAGAAGTGCAGAGAATGCTATTCAAAAAAAATGTTTTTTTTTTTTAGTATAGCACTGTACAATATATAGAAATTGTTTATTTTACACACCTCCACATGTGTATTTCACACTGCAAAATATTTTCTGTGGCCCTAAATGGCGTTTTTTGAAAGAGCGCAACACAACCACAGTATTTAACCACTGAATCGCACAGCTATAGAAGTGCAGAGAATGCTATTCAAAAAAAATGTTGTTTTTTTTTAGTATAGCACTATACAATATATAGAAATTGTTTATTTTACACACCTCCACATGTGTATTTCACACTGCAAAATATTTTCTGTGGCCCTAAATGGCGTTTTTTGAAAGAGCACAACACAACCACAGTATTTAACCACTGAATCGCACAGCTATAGAAGTGCAGAGAATGCTATTCAAAAAAAAGTTGTTTTTTTTAGTATAGCACTGTACAATATATAGAAATTGTTTAGTTTACACACCTCCACATGTGTATTTCACACTGCAAAATATTTTCTGTGGCCCTAAATGGCGTTTTTTGAAAGAGCACAACACAACCACAGTATTTAACCACTGAATCGCACAGCTATAGAAGTGCAGAGAATGCTATTCAAAAAAAATGTTGTTTTTTTTAGTATAGCACTGTACAATATATAGAAATTGTTTATTTTACACACCTCCACATGTGTATTTCACACTGCAAAATATTTTCTGTGGCCCTAAATGGCGTTTTTTGAAAGAGCACAACACAACCACAGTATTTAACCACTGAATCGCACAGCTATAGAAGTGCAGAGAATGCTATTCAAAAAAATTTTTTTTTTTTTTTAGTATAGCACTGTACAATATATAGAAATTGTTTATTTTACACACCTCCACATGTGTATTTCACACTGCAAAATATTTTCTGTGGCCCTAAATGGCGTTTTTTGAAAGAGCACAACACAACCACAGTATTTAACCACTGAATCGCACAGCTATAGAAGTGCAGAGAATGCTATTCAAAAAAAATGTTGTTTTTTTTTAGTATAGCGCTGTACAATATATAGAAATTGTTTATTTTACACACCTCCACATGTGTATTTCACACTGCAAAATATTTTCTGTGGCCCTAAATGGCGTTTTTTGAAAGAGCACAACACAACCACAGTATTTAACCACTGAATCGCACAGCTATAGAAGTGCAGAGAATGCTATTCAAACAAAATGTTGTTTTTTTTAGTATAGCACTGTACAATATATAGAAATTGTTTATTTTACACACCTCCACATGTGTATTTCACACTGCAAAATATTTTCTGTGGCCCTAAATGGCGTTTTTTGAAAGAGCACAACACAACCACAGTATTTAACCACTGAATCGCACAGCTATAGAAGTGCAGAGAATGCTATTCAAAAAAAATGTTGTTTTTTTTAGTATAGCACTGTACAATATATAGAAATTGTTTATTTTACACACCTCCACATGTGTATTTCACACTGCAAAATATTTTCTGTGGCCCTAAATGGCGTTTTTTGAAAGAGCACAACACAACCACAGTATTTAACCACTGAATCGCACAGCTATAGAAGTGCAGAGAATGCTATTCAAAAAAAATGTTGTTTTTTTTTAGTATAGCACTGTACAATATATAGAAATTGTTTATTTTACACACCTCCACATGTGTATTTCACACTGCAAAATATTTTCTGTGGCCCTAAATGGCGTTTTTTGAAAGAGCACAACACAACCACAGTATTTAACCACTGAATCGCACAGCTATAGAAGTGCAGAGAATGCTATTCAAAAAAAATGTTTTTTTTTTTTAGTATAGCACTGTACAATATATAGAAATTGTTTATTTTACACACCTCCACATGTGTATTTCACACTGCAAAATATTTTCTGTGGCCCTAAATGGCGTTTTTTGAAAGAGCACAACACAACCACAGTATTTAACCACTGAATCGCACAGCTATAGAAGTGCAGAGAATGCTATTCAAAAAAAATGTTGTTTTTTTTTAGTATAGCACTATACAATATATAGAAATTGTTTATTTTACACACCTCCACATGTGTATTTCACACTGCAAAATATTTTCTGTGGCCCTAAATGGCGTTTTTTGAAAGAGCACAACACAACCACAGTATTTAACCACTGAATCGCACAGCTATAGAAGTGCAGAGAATGCTATTCAAAAAAAAATTTTTTTTTTTAGTATAGCACTGTACAATATATAGAAATTGTTTATTTTACACACCTCCACATGTGTATTTCACACAGCAAAATATTTTCTGTGGCCCTAAATGGCGTTTTTTGAAAGAGCACAACACAACCACAGTATTTAACCACTGAATCGCACAGCTATAGAAGTGCAGAGAATGCTATTCAAAAAAAAGTTTTTTTTTTTTAGTATAGCACTGTACAATATATAGAAATTGTTTATTTTACACACCTCCACATGTGTATTTCACACTGCAAAATATTTTCTGTGGCCCTAAATGGCGTTTTTTGAAAGAGCACAACACAACCACAGTATTTAACCACTGAATCGCACAGCTATAGAAGTGCAGAGAATGCTATTCAAAAAAAATGTTTTTTTTTTTAGTATAGCACTGTACAATATATAGAAATTGTTTAGTTTACACACCTCCACATGTGTATTTCACACTGCAAAATATTTTCTGTGGCCCTAAATGGCGTTTTTTGAAAGAGCACAACACAACCACAGTATTTAACCACTGAATCGCACAGCTATAGAAGTGCAGAGAATGCTATTCAAAAAAAATGTTGTTTTTTTTAGTATAGCACTGTACAATATATAGAAATTGTTTATTTTACACACCTCCACATGTGTATTTCACACTGCAAAATATTTTCTGTGGCCCTAAATGGCGTTTTTTGAAAGAGCACAACACAACCACAGTATTTAACCACTGAATCGCACAGCTATAGAAGTGCAGAGAATGCTATTCAAAAAAAATGTTTTTTTTTTTTAGTATAGCACTGTACAATATATAGAAATTGTTTATTTTACACACCTCCACATGTGTATTTCACACTGCAAAATATTTTCTGTGGCCCTAAATGGCGTTTTTTGAAAGAGCACAACACAACCACAGTATTTAACCACTGAATCGCACAGCTATAGAAGTGCAGAGAATGCTATTCAAAAAAAATGTTGTTTTTTTTTAGTATAGCGCTGTACAATATATAGAAATTGTTTATTTTACACACCTCCACATGTGTATTTCACACTGCAAAATATTTTCTGTGGCCCTAAATGGCGTTTTTTGAAAGAGCACAACACAACCACAGTATTTAACCACTGAATCGCACAGCTATAGAAGTGCAGAGAATGCTATTCAAACAAAATGTTGTTTTTTTTAGTATAGCACTGTACAATATATAGAAATTGTTTATTTTACACACCTCCACATGTGTATTTCACACTGCAAAATATTTTCTGTGGCCCTAAATGGCGTTTTTTGAAAGAGCACAACACAACCACAGTATTTAACCACTGAATCGCACAGCTATAGAAGTGCAGAGAATGCTATTCAAAAAAAATGTTGTTTTTTTTAGTATAGCACTGTACAATATATAGAAATTGTTTATTTTACACACCTCCACATGTGTATTTCACACTGCAAAATATTTTCTGTGGCCCTAAATGGCGTTTTTTGAAAGAGCACAACACAACCACAGTATTTAACCACTGAATCGCACAGCTATAGAAGTGCAGAGAATGCTATTCAAAAAAAATGTTGTTTTTTTTTAGTATAGCACTGTACAATATATAGAAATTGTTTATTTTACACACCTCCACATGTGTATTTCACACTGCAAAATATTTTCTGTGGCCCTAAATGGCGTTTTTTGAAAGAGCACAACACAACCACAGTATTTAACCACTGAATCGCACAGCTATAGAAGTGCAGAGAATGCTATTCAAAAAAAATGTTTGTTTTTTTTAGTATAGCACTGTACAATATATAGAAATTGTTTATTTTACACACCTCCAAATGTGTATTTCACACTGCAAAATATTTTCTGTGGCCCTAAATGGCGTTTTTTGAAAGAGCACAACACAACCACAGTATTTAACCACTGAATCGCACAGCTATAGAAGTGCAGAGAATGCTATTCAAAAAAAATGTTGTTTTTTTTAGTATATCACTGTACAATATATAGAAATTGTTTATTTTACACACCTCCACATGTGTATTTCACACTGCAAAATATTTTCTGTGGCCCTAAATGGCGTTTTTTGAAAGAGCACAACACAACCACAGTATTTAACCACTGAATCGCACAGCTATAGAAGTGCAGAGAATGCTATTCAAAAAAAATGTTGTTTTTTTTTAGTATAGCACTGTACAATATATAGAAATTGTTTATTTTACACACCTCCACATGTGTATTTCACACTGCAAAATATTTTCTGTGGCCCTAAATGGCGTTTTTTGAAAGAGCACAACACAACCACAGTATTTAACCACTGAATCGCACAGCTATAGAAGTGCAGAGAATGCTATTCAAAAAAAATGTTGTTTTTTTTTAGTATAGCACTGTACAATATATAGAAATTGTTTATTTTACACACCTCCACATGTGTATTTCACACTGCAAAATATTTTCTGTGGCCCTAAATGGCGTTTTTTGAAAGAGCACAACACAACCACAGTATTTAACCACTGAATCGCACAGCTATAGAAGTGCAGAGAATGCTATTCAAAAAAAATGTTGTTTTTTTTTAGTATAGCACTGTACAATATATAGAAATTGTTTATTTTACACACCTCCACATGTGTATTTCACACTGCAAAATATTTTCTGTGGCCCTAAATGGCGTTTTTTGAAAGAGCACAACACAACCACAGTATTTAACCACTGAATCGCACAGCTATAGAAGTGCAGAGAATGCTATTCAAACAAAATGTTGTTTTTTTTAGTATAGCA
This sequence comes from Rana muscosa, assembly GCA_029206835.1. Lineage (NCBI taxonomy): Eukaryota > Metazoa > Chordata > Amphibia > Anura > Ranidae > Rana > Rana muscosa. The sequence continues at coordinate 1,130,248,846 of CM055116.1, forward strand.
CTGTACAATATATAGAAATTGTTTATTTTACACATCTCCACATGTGTATTTCACACTGCAAAATATTTTCTGTGGCCCTAAATGGCGTTTTTTGAAAGAGCACAACACAACCACAGTATTTAACCACTGAATTGCACAGCTATAGAAGTGCAGAGAATGCTATTCAAAAAAAATGTTGTTTTTTTTTAGTATAGCACTGTACAATATATAGAAATTGTTTATTTTACACACCTCCACATGTGTATTTCACACTGCAAAATATTTTCTGTGGCCCTAAATGGCGTTTTTTGAAAGAGCACAACACAACCACAGTATTTAACCACTGAATCGCACAGCTATAGAAGTGCAGAGAATGCTATTCAAAAAAAATGTTGTTTTTTTTTAGTATAGCACTGTACAATATATAGAAATTGTTTATTTTACACACCTCCACATGTGTATTTCACACTGCAAAATATTTTCTGTGGCCCTAAATGGCGTTTTTTGAAAGAGCACAACACAACCACAGTATTTAACCACTGAATCGCACAGCTATAGAAGTGCAGAGAATGCTATTCAAAAAAAATGTTTTTTTTTTTAGTATAGCACTGTACAATATATAGAAATTGTTTATTTTACACACCTCCACATGTGTATTTCACACTGCAAAATATTTTCTGTGGCCCTAAATGGCGTTTTTTGAAAGAGCACAACACAACCACAGTATTTAACCACTGAATCGCACAGCTATAGAAGTGCAGAGAATGCTATTCAAAAAAAATGTTTTTTTTTTTTAGTATAGCACTGTACAATATATAGAAATTGTTTATTTTACACACCTCCACATGTGTATTTCACACTGCAAAATATTTTCTGTGGCCCTAAATGGCGTTTTTTGAAAGAGCACAACACAACCACAGTATTTAACCACTGAATCGCACAGCTATAGAAGTGCAGAGAATGCTATTCAAAAAAAATGTTGTTTTTTTTAGTATAGCACTGTACAATATATAGAAATTGTTTATTTTACACACCTCCACATGTGTATTTCACACTGCAAAATATTTTCTGTGGCCCTCAATGGCGTTTTTTGAAAGAGCACAACACAACCACAGTATTTAACCACTGAATCGCACAGCTATAGAAGTGCAGAGAATGCTATTCAAAAAAAATGTTGTTTTTTTTAGTATAGCACTGTACAATATATAGAAATTGTTTATTTTACACACCTCCACATGTGTATTTCACACTGCAAAATATTTTCTGTGGCCCTAAATGGCGTTTTTTGAAAGAGCACAACACAACCACAGTATTTAACCACTGAATCGCACAGCTATAGAAGTGCAGAGAATGCTATTCAAAAAAAATGTTGTTTTTTTTAGTATAGCACTGTACAATATATAGAAATTGTTTATTTTACACACCTGTGTATTTCACACTGCAAAATATTTTCTGTGGCCCTAAATGGCGTTTTTTAAAAGAGCACAACACAACCACAGTATTTAACCACTGAATCGCACAGCTATAGAAGTGCAGAGAATGCTATTCAAAAAAAATGTTGTTTTTTTTTAGTATAGCACTATACAATATATAGAAATTGTTTATTTTACACACCTCCACATGTGTATTTCACACTGCAAAATATTTTCTGTGGCCCTAAATGGCGTTTTTTGAAAGAGCACAACACAACCACAGTATTTAACCACTGAATCGCACAGCTATAGAAGTGCAGAGAATGCTATTCAAAAAAAATGTTTTTTTTTTTTAGTATAGCACTGTACAATATATAGAAATTGTTTATTTTACACACCTCCACATGTGTATTTCACACTGCAAAATATTTTCTGTGGCCCTAAATGGCGTTTTTTGAAAGAGCACAACACAACCACAGTATTTAACCACTGAATCGCACAGCTATAGAAGTGCAGAGAATGCTATTCAAAAAAAAGTTGTTTTTTTTTAGTATAGCACTGTACAATATATAGAAATTGTTTATTTTACACACCTCCACATGTGTATTTCACACTGCAAAATATTTTCTGTGGCCCTAAATGGCGTTTTTTGAAAGAGCACAACACAACCACAGTATTTAACCACTGAATCGCACAGCTATAGAAGTGCAGAGAATGCTATTCAAAAAAAATGTTTTTTTTTTTAGTATAGCACTGTACAATATATAGAAATTGTTTATTTTACACACCTCCACATGTGTATTTCACACTGCAAAATATTTTCTGTGGCCCTAAATGGCGTTTTTTGAAAGAGCACAACACAACCACAGTATTTAACCACTGAATCGCACAGCTATAGAAGTGCAGAGAATGCTATTCAAAAAAAATGCTGTTTTTTTTTAGTATAGCACTGTACAATATATAGAAATTGTTTATTTTACACACCTCCACATGTGTATTTCACACTGCAAAATATTTTCTGTGGCCCTAAATGGCGTTTTTTGAAAGAGCACAACATAACCACAGTATTTAACCACTGAATCGCACAGCTATAGAAGTGCAGAGAATGCTATTCAAAAAAAATGCTGTTTTTTTTTAGTGTAGCACTGTACAATATATAGAAATTGTTTATTTTACACACCTCCACATGTGTATTTCACACTGCAAAATATTTTCTGTGGCCCTAAATGGCGTTTTTTGAAAGAGCACAACACAACCACAGTATTTAACCACTGAATTGCACAGCTATAGAAGTGCAGAGAATGCTATTCAAAAAAAATGTTGTTTTTTTTTAGTATAGCACTATACAATATATAGAAATTGTTTATTTTACACACCTCCACATGTGTATTTCACACTGCAAAATATTTTCTGTGGCCCTAAATGGCGTTTTTTGAAAGAGCACAACACAACCACAGTATTTAACCACTGAATTGCACAGCTATAGAAGTGCAGAGAATGCTATTCAAAAAAAATGTTTTTTTTTTTTAGTATAGCACTATACAATATATAGAAATTGTTTATTTTACACACCTCCACATGTGTATTTCACACTGCAAAATATTTTCTGTGGCCCTAAATGGCGTTTTTTGAAAGAGCACAACACAACCACAGTATTTAACCACTGAATCGCACAGCTATAGAAGTGCAGAGAATGCTATTCAAAAAAAATGTTGTTTTTTTTTAGTATAGCACTGTACAATATATAGAAATTGTTTATTTTACACACCTCCACATGTGTATTTCACACTGCAAAATATTTTCTGTGGCCCTAAATGGCGTTTTTTGAAAGAGCACAACACAACCACAGTATTTAACCACTGAATCGCACAGCTATAGAAGTGCAGAGAATGCTATTCAAAAAAAATGTTGTTTTTTTTTAGTATAGCACTATACAATATATAGAAATTGTTTATTTTACACACCTCCACATGTGTATTTCACACTGCAAAATATTTTCTGTGGCCCTAAATGGCGTTTTTTGAAAGAGCACAACACAACCACAGTATTTAACCACTGAATCGCACAGCTATAGAAGTGCAGAGAATGCTATTCAAAAAAAATGTTGTTTTTTTTAGTATAGCACTATACAATATATAGAAATTGTTTATTTTACACACCTCCACATGTGTATTTCACACTGCAAAATCTTTTCTGTGGCCCTAAATGGCGTTTTTTGAAAGAGCACAACACAACCACAGTATTTAACCACTGAATCGCACAGCTATAGAAGTGCAGAGAATGCTATTCAAAAAAAATGTTTTTTTTTTTTAGTATAGCACTGTACAATATATAGAAATTGTTTATTTTACACACCTCCACATGTGTATTTCACACTGCAAAATATTTTCTGTGGCCCTAAATGGCGTTTTTTGAAAGAGCACAACACAACCACAGTATTTAACCACTGAATCGCACAGCTATAGAAGTCCAGAGAATGCTATTCAAAAAAAAGTTGTTTTTTTTAGTATAGCACTGTACAATATATAGAAATTGTTTATTTTACACACCTCCACATGTGTATTTCACACTGCAAAATATTTTCTGTGGCCCTAAATGGCGTTTTTTGAAAGAGCACAACACAACCACAGTATTTAACCACTGAATCGCACAGCTATAGAAGTGCAGAGAATGCTATTCAAAAAAAATGTTGTTTTTTTTAGTATATCACTGTACAATATATAGAAATTGTTTATTTTACACACCTCCACATGTGTATTTCACACTGCAAAATATTTTCTGTGGCCCTAAATGGCGTTTTTTGAAAGAGCACAACACAACCACAGTATTTAACCACTGAATCGCACAGCTATAGAAGTGCAGAGAATGCTATTCAAAAAAAATGTTTTTTTTTTTTAGTATAGCACTGTACAATATATAGAAATTGTTTATTTTACACACCTCCACATGTGTATTTCACACTGCAAAATATTTTCTGTGGCCCTAAATGGCGTTTTTTGAAAGAGCACAACACAACCACAGTATTTAACCACTGAATCGCACAGCTATAGAAGTGCAGAGAATGCTATTCAAAAAAAAGTTGTTTTTTTTTAGTATAGCACTGTACAATATATAGAAATTGTTTATTTTACACACCTCCACATGTGTATTTCACACTGCAAAATATTTTCTGTGGCCCTAAATGGCGTTTTTTGAAAGAGCACAACACAACCACAGTATTTAACCACTGAATCGCACAGCTATAGTAGTGCAGAGAATGCTATTCAAAAAAAATGTTTTTTTTTTTAGTATAGCACTGTACAATATATAGAAATTGTTTATTTTACACACCTCCACATGTGTATTTCACACTGCAAAATATTTTCTGTGGCCCTAAATGGCGTTTTTTGAAAGAGCACAACACAACCACAGTATTTAACCACTGAATCGCACAGCTATAGAAGTGCAGAGAATGCTATTCAAAAAAAATGCTGTTTTTTTTTAGTGTAGCACTGTACAATATATAGAAATTGTTTATTTTACACACCTCCACATGTGTATTTCACACTGCAAAATATTTTCTGTGGCCCTAAATGGCGTTTTTTGAAAGAGCACAACACAACCACAGTATTTAACCACTGAATTGCACAGCTATAGAAGTGCAGAGAATGCTATTCAAAAAAAATGTTGTTTTTTTTTAGTATAGCACTATACAATATATAGAAATTGTTTATTTTACACACCTCCACATGTGTATTTCACACTGCAAAATATTTTCTGTGGCCCTAAATGGCGTTTTTTGAAAGAGCACAACACAACCACAGTATTTAACCACTGAATCGCACAGCTATAGAAGTGCAGAGAATGCTATTCAAAAAAAATGTTTGTTTTTTTTAGTATAGCACTGTACAATATATAGAAATTGTTTATTTTACACACCTCCACATGTGTATTTCACACTGCAAAATATTTTCTGTGGCCCTAAATGGCGTTTTTTGAAAGAGCACAACACAACCACAGTATTTAACCACTGAATCGCACAGCTATAGAAGTGCAGAGAATGCTATTCAAAAAAAATGTTGTTTTTTTTAGTATAGCACTGTACAATATATAGAAATTGTTTATTTTACACACCTCCACATGTGTATTTCACACTGCAAAATATTTTCTGTGGCCCTAAATGGCGTTTTTTGAAAGAGCACAACACAACCACAGTATTTAACCACTGAATCGCACAGCTATAGAAGTGCAGAGAATGCTATTCAAAAAAAATGTTGTTTTTTTTAGTATAGCACTGTACAATATATAAAAATTGTTTATTTTACACACCTCCACATGTGTATTTCACACTGCAAAATATTTTCTGTGGCCCTAAATGGCGTTTTTTGAAAGAGCACAACACAACCACAGTATTTAACCACTGAATCGCACAGCTATAGAAGTGCAGAGAATGCTATTCAAAAAAAATGTTGTTTTTTTTAGTATAGCACTGTACAATATATAGAAATTGTTTATTTTACACACCTCCACATGTGTATTTCACACTGCAAAATATTTTCTGTGGCCCTAAATGGCGTTTTTTAAAAGAGCACAACACAACCACAGTATTTAACCACTGAATCGCACAGCTATAGAAGTGCAGAGAATGCTATTCAAAAAAAATGTAGTTTTTTTTTAGTATAGCACTGTACAATATATAGAAATTGTTTATTTTACACACCTCCACATGTGTATTTCACACTGCAAAATATTTTCTGTGGCCCTAAATGGCGTTTTTTGAAAGAGCACAACACAACCACAGTATTTAACCACTGAATCGCACAGCTATAGAAGTGCAGAGAATGCTATTCAAAAAAAATGTTTTTTTTTTTTAGTATAGCACTATACAATATATAGAAATTGTTTATTTTACACACCTCCACATGTGTATTTCACACTGCAAAATATTTTCTGTGGCCCTAAATGGCGTTTTTTGAAAGAGCACAACACAACCACAGTATTTAACCACTGAATCGCACAGCTATAGAAGTGCAGAGAATGCTATTCAAAAAAAATGTTGTTTTTTTTAGTATAGCACTGTACAATATATAGAAATTGTTTATTTTACACACCTCCACATGTGTATTTCACACTGCAAAATATTTTCTGTGGCCCTAAATGGCGTTTTTTGAAAGAGCACAACACAACCACAGTATTTAACCACTGAATCGCACAGCTATAGAAGTGCAGAGAATGCTATTCAAAAAAAATGTTTTTTTTTTTTAGTATAGCACTGTACAATATATAGAAATTGTTTATTTTACACACCTCCACATGTGTATTTCACACTGCAAAATATTTTCTGTGGCCCTAAATGGCGTTTTTTGAAAGAGCACAACACAACCACAGTATTTAACCACTGAATCGCACAGCTATAGAAGTGCAGAGAATGCTATTCAAAAAAAATGCTGTTTTTTTTTAGTATAGCACTGTACAATATATAGAAATTGTTTATTTTACACACCTCCACATGTGTATTTCACACTGCAAAATATTTTCTGTGGCCCTAAATGGCGTTTTTTGAAAGAGCACAACACAACCACAGTATTTAACCACTGAATTGCACAGCTATAGAAGTGCAGAGAATGCTATTCAAAAAAAATGTTTTTTTTTTTTAGTATAGCACTATACAATATATAGAAATTGTTTATTTTACACACCTCCACATGTGTATTTCACACTGCAAAATATTTTCTGTGGCCCTAAATGGCGTTTTTTGAAAGAGCACAACACAACCACAGTATTTAACCACTGAATCGCACAGCTATAGAAGTGCAGAGAATGCTATTCAAAAAAAATGTTTTTTTTTTTTAGTATAGCACTGTACAATATATAGAAATTATTTATTTTACACACCTCCACATGTGTATTTCACACTGCAAAATATTTTCTGTGGCCCTAAATGGCGTTTTTTGAAAGAGCACAACACAACCACAGTATTTAACCACTGAATCGCACAGCTATAGAAGTGCAGAGAATGCTATTCAAAAAAAATGTTGTTTTTTTTTAGTATAGCACTATACAATATATAGAAATTGTTTATTTTACACACCTCCATATGTGTATTTCACACTGCAAAATATTTTCTGTGGCCCTAAATGGCGTTTTTTGAAAGAGCACAACACAACCACAGTATTTAACCACTGAATCGCACAGCTATAGAAGTGCAGAGAATGCTATTCAAAAAAAATGTTGTTTTTTTTAGTATAGCACTGTACAATATATAGAAATTGTTTATTTTACACACCTCCACATGTGTATTTCACACTGCAAAATATTTTCTGTGGCCCTAAATGGCGTTTTTTGAAAGAGCACAACACAACCACAGTATTTAACCACTGAATCGCACAGCTATAGAAGTGCAGAGAATGCTATTCAAAAAAAAATGTTTTTTTTTTTTAGTATAGCACTGTACAATATATAGAAATTGTTTATTTTACACACCTCCACATGTGTATTTCACACTGCAAAATATTTTCTGTGGCCCTAAATGGCGTTTTTTGAAAGAGCACAACACAACCACAGTATTTAACCACTGAATCGCACAGCTATAGAAGTCCAGAGAATGCTATTCAAAAAAAAGTTGTTTTTTTTAGTATAGCACTGTACAATATATAGAAATTGTTTATTTTACACACCTCCACATGTGTATTTCACACTGCAAAATATTTTCTGTGGCCCTAAATGGCGTTTTTTGAAAGAGCACAACACAACCACAGTATTTAACCACTGAATCGCACAGCTATAGAAGTGCAGAGAATGCTATTCAAAAAAAATGTTGTTTTTTTTAGTATAGCACTGTACAATATATAGAAATTGTTTATTTTACACACCTCCACATGTGTATTTCACACTGCAAAATATTTTCTGTGGCCCTAAATGGCGTTTTTTGAAAGAGCACAACACAACCACAGTATTTAACCACTGAATCGCACAGCTATAGAAGTGCAGAGAATGCTATTCAAAAAAAATGTTTTTTTTTTTTAGTATAGCACTGTACAATATATAGAAATTGTTTATTTTACACACCTCCACATGTGTATTTCACACTGCAAAATATTTTCTGTGGCCCTAAATGGCGTTTTTTGAAAGAGCACAACACAACCACAGTATTTAACCACTGAATCGCACAGCTATAGAAGTGCAGAGAATGCTATTCAAAAAAAATGTTTTTTTTTTTTAGTATAGCACTGTACAATATATAGAAATTGTTTATTTTACACACCTCCACATGTGTATTTCACACTGCAAAATATTTTCTGTGGCCCTAAATGGCGTTTTTTGAAAGAGCACAACACAACCACAGTATTTAACCACTGAATCGCACAGCTATAGAAGTGCAGAGAATGCTATTCAAAAAAAATGTTGTTTTTTTTTAGTATAGCACTGTACAATATATAGAAATTGTTTATTTTACACACCTCCACATGTGTATTTCACACTGCAAAATATTTTCTGTGGCCCTAAATGGCGTTTTTTGAAAGAGCACAACACAACCACAGTATTTAACCACTGAATCGCACAGCTATAGAAGTGCAGAGAATGCTATTCAAAAAAAATGTGGTTTTTTTTAGTATAGCACTGTACAATATATAGAAATTGTTTATTTTACACGCCTCCACATGTGTATTTCACACTGCAAAATATTTTCTGTGGCCCTAAATGGCGTGTTTTGAAAGAGCACAACACAACCACAGTATTTAACCACTGAATCGCACAGCTATAGAAGTGCAGAGAATGCTATTCAAAAAAAATGTTTTTTTTAGTATATCACTGTACAATATATAGAAATTGTTTATTTTACACACCTCCACATGTGTATTTCACACTGCAAAATATTTTCTGTGGCCCTAAATGGCGTTTTTTGAAAGAGCACAACACAACCACAGTATTTAACCACTGAATCGCACAGCTATAGAAGTGCAGAGAATGCTATTCAAAAAAAATGTTTTTTTTTTTTAGTATAGCACTGTACAATATATAGAAATTGTTTATTTTACACACCTCCACATGTGTATTTCACACTGCAAAATATTTTCTGTGGCCCTAAATGGCGTTTTTTGAAAGAGCACAACACAACCACAGTATTTAACCACTGAATCGCACAGCTATAGAAGTGCAGAGAATGCTATTCAAAAAAAATGTTTTTTTTTTTTAGTATAGCACTGTACAATATATAGAAATTGTTTATTTTACACACCTCCACATGTGTATTTCACACTGCAAAATATTTTCTGTGGCCCTAAATGGCGTTTTTTGAAAGAGCACAACACAACCACAGTATTTAACCACTGAATCGCACAGCTATAGAAGTGCAGAGAATGCTATTCAAAAAAAATGTTGTTTTTTTTAGTATAGCACTGTACAATATATAGAAATTGTTTATTTTACACACCTCCACATGTGTATTTCACACTGCAAAATATTTTCTGTGGCCCTAAATGGCGTTTTTTGAAAGAGCACAACACAACCACAGTATTTAACCACTGAATCGCACAGCTATAGAAGTGCAGAGAATGCTATTCAAAAAAAAATTTGTTTTTTTTAGTATAGCACTGTACAATATATAGAAATTGTTTATTTTACACACCTCCACATGTGTATTTCACACTGCAAAATATTTTCTGTGGCCCTAAATGGCGTTTTTTGAAAGAGCACAACACAACCACAGTATTTAACCACTGAATCGCACAGCTATAGAAGTGCAGAGAATGCTATTCAAAAAAAATGTTGTTTTTTTTTAGTATAGCACTGTACAATATATAGAAATTGTTTATTTTACACACCTCCACATGTGTATTTCACACTGCAAAATATTTTCTGTGGCCCTAAATGGCGTTTTTTGAAAGAGCACAACACAACCACAGTATTTAACCACTGAATCGCACAGCTATAGAAGTGCAGAGAATGCTATTCAAAAAAAATGTTGTTTTTTTTAGTATAGCACTGTACAATATATAGAAATTGTTTATTTTACACACCTCCACATGTATATTTCACACTGCAAAATATTTTCTGTGGCCCTAAATGGCGTTTTTTGAAAGAGCACAACACAACCACAGTATTTAATCACTGAATCGCACAGCTATAGAAGTGCAGAGAATGCTATTCAAAAAAAATTTTGTTTTTTTTAGTATAGCACTGTACAATATATAGAAATTGTTTATTTTACACACCTCCACATGTATATTTCACACTGCAAAATATTTTCTGTGGCCCTAAATGGCGTTTTTTGAAAGAGCACAACACAACCACAGTATATAACCGCTGAATCGCACAGCTGCAGAGAATGCTATTCAAAAAAAAGTTGTTGTTTTTTTTTTAGTATAGCATAGTACAAGAAAAATATATAGAAATTGGTTATTTCACACAACTAGAGATATACACTGCAAAATATTTTTTTTGCCCAAAAATAGGTATTTTTTGCGCACAACAAAGTGCCTTTTTTTTTTTTTGCAACAGCACAATAAAGTGCCTTTTTTTTTTTTGGGGGCCCAAAAATGGGTCTTTTTAGCAAAAGCACAATAAAGTGCCTTTTTTTTTTTTTTTCTGACCAAAATAGGTCTTTTAGCAAGAGCACAATACAGCCACAGTATGGAATAGGTGTATCACTCAACGTAATGCAGTGCTGGTGCACTGAGCTTGCAACACAAACAGATAAACCTATGCAGATCGCTGAGCTATTATATCTCTCAATCTGGACTCCTTTCTAAATCTCTCTCCCTGAAAGCACAAACAGGATCCTGCCCCTACACTACACTACACTACACTGTCTCCCTATCTTTTCTATCAGTAGATTGCAGAATCAGGACTAACTCCTATCATATAATTCTCTCCCTCACAGCAACAGCAGCCAGGATCCTTTCCCTACACTGTCTAAAAGCAGAGTGACGATCTGTGCTGTGTGCCTCTTTCTTATATAGAAGCTGGTCACATGCTGGGTCACATGTTGCACTGACCAATTACAGCCATGCCATTAGTAGGCATGGCTATGATGGCTTCTAAGGGCACACCAGCTAATCAAATGGTGATTGGCTGGCCCCTGAAGCATTTCTAACTGCGCCATTAAATTCCCGAATCCGAACCCGAACCCGGACTTTAGCGCAAAATCCGGGTCCGGGTCCGGGGTCGGGAAAACGCCAAAATTCGGTACGGACCCGAACTTTACAGTTCGGGTCCGCTCAACACTAGTCCTGTATTATTCCATGTCTCCATGTGCAGTGTATCAAAGTAAAACTCAACAAAAAATATAATATATCTATATATTTGTTGTTTGCTTGTTGAGTTTAACTATAGATTTTTCTTTTTTTAAGAGGAGGAGGGTGATCGGGGTGGGAGCTTTCTACTGGGAGATACATGTGGCAGAAGATTGGTGTCTGTGGAACTACAAGTCTCAGCAAATACTTCTACAGGGGCCAGACAGGGCAATGCTGGATAAGTCAGATCTGCTCCTCTGTTGCTTTGATCACCATTAGGAGACCAGCGTTGGGCAGCCAGGCATTTCTAGTCTGTGGAACTACAAGTCCCAGCATGGTTTATCCAGCAATGCCCTGTCTGGCCTCTGCAGAAGTCAGAGATCTGCTCCTCTATGGCTCTTATTCTTCCTCCCATACAATACATTCCCATTTACTTTTATAACACTTGCCTTCTCCATTAGGAGACCACAGTGTTGGACAGGCATTTCTAGTCATTGGAACTAAAAGTCCCAGCATGGCATTGCTGGATAAAGTCAGAGATTTGCTCATCTATGGCTTTTATTCTTCTCAGTCCTCCCATACATTCCCAATGCAAGAGGGAGGGAGAGAGGGAGAGGGATTTATATATTATAAGTATCGGGGCTTGACAAACCCCAGGTCGCAGAGTAGAAAATGGAGCCTGGTGCCTGGGCTGTTCCGCTGTTGTCGGCCTCGGTGACTAGCCTGAAGGGGCGCAACATTGCCAAGCAAAAAAAAAAAAACACACTGTTTGATTCATTGCCTTTTAAATGTCAGTGCATTAGCTGCAAGTGTTTTAAACTAAAGGCGGATGACAGACTTTGCGCTCTCGTTTTGTTTTCTCTATAGGTACACACAGGTCCAGTCAACCACACCCAGTTGAATATTATTAAACGAAACAAGAGCTGCAGCAGCACCTGGAGAATATACACACAGTCACACAGGACTCTTTAGCCCAGCTGGGCTTGTTGTTCTTGTGGTATTTCCTAATTGAAGTTCAACTTTAGACAATTATATTTTCAAGGACACAGATGTATGTATGTACTTCTGTTAGTTAACTGAATCAGAACAGCAGAAGTGTACAGTCGAGAAGTTAAAAACAAACTAAACCAATATTCTACTTGGTTATTATTCTACATGAGTGAGGCAGAGGCCAGTGCAGACTCTGCAGAGGCCGGCGCAGAGGCCGGCGCAGAGGCCGGCGCAGAGGTAGAGCAATGCGCAAGTGAGTCTGATAAAAACCAAGATGTTTTTGTTCCAAAAAGAGGAGCTTATTCCGAAGTGTGGGCTCATTTCGGATTCAAAGCAGATGATGACACTCAGCAAACCATCTACTGCAAGCAATGTTTAGCCGTTGTTTGTGCACCAAAGGGCAACACCACCAATCTGTTTAATCACCTGAATCGTAATCACATACAACAATATGAGACGTTACGGAAAAACAAAACCGCCGGCGCTCAATCACAAAGTACCTGCAGCCGCAGCTAGACAAAACAAATGTCAATTAAAGGAACATTATATAATGCAACACCGTACTCAAAAACCTCTGTCAGGCGCAAAGAAATAACACAAGCAATCACATTTCACCTGGCTAAAGACATGGCTCCTGTGACCACTGTTGAAAAAGAGGGGTTTAAAAAACTCATTCAAACCCTTGATAAGCGCTTTCAAGTGCCCTCTCGTACTTATTTTTCCCATGTTGCAATCCCTGCTCTGTACACCAAATGTCGTGAAACAGTTGCAACAGAATTGCGAGATGTACTTAATTTTGCAGCAACTTCAGATTTATGGTCCAGCAGAGCAATGGAACCGTACATGAGCTTAACAATCCATTTCATCAATGACGATTTTGAGATGAAAAGTCGGTGCCTACAAACTGGGTTTTTCCCTGAGGACCACACTGGCGAAGCTTTGGCGCAGGGATTAAAGGATGCTCTCATAAACTGGAAATTGGAGGAGAAAAATCTTGTGTGCATCACTACAGACAACAGAAGCAACATTGTAAAGGCCATATCCATAAATCACTGGACTCGACTGCAGTGTTTTGGCCATAGGCTTCATCTCGCAATAGAGAATGCAATGAAGGACCCACGAATTGAGCGTGCTATGGGTTTGTGCAAAAAACTTGTCGGGTGTTTTAGCTACAGTTGGAGGAGGAAGAGGGAGCTTTCTGAGGCACAAAAACAACTCGGTTTACGAGACCACAAGCTCAAGACAGAGTGCCCAACAAGGTGGGGATCTAGGCAGGCTATGGTGAGGAGGATACTTGAACAGCAAGCTGCCATCACCCATGTCCTCTCTTCTGACTGCAAGGCTAGGCACCTCTTGCCAACATGGCAAGACCTAGAGGTCCTGGAGGCTGTGGACAAGACTCTCACCAAACTGGTAGACTTCACAGATGCTCTTTCAGGAGAGCAGTATGTCAGTGTCTCTTCTGTGAAACCTGCTCTACAACTATTTCAGTCTTCTATTTTGGCTGTTAAGGAAGATGACTCTGATCTCATTTGCACAATGAAATCAAAGATCATCGGGTATCTGGAGGAAAAATATCAGGACCAAAAAACACAAGACCTTCTCGACATAGCCACAACCCTCGATCCCAGGTTTAAGATGACTTACGTTAATGAAGATACCAGAACAGACTAAAAGAGGAGATGTCAAAGCTAACAGTTAAGGAAAGCCCCACTACAACTACTAATAGTGGCACTGGTCCTTCAAAGAAGGCTCGAAAGAGCTTGGGTAGCTTTTTCAAAGCAGCACAAAGTGAAGGGGCACCAGATCCAGCCTCAGGCTCACAGCAACAACAATCCGAAAGCTTGTCCTTGGAGCTACACTCTTATCTGTTCTTATGCCGCGTACACACGATCATTTTTCACGTCGTGAAAAATGACATTTTTTGTTTTCAACAAGAAAAACGATCGTGTGTGGTCTTCTTGTCATTTTTCACGACGTGAAAAACGGCATCAAAAACGTCGAGAAAAATTAGAACATGTTCTAATTTTTCTCGTCGTTTTTCCTGACATTTCTTCCGCGGCAGTGTTTCCCATAGGGAAACACTGCCGCGGAGCCCATAGACGATCGTTTTTCTCGTCATTTTAAAAAATGACGAGAAAAATGACCGTGTGTGGGGAACAAGCTGTTCCCTCGTTTAAAATGTCATTATTCACGGCGGTTTTTTAACCGCCGTGAATAATGATCGTGTGTACGCGGCATGAGGCAACACTGACAGTGAAGATGATCCGTTAGTCTGGTGGAAGGTTCACAAGGAGCATTATCCGAGATTGTCTGCACTGGCCAGAAAATACCTCTGCATTCCTGCAACCAGTTCCCCTTCTGAAAGGGTTTTTAGCACAGGGGGCAACATTGTCACTTGTCGCCGTTCTGCACTGAAGCCACAAAATGTGGATAGGCTTGTGTTTCTAGCTAAAAATCTTTAAATTGGTGTTTATCTTTATCTGACATGATACCTACCGCAATGTTTTTTGAATGTAATTGTTTTTCATTACATTGGCTTCAATCAAACAAATTTTAAAGAAATGACAGAGTATTATGGCTTATTTTACAACAAAGGACTGTTCCCCAATCCCCCTTGGATGGGACTTTTAAGGCCACAAACACTCAAGTGTGTTAGAAATTCATTTATTTTTACATAAAAAGATAGTTTACACAACAACAATGATCAATGGTTATTGGTTAAAGGCATAAACCACTAGATGTGGTGGTAGTATGCATGTGTCAGGTCACGTGACAAACAAAGATACACAAATTATGCTTTTTAACCATTGATCATTGTATATGTGTGATCTATCTTTTCTTTATGTAAAAATAATTCAATTTTTTAACGCACTTCAGTGTTTGTGGCCTTAAAAGTCCCATCCAAGGGGGAAGGAACATTCCTTTGTTCTATACAATGATAATCCAGGGATGTGGCCAGTTAGTACATTCACCTTGGGTAGCTTTTTCAAAGCAGCACTTAGGCAACACTCACACTGAAGATGATCCATTACCTGAATGTTTTTTGAATGTAATTGTTTTTCATTACATTGTCATTTCTTTAAAATTTGTTTGATTGAAGCAAGAATATTATGGCTTATTTTAGAACAAAGGACTGTTCCCGGACCAGAATCCCAGTTGGATGGGACTTTTAAGGCCACAAACACTGAAGTGCGTTACAAAATTCATTTATTTTTACATAAAAAGATAGATCACACAACAACAATGATCAATGGTTAAGGTTATTGGTTAAAGGCATAAACCAGATGTGGTATACAATACATGTGTCACGTCACGTGACAAACAAAGCTAAACAAATTATGCTTTTTAACCATTGATCATTGTATGTGTGATCTATCTTTATGTAAAAATAATTAAATTTTCTAACGCACTTCAGTGTTTGTAGCCTTAAATAAAAGCCGCATCCAAGGGGGAAGGAACAGTCCTTTGTTCTATACAATGACAATCCAGGGATGTTGCCAGTTAGTACATTCACCTTAAGTAGCTTTTTCAAAGCAGCACAAAGTGAAGGGGCACCAGTTCCAGCCTCAGGCTTAGGCTCACAGCAACAACAATCTGAAAGCTTGTCCTTGGATTTACACTCTTATCTGTTCTTAGGCAACACTGACAGTCTGACACTGAAGATGATCCGTTACCTGAATGTTTTTTGAATGTAATTGTTTTTCATTACATTGTCATTTCTTTAAAATTTGTTTGATTGAAGCCAGAATATTATGGCTTATTTTAGAACATAGGACTGTTCCCGAATCCCCCTTGGATGGGACTTTTAAGGCCACAAACACTGAAGTGCGTTACAAAAATAATAAATTTTTACGTAAAAAGATAGATCGCACAACAACAATGATCAATGGTTATTGGTTAAAGGCATAAACCAGATGTGGTTTACATGTGTCATGTCACGTGACAAACAAAGCTAAACAAATTATGCTTTTTAACTATTGATCATTGTATATGTGTGATCTATCTTTATGTAATAATAAATTAATTTTGTAACGCACTTCAGTGTTTCTGGCCTTAAAAGTCCCATCAAAGGGGGAAGGAACAGTCCTTTGTTCTATACAATCCAGGGATGTGGCCACTACATTCACATTCATGTGTTATCCAGTGTCATGGTGATGATCTCCCTTTTCTATATGGCTTATTTTATTGCCGTGTGGTTTGATAACCTAATGTTCAGAGGTTGTAAATTTTTCAAATAAATTATTTTTGGAGAATCGTGAGAGAATCGTGATCTTCATTCTAAGCAAAAGAATCGTGATTCTCATTTTTCCCAGAATCGTGCAGCTCTAATATACAGCTAAGGGCAGTACCAGAATCTTGAACGTAAGCCAGGCCAGGGTCATACACAGCAGATCAGTAGATGCACAAAGGGGTGTTCCAGAAGCATAAACGTAACCAGGCCATACACGGGGAGTCAGCAGATGAGGACAGGGAACAAACAAGACAGGGAGAGGGCGGATGAATAGGCTGCAGGGCAGGGATCCAAGCAACATGTATGGACACATACAGCACGGCTCGGGAGTGTGCATGCACAGGTGTCTCCTTAGCACCTAGCTTGCTAAGGAGGCACCTGGAGAAGTGAAAAAGGTGACAGTGCTGACAGGAGATTGCCAAAAGAGGGTGCTTTCTGTGCAACATCATTGCACAGAGCAGGTAAGTATGACCTTTTATTTATTTATTTAAATTAGACTTTAGTATCACTTTACATTCTGCTATGAGTAAACCTGAAAGTCCAGACTGTTGAAGATTTATACAAATTACAACTTTTCTATTAAAGTCAAACTTGGCTCCTACCTCCAACATTCTAATTCTTCCTATTGACCAATTAGGCTAAATGATTGGTTTTGACCATCTCAATACCAACATGTTTCTTTCTGGGATATTTTTAGATTTTTAGTGCTGTGATAGTTTGACAACGATTCGGGCATGCAATAGTATACCGATATTCATTTCATTTTTTTTTTTTTTCAGACAGATACAACTTTCTGTTAGCGGCATTTATTAACCACTTGGTTTTCTATTTTTTTACTATATCAAGGAGAATTTTTTTTAACATTTTGAAAAATAAAACATTTTTTCCCATTTTCTATTAATAAACACATCACATAAAAATGTCAGAATATTACAAACACTCCAAGAAGGCCCCTTTTTGGGAAGTGGACCGCCCCAAGGTGATCTTATTTTTTGCCCCTTTTATTGGAAATTAAGAAACATGCTAGTATTGAGATAGTTAAGGCATGCTTAGCCTTAAAATGTTGCCCGCTGAAACCAAGGGCAAGTTCCCTGAAGGATAAAATTGCACTGCATGCAATGGTTAAATATCATGGATAAACTCAAAACATTTTAAGCCCCCTCCCCTCCAACTAATCCCTCAGTCGCCTGACAAGTCGCGTCCCACGCTTTTCAATGGAACCGTTCTAAGTAAGAGCGACTCAGGTCGCTCCGACTTAGAAAAAGGTTCCTGTACTACTTTTGGGGGCGACCCAAGGCGACCTGCATTGACTTCTATACAGAAGTCTTATGCAAATCGCCTCGGCTGGCATCTCAAGTCGTCTTGAGATCGCGCCGCCGAGGTCGCCCCCACAAGTCGTGGCGCGTCGCGCCGCCCTGGTGTGAACCGGGTCTAAGTGTCACTTTAACTCCCCCCATCCCCACACACACACTACCACAATAATTGGTGGTTAGTGGCATTTTAAACCCCCCCCCCCAATCATTGGTGGCTAGTGACACTTTAAACCTCCTCAAATCAATCCCACAATCATTGGTGGTCAGTGTTAAAAACACCTCCGCCATCACAGGTGGCATTTGAAAACTTCCCATCATTGGTGGTCAATGGCACTTCAACACACCTTAAATCACAGTCCTTCCATTTTTTGTAGCCTCTCTCTTTTCCTTCCATCAAGATGCAGTCCTCACTCTTCCTTCGTCCCCTTCCTCCAGAACACCAAAAACCAAATGTGGCCCATTTTCTTGCAGTGCACCACAAGACATAAGACCCATTGCATCAAAAGAGTATGTACTATCTTGTGCATGGTTTAGTACTACACAATGCAAAAGTCCTAAGGTGACCCCTGCTTACATATTTTTTCTTCACATTTCCAATAAAAGAATAAACCAAATCATATACTTTGCATACAATGACTAACAAAGAAAATATACACATAATAGAGAAAGAACCATTTTACAACATAATGTTACATCCTAATTACAATGAATAATATCCACCAAGATAGATCAGTGCAGATAGTACTACTGTTTTTTGGCCTATGAGGTGATCTGCAAGTAATAGTAAGCAGGAGCAAGTGTTGAACAGGCTTGATAGTACATACACTATATTACCAATTGTATTGGGACGCCTGCCTTTATACGCACATTAACTTTAATGGCATCCCAGTCTTAGTCCCAGTCTTAGAGAAGTTGAAGCTGTTATAGCTGCAAAGGGTGGGCCAACTCAATATTGAACCCTATGGACTAAGATTGGGATGCCATTAAAGTTCTTGTGCGTGTAAAAGTAGGTGTCTCAATACTTTTGGTAATATAGTGTATGTTAGAATACCTTTGATAGCACAAGGATAATTGCTTTACCTACCATGGAAAAATTAACATTCTTGTGACCTGAATTTAGATGTCTTCAAAGCTGTGTAAAACTATTTGTAGAAGGTTCTGTGGTTCAGTAATTGTGACTAGGGATGAGCTTCGTGTTCGAGTCGAACATACGTTCGACTCGAACATCGGCTGTTCGATCGTTCGACGAAGATCGAACGATTTGGGCCGTTCGCGCCAAATTCGAGTGACGCGAACGGCCCACAATGCACTACGCCATCGCAGTGTCATCCAGGCGCTGTGATTGGCCAAGCATGCACTGTGACCCCGCATGCTTGGCCAATCACAGCGCCGGCAGCGAGGAGAGCAATGATTGGCCACAGGCAGGATGCCTGTGGCCAATTATTGCTGAGGGTGTTTAGTACACGCCCCACACTATAAAAGGCCGCCAGCACGGCGGCCTAGTGTAGTGTGTTCCGGAGCAGGGATAGAGCAGCATAGGCAGGGACAGTGACTTTTATTTCTTTCTTGCTTAACCTGGATTCCTTTAGTTTAGGGAAAGAGAAGGATAGGTAGGGAGAGTGTCAGTGTGTTTCGTGCTTGTGCTATAGTGTGCTTAAAAAAAACATTTTTTCTAGGGACAGAAAACTGTAGGTAGGGAGAGTGTCAGTTTCTTTCACTGTGCAAGTCCTTGTTTCTAGGGACCGGGAAGGACAGTGAGTGAATTCTCCTTGTGCTATAGTGTGCTTAAAAAAAACATTTTTTCTAGGGACAGAAAACTGTAGGTAGGGAGAGTGTCAGTTTCTTTCACTGTGCAAGTCCTTGTTTCTAGGGACCTGGAAGGACAGTGAGTGAATTCTCCTTGTGCTATATTGTGCTTAAAAAAAACATTTTTCTAGGGACAGAAAACTGTAGGTAGGGAGAGTGTCAGTTTCTTTCACTGTGCAAGTCCTTGTTTCCAGGGACCTGGAAGGACAGTGAGTGAATTCTCCTTGTGCTATAGTGTGCTTAAAAAAAACATTTTTTCTAGGGACAGAAAACTGTAGGTAGGGAGAGTGTCAGTTTCTTTCACTGTGCAAGTCCTTCTTTCCAGGGACCTGGAAGGACAGTGAGTGAATTCTCCTTGTGCTATATTGTGCTTAAAAAAAACATTTTTTCTAGGGACAGAAAACTGTAGGTAGGGAGAGTGTCAGTTTCTTTCACTGTGCAAGTCCTTGTTTCTAGGGACTGGGAAGGACAGTGAGTGAATTCTCCTTGTGCTATAGTGTGCTTAAAAAAAACATTTTTTCTAGGGACAGAAAACTGTAGGTAGGGAGAGTGTCAGTTTCTTTCACTGTGCAAGTCCTTGTTTCTAGGGACTGGGAAGGACAGTGAGTGAATTCTCCTTGTGCTATAGTGTGCTTAAAAAAAACATTTTTTCTAGGGACAGAAAACTGTAGGTAGGGAGAGTGTCAGTTTCTTTCACTGTGCAAGTCCTTGTTTCTAGGGACCTGGAAGGACAGTGAGTGAATTCTCCTTGTGCTATATTGTGCTTAAAAAAAACATTTTTTCTAGGGACAGAAAACTGTAGGTAGGGAGAGTGTCAGTTTCTTTTACTGTGCAAGTCCTTGTTTCCAGGGACCTGGAAGGACAGTGAGTGAATTCTCCTTGTGCTATATTGTGCTTAAAAAAAACATTTTTTCTAGGGACAGAAAACTGTAGGTAGGGAGAGTGTCAGTTTCTTTCACTGTGCAAGTCCTTGTTTCTAGGGACCTGGAAGGACAGTGAGTGAATTCTCCTTGTGCTATATTGTGCTTAAAAAAAACATTTTTTCTAGGGACAGAAAACTGTAGGTAGGGAGAGTGTCAGTTTCTTTCACTGTGCAAGTCCTTGTTTCTAGGGACCTGGAAGGACAGTGAGTGAATTCTCCTTGTGCTATATTGTGCTTAAAAAAAACATTTTTTCTAGGGACAGAAAACTGTAGGTAGGGAGAGTGTCAGTTTCTTTCACTGTGCAAGTCCTTGTTTCTAGGGACCTGGAAGGACAGTGAGTGAATTCTCCTTGTGCTATATTGTGCTTAAAAAAAACATTTTTTCTAGGGACAGAAAACTGTAGGTAGGGAGAGTGTCAGTTTCTTTCACTGTGCAAGTCCTTGTTTCCAGGGACCTGGAAGGACAGTGAGTGAATTCTCCTTGTGCTATATTGTGCTTAAAAAAAACATTTTTTCTAGGGACAGAAAACTGTAGGTAGGGAGAGTGTCAGTTTCTTTCACTGTGCAAGTCCTTGTTTCTAGGGACCTGGAAGGACAGTGAGTGAATTCTCCTTGTGCTATATTGTGCTTAAAAAAAACATTTTTTCTAGGGACAGAAAACTGTAGGTAGGGAGAGTGTCAGTTTCTTTCACTGTGCAAGTCCTTGTTTCCAGGGACCTGGAAGGACAGTGAGTGAATGCTCCTTGTGCTATAGTGTGCTTAAAAAAAACATTTTTTCTAGGGACAGAAAACTCTAGGTAGGGAGAGTGTCAGTTTCTTTCACTGTGCAAGTCCTTGTTTCCAGGGACCTGGAAGGACAGTGAGTGAATTCTCCTTGTGCTATAGTGTGCTTAAAAAAAACATTTTTTCTAGGGACAGAAAACTGTAGGTAGGGAGAGTGTCAGTTTCTTTCACTGTGCAAGTCCTTGTTTCCAGGGACCTGGAAGGACAGTGAGTGAATTCTCCTTGTGCTATATTGTGCTTAAAAAAAACATTTTTTCTAGGGACAGAAAACTGTAGGTAGGGAGAGTGTCAGTTTCTTTCACTGTGCAAGTCCTTGTTTCTAGGGACTGGGAAGGACAGTGAGTGAATTCTCCTTGTGCTATAGTGTGCTTAAAAAAAACATTTTTTCTAGGGACTGAAAACTGTAGGTAGGGAGAGTGTCAGTTTCTTTCACTGTGCAAGTCCTTGTTTCTAGGGACTGGGAAGGACAGTGAGTGAATTCTCCTTGTGCTATAGTGTGCTTAAAAAAAACATTTTTTCTAGGGACAGAAAACTGTAGGTAGGGAGAGTGTCAGTTTCTTTCACTGTGCAAGTCCTTGTTTCTAGGGACCTGGAAGGACAGTGAGTGAATTCTCCTTGTGCTATATTGTGCTTAAAAAAAACATTTTTTCTAGGGACAGAAAACTGTAGGTAGGGAGAGTGTCAGTTTCTTTCACTGTGCAAGTCCTTGTTTCCAGGGACCTGGAAGGACAGTGAGTGAATTCTCCTTGTGCTATATTGTGCTTAAAAAAAACATTTTTTCTAGGGACAGAAAACTGTAGGTAGGGAGAGTGTCAGTTTCTTTCACTGTGCAAGTCCTTGTTTCCAGGGACCTGGAAGGACAGTGAGTGAATTCTCCTTGTGCTATATTGTGCTTAAAAAAAACATTTTTTCTAGGGACAGAAAACTGTAGGTAGGGAGAGTGTCAGTTTCTTTCACTGTGCAAGTCCTTGTTTCTATGGACTGGGAAGGACAGTGAGTGAATTCTCCTTGTGCTATAGTGTGCTTAAAAAAAACATTTTTTCTAGGGACAGAAAACTGTAGGTAGGGAGAGTGTCAGTTTCTTTCACTGTGCAAGTCCTTGTTTCTAGGGACTGGGAAGGACAGTGAGTGAATTCTCCTTGTGCTATAGTGTGCTTAAAAAAAACATTTTTTCTAGGGACAGAAAACTGTAGGTAGGGAGAGTGTCAGTTTCTTTCACTGTGCAAGTCCTTGTTTCTAGGGACCTGGAAGGACAGTGAGTGAATTCTTCTTGTGCTATATTGTGCTTAAAAAAAACATTTTTTCTAGGGACAGAAAACTGTAGGTAGGGAGAGTGTCAGTTTCTTTCACTGTGCAAGTCCTTGTTTCTAGGGACCTGGAAGGACAGTGAGTGAATTCTCCTTGTGCTATATTGTGCTTAAAAAAAACATTTTTTCTAGGGACAGAAAACTGTAGGTAGGGAGAGTGTCAGTTTCTTTCACTGTGCAAGTCCTTGTTTCTAGGGACCTGGAAGGACAGTGAGTGAATTCTCCTTGTGCTATATTGTGCTTAAAAAAAACATTTTTTCTAGGGACAGAAAACTGTAGGTAGGGAGAGT
This sequence comes from Rana muscosa, assembly GCA_029206835.1. NCBI lineage: Eukaryota > Metazoa > Chordata > Amphibia > Anura > Ranidae > Rana > Rana muscosa. Next base: position 1,130,272,096 of record CM055116.1, read on the forward strand.
GTCAGTTTCTTTCACTGTGCAAGTCCTTGTTTCTAGGGACCTGGAAGGACAGTGAGTGAATTCTCCTTGTGCTATATTGTGCTTAAAAAAAACATTTTTTCTAGGGACAGAAAACTGTAGGTAGGGAGAGTGTCAGTTTCTTTCACTGTGCAAGTCCTTGTTTCCAGGGACCTGGAAGGACAGTGAGTGAATTCTCCTTGTGCTATATTGTGCTTAAAAAAAACATTTTTTCTAGGGACAGAAAACTGTAGGTAGGGAGAGTGTCAGTTTCTTTCACTGTGCAAGTCCTTGTTTCTAGGGACCTGGAAGGACAGTGAGTGAATTCTCCTTGTGCTATATTGTACTTAAAAAAAACATTTTTTCTAGGGACAGAAAACTGTAGGTAGGGAGAGTGTCAGTTTCTTTCACTGTGCAAGTCCTTGTTTCTAGGGACCTGGAAGGACAGTGAGTGAATTCTCCTTGTGCTATATTGTGCTTAAAAAAAACATTTTTTCTAGGGACAGAAAACTGTAGGTAGGGAGAGTGTCAGTTTCTTTCACTGTGCAAGTCCTTGTTTCTAGGGACCTGGAAGGACAGTGAGTGAATTCTCCTTGTGCTATATTGTGCTTAAAAAAAACATTTTTTCTAGGGACAGAAAACTGTAGGTAGGGAGAGTGTCAGTTTCTTTCACTGTACAAGTCCTTGTTTCAAGGGACAGAGAAGGACACCTGAAGGTAGCCCTTATTGCTTTTTTCCCATCTCCCTGCAGGCCATCTATTAGAATGTCTGGAAGGCAAACAAGGAGAGGCAGACAGTCAGGAGGCAATAAAAGAGGGCAAGCAGGCTCTGTGTCTGGGGGCAACAGTGCTGGTCGTGGACGCGGTGCATTGTCATCAGCACATGGCCATGGGACACGCTTGTCCTTCTTTTCCGCAGCTGGACATGTTGAGCCACATCATGCCGAAGACTTGGTAGAGTGGATGACCAAGCCCTCCTCCTCCTCCTCATCCTCTCTCACCCAGGCTCAGGGTACTGGCAAAGCAGCTGCCAAAGCGTCCTCTTCCCTGGTATCAATGTCAGACTCATCATCAGTCACTCCTTCCCTAGACCCACCATGTCCTCCTCCTGAGGAGTCCTCCGAACTGTTTGAGCACAGTGTTGGGTACATGCTCCAGGAGGATGCCCAGCGTTTCGAAGGGTCTGATGATGAAACCCAGCTACAGGAAGGCAGTAGGGTGAGAGCAGACAGAGGGGATGCTCAAGAAGGACACCAATCTGGCAGTCATGTTCCAGCAGCTGCAGCATACTGCCAGATTGGCTCCAGTGATGAGGAGGGAGGGGATGATGAGGTCACTGACTCCACGTGGGTGCCTAATAGGAGAGAGGAGGAGGAGGATGAGGAGGAGGCACATCTCCAACGAGACAGGATGCCCTTTGGTGGCCAGCGTAAGGGCAGTACACCGACGGAATCACACCGCAGAGCTCCGCCTGTGCAGGGCGCTGCCTCTGCCCGTCATTCAAAAAGTTCCTTGGTGTGGGCCTTTTTTGAGGCTAGTGCATCAGATCGCACAGCTGCTGTTTGCAACATATGTCTCAAGCGTATATCGCGTGGCCAAAACATCAGCCGCTTGGGTACCACATGCCTGACCAGACATATGTTGACCTGCCATGCAGCTCGTTGGCAAGCCTACCTCAAAGACCCACACCAAAGAACAAAGCGGACCTCTCCTTGCACCGCATCAGCTGGGATCTCCAACCCCACTATAACTTCAGTCCTCTCTGAAACATGCACTGAGAGGAATGAAGGTGTAGAATTAGGTGTGTCACAGCCAAGTACTTGCGGCCACTCTGCTAGCAGTACACCGACGTCCGATTCTAGCAGGCAAATTTCCCTGCCCCAGCTGCTGGACCGTCGAAAGAAGTTCACTCCCAGCCATCCACATGCCCAGCGGTTGAATGCTAGCTTGGCTAAATTGCTAGCGCTTCAACTGCTGCCTTTTCAGTTGGTAGACTCGGCCCCATTCCGTGAGTTTGTGCAATGTGCGGTTCCTCAGTGGCAGGTTCCCAAACGCCACTTTTTCTCACGGAAGGCTATTCCGGCTCTCTACCGGCATGTGGAAGGCAATGTCTTGGCCTCGCTGGACAGGGCGGTCAGCGGTAAGGTGCATATTACCGCTGACTCATGGTCCAGCAGGCATGGACAGGGACGTTACCTTTCTTTCACGGCCCATTGGGTCACTCTTTTGGCAGCTGGGAAGGATGCAGGACAAGGTGCAGTAGTGTTGGAGGTTGTCCCACCGCCACGCCTCCAAAATGCTACTACTGGTTGTGACACACCTCTCTCCTCCACCCCCTCCTCTTCTTCTTCCTCCATGGCCTCTTCCTGTGGTTTGTCCTATGAACCAGCGGTGCTCCGTAGCCGTTCACGGGGCTACGCAAGTACGCAGGCAAAAAGATGCCATGCCGTGCTTGCGCTGGTGTGTTTGGGGGACAGAAGCCACACTGGGGCAGAGGTCCTGTCTGCTCTGCAGGGCCAGGCCGAGAGGTGGTTGACGCCACGCCAGCTTAAGCCAGGAATGGTGGTTTGCGACAATGGCACCAACCTCCTCTCCGCCCTCCGACAGGGACAACTGACCCATGTGCCCTGTGTGGCTCACGTCCTTAACCTGGTGGTGCAGCGGTTCTTGGGCAGGTACCCGGGCTTACAGGATGTCCTGAGGCAGGCCAGGAAAGTCTGTGTGCATTTCCGCAGATCTTATAATGCCAGTGCTCGCCTGGCTGAGCTGCAAAAGGAGTTGAACCTGCCCAAGAACCGCCTTATATGTGACATGCCCACCAGGTGGAACTCAACGTTGGCCATGCTGCAGCGGCTGCACACGCAGCAGAGGGCCATCAATGAGTACCTGTGCGACTACGGCACCAGGACAGGGTCAGGGGAGCTTGGTTTTTTTTCTCCACGCCAGTGGGGCATGATCAGGGATGCATGCACTGTCCTGGCACCATTTGAGGAGGCCACGAGGATGGTGAGCAGTGACAGTGCATGCATCAGTGACACTGTACCTCTTGTCCACCTGTTGGAGCACACGCTGCGTGGAATAATGGACAGGGCACTTGAGGCAGAACAGAGGCAGGAAGAGGAGGACTTCCTTGCCTCTCAAGGCCCCCTTTACCCAGACAGTGTTCCTTCTGTCCCACCCATCGCACAGGAAGAGGAAGAGGAGGAGGAGGAGGAGGAGGAGGAGGATTGTGTCAGCATGGAGGTGGAGGCTGGCACTCAGCATCATCAGCAGCAGTCTTTTAGGGATGATTTACAGTCCCAAGAAACCAGTGGACTTGTACGTGGCTGGGAGGAGGTGACTGCGGATCATGTCGTCCTTAGTGACCCAGAGGACTCCGGAGCGAATGCCTCAGCAAACCTACGCTGCATGGCCTCCCTGATCCTGCAAAGTCTGCGGAAGGATCCTCGTATTCTTCGGATCAAGGAGAGGGACCATTACTGGCTGGCCACTCTCCTTGATCCACGGTACAAGGGTAAGGTTGCGGACCTTATGTTACCGTCGCAGAGGGAGCAGAGGATGAGACAACTCCGGGAGGCCTTGCAGAAAGGTCTGTGCAACGCGTTCCCAGAGACTGGGAGGTTACAAACTCCTGGTCCAGGACAACGAGTTGCTGAGGCTTCGGCCAGTCAAAGAAGGAGCGGTGGGGAAGGTGGCCGTCTGACCGATGCAATCAGACAATTCTTTAGTCCGCAGCCCCAAAGTATGATTGGTTCCAGCAACCATCGCCAGCGTCTGATAAACATGGTGCAGGAATATCTAGGGGCAAGGTCAGACTTGGACACCTTCCCCACCGAAAATCCTCTGGCTTACTGGGTCTTGAGGATGGATCACTGGCCAGAGCTTGCACAGTATGCAATTGAGCTACTGGCCTGTCCTGCATCCAGCGTTCTTTCGGAACGCACATTCAGTGCTGCTGGAGGATTTGTCACGGATCACAGGGTGCGCCTGTCCACCGACTCGGTTGATCGACTGACTTTCATCAAGATGAACCAGTCTTGGATCACCACCAGCTACCACACACCTGATGCTGATATAACAGACTAATTGATTTTAACATGTCACGTCCCTTCAAGACTGATGCTGATGCTGAGTGCCTGTGCTGTTATGTTGACTGGCTATCCTCCTCCTCCGAGTCCTCAATGATACGATTGATGATGATAGCTTGGAAGATCATTTTTGTTTATGGGTGCCGCCACCAGTGGCTAAGGCCCAATTTTTCAGCCCCTGTTTTACAGGGGCGTGTACTTACAATTTTTTTAGCAATAATTTGCCATAGGGCTCATTGCTGTGCTCCAAGTACAGTATCTGTGAGGGGTTGTAGTGTTGTGCCACCAGTGCCTAAGGCCCAATTTTTCAGCCCCTGTTTAACAGGGGCGTGTCATTACAATTTTTGAAGCAATACTTTGCAACAGGGCTCATTGCTGTGCTCCAAGTACAGTATCTGTGAGGGGTTGTAGTGTTGTGCCACCAGTGCCTAAGGCCCAATTTTTCAGCCCCTGTTCAACAGGGGCATGCAATTACAATTCTTGATGTAATAATTCACAGCAGGGCCCATTCCTGCACCCACCAAGAGTAAGTCTGAGGGCTTACAGTGTTGTGGCAACGCCACCACCACCACCACCATGAAAGGCCCAATTTTTCAGCCACTGTTCAAAAGGGGCATGTAATTACAATTCTTGATCTAATAATTCACAGCAGGGCCCATTCCTGCACCCACCAAGAGTAACTCTGAGGGCTTACAGTGTTGTGGCAACACCACCACCACCACCACCACCACGAAAAGCCCAATTTTTCAGCCCCTGTTCAACAGGGGCATGCAATTACAATTCTTGATCTAATAATTCACAGCAGGGCCCATTGCTGCACCCACCAAGAGTAACTGTCAGGGCTTACAGTGTTGTGGCACCAGCACCACCATCAAAGCCCCAATTTTTACTACCACTGTTCAACAATTATATGTAATTAAAATTCCTGATATAATAGTTGACAGCAGGGCGTTCCAGCACCAACCAAGAGTAACTGTGAGTGCTTACAGTGTTGTGCCAACACCAACAACTAAGGGGCCTATTTCTGCAGAGTATATACGGCAGGTCCCTACTTTCAAACATCCAACTTACAAACGACTCCTACTTGCAAACGAAAGAAGACAACAGGAAGTGAGAGGAAATCTACCCCTAGGAAGGAAAATTCTCTCCTGTAAGAATAAATATGGGAGAAAGGTGTCTCCTCTGTACTGATGCTTTATCAGCAATCCTTGTTTCAAGAAAAACACCACATTTCAAAAACAGTTGTCATTGGGACGGAAAGTGAGGTGAAATGTTCTGAACAGGGGCACAGACAGCAAAACAAATGTTACAGGGGTGATAACCCTTACCTATGTTTCCCAAAAAGTTTAAAAATAGATTTTTGGGCTGGAGCTACAGTTCAACAATGTACCTGTTCAAAATTACAAACACATTCTACATAAGAACAAACCTACAGTCCCTGTCTTGTATGCACCGCCTGTATACGGCTGTTCAGAGTATATAGGGCCTTTTTTATTTTATGTGCGGGGTTCCCCTTAATATCCATACAAGACCCAAAGGGGCTGGTAATGGGCTGGGGTAGGGGGGGGGGTCATGGGGTAGCTATGCCATTTTTCTTAAAGATTTTCATCCATATTACCGGGACCAGACATTACATTAAAGCCGCAAGAAGTTTTACATGGCTTTTTTTTCCTTTAGAAGTGTCATTTTGTGCAGGGACAGTTCTAAACACGGGAAACACGTGGCACTTCACAGGCATACTTTAGACACCCCCCAGGTACGATATTTAAAGGAATATTTGACTTTTTTTTTTCACTTTATGCATCATTAAAATGACTGCTCCCGAAAAACGACCGTTTTTAAAACTTCTTTTTGCATTGATACATGTCCCCTGGTGCAGAACCCGGGTTCCCAAACCCTTTTTAGGACAATAACATGCATAATAGTTGTTATAATTAGCACTTTAGAATTCGAACGTTCGCATCCATTGTATTTAATAGGGTTCTAATGTTCGTACGAACTTTCGGTCCGTTCGCGGGTTCTGGTGCGAACCGAACCCGGGGGTGTTCGGCTCATCACTAATTGTGACAATGATAGAGATTAGAAGATACTGAACTAACATCTACATAGGGGAGCTCTCCACCATCACAGTATTCCTTGACAAACAGCATGCATTGTGGGATCTCCTTAGTTGCCTTGCAGCAACCAGGACTGATGTGGTAGAGTAATGAAGCAGTGGCATGGTGAGGGTATAGGCCAATGTTACCTATCCTTTAACAGGGGCAGAGTGAATGACCGTGGTTGCCTATAGTACACTAGTATGTAAGGTTACAGACTGGTGAAGTATACCCTTTGGGGCAGGCCCAGTATAGGCTCCATTGGAGAACCCATATAAGGGCACCTACAATGAGGGAACTGAAAGTGCTGTCAGCATCCTCGCATTAAAGTTGAACTTGAATGGTACATTGTTGCTGATGTCAGTTGCAAAGAGGAAGAGGAGTAAATGTGTTATGGAAAGAAATGGTTACAGCATAATGTTAATAGGCTGATCACGTGGACATTCCTTTGTTTCTGGAGGTGGGCCTCTGGCCAGTAGTATGTGAAAGACCAAGATGGAGGTGTTCCTCCACGTTTCAGGTGCATGGTGCCCCATTCTGTTCCTGTTGCAGGAGGATGGTGGGAGGTGCTCTTGGCCAGCATGACTGTCGCTGGCAGCAAATTTAGGGCCCTGCTTAAATACAGTCCATCCACATTTCCACTTTTTAAATCGTGAAAGTAATCCACTGTACAATATGGTCCATAAATCTAATGATATCTGTGCAATTGGTGACAATCCCATCTACATCAGAAATACACCCACCTTTTCAAATACAGTGGAACCTTGGACTACAAGCATAATCCGTTCCAGGAGAATGCTCGTAATCCAAAGTACTCGCATATCAAAGCGAGTTTCCCCTTTGAAGTCAATGGAAACGAAAATAATTTGTTCCGCATTGACTTCAATAGCATACAATACCGCATGCGGCCAGAGGCGGGTGGGGCGGAGAGCCTCGGAAATGGGCGGAAAGGCCCGAGGCCAGTTCGGCTGACCTCGGCAAACCTCAGGAAGACTTTGTTCACAAGCCTTTCCAAGGTTTGCCAAGGTCAGCCAAACTGTCCTCGGGCCTTTCCGGCCGTTTCCAAACGCCACCGATCGGTGCCATTCGTCTACGGCGCCCCCCACCTCAGGCCAAACGTGGTTCTGCACCCGCCTTGGCCTGAATCCTGATCGTTTTGCGAGACAACACTCGCAAACCGAGTTAGGATTTTTGCAAATACAGTGCTCGTATTGCGAAACGCTTGTTAACCGCGTTACTCGCAATCCAAGGTTCCGCTGTATAACTTTTAGGTCAGGCATGTTTATGCCTCCACTAATGGAGGACTGATTGACAGCCAGACTCATATACACTCTCTTTCCGATATTTCAGTGCAAAGGAAGACTCAAGAAGACTCAAGAACCTCACCCATCTATGTTATGGACAGTAGGAAAGGGATGGGTTCCACAGTCCTATTTGGTTTCTGTTGTCTTGATACAGAAGGCAAATGAGTGTTATCATCACAGGACCAGAAGTGTTTTACTGGCAGAATCACCAGATTAAAATAAAGGAAATAAAGAAATACAAAATAAAATTACATTTACATAGATTCCCTTTAAAGTGGTAGTAAAGTCAGTTCTGCCACTTTTACCTACCGGTAAGCTTATATTAAAGCTTACCTAAAGGTAAAATTAACTGCTTTTTTTCTCAGACAATAGGTTCAGGAACTCCTCTTTCAAGTCCCCCCTTTTTCTCTGCCCCCTACCCACCTCTGGGCACTGCCCCTTGATCCCTCCCCCTATCCACCTCGCATTACCACCCCTTTTAAAGAATACAAAACCAAGTATCATTTTACAGTGCTAAATAATTTGTATAGCATTTGTTACTGATAAGCTGTAAAATATATCCCTTGTAGCCAGCAACAATACACCCCCCTTTCAACAATAGTTCCCCCCAGCAAAAATAGACTCCCCCACAACAAAGTACCCAGCAAGTAAAAATAGATTCCCCCCAGCATTTGTAGACCCCCATCGGCAACAATAGATCTCCTGCCAGCATCAACAGACCCTCCAGCAGCCAAGAACAATAGACCACTCCTTTAACAGTAGATCCTCTTAGCAGCAACTAAACACCTTACCCCAGCAACAACAGATCTTCCAGCAACCAGCACCAATAGACCCTCCAGCAGCCAACAACAATAGACCACTCCCTCAACAGTAGATTCCTCCCAGCAGCAACTGTACCCTCCTACCCTAGCAACCTTAGATCCTCCAGCAGCCAACATCAATAGACCCCTCCCTCAACAGTAAAACCCCAGCAACAAATTATCCTCCTCCCAAGCAACAATCTACAGTACCCAGCATCAATAGACCCTCCAGCAGTCAACAAGAATAGACCCCTCCCTCAACACTAGATCCCTCCCAGTAACAATTGATACCCCCACAGCAACAATAGACACCCCAGAAGCCAGCATTAGACCCTCAAGCACAGCCCAGCACCCCTTGCCATTACATGCATTCAGTGCTGGAGATGCCGGAACTGCGTTCCCCAGCGTTCCCGCTGAAAATAAGCCCTGAAAACGAATATCTCCTAAACGTTCGATGCAGACTAGCACATTGTGACATTCCATTGCAGGGGAATGGATGTTTAATTTTTTTTTTTAATTATTGGGATTTACTACTCTTGAAACCTGTTGCTTTACTCCGCATAGTAAATTGGAATTGGATTTGTGCAGACACCATTTGTTTTTCTTGAGAAAAAGTGTTGGTGGAGACTGGCAACTTGCTGATCACTTTCCTCTGCTACATAAACATGCATTCTAAGATACAGCACGTATATTCGTAGAAAAATTATTTGTCAGAAAAGATTGTTTGGTGTTTGGATCAAGTCAACAAATTCATCTGCAACCTAACAAAAAAATTTTTTTTGCCCCGAGTTCCCTCTTCATCTGCTCTGCAAAAGACTTTCATTCTGTTCATTCTCTGGAGTTTGGCTGATTTACAACTCTGTAAGCAGAGTTCAGAAAATGGATGAAAAAATACACTTCTTATTTCATGACTCTTTCATCACACTAGTAACCAACTTTTTTTCTCTATGACTTTCTCTGTGTATTTTTGCACATTTTGTTCTGAGTTTGGCAGACAGATATTAGTCACTAGTTGCAAATACTGGAGTGAAGCCATCAGACAATTCCATATCAGTGGTCATGCTATCAGACAAGTTTTTTTGGTTGAATATTCAACACAGAAAACCGAGATATAACATAATGTAATATATAAAATAATGATTACACAGAGACCAATACATTTACAATGCAATTTAAAGATACAGAGCCCCAAATATTAGCCCATTGGCTACACACTGACATTTTTGCACTACTTCAGAATGGGTTAAAAACAAAATCTCCCATTGGACCAATACGTTTACAATGCAGATGTGTCATACACTCCCCCCTCTATGATATCTTACAATACAGTATGATTTTACTGTAGAAATTTAAAGATACAGAGCCCCAAATATCAACCCATTGGCTACACACTGACATTTTTGTAACACTTCAAAATGGGCCAAAAACAAAATCTCCCATTGGACCAATACGTTTACAATGCAGATGTGTCATACACACCCCCCTCTATGATATCTTACAATACGGTATGATTTTACTGTGGAAATTTAAAGATACAGAGCCCCAAATATCAGTCCATTGGCTCCAAACTGACAATTTTGTAATACTTCAGAATGGGTTCAAAACAAAATCTCCCATTGGACCAATACGTTTACAATGCAGATGTGTCATACACACCCCCCTCTATGATATCTTACAATATGGTATGATTTTACTGTAGAAATTTAAAGATACAGAGCCCCAAATATCAGCCCATTAGCTACAAACTGCCAATTTTGTAACACTTCAAAATGGGTTAAAAACAAAATCTCCCATTGGACCAATACGTTTACAACGCAGATGTGTCATACACACCCCCCTCTATGATATCTTACAATACGGTATGATTTTACTGTAGAAATTTAAAGATACAGAGACCCAAATATCAACCCATTGGCTACACACTGACATTCTTGCACTACTAAATGGGTTAAAAACAAAATCTCCCATTGGACCAATACGTTTACAATGCAGATTAGTGATGAGCCGAACACCCCCGGGTTCGGTTCGCACCAGAACCCGCGAACGGACCGAAAGTTCGAACGAACATTAGAACCCTATTAAATACAATGGATGCGAACGTTCGAATTCTAAAGTGCTAATTATAACAACTATTATGCATGTTATTGTCCTAAAAAGGGTTTGGGAACCCGGGTTCTGCACCAGGGGACATGTATCAATGCAAAAAGAAGTTTTAAAAACGGTCGTTTTTCGGGAGCAGTCATTTTAATGATGCATAAAGTGAAAAAAAAAAAGTCAAACATTCCTTTAAATATCGTACCTGGGGGGTGTCTAAAGTATGCCTGTGAAGTGCCACGTGTTTCCCGTGTTTAGAACTGTCCCTGCACAAAATGACACTTCTAAAGGAAAAAAAAGCCATTTAAAACTGCTTGCGGCTTTAATGTAATGTCTGGTCCCGGTAATATGGATGAAATTCTTTAAGAAAAATGGCATAGCTACCCCATGACCCCCCCCTACCCCAGCCCATTACCAGCCCCTTTGGGTCTTGTATGGATATTAAGGGGAACCCCACACATAAAATAAAAAAGGCCCTATATACTCTGAACAGCCCTATACAGGCGGTGCATACAAGACAGGGACTGTAGGTTTGTTCTTATGTAGAGTCTGTTTGTAATTTTGAACAGGTACATTGTTGAAGTGTAGCTCCAGACCAAAAATCTATTTTTAAACTTTTTGGAAAACATAGGTAAGGGTTATCACCCCTGTAACATTTGTTTTGCTGTCTGTGCCCCTGTTCAGAACATTTCACCTCACTTTCCGTCCCAATGACAACTCTTTTTGAAATGTGGTCTTTTTCTTGAAACAAGGATTGCTGATAAAGCATCAGTACAGAGGAGACACCTTTCTCCCATATTTATTCTTACAGGAGAGAATTTTCCTTCCTAGTGGTAGATTTCCTCTCACTTCCTGTTGTCTTCTTGCGTTTGCAAGTAGGAGTCGTTTGTAAGTTGGATGTTTGAAAGTAGGGACCTGCCGTATATACTCTGCAGAAATAGGCCCCTTAGTTGTTGGTGTTGGCACAACACTGTAAGCACTCACAGTTACTCTTGGTTGGTGCTGGAACGCCCTGCTGTCAACTATTATATCATGAATTTTAATTACATATAATTGTTGAACAGTGGTAGTAAAAATTGGGCCTTTGATGGTGGTGCTGGTGCCACAACACTGTAAGCCCTGACAGTTACTCTTGGTGGGTGCAGCAATGGGCCCTGCTGTGAATTATTAGATCAAGAATTGTAATTACATGCCCCTGTTGAACAGGGGCTGAAAAATTGGGCCTTAGGCACTGGTGGCACAACACTGCAACCCCTCACAGATACTGTACTTGGAGCACAGCAATGAGCCCTGTTGCAAAGTATTGCTTCAAAAATTGTAATGACACGCCCCTGTTAAACAGGGGCTGAAAAATTGGGCCTTAGGCACTGGTGGCACAACACTGCAACTCCTCACAGATACTGTACTTGGAGCACAGCAATGAGCCCTGTTGCAAAGTATTGCTTCAAAAATTGTAATGACACGCCCCTGTTAAACAGGGGCTGAAAAATTGGGCCTTAGGCACTGGTGGCACAACACTGCAACTCCTCACAGATACTGTACTTGGAGCACAGCAATGAGCCCTGTTGCAAAGTATTGCTTCAAAAATTGTAATTACACGCCCCTGTTAAACAGGGGCTGAAAAATTGGGCGTTAGGCACTGGTGGCGGCACCCATAAACAAAAATGATCTTACAAGCTATCATCATCAATCGTATCATTGAGGACTCGGAGGAGGAGGATAGCCAGTCAACATAACAGCACAGGCACTCAGCATCAGCATCAGTCTTGAAGGGATGTGACATGTTAAAATCAATTAGTCTGTTATATCAGCATCAGGTGTGTGGTAGCTGGTGGTGATCCAAGACTGGTTCATCTTGATGAAAGTCAGTCGATCAACCGAGTCGGTGGACAGGCGCACCCTGTGATCCGTGACAAATCCTCCAGCAGCACTGAATGTGCGTTCCGAAAGAACGCTGGATGCAGGACAGGCCAGTAGCTCAATTGCATACTGTGCAAGCTCTGGCCAGTGATCCATCCTCAAGACCCAGTAAGCCAGAGGATTTTCGGTGGGGAAGGTGTCCAAGTCTGACCTTGCCCCTAGATATTCCTGCACCATGTTTATCAGACGCTGGCGATGGTTGCTGGAACCGATCATACTTTGGGGCTGCGGACTAAAGAATTGTCTGAACGCATCGGTCAGACGGCCACCTTCCCCACCGCTCCTTCTTTGACTGGCCGAAGCCTCAGCAACTCGTTGTCCAGGACCAGGAGTTTGCAACCTCCCAGTCTCTGGGAACGCGTTGCACAGACCTTTCTGCAAGGCCTCCCGGAGTTGTCTCATCCTCTGCTCCCTCTGCGACGGTAACATAAGGTCCGCAACCTTACCCTTGTACCGTGGATCAAGGAGAGTGGCCAGCCAGTAATGGTCCCTCTCCTTGATCCGAAGAATACGAGGATCCTTCCGCAGACTTTGCAGGATCAGGGAGGCCATGCAGCGTAGGTTTGCTGAGGCATTCGCTCCGGAGTCCTCTGGGTCACTAAGGACGACATGATCCGCAGCCACCTCCTCCCAGCCACGTACAAGTCCACTGGTTTCTTGGGACTGTAAATCATCCCTAAAAGACTGCTGCTGATGATGCTGAGTGCCAGCCTCCACCTCCATGCTGACACAATCCTCCTCCTCCTCCTCCTCCTCCTCCTCCTCTTCCTGTGCGATGGGTGGGACAGAAGGAACACTGTCTGGGTAAAGGGGGCCTTGAGAGGCAAGGAAGTCCTCCTCTTCCTGCCTCTGTTCTGCCTCAAGTGCCCTGTCCATTATTCCACGCAGCGTGTGCTCCAACAGGTGGACAAGAGGTACAGTGTCACTGATGCATGCACTGTCACTGCTCACCATCCTCGTGGCCTCCTCAAATGGTGCCAGGACAGTGCATGCATCCCTGATCATGCCCCACTGGCGTGGAGAAAAAAAACCAAGCTCCCCTGACCCTGTCCTGGTGCCGTAGTCGCACAGGTACTCATTGATGGCCCTCTGCTGCGTGTGCAGCCGCTGCAGCATGGCCAACGTTGAGTTCCACCTGGTGGGCATGTCACATATAAGGCGGTTCTTGGGCAGGTTCAACTCCTTTTGCAGCTCAGCCAGGCGAGCACTGGCATTATAAGATCTGCGGAAATGCACACAGACTTTCCTGGCCTGCCTCAGGACATCCTGTAAGCCCGGGTACCTGCCCAAGAAGCGCTGCACCACCAGGTTAAGGACGTGAGCCACACAGGGCACATGGGTCAGTTGTCCCTGTCGGAGGGCGGAGAGGAGGTTGGTGCCATTGTCGCAAACCACCATTCCTGGCTTAAGCTGGCGTGGCGTCAACCACCTCTCGGCCTGGCCCTGCAGAGCAGACAGGACCTCTGCCCCAGTGTGGCTTCTGTCCCCCAAACACACCAGCGCAAGCACGGCATGGCATCTTTTTGCCTGCGTACTTGAGTAGCCCCGTGAACGGCTACGGAGCACCGCTGGTTCATAGGACAAACCACAGGAAGAGGCCATGGAGGAAGAAGAAGAGGAGGGGGTGGAGGAGAGAGGTGTGTCACAACCAGTAGTAGCATTTTGGAGGCGTGGCGGTGGGACAACCTCCAACACTACTGCACCTTGTCCTGAATCCTTCCCAGCTGCCAAAAGAGTGACCCAATGGGCCGTGAAAGAAAGGTAACGTCCCTGTCCATGCCTGCTGGACCATGAGTCAGCGGTAATATGCACCTTACCGCTGACCGCCCTGTCCAGCGAGGCCAAGACATTGCCTTCCACATGCCGGTAGAGAGCCGGAATAGCCTTCCGTGAGAAAAAGTGGCGTTTGGGAACCTGCCACTGAGGAACCGCACATTGCACAAACTCACGGAAGGGGGCCGAGTCTACCAACTGAAAAGGCAGCAGTTGAAGCGCTAGCAATTTAGCCAAGCTAGCATTCAACCGCTGGGCATGTGGATGGCTGGGAGTGAACTTCTTTCGACGGTCCAGCAGCTGGGGCAGGGAAATTTGCCTGCTAGAATCGGACGTCGGTGTACTGCTAGCAGAGTGGGCGCAAGTACTTGGCTGTGACACACCTAATTCTACACCTTCATTCCTCTCAGTGCATGTTTCAGAGAGGACTGAAGTTATAGTGGGGTTGGAGATCCCAGCTGATGCGGTGCAAGGAGAGGTCCGCTTTGTTCTTTGGTGTGGGTCTTTGAGGTAGGCTTGCCAACGAGCTGCATGGCAGGTCAACATATGTCTGGTCAGGCATGTGGTACCCAAGCGGCTGATGTTTTGGCCACGCGATATACGCTTGAGACATATGTTGCAAACAGCAGCTGTGCGATCTGATGCACTAGCCTCAAAAAAGGCCCACACCAAAGAACTTTTTGAATGACGGGCAGAGGCAGCGCCCTGCACAGGCGGAGCTCTGCGGTGTGATTCCGTCGGTGTACTGCCCTTACGCTGGCCACCAAAGGGCATCCTGCCTCGTTGGAGATGTGCCTCCTCCTCATCCTCCTCCTCTCTCCTATTAGGCACCCACGTGGAGTCAGTGACCTCATCATCCCCTCCCTCCTCATCACTGGAGCCAATCTGGCAGTATGCTGCAGCTGCTGGAACATGACTGCCAGATTGGTGTCCTTCTTGAGCATCCCCTCTGTCTGCTCTCACGCTACTGCCTTCCTCTAGCTGGGTTTCATCATCAGACCCTTCGAAACGCTGGGCATCCTCCTGGAGCATGTACCCAACACTGTGCTGAAACAGTTCGGGGGACTCCTCAGGAGGAGGACATGGTGGGTCTAGGGAAGGAGTGACTGATGATTTGTCTGACATTGATA
Organism: Rana muscosa; assembly: GCA_029206835.1. Lineage (NCBI taxonomy): Eukaryota > Metazoa > Chordata > Amphibia > Anura > Ranidae > Rana > Rana muscosa. The sequence goes on from CM055116.1 coordinate 1,130,287,297, forward strand.
CCAGGGAAGACGACGCTTTGGCAGCTGCTTTTCCAGTACCCTGAGCCTGGGTGAGAGAGGATGAGGAGGAGGAGGAGGGCTTGGTCATCCACTCTACCAAGTCTTCGGCATGATGTGGCTCAACATGTCCAGCTGCCGAAAAGAAGGACAAGCGGGTCCCATGGCCATGTGCTGATGACAATGCACCGCGTCCACGACCAGCACTGTTGCCCCCAGACACAGAGCCTGCTTGCCCTCTTTTATTGCCTCCTGACTGTCTGCCTCTCCTTGTTTGCCTTCCAGACATTCTAATAGATGGCCTGCAGGGAGATGGGAAAAAAGCAATAAGGGCTACCTTCAGGTGTCCTTCTCTGTCCCTTGAAACAAGGACTTTCACAGTGAAAGAAACTGACACTCTCCCTACCTACAGTTTTCTGTCCCTAGAAAAAATATTTTTTTTAAGCACAATATAGCACAAGGACAATTCACTCACTGTCCTTACAGGTCCCTGGAAACAAGGACTTGCAGAGTGAAAGAAAAAAAACACTCTCCCTACCTACAGTTTTCTGTCCCTAGAAAAAATGTTTTTTTTAATCACAATATAGCACAAGGACAATTCACTCACTGTCCTTCCAGGTCCCTGGAAACAAGGACTTGCAGAGTGAAATAAACTGACACTCTCCCTACCTACAGTTTTCTGTCCCTAGAATAAATGTTTTTTTTAAGCACAATATAGCACAAGGAGAATTCACTCACTGTCCTTCCAGGTCCCTGGAAACAAGGACTTGCAGAGTGAAATAAACTGACACTCTCCCTACCTACAGTTTTCTGTCCCTAGAATAAATGTTTTTTTTAAGCACAATATAGCACAAGGACAATTCACTCACTGTCCTTCCAGGTCCCTGGAAACAAGGACTTGCAGAGTGAAAGAAAAAAAACACTCTCCCTACCTACAGTTTTCTGTCCCTAGAAAAAATGTTTTTTTTAATCACAATATAGCACAAGGACAATTCACTCACTGTCCTTCCAGGTCCCTGGAAACAAGGACTTGCAGAGTGAAATAAACTGACACTCTCCCTACCTACAGTTTTCTGTCCCTAGAATAAATGTTTTTTTTAAGCACAATATAGCACAAGGACAATTCACTCACTGTCCTTACAGGTCCCTGGAAACAAGGACTTGCAGAGTGAAAGAAAAAAAACACTCTCCCTACCTACAGTTTTCTGTCCCTAGAAAAAATGTTTTTTTTAATCACAATATAGCACAAGGACAATTCACTCACTGTCCTTCCAGGTCCCTGGAAACAAGGACTTGCAGAGTGAAAGAAACTGACACTGTCCCTACCTACAGTTTTCTGTCCCTAGAATAAATGTTTTTTTTAAGCACACTATAGCACAAGGACAATTCACTCACTGTCCTTACAGGTCCCTGGAAACAAGGACTTGCAGAGTGAAAGAAAAAAAACACTCTCCCTACCTACAGTTTTCTGTCCCTAGAAAAAATGTTTTTTTTAATCACAATATAGCACAAGGACAATTCACTCACTGTCCTTACAGGTCCCTGGAAACAAGGACTTGCAGAGTGAAAGAAAAAAAACACTCTCCCTACCTACAGTTTTCTGTCCCTAGAAAAAATGTTTTTTTTAATCACAATATAGCACAAGGACAATTCACTCACTGTCCTTACAGGTCCCTGGAAACAAGGACTTGCAGAGTGAAATAAACTGACACTCTCCCTACCTACAGTTTTCTGTCCCTAGAATAAATGTTTTTTTTAAGCACAATATAGCACAAGGAGAATTCACTCACTGTCCTTCCAGGTCCCTGGAAACAAGGACTTGCAGAGTGAAAGAAAAAAAACACTCTCCCTACCTACAGTTTTCTGTCCCTAGAAAAAATGTTTTTTTTAATCACAATATAGCACAAGGACAATTCACTCACTGTCCTTCCAGGTCCCTGGAAACAAGGACTTGCAGAGTGAAATAAACTGACACTCTCCCTACCTACAGTTTTCTGTCCCTAGAATAAATGTTTTTTTTAAGCACAATATAGCACAAGGACAATTCACTCACTGTCCTTACAGGTCCCTGGAAACAAGGACTTGCAGAGTGAAAGAAAAAAAACACTCTCCCTACCTACAGTTTTCTGTCCCTAGAAAAAATGTTTTTTTTAATCACAATATAGCACAAGGACAATTCACTCACTGTCCTTACAGGTCCCTGGAAACAAGGACTTGCAGAGTGAAATAAACTGACACTCTCCCTACCTACAGTTTTCTGTCCCTAGAATAAATGTTTTTTTTAAGCACAATATAGCACAAGGAGAATTCACTCACTGTCCTTCCAGGTCCCTGGAAACAAGGACTTGCAGAGTGAAATAAACTGACACTCTCCCTACCTACAGTTTTCTGTCCCTAGAATAAATGTTTTTTTTAAGCACAATATAGCACAAGGACAATTCACTCACTGTCCTTACAGGTCCCTGGAAACAAGGACTTGCAGAGTGAAAGAAAAAAAACACTCTCCCTACCTACAGTTTTCTGTCCCTAGAAAAAATGTTTTTTTTAATCACAATATAGCACAAGGACAATTCACTCACTGTCCTTCCAGGTCCCTGGAAACAAGGACTTGCAGAGTGAAATAAACTGACACTCTCCCTACCTACAGTTTTCTGTCCCTAGAATAAATGTTTTTTTTAAGCACAATATAGCACAAGGACAATTCACTCACTGTCCTTAGAGGTCCCTGGAAACAAGGACTTGCAGAGTGAAAGAAAATAAACACTCTCCCTACCTACAGTTTTCTGTCCCTAGAAAAAATGTTTTTTTTTAAGCACAATATAGCACAAGGACAATTCACTCACTGTCCTTCCAGGTCCCTGGAAACAAGGACTTGCAGAGTGAAAGAAAAAAAACACTCTCCCTACCTACAGTTTTCTGTCCCTAGAAAAAATGTTTTTTTTAATCACAATATAGCACAAGGACAATTCACTCACTGTCCTTCCAGGTCCCTGGAAACAAGGACTTGCAGAGTGAAATAAACTGACACTCTCCCTACCTACAGTTTTCTGTCCCTAGAATAAATGTTTTTTTTAAGCACAATATAGCACAAGGACAATTCACTCACTGTCCTTAGAGGTCCCTGGAAACAAGGACTTGCAGAGTGAAAGAAAATAAACACTCTCCCTACCTACAGTTTTCTGTCCCTAGAAAAAATGTTTTTTTTTAAGCACAATATAGCACAAGGACAATTCACTCACTGTCCTTCCAGGTCCCTGGAAACAAGGACTTGCAGAGTGAAAGAAAAAAAACACTCTCCCTACCTACAGTTTTCTGTCCCTAGAAAAAATGTTTTTTTTAATCACAATATAGCACAAGGACAATTCACTCACTGTCCTTACAGGTCCCTGGAAACAAGGACTTGCAGAGTGAAAGAAACTGACACTCTCCCTACCTACAGTTTTCTGTCCCTAGAATAAATGTTTTTTTAAGCACAATATAGCACAAGGACAATTCACTCACTGTCCTTCCAGGTCCCTGGAAACAAGGACTTGCAGAGTGAAAGAAACTGACACTGTCCCTACCTACAGTTTTCTGTCCCTAGAATAAATGTTTTTTTTAAGCACACTATAGCACAAGCACAAAACACACTGACACTCTCCCTACCTATCCTTCTCTTTCCCTAAACTAAAGGAATCCAGGTTAAGCAAGAAAGAAATAACAGTCACTGTCCCTGCCTATGCTGCTCTATCCCTGCTCCGGAACACACTACACTAGGCCGCCGTGCTGGCGGCCTTTTATAGTGTGGGGCGTGTACTAAACACCCTCAGCAATAATTGGCCACAGGCATCCTGCCTGTGGCCAATCATTGCTCTCCTCGCTGCCGGCGCTGTGATTGGCCAAGCATGCGGGGTCACAGTGCATGCTTGGCCAATCACAGCGCCTGGATGACACTGCGATGGCGTAGTGCATTGTGGGCCGTTCGCGTCACTCGAATTTGGCGCGAACGGCCCAAATCGTTCGATCTTCGTCGAACGATCGAACAGCCGATGTTCGAGTCGAACGTATGTTCGACTCGAACACGAAGCTCATCCCTAATGCAGATGTGTCATACACACCCCCCTCTATGACATCTTACAATAAGGTATGATTTTACTGTGGAAATTTAAAGATACAGTGCCCCAATTATCAACCCATTGGCTACAAACTGACAATTTTCTAATACTTCAAAATGGGTTCAAAACAAAATCTTCCATTGGACCAATACGTTTACAATGCAGATGTGTCATACACACCCCCCTCTATGATATCTTACAATACGGTATGATTTTACTGTAGAAATTTAAAGATAGAGAGCCCCAAATATCAACCCATTGGCTACACACTGACATTCTTGCACTACTAAATGTGTTACAAACAAAATCTCCCATTGGAACAATACGTTTACAATGCAGATGTGTCATACACACACCCCTCTATGATATCTTACAATACGGTATGATTTTACTGTGGAAATTTAAAGATACAGAGCCCCAAATATCAGCGAATTTGTTATAAAATCCACACTTTTCAAAAGTTATAAATACTTAAAAAAAAAATAATCTCCCAATGGACCAACATTATGGCCCCCTAAACAAGGAGCAGATTATTCAGGGATGATGTGGCTGAACTTTTTTTATCTGTTGAATTTCTGTAGAACTGGATGATTTACTGCTACAAATTTTTTTTAGTACCCTGTGTTTTTCTTGCTTTTTTTTTTAAATAATTTTTTTACATTTTTGACTGCAAATTTTGATCTAGTTTTAGTTTTGACTAAAATGCCATTTTGTTTTAGTCATATTTTAGTCATCTAAATTGAGTTTTAGTCTAGTTTTAGTAGACTAAATAACATAAGATTTTTGTCGCCTAAATCTATAGTAGATTTAATCAACTAGAATGTAATGGCCTATATTAGATACCTGTAGGGTTGCCACCCGTCCTGGTTTTAGCCACACAGCCCAGGTTTGGAGTCGGGTGCTCGGGTTTCAGACTGCCTGAAACCCGGACACCTGACTCAGCTGGGACCGGGGGGCAACCTTTAATTAACAACCGCACTGATGAGAATTCAGTGTGGCCAGTCATTTCATAACTGCAGGGCTGCCTGTAACAGGTGTGTGCCAGTGCACAGGGCACACACTCCGCGACCCCCTCCACCACCCATCGTAGGCTGCATTGACCGGCCACACTGAGTTCATTGAAGGCTTCCGCTAAATTGGGTGTCCGGGTTTTAGGCAGCCTGAAACCTGGGCACCCGACTCCATACCCAGACTGCCCGGGTGAAATCCAGATGGGTGGCAACCCTATAGGTATGTAATTTCGGTCATTACATTTTAGTTGATTAAATCTACTATAGATTTAGTCGACTAAAACTAGACTAAAAGTAAAACAATTCAGATGACTAAAATATGACTAAAACGAAATGGCATTTTAGTCAAAACTAAAACTAAAATAAATTAAAATTTGCCTTCAAAATTAACACTGGTATAGAAAAATGTAAAAAAATAAAAATAAAAATGCAAGATAAACAAAGGGCACTGAAAAATGTTCGTAGCAGTAAATCAGCCAGTTCTACAGAAATTCAACAGATAAAAATAAGTTTAGCCACATCATCCCTGAACAATCCACTCCCTGTTTGGGGAGGGGAGGGGGGGGTGAAACCATTAGACTTAGGTCTCATGCACACAGGGCGTTAGTAATAAAAAGAACAATCAGCGCACATATGTAAACAGAAATGATGATGATAACTACTGCAAGCTGAACACCAAGGAGGTTGATCACACAAAAACCCAAATGAATAATGACAAAAATAACAGTTCAGCGCAGAAAATGTCCATAAATTAATGAACAAAGTTGAACACCCAGTGATGTGGAGGAATCTTCAAGCAATATGTGACTTGTCTTCCACCATAAGAAGATAAACCTGCTTACCAGAACAGATGGACCTTTTGAGTGAACAAGAGGTCAGATATGCTTGTTTCCACCATAGGGGAAGATGGTCTTTGATGAATGGAATCCAACAGCGTGGTAAATAAACATCAGATGGCAGGAGAATATGTGGAAAAAAAGGGGTGGAGACGATCTAAGTGTAGATTGGTCGTTTATTTTCCATAAAAGTTATAAAATGACAGGCATGGCACAACGGCCAGTGGAGTAGCCACTCAGTTTTTAGCTGGACTTTCAAAACAAGCAAAGCACAATCCGAGGTGCACAGCAGAAAAGTACAGCAACATAAAATTGTGTAAGTGTGCAATAGTCCAACTGGGTCTGATGTGCGTGGCACAGCGGCTGGGCACAGCAAGCAAAATAAGGGAAATAAAAACTGTAAAAGGCAATAAAACTAACTAGCGGTATGAAGCCGCAAACAGCACGGGATAAAATGCGGGTGACGTCACCAAAGTAAGCCGACGGGAAGGAGCTTACTTCGGTGACGTCACCCGCGTTTTATCCCGTGCTGTTTGCGGCTTCATACCGCTTGTTAGTTTTATCGCCTTTTACAGTTTCCATTTTCCTTATTTTGCTTGCTGTGCCCACCTGCTGTGCCACGCACATCAGACCCAGTTGGACTATTGCACACTTACACAATTTTATGTTGCTGTGCTTTGCTGCTGTGCACCTCGGATTGTGCTTTGCTTGTTTTGAAAGTCCAGCTAAAAACTGAGTGGCTACTCCACTGGCCGTTGTGCGAGAGCCCATTGATTTGAATAAAAGTCACACCAGAAGTCGGATCATGATGATCCAACTTGCGATCTTGAAGGGTAATCCTCGCCCCAAAAAAATGGTTGGTCTGGTATAGATTTTAAAGGGAACCACCCCACGCAAAAAAAATGGCATGGGGTTCCCCCCCAAAATCCATACCAGACCCTTATCCGAGCACGCAGTCCGGCAGGTCAGGAAAGGGGGGTTGAGCGAGCGCCCCCATTCCATCCTGAACCATACTAGGCCACATGCCCTCAACATGTTGATGGGGATAAGGGCCTCTTCCCGACAACCCTGGCCATTGGTTGTTGGGGTCTGCGGGTGGGGGGCATCTTCCTTCCGATTCCTTCTCCATCCAGCGATGTCTTCATCCTCTGATTCTTCTCCCTCTGCTGATGTCTTCTTACCCTGCCGGTTCTCCTCTCTCCGCTGTCTCCTCCCTCTGCTAGGTCTCCTCTCTCCACTGCCTTCTCCCTCTGTTCTTCCTCCGATGTTCTCTTAACGCTCTCTCCCGCTGTAATGCTAAGGCCGCCGTGTGCCATTATTTATATAGAGAGAGCCTCAAGAGAATATTGGAGGAAGAACAAAGGGAGAAGGCAGCGCAGAGAGGAGACCCAGCAGCAAAAGAAGACAGCGGAGAGAGGAGAACTGACAGCGGAATAAGACATCAGCGAAGGGAGAAGAACTGGAGGATGAAGACGTTGCTGGAGGGAGAAGAAATGGGAAGGAGAAGAGACGCCGGAGCTGCTTCAATAAATTACTTTGTCAAAAACCTGAGTACTGTTTTTAATTTTGAGTCTTTTTTTGGGGTGAATGGGTAGGGGTACAACCCCAAATGGGTGGGGGGCCGGGATCTGGAGGCGGCTACCAGATTCCGATAAGCCCCCCCCACCCGCAGACCCTGAGAACCACCGGCCAGGGTTGTCGGGAAGAGGCCCTTGTCCCCATCAACATGGGGACAAGGTGCTTTGGGGTGGGGGGGGGGCGCAAGCACCCACCCCCCCATTTTGAGGGCATGTGGCCTGGTATGGTCCAGGAGGGGGGCACTCGCCTGTCCCCCCTCCCCTTTCATGACCTGCCAGGCTGCGTGTTCGGATAAGGGTAAGGTCTGGTATGGATTTTAGGGGGTACCCCAGGGACGTTTTTTTTTCACTTTGGCGAGGGTTCCTCTTCAAGATCCTCAGCGCACAAGCCGCACCGCAAGTCGAATCATCATGATCCGATTTCTGGTGCGACTTCTATTCAAATTAATGGGCTCTCATAGGGAACCATAGATTTTGGCATGTCAAAAAAATACGCTTGACGAGGCTTCACGGAACTGTATCCAGCACTAAGCCACATTTAGCAGCTTTTACCCGTGTCAGACATTTTTACAGCTCTAACGCCGGCCCTCAGAACGCGCTGGCCTTGGGTTTTTTTTTTGCAGCTTGAAAACGCCTATGCCACTTACAGCTCCTAAAAGCCTGTGTGTGAATGAGGCCATAAAATAACATGGAGAGGCGTTTTTAAGCTGCAAAAAAAAAAAAAAAAAAAGGTCTGAAGCTGCTAAAGGCAGCTGTAAAAATACCCTGTGTGCATAAGCCCTTATAAATTAAGGGGTGTAAATGTAAATATGTGGCTCCAATTGAAAATGTTATTTTTAAGTATTTGGAACATTTGAAAAGTGTTGGTTTTATAAACAATGTGTTGTTATTTGTGTGTCTGTAGCTTTGAATTACCACAGTAAAATCATACCGTATTGTAAGATATCATAGAGGGGGGTGTGTATGACACATCTGCATTGTAAACGTATTGGTCCAATGGGATATTTTGTTTTTATCCCATTTAGTAGTGCAAAAATGTCAGTTTGAAGCCAAGGGGTTGATATTTGGGGCTCTGTATCTTTAAATTTCTACAGTAAAATCATGCCGTATTGTAAGATATCATAAAGGGGGGGGTGTGTATGACACATATGCATTGTAAACGTATTGGTCCAATGGGAGATTTTGTTTCTGGCCCATTTTGAAGTGTTACAAAAATCTCAGTTTATAGCCAATGGGTTGGTATTTGGGGCTCTGTATCTTTAAATTTCCACAGTAAAATCATACCGTATTGTAAGATATCATAGAGGGGGGTGTGTATGACACATCTGCATTGTAAACGTATTGGTCCAATGGGAGATTTTGTTTTTAACCCATTTTGAAAAATTACAAAATTGTCAGTTTGTAGCCAATGGGTTGATATTTGGGGCTCTGTATCTTTAAATTTCCACAGTAAAATCATACCGTATTGTAAAATATCATAGAGGGGGGAGTGTATGACACATCTGCATTGTAAACGTATTGGTCCAATGGGAGATTTTGTTTCTGGCTCATTTTGAAGTGTTACAAAAATGTCAGTTTGTAGCCAATAAGTTGATATTTGGGGCTCTGTATCTTTAAATTTCCACAGTAAAATCATACCGTATTGTAAGATATCATAGAGGGGGGTGTGTATGACACATCTGCATTGTAAACGTATTGGTCCAATGGGAGATTTTGTTTCTGGCTCATTTTGAAGTGTTACAAAAATGTCAGTTTGTAGCCAATAAGTTGGTATTTGGGGCTCTGTATCTTTAAATTTCCACAGTAAAATCATACCGTATTGTAAGATATCATAGAGGGGGGTGTGTATGACACATCTGCATTGTAAACATATTGGTCCAATGGGAGATTTTGTGTTTCTGGCTCATTTTGAAGTGTTACAAAAATGTCAGTTTGTAGCCAATGGGTTGGTATTTGGGGCTCTGTATCTTTAAATTTCCACAGTAAAATCATACCGTATTGTAAGATATCATAGAGGGGTTAGTGTATGACACATCTGCATTGTAAACGTATCGGTCCAATGGGAGATTTTGTTTTTAACCCATTTTGAAATATTACAAAATTGTCAGTTTGTAGCCAGTGGGTTGATATTTGGGGCTCTGTATCTTTAAATTTCTACAGTAAAATCATACCGTATTGTAAGATATCATAGAGGGAGGAGTGTATGACACATCTGCATTGTAAACGTATTGGTCCAATGGGAGATTTTGTTTTTAACCCATTTAGTAGTGCAAAAATGTCAGTTTGTAGCCAATGGGCTGATATTTAGGGCTCTGTATCTTTAAATTTCCACAGTAAAATCATACCGTATTGTAAGATATCATAGAGGGGGGTGTGTATGACACATCTGCATTGTAAACGTATTGGTCCAATAGGAGATTTTGTTTTTAACCCATTTTGAAGTATTACAACATTGTCAGTTTGTAGCCAATGGGCTGATATTTGGGGCTCTGTATCTTTAAATTTCTACAGTAAAATCATACCGTATTGTAAGATATCATAGAGGGGTGTGTGTATGACACATCTGCATTGTAAACGTATTGGTCCAATGGGAGATTTTGTTTTTAACCCATTTAGTAGTGCAAAAATTGTCAGTTTGTAGCCAATGGGCTGATATTTGGGGCTCTGTATCTTTAAATTTCTACAGTAAAATCATGCCGTATTGTAAGATATCATAGAGGGGGGTGTGTATGACACATCTGCATTGTAAACGTATTGGTCCAATGGGAGATTTTGTTTTTAACCCATTTAGTAGTGCAAAAATGTCAGTTTGTAGCCAATGGGCTGATATTTAGGGCTCTGTATCTTTAAATTTCCACAGTAAAATCATACCGTATTGTAAGATATCATAGAGGGGGGTGTGTATGACACATCTGCATTGTAAACGTATTGGTCCAATGGGAGATTTGGTTTTTAACCCATTTAGTAGTGCAAAAATGTCAGTTTGTAGCCAAGGGGTTGATATTTGGGGCTCTGTATCTTTAAATTTCTACAGTAAAATCATGCCGTATTGTAAGATATCATAGAGGGGGGGTGTGTATGACACATCTGCATTGTAAACGTATTGGTCCAATGGGAGATTTTGTTTCTGGCTCATTTTGAAGTGTTACAAAAATGTCAGTTTGTAGCCAATAAGTTGATATTTGGGGCTCTGTATCTTTAAATTTCCACAGTAAAATCATACCGCATTGTAAGATATCATAGAGGGGGGTGTGTATGACACATCTGCATTGTAAACGTATTGGTCCAATGGGAGATTTTGTTTCTGGCTCATTTTGAAGTGTTACAAAAATGTCAGTTTGTAGCCAATAAGTTGGTATTTGGGGCTCTGTATCTTTAAATTTCCACAGTAAAATCATACCGTATTGTAAGATATCATAGAGGGGGGTGTGTATGACACATCTGCATTGTAAACGTATTGGTCCAATGGGAGATTTTGTTTTTAACCCATTTTGAAGTATTACAAAATTGTCAGTTTGTAGCCAATGGGTTGATATTTGGGGCTTTGTATCTTTAAATTTCCACAGTAAAATCATACCGTATTGTAAGATATCATAGAGGGGTTAGTGTATGACACATCTGCATTGTAAACGTATTGGTCCAATGGGAGATTTTGTTTTTAACCCATTTTGAAATATTACAAAATTGTCAGTTTGTAGCCAGTGGGTTGATATTTGGGGCTCTGTATCTTTAAATTTCTACAGTAAAATCATACCATATTGTAAATGTTAGAGAGGGGGGTATATGTGTGACAACTCTGTGTAATCGTTATTTTATATATTACATTATGTTATATCTCGGTTTTCTGTGTTGAATATTCAACCAAAAAAACTTGTCTGATAGCATGACCACTGATATGGAACTGTCTGATGGCTTGACTCCAGTTTGCAAATACACCTGTCATAGATAGCTGATAAGGCCATACATGAGGTTATTTGTTTAATTTAGTCTGTGGTTCACTGTTAATCCAATCTTACAAGCAGTGACTTTTTTTTTTGCCATGTACAACAATTGTTCAAGCATATCTTATATTAGTAATTGTATATCTGAGTGTGAAATGAACAGTGAACAATAAATGTTTCTAAAACATCAAAGTTTTCTGCATAACTTCAATAAATATTCCATTCCTTTTTTGTTTTGGTTAGAGTGGCATTTTGTCAGATTTGACCAAACAACATTTAACCACTTCAATACAGGGCTTTTTATACCACTTCCATACGGCCTATTCTAGCACTTCTCTCCTACAAATCATCATTCTTTTGCTAGAAAATTACTCAGAACCCCCAAACATTATATATGTTTTTTTAGCAGAGAGCCTAGGGAATAAAATGACGGTCATTGCAACTTTTTTTCTTGCACGATATTTGCGCAATAATTTTTCAAACGCCTTTTAAAAAAAAAAAAAATTGTGTAATGAATTAAAAAATAACAAAACAGTAAAGTTAGCCCAATTTTTTGAGAAAATATGAAAGATGATGTTACGCCGAGTAAATAGATACCTAACATGTCACGCTTTAAAATTGCGCACACTCATGGAATGGCGCCAAACTTCGGTACTTAAAAATCTCCATAGGCGACGCTTTAATTTTTTTTACAGCTTACCAGGTTAGAATTACAGAGGAGGTCTAGTGCTAGAATTGTTGCACGTGCTCTAACGCACACGGCGATACCTCACATGTGTGGTTTGAACGGCGTTTACATATGTGGGTGACTTACGTGTGCATTCGCTTCTGATCGCGAGCTACCGGGGAAAGGGGCGTTTTAATTTCTTTTTATTATTATTTATTTATTTATTTTACTTATTTATTTATTTTTTTACAATTATTTTACTTTTTTTTTTGATCACTTTTATTCCTATTACAAGGAATGTAAACATCCCTTGTAATAGGAATGTGTGTGACAGGTTCTCTTTATTGAGAGATGCGGGGTCAATAAGACCCCACATCTCTCCTCCAGGCTGGAAAGCATGAGATCAGTGAAACATTTTTCACTGATCTCATACTTACAGCCACAATGGCGGCTTTGTTTACATTTGAGGCCCGGGCGTGACGTCATCACATTGGTCACCAGTCATCTCTATGCTCGTCACGTGATCCACCAACGGCACCGGAATATTCGCTCCGGGTCCCCGATCGCACGGGAGAGCCCGGAGAAGCACCGGATGGCGGCGGGAGGGGGGGATGTCCCCTCCCGCCGCCTATAAGAACGATCAAGCGGTGGAGCCGCCGCTATGATCGTTCTTATGGTGCACAGAATCGCCGGCACTTTAAAAGGATATCTGAATGATGCCTCTAGCTGCAGGCATCATTCAGATATCCCCCTACAAAGCCGAGGACGTCATATGACGTCCACCCAGGATGGGAGATCCCATCTGTGGACGTCATTTGACTATGGCTGGGTAGGGAAGTGGTTACGAGTAACTCCACTCTTGTTGAGAAAAAAGTATTCCCCTCTGGGTGATCTATCTACCTTCCAGGTTTGTCTGTGTCCATGTGGGAAAGTGAATCTAATGGGAGTGGTTTCATAATCATCAATCAGCTGCTGCACCTGCAGGGCTCTAATGAGGAACATTGCAGGGTCTGCATCCCTTTAGACGTAATTTCCTATTGGGAGCTTCTCATCAAAAATGTCATTTTTGTTGCAGGGGATGCCTGACATCTGACTTGTATCTTAGTGCAGACTTCTGAGAAAACCAGTGAGTCAATCATGCAAGCAGGAAATTATGTTTCTAGGGGGCTTCCTGTACACATTCTGCATACAGAACACCTCCAGGTAGCCATATTGCATTGCATTTTACAGAAAATGACAGAGCTGGAGATTGAAAAGGGAAGGTAATTTTAATAACATTCAATTACAATATTACTTTATTTAACCACTTGACCACTGGGCACTTAAACCCCCTTCCTAACCAGACCAATTTTCAGCTTTCGGTGCTCTCACATTTTGAATGACAATTACTCAGTCATACAACACTGTACCCATATAAAATGTTTGTCCTTTTTTTCACACAAATAGAGCTTTCTTTTGGTGGTATTTAATCACCATTTTTTTATTTTTTGCGCTATAAAAGAAAAAATACTGAAAATTTTGTAAAAAAATGAATTTTTCTTTGTTTCTGTTATAAAATTTAGCAAATTAGTAATTTTTCTTCATAAATTTTCGACAAAATTTATACTGCTACATATCTTTGGTAAAAATAACCCAAATTGGTGTATATTATTTGGTCTTTGTGAAAGTTATAGAGTCCACAAGCTATGGTGCCAATCTCTGAATATTGATCACACCTGGTATTGACGGCCTATCTTAATTCCTGAGACCCTAAGGCCCCTTTCACACTGGGGCGGTTTGCAGGCGCTATTGTGCTAAACCGAGCCTAAACAGCGGCTCCTGTCTCTCCAATGTGAAAGCCCCGGGGGCTTTCACACTGGAGCGGTGCGCTAACAGGACGTGAAAAAAAGTCCTGCTAGCCGCATCTTTGGAGCGGTGAGAGGAGCGGTGTGTTTACCGCTCCTCCACCACTCCTTCCCATTGAAATGAATGGGACACTGCAGTAATACCGCCCGCAAACCGCTACAACCGCGGTTTGCGGGTGGTATTAACCCTTTTTCGGCCGCTAGTGGGGGTTAAAACCGCACCGCTAGCGGCCGAATACCTCAGCAATTCCGATGGGATAGCGCCACTAAAAATAGCGGCGCTATACCACCACCGCACCCACAGTCCCAGTGTGAAACCAGCCTAACATGCCAGAAAAGTACAAATACCCCCCAAATGACCCTTTTTTGGAAAGAAGACATTCCAAGGTATTTAGAAAGAGGCATGGTGAGTTTTTTGAAGTTGTAATTTTTTACCACAATTCTTTGCAAAATCAAGATTTTTTTTTTCATTTTTGTTTTTTTTTCACTAAATTGTCATATTAGCAGGTTATTTCTCACACACAACATATGCATACCACAAATTACACCCCAAAAAACATTCTGCTATTCCTCACGAGTATGGCGATAGCACATGTGTGAGACTTTTACACAGCGTGCCCACATAGAGAGGCCTGACATGCAGGGAGCACCATCAGGCGTTCTGGAGCACCCAGGCCAATTCTGACATTTCTCTCCTACATGTAAAAATCATCATTTATTTGTTACAAAATGACAACGAACCCCCAAACATTATATATGTATTTTTAGCAAAGTCCCTAGAGAATACAATGGTGGTTGTTGCAATTTTTTATCTTGCACGGTATTTGCGCAGCAATTTTTCGAACGCGTTTTTTGGGGGAAAAAAAAAACAGTACGGTAAAGTTAGCCGAATGTTTTTGCATAATGTGAAAGATGAAGTTACGCCGAGTAAATAGATACCCAACATGTCACCCTTCAAAATTGCACACGCTCGTGGAATGGCGCCAAACTTCGCTACTTAAAAATCCCCATAGGCAACGCTTTCATTTTTTTTACTGGTTACATGTTTTGAGTTACAGAGGAGGTCTAGGGCCAAAATTATTGCTCTTGCTCTAACGTTCGCAGCGATACCTCACATGTGTGGTTTGAACACCGTTTTCATATGTGGGTGGGACTTACGTATGCGTTCGCTTCTGCATGCGAGAAAACGGGGGCAGGGCCGCCTTAAAAAAAAAAAAATGTATTGTTCATTTTACTTTATTTATTTTAGTTTGACACTTTTTTTCCCCAAAAATATTTTTGTGATCACTTTTATTCCTATTACAAGGAATGTAAAATATAAACTATTCTTGTAATAGGAATATGGCATGACAGGTCCTCATTACAGTGAGATATGGGGTCAATAAGACCCCATGTCTCACCTCTAGGCTGAGAAGCCTGAAATAAAAATAAAATAAAAAACGATCCTGGCTTCGATCGTAGCGGTGAGCCGGTAGAAGCACCAGAGGGCGGTGGGAACGGGGGGGGGGGGACGGGGGGGGGGCGTCCCCTCTCGCCTCCCGTAAGAACGATCAAGCAGTGGAACAGCCGCTATGATCGTTCTTATGGTGTAGGGAATCGCTGGCTGAAAAAGCTGATATCTGAATGATGCCTGTAGCTTCAGGCATCATTCAGATATCCCTGCACAAATTCAAGGATGTCATATGACGGCCGGCAGGCGGGAAGTGGTTAAAACGCTTTTTTTTTTAACACAAAGTTAAGCATGGGCGAGTATGGCTGAGCATGGCTGGGTATAGCTGAGTATGGCTGGTATGGCCGAGTATGGCCGAGTATGGCCAGGTATGGCCGGGTATGGCAGGGTATGGCTGGGTATGGCACGGTAGTGCAGAGTATGGCTGGGTAGTGCAGGGTATTGCAGAGTACTGCAGGGTATTGCAGAGTATGGGCAGGGTACTGCAGAGTATGAGCAGGGTATTGCAGGGTATTTCAGAGTATGGGCAGGGTATTGCAGAGTATGGGCAGGGTATTGCAGAGTATTGCAGAGTATGAGCAGGGTATTGCAGAGTATGAGCAGGGTATTGCAGAGTATTGCAGAGTATGAGCAGGGTATTGCAGAGTATTGAAGAGTATGGGCAGGGTATTGCAGAGTATGGGCAGGGTAATGCAGAGTATGAGCAGGGTATTGCAGAGTATGGCCAGGATATTGCAGAGTATAAGCAGGGTATTGAAGAGTATGGGCAGGGTATTGCAGAGTATGGGCAGGGTATTGCAGAATATGGGCAGGGTTTTCGCAGAGTATTGCAGGGATGGCTGAGCAGGGATGGCTGGATCTGTGCCCACAGCGCTGCTGTCATCCGTTCCCTCCCCTCTCCTCTCACACTGTACTGATCGGTACAGAGAGGGGAGAGAGGAAACCGGCATCATCACATGACGCCGGTTTGTTTACAAGTGATCGCTCCGTCATTTGATGTAGCGATCACGTGGTAAACGGCCACGATTAGCGGCCATCCGGGCAGGACACCCTCAGACGAAGTCCGGAAGTGATGAAACGCGCCAGGACATGACTCCTCATCAATTAACCGGAAGTGACGCGTGCGCTCCACGGGACGGAGGACCAGGAAGTCACCAGGAAACTGGTAAACCGCGGTACTAAGCCCTTTAGTGCACACGCACACAGCCAATGCTTGTTAATTCTGTGTTTTGGTACGCATAAAATTCATAAGGGGGTACTCAAGAATTTATAAAAAAGGGGGGTTTTTCAATAAATCTTTTAAGCAATAAATCTTTTAAGCTGAGATTTGTTTAAGGCCCATCATCTATTATCTGGTGAGTGCATCCCCTAAAGGGGTTTGAGATCCCCCCACGAGGTGAACACACTTTGGGTGAAAGGAGCACTATCCCACAGACTGGGTTATCAATTGTCACCATCCGCATCTGTTACAGGCTGTTTTTCCTATCTAGGCACTGAGATAGAAGACTTTCATATGATGATTTGATTGAAAGTGCTGCTACAGTTTTATTTGTGATTTTTGGGACATTCCATTGATTTTCCACAGGTATTTAATCACCACTGGGTTTTTAATTTTTTGCTAAAAAAGCAAAAAAAGGCTGTAAATTTTGAAAAAAAATAAAAAATCTTAGTTTCTGTTATAAAATTTTGAAAATAAGTAATTTTTCTTCTTCACTGATGTGTGCTGATGAGGCTGAATTGATGGGCATTGGTAGGCTGCACTGATGGGCACTAATGGGATGGCACTAAAGGGCACTGATGAGGAGGCACCAATATGCAGCAGTGATGGGCACTCATAGGCGGCACTTATATGCAGCACTGATGAGGACTTTTAGGTGGCACTGATGGACACTGATAGGTGGCACTGATGGGTACTGATAGGCGGTACTGATGGGCACTGTTAGGCGGTGATGTAAAAAAAGTCTCGACCTATGCAGGGTCTCGACCGCGTCACTTCCGGTGCAGCTATGTCAAAAACACAGCTGATGGCGGGCTTGACTGCGCATGCGCGGCTTCACCGCATCTATACCACGCATGCGCAGACGCTCGGTTTAGTCCGTGAAAATTCTAGACTCGAGCGGGTGGGCGGAGGCGTTGCGAATTGCTTAACATCGTCGGCAGCACCGCCTCCAGACCCGCCCCCAACACGCCCCTAGCTTGCTCTGGAGAAGGGGGGGCGGGCCCCGTGCATAGCACTGTGTACTGTATATTATTGGGACCGAGGAAATATAGAGCTGCACCGCCCCAAGCCCCACCCCCGCCCCTAGCCTGCTCTACTGAAGGGGGGCGGGCCCCGTGCATAGCACTGAGTCCAAGTACAGTACTGTACATTGTTCTGCCATCAAATACCAGCGCTGCCTCACTGTGCCCGTCAAACGCAGCCACTGCACCCAGCAAATGCAACCACTGTGCCCGTCAAACGCAGCCACTGCACCCAGCAAATGCAGCCACTGTGCCCGTCAAACAGCAAATGCAGCCACTGTGCCCTTCAAACGCAGCCACTGCACCCAGCAAACGCAACCACTGTGCCCATCTAAACGCAGCCACTGTGCCCTTCAAACAGCAAACGCAGCCACTGCACCCAGCAAACGCAGCCACTGCACCCAGCAAACGCAGCCACTGTGCCCGTCAAACGCAGCCACTGCACCCAGCAAACGCAGCCACTGTGCCCGTCAAACAGCAAACGCAGCCACTGTGCCCTTCAAACAGCAAACGCAGCCACTGTGCCCTTCAAACGCAGCCACTGCACCCAGCAAACGCAACCACTGTGCCCATCATACGCAGCCACTGTGCCCGTCAAACAGCAAACGCAGCCACTGTGCCCATCAAAACGCAGCCACTGTGCCCTTCAAACGCAGCCACTGCACCCAGCAAACGCAACCACTGTGCCCATCATACGCAGCCACTGTACCCAGCAAACGCAGCCACTGTGCCCGTCAAATGCAGCCACTGCACCCAGCAAACGCAGCCACTGTGCCCGTCAAATGCAGCCACTGTACCCAGCAAACGCAGCCACTGTGCCCGTCAAACAGCAAACGCAGCCACTGTGCCCATCAAAACGCAGCCACTGTGCCCTTCAAACGCAGCCACTGCACCCAGCAAACGCAACCACTGTGCCCATCATACGCAGCCACTGTGCCCGTCAAACGCAGCCACTGCACCCAGCAAACGCAGCCACTGTGCCCATCAAACGCAGCCACTGTGCCTGTCAAACGCAGCCACTGCACCCAGCAAACGCAGCCACTGTGCCCATCAAACGCAGCCACTGTGCCCGTCAAACAGCAAACACAACCACTGTGCCCATCAAAGGCAGCCACTGTGCCCGTCAAACGCAGCCAATGTGCCCGTCAAACTCAGCCACTGTACCCATCAAACGCAGCCACTGTGCCCATCAAACGCAGCCACTGCACCCAGCAAAGGCAACCACTGTGCCCATCATACGCAGCCACTGTGCCCGTCAAACGCAGCCACTGCACCCAGCAAATGCAGCCACTGTGCCCATCAAACGCAGCCACTGTGCCCGGCAAACAGCAAACGCAACCACTGTGCCCATCAAAGGCAGCCACTGCACCCAGCAAACGCAGCCACTGCACCCGTCAAACGCAGCCACTGTGCCCGTCAAACACAGCCACTGCACCCAGCAAACACAGCCACTGTGCCCGTCAAACGCAGCCACTGCACCCAGCAAACGCAGCCACTGTGCCCGTCAAACAGCAAATGCAGCCACTGTGCCCATCAAACGCAGCCACTGTGCCCGGCAAACAGCAAATGCAACCACTGTGCCCATCAAAGGCAGCCACTGCACCCAGCAAACGCAGCCACTGCACCCGTCAAACGCAGCCACTGTGCCCGTCAAACACAGCCACTGCACCCAGCAAACGCAGCCACTGTGCCCGTCAAACGCAGCCACTGCACCCAGCAAACGCAGCCACTGTGCCCGTCAAACAGCAAACGCAGCCACTGTGCCCTTCAAACAGCAAACGCAGCCACTGTGCCCTTCAAACGCAGCCACTGCACCCAGCAAACGCAACCACTGTGCCCATCATACGCAGCCACTGTGCCCGTCAAACAGCAAACGCAGCCACTGTGCCCATCAAAACGCAGCCACTGTGCCCTTCAAACGCAGCCACTGCACCCAGCAAACGCAACCACTGTGCCCATCATACGCAGCCACTGTACCCAGCAAACGCAGCCACTGTGCCCGTCAAATGCAGCCACTGCACCCAGCAAACGCAGCCACTGTGCCCGTCAAATGCAGCCACTGTACCCAGCAAACGCAGCCACTGTGCCCATCAAACAGCAAACGCAGCCACTGTGCCCATCAAAACGCAGCCACTGTGCCCTTCAAACGCAGCCACTGCACCCAGCAAACGCAACCACTGTGCCCATCATACGCAGCCACTGTGCCCGTCAAACGCAGCCACTGCACCCAGCAAACGCAGCCACTGTGCCCATCAAACGCAGCCACTGTGCCCGTCAAACGCAGCCACTGCACCCAGCAAACGCAGCCACTGTGCCCATCAAACGCAGCCACTGTGCCCGTCAAACAGCAAACACAACCACTGTGCCCATCAAAGGCAGCCACTGTGCCCGTCAAACGCAGCCAATGTGCCCGTCAAACTCAGCCACTGTACCCATCAAACGCAGCCACTGTGCCCATCAAACGCAGCCACTGCACCCAGCAAAGGCAACCACTGTGCCCATCATACGCAGCCACTGTGCCCGTCAAACGCAGCCACTGCACCCAGCAAATGCAGCCACTGTGCCCATCAAACGCAGCCACTGTGCCCGGCAAACAGCAAACGCAACCACTGTGCCCATCAAAGGCAGCCACTGCACCCAGCAAACGCAGCCACTGCACCCGTCAAACGCAGCCACTGTGCCCGTCAAACACAGCCACTGCACCCAGCAAACACAGCCACTGTGCCCGTCAAATGCAGCCACTGCACCCAGCAAACGCAGCCACTGTGCCCGTCAAACGCAGCCACTGCACCCAGCAAACGCAGCCACTGTGCCCGTCAAATGCAGCCACTGTGCCCGTTAAACGCAGCCGCTGTGCCCGTCAAACGCAGCCACTGTGCCTGTCAAATGCAGCCACTGCACCCAGCAAAGGCAGCCACTGTGCCCGTCAAATGCAGCCACTGCACCCAGCAAACGCAACCACTGTGCCCATCAAACGCAGCCACTGCACCCAGCAAACGCAATGACTGTGCCCGTTAAACGCAGCCACTGTGCCCATCAATTGCTGTCAGATTGTCAAGCCGTAGCTGTGCTCCTTCGGGATAAGCTGATCGCCCATTCGTGCTGCTGGAGGGAGACCAGATGACCATAAATGAGGGACCTGCAGACTTGGTCATGGTAAGTGAGACCATCCCATATCCCACTCCATATTCCCCGAGGACAGGGACCTCCACCTCCCCCCCAAGGCAGAGACCCCCTTCTCCCCCCTGAGGACAGGGACCCCTTCTCTCCTGGTGACAGGGACTCCCTTATCTCCTGGGGACAGGGACTCCCTTCTCTCCTGGGGACAGGGACTCCCTTCTCCTCTGGGTACAGGGACACCTTCTCTCCTGGGGACAGGGACTCCCTTCTCTCCTGGGGACAGGGACCCCCTCCCCCCCAAGACAGAGACTTCCTTCTCCCCCCTGAGGACAGGGAAACCTTCTCCCCCCTGAGGACAGGGACTCCCTTCTCTCCTGGGGACAGGGACTCCCTTCTCTCCTGGGGACAGGGTCCCCCTCCCCCCAAGACAGAGCCCCTCTTTTCTCCCCTGAGGACAGGGAAACCTTCTCCCCCCTGAGGACATTGAAACCTTCTCCCCCTGGGGACAGGGACTCCCTTCTCTCCTGGGGACAGGGACCCCTTCTCTCCTGGGGACAGGGACTCCCTTCTCCTCTGGGTACAGGGACACCTTCTCTCCTTTGGACAGGGACCCCCTTCTCCCCTGGAAACAGGGACTCTCTGGGCCACTCACCTGGGAACAGGAACTCCTCCTCTCCTGGGGACAGGGACCCCCTTCTCCCCTGGGGACAGGGGCCCCCTTCTCACTCTGGGGCAGGGATCCTATCTCACCTGGGGGCAGGAACTCCATATCACCTGGGGACAGGAACTCTATCTCACCTGGGGGCAGGAACTCCATCTCACCTTGGGGCAGCAACTCCATCTCCCATGGCAACGGGACTTCATCTCACCTAGGGAACCCATCTTCCCTAGGGATCAGGACCCCACCTCCCCTAAGAACAGGAACCTGATCACCCTGTGTGTGCCAAACTCACTGCACTGCCTGCCATGTGTCCTGTGTGAGGGCCCTTCTGTGACAGCTCTTATCAGGACTTCCTCCCACTGTGTGATCCCCCTACATGACTGACCCCTCTGTGTGCACCCCTTACATGGGGGAACCCCTCTGTTTGCTACCCCTAAATGTCTGCATACTCTGACCACCACCTGTACCATTTCCACATCCTCTGACTGCCTCCTGTATCCTGTCCGCCATCCTCTGACCACCTCCTCTATCCTGTGCACATGTTCTGACCACCTATTGACTGCAGCCTCTAACCACCTCCTGTATCCTGTCCACAGCCTCTAACCTGTCTGCAAGCTCTGACTATCTCTTGTCTTTTATCGTGTCTGCAGTCTCTTAGGGAGAGTCTGGAGAGGAATCAAGAGTGAGAGCCTCGCCTGGGATTGGGATTACGGGAGGAGTCAGACGTGTTTGGACTGTGGAGAACAGACTATAGAATAAAACCAGAGCCACCAACCAGGAGCCATCTAACTGCACCGGAGAGGAGGTCAGTGACAGCGCCTTCAGGTCAGTCTGAGGGGGTGGGGGGGGGGAGGGGGGGTCACTGATGTAAGGGGGGAGTGAATGCAATTATGTAAGGGGGCACTGATATAAAGGTTTTCCCTTATATCAGTAACACCCCCCCCTCCCTTACCTTAGTGTATTCACTCTGCGGAAGGTGGTCTCTGGTCACCAGAGTCCCCCTCCCCCCCACATCACATTTTCCGTCATTCCCCTTTACATCAGAGTTGGCAGGCTTCCCCCTTACAGTGCAAGGGAACTCAGATGTAAAGGAAAATGCTGCAGAGCATAATCTAAGGAGACCACCTTATATCAGAGTCCACTGCATTCCCATTTACATCAGAATTCCCACTTGCATCAGGGTCTGCAGCATTGCCCTTTACATCAGTGTTCCCCTTTACATCAGGGTTCGTAGAGTTCCCCCTGTAAGATTAGAAGGGATGGAGGCCCGGAGACATGTCCAGGGTACATGGTGATCTGGGCTCCCTCCAGCAGCACGAATGCGCGAGCAGCATATCCCGAAGGAGCACAGCTACGGCTTAACATCACACTTTTCAAAAGATCAAAGAGTACGCAGTGGCGGTGCTTCCATAAGGGGCGCATGGGTGCCGCCCCCTCTCTCCTGGCACCGCTCTATCACCATAGATAGAATCATGCATTGCATGAATCTATCTATGGTCACTGCTGACACCCCCTATTCAGGTGTCCAGGCCCCTTTTCGGGCGCCGGGCACCTGAATTACATCGGCGGGGGTGTTTTTTGGAAGCACCTGATTAGAGCCATAGGCTCTAATCGGCGCCCAAAAAGGTGAACAGCGGGCGCCATGCTGGGCGTTCTCTGTTCACTCAGTGTTGTGTTAGCAAAGCAAAGGAATTCGCTTTGCTAACACTAAACCGCCTCTTAGCCAATCAGGTGCTCGAGTCTGTTACCGGTCCCCTGATTGGCTGAAACGTCAGGCGCTGTGATTGGATGCCTGAGAGAGGACGGAAGAAGACATGGAGGACGTGCAGGACACCACCGCTGACCCGCTGCGAGACAGGTAAGTGCCGGGCAGCATTTGATGGGGCACATCAGTGGTAATTACGGGCACACTGGCAGCATTTGATGGGGCACAGTAGCGGCAATTGATGGGACACACTGGCAGCAATTGATGGGTACAGTAGCTGCGTTTGATGGCACAGTGGCGTCAATAGTGGGTGCGTTTGATGGGCACAGTGGCTGCGTTTGATGGGCACAGTGGCTGCGTTTGCTGTTTGACGGGCACAGTGGTTGTGTTTGCTGGGTGCAGTGGCTGCATTTGATGGGCACAGTGGCTGCGTTTGCTGTTTGACGGGCACAGTGGCTGCATTTGATGGGCACAGTGGCTGCGTTTGCTGTTTGACGGGCACAGTGGCTGCGTTTGCTGTTTGACGGGCACAGTGGCTGCGTTTGACGGGCGCAGTGGCTGCGTTTGCTGAGTGCAGTGGCTGCATTTGATGGGCACAGTGGCTGCGTTTGCTGGGTGCAGTGGCTGTGTTTGAAGGGCCCCGTGACTGCGTTTTGATGGGCACAGTGGCTGCGTTTGACAGGCACAGTGGCTGCTTTTGACGGGCACAGTGGCTGCCTTTGATGGGCACAGTGGTTGCGTTTGGCGGGCACAGTGGCTGCCTTTGATGGGCACAGTGGTTGCGTTTGTTGTTTGACGGGCACAGTGGCTGCGTTTGCTGTTTGACGGGCACAGTGGCTGCGTTTGATGGGCACAGTGGCTGCGTTTGCTGTTGGACGGGCACAGTGGCTGCGTTTGATGGGCACAGTGGTTGCGTTTGCTGGGTGCAGTGGCTGCGTTTGAAGGGCACAGTGGCTGCGTTTTGATGGGCACAGTGGCTGCGTTTGCTGTTTGACGGGCACAGTGGCTGCGTATGATGGGCACAGTGGTTGCATTTGCTGGGTGCAGTGGCTGCGTTTGAAAAGCACAGTGGCTGCGTTTGCTGTTTGAAGGGCACAGTGGCTGCGTTTGCTGTTTGACGGGCACAGTGGCTGCGTTTGACGGGCACAGTGGCTGTGTTTGCTTGGTGCAGTGGCTGCGTTTGCTGGGTGCAGTGGCTGTGTTTGAAGGGCCCAGTGACTGCGTTTTGATGGGCACAGTGGCTGCGTTTGCTGTTTGACGGGCACAGTGGTTGCATTTGCTAGGTGCAGTGGCTGTGTTTGACGGGCACAGTGGCTGCGTTTAACGGGCACAGTGGTTGTGTTTGATGGGCACAGTGGCTGTGTTTGATGGGCACAGTGGTTGCGTTTGCTGGGTGCAGTGGCTGCGTTTGAAGGGCACAGTGGCTGCATTTGCTGTTTGACGGGCACAGTGGCTGCGTTTGCTGGGTGCAGTGGCTGCGTTTGCTGGGTGCAGTGGCTGTGTTTGAAGGGCCCAGTGACTGCGTTTTGATGGGCACAGTGGCTGCGTTTGCTGTTTGACGGGCACAGTGGTTGCATTTGCTGGGTGCAGTGGCTGCGTTTGATGGGCACAGTGGCTGCGTTTGATGGGCACAGTGGCTGTGTTTGATGGGCACAGTGGCTGTGTTTGATGGGTGCAGTGGCTGCGTTTGCTGGGTGCAGTGGCTGCGTTTGAAGGGCACAGTGGCTGCGTTTGCTGTTTGAAGGGCACAGTGGCTGTGTTTGCTGTTTGACGGGCACAGTGGCTGCGTTTGCTGGGTGCAGTGGCTGCGTTTGCTGTTTGACGGGCACAGTGGCTGCGTTTGCTGGGTGCAGTGGCTGCGTTTGATGGGCACAGTGGCTGCGTTTGCTGGGTGCAGTGGCTGCGTTTGCTGGGTGCAGTGGCTGCGTTTGAAGGGCACAGTGGTTGCGTTTGCTGGGTGCAGTGGCTGCGTTTGACGGGCACAGTGAGGCAGCGCTGGTATTTGATGGCAGAACAATGTACAGTACTGTACTTGGACTCAGTGCTATGCACGGGGCCCGCCCCCTTCAGTAGAGCAGGCTAGGGGCGGGGCTGGAGGCGGTGCAGCTCTATATTTTCTCTCGACCTCGGTCGGTCCCAATAATATACAGTACACAGTGCGATGCACGGGGCCCGTCCCCTTCTCCAGAGCAAGCTAGGGGCGTGTTAGGGGCGGGTCTGAAGGCGGTGCTGCAGACGATGTTAAGCAATTCGCAACGCCTCCGCCCGCCCGCTCGAGTCTAGAATTTTCACGGACTAAACCGAGCGTCTGCGCATGCGCAGTCGAGCCCGCCATCAGCTGTGTTTTTGACGTAGCTGCACCGGAAGTGACGCGGTCGAGACCCTGCATAGGTCGAGACTTTTTTTTACATCAGGGGCACGGATAGGCAGCACTAATGGGCACTGATGGACACTGATTGGCAGCACTAATGGGCGGCACTGATGAACAGGCACTGAAGGGCACTGAAAGGCAGCATTGACTGGCATCTCTGATGTGCACTGGTTGGCATCACTTCTGGGCACTGACTGGCATCACTGATGGGCACTGCTGGGCATCACTGATGGGCACTGCTGGGCATCACTGATAATCAGCCCATAGTCTTTACCATATTCATGTATTTCTTCCATATGATGTACTTGGTTGATCCTGACAGTCACCTTTCTTCCTTATTGTAAACTGACCACACAAAGCACATCCTTTTGTTAGCTATTCAGAAGTACAGGATACTGCGAAGATGCACAGCATGCCTGTATTGGTTATAAACAGGGCCATGGATAAATCCATGGGAAAAAAACAACTTACTGTATTTATTGGCGTATAACACTCACTTTTTTACCCTGAAAATAGAGGGTAAACTGTGCCTGCGTGTTATACGCAGGGGGCTGTGGAAAGGTTTTTTCCTGAAACTTCCCTCTTAAAGTTAGGGTGCGTGTTATCCGCCTGTGCGTGTTATACGCCGATAAATACGGTACTTACCGACAAGCTCGCAGACAACCAATTAAACCTGACTAATGCCGCGTACACACATTTTTTCCTTTCAACAAGAAAAACGATCGTCTGTGGGCTTTCTGCCGTTTTTTTCAACGAGAAAAACGGCATTAAAAACGACGAGAAAAATTAGAACATGTTCTAATTTTTCTCGTCGTTTTTTCGACATGTTTTCCGCGGCAGTGTTTCCCATAGGGAAACACTGCCGCGGAGCCCACACACGGTCGTTTTTTTCGACCAAAAAAAAAATGACATTTAAAACGGCCGTGTGTGGGGGGAACAAGCTGTTCCTCGTTTTTAACGTCAAATTTCTCGACGGTGTTTTCATCGTCGAAAAAGTCGATCGTGTGTACGCGGCATAACAGTATGCGTTAAAAACAGGGGTTTAGTCCGCGCGCATTTGCAAATGCATGCATAAGCCACAGAGCCACTCCACGGCACCCTGGTATCTGTGGTACCTATCTCTAACTATGGAGAGTCCCCACAATGGAGGCACATACATTCTGATGGATAGGTGAGAGCAGGTGGACTGAAGGGGAGCCCACCCCTTCTTAAAAGTACAGGAGCACACTGAGCACCCAGCAGGTAGCTTAATGGCTGCAAAGGTGTCAGTGCGTTGCCCGACCAATACACACGACAGTGAAACAAAAAAGACGCCACTGCCCCCACCTATAGCTGGTCATCGCAGTAAGCAGCATTGGAAGGCTACATAGGATATAAACAGGGCCATGGATAAATCCATGGGAAAAAAACAAGCTTACTTACCGACCAGCTCGCAGACAACCAATTAGTTTGTTCAGCCACCATGCCCCCAAACCAATCACAAACTGCCTCTGGTCCACACCCCTTCCCAATTACAGCCTGACAGCGGAACAGACTATGGTAGACAGGCACACTGGGTGTCTGCACTGTCAGGAAGAAGAGATGCATGGTTACATGACAGAATTTTTTTAACCTTGTAAAATAGGTAAAATAGATAATATCTGAAACTAAGAAAAACATTTATGGTGCCTGCATAGTTGTAAAAGTGGATCAGAAAGTGTTTATAACATTGTATGTTCACAAATACTTTAATGTAATTCAGGTTTAGGATGGCAAAGAGCATGTATGAGCATGGACTCTTCACAGCAATGTTTTGGTAACTCATTTAGAGTAACACATACCTCCCAACATGCACAGATTCTGCGGGTTTCTCCCGCACTGACACATCTTTCCCGCAGTCCCGCGAGAGTGTTCAATTTCCCGCACAGCAGGAATTGGAGGAAGTGGGTGAAGCACACGGGAGGGAGGTAAGATGCAACCCACTCGCGTTCGGCGGCCTCCCGCGGCACCCCCCCCTTCGCGTTCGGCGGACATCCGGGGCACCCCCCCCTTCACGTTCGGCGGACATCCGCGGCAGCACCCAACCCCCCCCTGCTCAACAACTGTGAACGGAGAACCGAAAAAAAATTAACCCGTCCCGCGGTAGCACCCCTGACCCCACCCCCCGCTCAACAACTTTGGTGTCAGGGTACAAACATAATATTGAATGTCCCGCGTGGGACTTTTAAAAGTTGGGAGGTATGGTAACATGTGGCAACATAGCATAGTTCCTATAACAACAGACAGTCAAGTTGAGAGTCACTACTTCAGTAAAACAGTTCAGAGCACAGCTACCTGTGATTATACTCATAAACAGCGTACCTCACAGCAAAGTCTCGTTTTGGTAACACAGGTGAACAGCTGGAGGGATCCAAGGTCCAAGGACAAAGGAATAACCTACTGGATCCAAAGAACATTGGTAGCAATCAGGGAGGGGTTCCCTAAGGCTGCTGGGTCTTCCAGAGAAGTTGCATGCTATTAGGCTCTGATGTGACTGCCCATGCTTTAGTTCTGACAGTGAAGGCCTCTCACCCGGCTGCAGATCACTGCCTCATCAGATGTGGCTATTTTAAGCTGCTGAGGGGTGAAACCTTAGGATTTTATGCTCCCCCAGGTTAAAGGAGCTTGCAGTTGCATCTGGTTGTTGTAACTAAATGGGCACTGTGCTACAGCAGGACAGTGCACTATCAAGGGTACAGGGCTTGGGACTGATCTGAGGTCTGACTGATATATATTGGGGCTGATCTGAGGCCTGAAGTGTATGCGTCAGGACTGTTCTGAGGTACATGATGTGTATTAAATGGGGCCTATCTGATGTCTGAAGTGTATGGATTTTGCCTGACATGAGGTCTAAAGTACATGCATGCATTAGATTTAAAGGGCATGCATGCATTAGCTTGATATTAGGTCTAAATTGCATTCATGCATTGTGGCTGATCTTAGGTCTGAAGTGCATTCATTTACTGGGGCTGATCTGAGGTCTGAAGTGTATGAACTGGGGCTTATTTGAAGTCTGAAGTGTATAGATTGGGGCTGATATGAAGTCTAAGACCAGATTCACAAATGTGCGGCTGCGAGTTTGTGCCTGGGGTCTGCTGCATGTCTGTTCACAGGTTCGAGTGCGATTCAGGTCCAAATTTTTGCCTGAAGTTGCACCTGAACCGAACCCAAACACGCACAGGCCCCTTTTCAAATCCGCTCCGTGGCTGCCCCCAGACCTGTGTGAACCGAATCCATTGAGAGCAGGTCCCACTCGCATGTCATGCGAATTGGAATGCGGAGAAACCCACATCAATGTCGCACATATGTGAACCCAGCCTAAAGTGCATGCATGCATGCATTGGGGCTGATCTGAGGTCTGAAGTGTATGCATACATTGGGGCTGATCTGAGGTCTGAAGTGTGTGCATGCAATGAAAACCAACTAAGACTACAACAGGTTATTGTTCACTGGGACGTTTTTTATTTATGCTTGTAAAAATTACACTTGATGGAAAAGTTCCTGACCCCACAGCTCGGCAGCACTGAGGTGTCACAAACACCTTTACAGCCTCAGCTTTGTGGCCGCGGGCAAATTAAAGAATTATTTTTGTAAAAATATAGTTGTTATATTTTTTCAAACCTTGGGATGTCAGCTAGATAAACCATCTTATAAATACAAAGTGTTGCCCCCCCCCCCCCCACCCAATGAAAAAATTGATCTACGCTCCTGGTATAAGCAGTGTGATGGGAGGGCCTGTGGAACCAAGAATTCCTTGGAGAGGTTGGAAAACCCTTGTTTCAGCTCCACATGCACCTCCTATGTCTAAGCCACCCTGTGTCCATTAGAGGCACAGGGTGAATAAGAAAAATGATGGACAGCTGTTTAATGGACAATGAGAAGGTGGTTACTTAAATATAACAGTAATATTTATCCACAATATGTCCCAGGATATATATTAAGAGCTGATCACAAGCCTCTAGAACTGGGTAGGAGCTGGACAGTCTACTCCTACTATAGATTGTTGCCTACTAGGCTGAAGAGGGGGGAGATCACTGTTTGTATTGCTAATTGTTATTGTTAATTGTAAATAGCTTCTGCTATTGTGAGAAGGTTTTCTGTGTTTCTATTTATGATAATGTTGATTGTGTCTTCTGAGCTAAAAGACTGCAAGTCTGTCCTAAAGGTCATGCCTCTGAGTCACCTAGGCTGTCTATAGGATTAGATAATTAGCTCATGTTAATAGGGTTTCTGGTTACAGTTTGTATTGTCATCTTTGTGTATATATTTGTGTGAGATCTCAAATAAAGAGGCTATTCCTGATGTACTACAAGACTGGTGTTGTCTGGTTCTTGGGGGTTACTATAGACATCCATTGGTCTCGTGTTCCAGGACTTAGGAAGTGATATACTGACGGAAGCACTCAAGCGGAGTGTGGGACCTTTTTTATCACAAGCAGCTGTCAAAGTCTGAGGTAAAAGGAAAATATTTCTCAGTTCCAGTCCTCAAGGCGCCCCAACAGGTCATGTTTTCAGGCTTTCCATTATTTTGCACAGGTGATTTGATCATTATTACTGCCTTAGTAATTACCACAGCTGTTTCATCTGAGCAAAATCTAAAAAACATGACCTGTTGGGGCGCCTTGAAGACTGGAGCCGAGAAACACTGGTTTATGTTAATGTGGGAATCAAGCAAATGTCTTTCCTGCAACCCGTGGCTGAGGAAAGAAATTTGCTCCGTGTATGGCCGGCCTAAGCGAGACCGAGACCAAAAAGGAGACAAATGGGTTTATGTCAAAACTGCTTCTCTCCCCATACAATTCTACTGGAATGCAAAAGCAGAATGAAGCAGGTTGATTCAACTTAGAAGGAGATGCAAATGCTGGTCAGAAGGACACCAATTGAAGGTCAAGTGCATCTGTCAATAAACTCTCTCTAGGGTTGCCACCTCATCCCTTAAAAACCGAACACATATGAATTACACAGGTTCTGTGGCTGATTAAGGTGGTAATTAAACTCAAGTGGAGCCTTATCTGTAATAAATTAGCCTCAAAATATATTGCATATGTGTTCTGGTTTAAAGGGATGAGATGGCAACCCTAAGGCCTGGTTCACACTGGGGCGACAAACGCTCCGACATTGGGAGCTCATGTCGCATGACGTGTGAAAATCAATGTTTCCCTATGGGAGCCGTCCTAACTGGTCCGACACGTCGGTCCGACTTTGAGAATGCTCCCTGTACTACTTTGGTCCGACTTCAGCCCATTGACTATCATTGAAGTCGGATCAAAGTCGGACCGCAGTCTTGCATGGTCCGACTTTGGCACGCGACTTGTGCTCTGCTGCTCTTGAGGGGGAACTCCAGGCCAAATTTTAAATAAAAAAACGGCGTAGGTTCCCCCTCCAGGAGCATGTCAGGCCCTTGGGTCTGGTCTGGATTTGAAGGGGAACCCCTACGCCGAAAAAACGGCGTGGGGGTCCCCCCAAAATCCAAACCAGACCCTTATCCGAGCACGCAACCTGGCAGGCCGCAGGGGAAGAGGGGGGACGAGAGAGCGGCCCCCCTCCCTCCTGAACCGTACCAGGCCGCATGCCCTCAACATGGGGGGTTTGGTGCTCTGGGGCAGGGGGGCGACCTGCGGCCCCCCCACCCCAGAGCACCCTGCCCCCATGTTGATGAGGACAGGGCCTCTTCCCAACAACCCTGGCCGTTGGTTGTCGGGGTCTGCGGGCGGGGGGCTTATCGGAATCCGGGAGCCCCTTCAATAAGGGGGCCCCCGGATCCCGGCCCCCCCACCCTATGTGAATGAGTATGGGGTACATCGTACCCCTACCCATTCACCTGGTGGAAAAAAATTGCAATAAAAAAACACTACACAGGTTTTTAAAGTAATTTATTACACAGCTCCGGGGGTCTTCTTCCGACTTCCGGGGGTCTTTTCCGACTTCTGGGTTTTCCGGTGTCGTCTCCGCGCTCTCCGGTTCTTTCTTCCGCCGGGCCTCCACTAACTTCTTTTTAGCTCTCTTGCTAACAGAGGCCCGGTCTTCCCGTTGTCTCGTCCGGCTCTCCGTTGTCCTTCTGCCGGCCCCTCCACTAACTTCTTTAGCTCTTTTGCTAGTGGAGGGGCCGGGCTTCCCGTCGCCGTCGGCGTCTTCTTCCCTCTTCTCCTCCTCGATGTTGACGCGTCGCTTCCTCCCGCTGTAATACTGGCTCTCCGCTCCGCATTAATATAGGCTTCTCATGACGTCACAGTCACATGTTCCCATGACGTCACAGTCACATGCTCCGGGGCCATGTGCCCCGGAACATGTGACTGTGACGTCATGAGAAGCCTATATTAATGCGGAGCGGAGAGCCAGTATTACAGCGGGAGGAAGCGACGCGTCAACATCGAGGAGGAGAAGAGGGAAGAAGAAGCCGACGGCGACGACGGGAAGACCTGCCCCTCCACTAGCGAAAGAGCTACCAAGAAGTTAGTGGAGGGGCCGGCAGAAGGACAACGGAGAGCCGGACGAGACAACGGGAAGATTGGGCCTCCGTTAGCAAAAGAGCTAAAAAGAAGTTAGTGGAGGCCCAGCGGAAGAAAGAACCGGAGAGCGCGGAGACGACACCGGAGACCCCCGAAGTCGGAAAAGACCCCCGGAGCTGTGTAATAAATTACTTTAAAAACCTGTGTAGTGTTTTTTTATTGCAATTTTTTTCCACCAGGTGAATGGGTAGGGGTACGATGTACCCCATACTCATTCACATAGGGTGGGGGGGCCGGGATCCGGGGGCTCCCTTATTGAAGGGGGCTCCCGGATTCCGATAAGCCCCCCGCCCGCAGACCCCGACAACCAACGGCCAGGGTTGTCGGGAAGAGGCCCTGTCCTCATCAACATGGGGGCAGGGTGCTCTGGGGTGGGGGGCCGCAGGTCGCCCCCCTGCCCCAGAGCACCAAACCCCCCATGTTGAGGGCATGCGGCCTGGTACGGTTCAGGAGGGAGGGGGGCCGCTCTCTCGTCCCCCCCTCTTCCCCTGCGGCTGGCCAGGTTGTGTGCTCGGATAAGGGTCTGGTTTGGATTTTGGGGGGACCCCCACGCCGTTTTTTCGGCGTAGGGGCGCCTGTTCAAATACAGACCAGACCCGACCCAAGGGCCTGGTATGCCTCTGGAGGGAACCCACGCTGCTTTTTTAATTTAAAATTTGGCCTGGAGTTCCCCCTCAAGATTCATACCAAGCACAGTGCCTGATATTGGCAGGGATCCAAGTCGGATCCCCGTTCATTGAAAGTCGGACATATGTCGGCTTCATGTCGCAGGGCAAAGTCGGATCCAAAGTAGGACGGATGTCGTGTCGCACTAGTGTGAACCCAGCCTCACTCTCACTCATGATCTCACATGCATCTCAAAGTAATCTTTGATGCAAACCCAATGCACCTGAAAGCATGCCCAACAGCTCAAGTCCTAATTGTAGCGGACCCCCCAATAATTGGAGGTCGCTAATCTTAAATTTAGGGGGTAGTCTGAGCCCATAGTTGGACTCAGGCTGTTGAATTCTTCAAAAAGACTGGCTTCTGCTCTGAGGTAATGTTGCCTGGCAGTACAGTTCCCTGTGGCCTGTAGGTGGCACTGCGGCCCCAGGCTCAGGTTGAACCACAGGTAGCATTGCAGAGTTATTGGGTGTCCTCTTTTGGCAGCCGTGTAGTGGGCGTGGTCTACCCGCTGTGCATGCTGGGAGAGGATAGATAAGGGACAGACGCCATTATTGGTGGTTCGTTCGCGCCTTCCGGCCCTCCAGGCCAGGGGTGCGTGTGTGTACCAGCCCCAGGCACCTTTCGCCTGAGGCTGCATCGCTGTAAGTAGGCCCGGCACCTTTGGCTGGGATCTACACACAAAGAGGAATCCCAGGGTACCCAAGTGTGGGGTGACCCGCTCTGAAGGAGAGGCAACCAGGGGAGGATCTTCCCAAGGGGATTGGTGAGAGAAGTCACTGTCTTGGGAGAGGCCTGGTTACCTATCAGAGGGAAGGATTCCATAGTCCGCCACAAGCCTAGTAACGTGCCCCATTGGCACCTAAGGACTCAAGTGTTACTAGACTGGGAATTTCGGGACTTAGAGATTATTTTCCTGATCGTATCCCTAGGAAACCACAAGGAAATGTTCCGTGCTCCACACCGGCTGCTAGGACCGCTCTTAGGGGGACTATCCGGGTGAGCAAAACCCACTCAGGCCTGAGTGGCGACGAGTGATTGTTAAGTGCCATGTGCCTGAACCTGCCTCCCTGTTCACTTCTCTTTATCGCCAACCTTTCCTGTCACGTTCTTAACCAAAGCAAAATAAACCTTTTTTTATTGGGTTTGAAACTGTCTGGACATTGGCCTTCCTTAAGAGAGAGAATAGACTTCTTCCTACACTCTAGGGTGAAGAACCAACGGAAAGAGGTAACTCTCTGCAAGACCCAAAAATAGATAACACCGCTCACCCTCTTCATCAAGGAGGACACTGGGCATGTGGCATGATGTGTCCCACCTGCTAGCGGAGGTAAGCAGGAAAGGGATCTGTGAGCTACATAAGCCTTTGACAAAGGCCCTTAAAAAACTAATTCTACTAGAAGGATTCTGCTCTGAGCACTAAAGATTGTTTCTACAGGTTCCAATTCTGGAAATTCATTTAATACCCCTTCCCATAAATTTTTTCAGCTGTTGTAGCCATATGATCATAAAAACCTGCGCTCAAAGGGTAGGCACTAGAAAAATGTCCTAGAGGTACAAAATCGAAATGCAATCCTGCTGGGAGCAGGATAAATAGTCACAAAAGTGCACAAATAGCTTCTTATTTGCTCCAAATAGTCTGAATAACAGGATTCCATGAATCTGGGTTGTCTGCCCTATATGAATGACCCCTGCTTTGTTCTCTCCGTAACTGTTTCCATTATGATCATTTGTAACAGTTAGCACAGCTATTCTGTCATTGGACACCACTTATCCCTGAATGGAATTCTGTGAATTATTTCTGTAGGTTTCTTGCTTATAGATATTTATAGCTGAGGTGACTGAAACGCTGACCAGCCGCAGTGTAAATCCAAGTGTAAAAGGTGACTCATCTTGCATGACAAAGTCATATTTATTACACTGGATTTGGCAGTGCTGTATAAATATTGATGGCAGTGTCTAAATGTAGCAAGATGAATATAGGCAATCAATGAACCTGTGTCACTAAAGATAGCTCATTCAGGAGAAGGGGTGCTGGATAGGGTGGATTGTCTGGAGATCAAAGAAATTCTGCAGAAGAAGCTGGAAATTACTCTACATTGATTGATGGCAGCACGACTCAATGCAACAGCTTTAGAAAGTGGGACAGT
Source organism: Rana muscosa (assembly GCA_029206835.1). Lineage (NCBI taxonomy): Eukaryota > Metazoa > Chordata > Amphibia > Anura > Ranidae > Rana > Rana muscosa. The sequence goes on from CM055116.1 coordinate 1,130,322,150, forward strand.
ATTAAAGCATTGAATGGATCACTAATAGGCTTATATGAGGACAGAGCAAAACAACAAGTTCATGTAACTGCCACCATCCTCAGCTGCACCTTCCATTCTCTCCAATGCCGCTCTCATTGGCCATCATGGTACAAAGAGGAAGCTCTGTGTTAAGGACTCTCACTGGATTTACTCTACCTTTAGTATCACCAGCAGGGCCCCCACCAGGAATTTGGGATTTTGGGGCCCTTTACACAGCTTCAGACATGGGCCCCCTGGAGCAGAGGAGAACCGGGGGGGGGGTGCTGCCGCCGCAAATTGAGAAGCGGGGGGGGCAGCTGCGAATTGAGAAGCGGGGGGGGTGCCATGAATTGAGAAGCAGAGGGGAATTGTTGAGGTCGGGGGGGGGGGGCTTTGGGTGCTGGCGAACAAAAATAAAAAGGGGGGCTGCTACTAACAAGGGCCTTGGGGACCTCTGGGCACCTTACAAAAAAAAGAACAAATAATAATAAATAATAATTTATAAAAAATAAATTAAAAAAAACTATTATTTTTATTTTTTTTAAAAAGGGGGTTGCTATCCTCTGAGGACCTCTGGGCCCCTTACAAAAAAAAATAATAATTTAATAATGTATTTTTGATCATCTCTGCAGTTTTTATTTTTTGCGCTATAAACAAAAAGAGCGACAATTTAAAAAAAAAAAACACAATATTTTTTGATTTTTCCTATAATAAATATCCCAATTTAAAAAAAAAAAAATTCCTCAGTTTAGGCCGAAACGTACTCTTCTATATATTTTTGGTAAAAAAAAATCGCAATCTGTGTTTATTGATTGGTTTGCGCAAAAGTTATAGCGTTTACAAAATAGGGGGTAGTTTTATGGCATTTTTATAATTTTTTTTTTTTTTACTAGTAATGGCGGCGATCAGCGATTTTTTTCGTGACTGCGACATTATGGCGGACACAGCGGACACTTTTGACACTATTTTGGGACCTTTCACATTTATACAGTGAACAGTGCTATAAATATGCACTGATTACTGTATAAATGTGACTGGCAGGGAAGGGGTTAACACTAGGGGGGAGGAAGGGGTTAAATGTATGCCCTGGGAGTGATTACTACTGTGGGGGGGAGGGGACTGACTGGGGGAGGTGACCGATCTGTGTCCCTATGTACAAGGGACACAGCATCGGTCTCTCTCCCTGACAGGACATGGATCCGGGTGTTTACACACCCAGATCCATGTCCTTGTCTCTGTACCGGCCGATCGCGGGTACCTGGCGGACATCGCGGCCGCCAGGCACGCGCATCGGCATTACAGTGACGCGCCGGGCACGTGCGCGCGCCGCCCAGTGGCCGGAGGAGCGGAGGCCGTAAAAAGACAACCTCCCGGCATTTAAGAACCACCTTGCGGCCGTACATAGTCGTACGGCGGGCGCAAGGTGGTTAAAGGTAACTCCCGGGACAGCGCTTCTCCTAGGGGGTTATCTCATGCGGGGAGGAGCCGCGAGAGCCACCGAGTCACCCCAGAAGAGGACGATCGTGGCCACTCTGTGCAAAAACGAGCTGCATAGTGGAGGTAAGTATGTTTGTTATTTTAAATAAAAAAAAACTAAGGCTTACAATCACTTTAAGGCTGGGTTCTCCGCATCCAATTCGCATAGCAGGAGAATGTGACTGGCTCTCTATGGAGCCGGTTCACATATCTCCGCAGCAGGTCCGGTGTGAATTGCCGGAAAAACGTGTGCCTTTTTTTGCGTGTTTCAGGTCCGAATTCAGCCCATAATTCGGGCTGAATTCAGACCTGAACCGGTGAACCAGCACGCACCGAACCCCTGCTGTGCGACGGATGCGGCGATAGTGTGAACTGAGCCTTAATGATACCAACATATATGGAGTCATAAAGGAATCTTATCGGCCCACAAGTAGTACTGGATACGGTTGTTGTTGGCTCATCACATTTCAAAGCCTTATAGCCACTCATCAGGAGTAGAACCGTAGTGATTCTAGACACATCTATGTATTGGTGGTGCGGAAATGAGAATCGCAAACTAGCCAAAGACATCATCTCCACGAGCTGAGGCGGCGTGCAGGGCGACAACAACCAACACAAACAACATCCAAAGCGGGTCAGGGTGTATGATATAATCCTGGTGGGTGCTTGAACTGGTGACAGCAAAAGGGACCTCTGTGAAAAAAGTGTACAACAGAAAAAAAATGTGCATAAAATTATGTGACCAGTGTGTTTCAAGTATAGGAGTAGGAAGTGAAGTGCAGAAAGGGGGGGGGGGGGGGAGAATAGGAAAGGAAAAAATTGAAGACTGAAAGGAACAAAAAGTGAAGAGAAACCAAACTCCAAATAAATGTTATGAGTGAATAGATACCTGTTACTGACTGATTGCGAGCCATGGTTTTGAGAACTTATTCTAATGCCGCGTACACACGATCGTTTTTAATGTAATTTTCAAAAACAACGTTTTTCTCAACGTGATTTTTCTTGTTTCCTCTCAAGCCTGTCTTGCATACACACGTTCATTAAAAAAAACACTCGAGCAAAGCACAGTGACGTACAACACGTACGACGGCACTATAAAGGGGAAGTTCCGTTCGAATGGCGCCACCCTTCATTTTAGTAAAGTTTGTTGAGCGACGATTCACGCTTTTCAGCCTCGTGCTTTTCAGTCCGTTACAGCGTGACGAATGTGCTATCTCCATTACGAACGCTAGTTTTACCAGAACGAGCGCTCCCGTCTCATACTTCATTCTGAGCGTGCGCGTTTTTTTTTCCCCTCTTAAAAGCATACACACTACCGTTTTTCACGTCATTAAAAAAAACTACGTGAAAAACGACGTGAAAAAATAGAGCAGGTTCTCATTTTTTTTAGCCCATTTTTCACGTTGTTAAAAATGCTCTGGAGCCTACACACGATCGTTTTTAATGCCCAATTTAAAAAATGGCATTTTTAACGATGTGAAAAACGATCGTGTATACGCGGCATTAGGCATATTGTGATCAAATCTATATGGTAGTCAGTGTTGTCAATCATCAGAATTTTTACTGACAGCCAGTAAAAAACGGGCACTTTTCTCCTGCTGTAAATGCCAGTAACAGGAAAAGGTTGCCAGTTAAAAATATGTTTGTATCTCTCGGACCTGCGCATGCCCGGGTCTGGGCTGGTCTGGCGTAGGCAGTGCCTGAGTGTGTCGTGTGATGTCATGCTGCAAGGCAGCACAGCCGACCGGCCGGAGCCTCAACCAGATAGCAAGCAATTGTGCTGCTAGTTTGAAAATTACTTGTTAAGCTATTACTAGACTTGCCAGACTTCAAAGTGTGTTGCACAATTGCAGCAATTGCATGACTCCAAATCAACTTTCTTTGCAAACATTCTGCAAGTCTGCTGCAAGTTCTGGTTCAGTTATGTTGTGCAATAGTCCTCCCACCACAGGGGTCACTGTTGTTGAATTTTCATGCTGTAGACTTGCGCAGCTCTTGCTGTAGACTCACCACTGCAACTTTGCTCTTGCTAGAGACTTGCCATGCTAATATGCTACAAATTGGAAAACTGTCAACTAGAATTTGTGCTTTAAGTGCTCTGCAAGTGTACGACTTGCCAGTGAAAATGTGCAGCAAGTTAAAGTAATTGTAAACTATCACCTTCTAAAACAACCCATTCAGTTTAAAATAGAAATGAAAGGCAAAACATTTTTGTATAGATATAAATGTAGCGGCCTCACCCTCTCTCTTCTCTTTAGCGGTTACTTTGGCTCTGGTCTAGGGGTACCTTGAAGGGGAGAGCGAGGTGTGCCACGACCCAGATTACCTTCGGGCTGTGTATACGCTCAGAGCCAAGTCTGTTCTGCTGATAACCCCCTTTGCTCCCAGTAATTGGAGTACCACACACTGAAAAGGTCCAACACTTATTTATTCCATAACTGCAAACAAATAGTCGTTTGCGAGCAGACAGTTTGAGACCCATAGAACAGTTCAGTATTGGTGGGGAGTAGGTCAAGGCACAATCCTCAAAGAAACTAAACCTTTGAGGTTTCACCAACGGTTGCTAAGCACAGTGGCTGTAAAACGTACTTTTTGGCCCCAGAGTCTCTTCCAGCGACTCTAGTGAACAGGAACTGGAGTTACCTTCGCTACATTGCAGCCCCTGTCAGGGGGAAGACATCCCTCCAAGAGAGTTACCAGAGGTCACGCCGTCACCGGATTAATGCTGTACCGGGCTATTCGGAAGGGTTACACTCCCCGGCCTCCTCACCTCAGATACAGGTCCCAAAACCTTAGGGCCCCTCGGACTCCTCAACCCTCGCGGAACCCAGTCGAAGTTACTGGGCCCCAGGCCTTGGTCATAGTACCTCACCCCAGGCTTAAGGTGCCTGGGATGGACTCCATCCCTCGCTCCGGCCAGGTCAAGGGCACCTGGGCCCGGAACTCCAGAATGCCAGCACCCAGGCTGAAGGTGCCTGGGCGCGGCTGCGTCCTCCAACTCTGAACCAAGGTCAGGGCTTCCGCCCCTTTTTATCTCCTCTCCCTTTGCGTCACAGCGGGTTCCCCGCCCCGCTGTACCAGCGCCAGGAAAGGACAAAAAGGAACAGTCTTGCGGTGCGGGTTCAACTCCGGCCCAGGACGACAACGCCACCTGCAGGCCGCAGGGAACCTTGCACCACCAGAGTCCTCCAAGAACCACAAAAGGGATTCTCAGACTCCCTAACAATCAGTACATCTGGGTTGAATAACCCAGATGCTCCCCCACAAATTTAAATGCCGCTACTTAAAAATAAAAATGTTTCCCTTTTTTTTATAAGTGATCACATACCCTCTGTTCTCAGCTGCATTAGAGCTGGGGTGAAGAGAAGTAGAAGCACACTGAGCCTACCAGTGAATGGCTGTGCAGCGGAAGCGTGTTAGGACAAGTCTGATAACTGGAGCAGAGTACACTGAGTTCCCAGCATAGCTAGAGAACTGACCACAGTGTACTCTCCTGCTTAGTGTGGTCAGTTTTTAAGAAGAAAGCAAGGGGACTGGCAGGAGCACCAGGGATTTCACATTAAGGAAACAATACAAAGAGAACAGGATACTTTCTCATACATGTACATGTTACAGCACGCACATATCAGGAATATGAAGTGTTTGGGGTAACAAACGCTTTAATAGACTTACAATTCAACAGCCACAAATTTGTGACACGTTATCCTTGCTATCTGGGCATGTGCTGGTCTGCGGGATGTGTGCAAGGCAAGCTGGGAGTGGGACTATCAGTGCTGTTTGGACTGGAGTGGACTGAAGGGACCACCTGGCATGGAGAGAGACTGTCACTGTGACTCAGGAGGGGACGTGTCATATCAGTAAGGGGTCATCATCATCTGTGCTGCTGCACACTGCTGTCAGGTTCATGTGTGCCCTCCTGAATCCTGTGCATGAGCTACTTACTATATTGAAAATAAAATAAAGAAGGGGGTTGTAAACCCTCATTCTTTGTTTTTTTTGAAACAACAAACATGTCATACTTACCTCCACCGTGTAGTTGGTTTTGCACAGAGTGGCCCAGAGCTGGTAGCTCCTCCCCACCCTCGACGCCCGCCTCATTGGATTTGATTGACAGCAGCGGGAGCCAATGGCTGTGCTGCTAATAATCTATCCAATCAGCACACGAGACACCAGCTAGAGCTGGTGTGTTCGTTCCTGGCCGAAGAAAGACAGCGTTCAGGTAGGTAAAACGGGGGGGCTGGGGGCTGCAGCACTACAGAAGGTTTTTCACCTTAATGCATAGAATGCATTAAGGTGAAAAACCATGAGGGTTTACAACCCCTTTAATATCTACTGTAAATTACATTGCTAATTGCATATTGTATTTGTTTTGTAGCCTAAATACTGAAATTTGCACTTAAAACTGTAATTTTGTAACTTTTGGAAATGTCAGTAAAAACTTGGCTGTGCCAGTACATTTTGGGTGTCATATTAGTAAATTTCAATCTGGTAGGTTGGCAACATTGATGGTAGTTCTAGGTGTGGCCAATCGCTAAAGCTTTCATTTGGGAAAAGAGCGAGACACATGTCCTCATACCCAAAGTATTTGCTGTTTGTTTCTTGAAAACATAGTGGTGGGGGAATGAAAGGAAGTTTAGAAATGTACAGAAGGGGAGGGCAGCAGTTACATAAACCTGCAGTTTTGTGTTTGTCCACTCGTGTTCACAGAAAGTTAATTTTCTAATTAAATAATCTGTTTTCAAATACCCTTGAACACACTATTGTTTGATGGTTTTTATTTCTCAGCTTGCAATTCTGTCTCTACTAGCAGCAGTTTAAAAAAAAAATGCATAAAATCAGCATCCACAGTGTATCCAAGATAATACTAGAAACAGAATTACAGAGTGAAAAATAAAAAAAGAGTAAAACAATAGGATTTTACCAAAGGATAGCAGCAGTTCATAATGCTATTAGGGTAAAATAACAGGTCAGTGCACATTCATAAATCTGAAAGGAAATATAGTATATTGAATATATTTCTGCTGTGATGTTCAGTGCCTAATAATGGTAATAGCAACAATCTGTCACTGCCCCGACTCTCACCCACTCTCCAACTTTTCAATTAAACTTACTGCAGTATAGTTGTTTTAGACCACAGTGCATATTCTGTGTCTACTTGCCTATAGAATGAGTCATTTGGACCAAGAGGTCTGGAAACATTTGGCCTGAGATATGGACACCAAATTTGCCCCTTCACTGTAGTGTAGGAAAGATTTCCGTGTACATGCAAAAAGCGTCATGGAGCACCATTGATTGGTGGACATGTTGAAAGATTGTTGTTTCTAAAAGATATGGTTTATTGTAACAGCTTTCCATATTGTTTAATATTACCCACCATACTGGTTCCACCCTTCTGACTAGAACCCTCAATCACTGGCCACCATCATCCCCATCCCGAACTGGCTGCTCATCCTTATGTACACTGATGTTATGCAAGCACTTAGATCTTAGATTCTTATTCTTTTAAGCTTTGTTCCTTATATTTCACACACTATGATGGCACACATCAGCTTATCTTCTTTAAGTAACCTGACCAGACTTTGTAAAATAAACATACCTATTTATTGGAGTATTTCTTCATACACTTGTACACAGATCTTACACCGTTCAATATTCAGCACTTCCAGGCACAGATTTAACAGTTACAGTATAACTTCATGGGAAACAAACTGTTTGGTGATAACATGGCGGAACCCACTTCACAGTAATCACATTGCTCCCTGCAACAGTCTCTGTAAGGTAGTTTAGGCCACAGCAGAGGTTTAGCTGGTATAATGGTTTAGCTGGTACAGTGGTGTACATAACTTTAGCTTGATCACCTCGAAATCATTGACTGTCAGCCTCTCAGTCTTCCCTAACTCCAGGTTCCATCTCAGTTTGCAAAAAGGATATCGGGGAAGTGGAGAAAGTGCAGAGAAGGGCAAACAAACTGATAAGAGGCATGGAGGAGCTCAGCTATGAGGAAAGATTAAAGGAACTGACTTTATTCTCTCTTGAGAAGAGGCGATTAAGGGGGATATGATCAACATGTACAAATATATAAGGGGTTCATATAGTGAACTTGGTGTTGAGCCAACTTCCCTAAACTACAAACCTTGCTAGAAGGCATGAATTGGGATAAAATCTAATGCCCCATACACACGATCATTTTTCATGCCGTTAAAAATGCCATTAAAAAAAATGGCCATTAAAAATTATTGTGTGTATGCTCCAGAGCATTTTTAACGACGTGAAAAACGGGCATTAAAAATTTCGAACATGCTCTCTCTTTTCACGTAGTTTTTCATGTCGTTTTTTTTAACGACGTGAAAAACGATAGTGTGTATGCTTTAACGACGTGAAAAAAAATGTGCATGCTCAGAATCAAGTATGAGACGGGAGCGCTCGTTCTGGTAAAACTAGCGTTCGTAATGGAGATAGCACATTCATCATGCTGTAACGGACTGAAAAGCACTAGACTGAAAAGAGCGAATCATCTCTCAACAAACTTTACTAACATGAAGGGTGGCGCCATTCGAACGGAACTTCCCCTTTATAGTGCCGTCGTACGTGGTGTACGTCACTGCGCTTTTCTTGAACATTTTTTAAAATGATGGTGTGTACGCAAGACAGGCTTGAGAGGAAACAAGAAAAAAAATGACGAGAAAAACATCAGTTTTAAAAATGACATTAAAAATGATCGTGTGTATGGGGCATAAGGAACAAAAAACACGGAGGAAAGATGGGTTTGCTTTAAGAGCATATTAAATAAGGGCATTAGCCAATGCATCCCATTGGGTAATAAATTTAAAAGAGCGAACAAAAGTCCTGGATGGCTTAACTCCAATGTAAAAATGCATATAAAAGCAGAGGAGAAGGCCTTCACAAAATACAAGGTTGAGGGATCATCATCGGCATTCAGACTTTATATAGAATGCAGCAAGAAATGTAAGGGTGCATGCAATTAAGGCGGCTAAGTTATAACACAAAAGACACATAGCGGAGGTGAGCAACAAAAATTACAAGAAATTTTTTAAGTATGTAAACAGTAAAAAAAGGGAGAACAGACCATATTGGCCCCATAAAGAATGAGGAAGGACATCTGGTTACAAAGGATGGGGAGATGGCGAAGGTATTGAATTTATTCCTCTCCTCAGTCTTCACGAGGGAATCGGGGGGCTTTAGTAACCAAAACTCCAATGTAGCACCAATATGACCCAAAATACATCCCTGGGAATTACAGAACAGTTAGCCTAACATCAATAGTATGCAAGCTCTTGGAGGGGATGATAAGGGACTATATATAAGATTTTAGTAATGAGAACGGAATCATTAGCAGTAGGGATGAGCTTTATTTTGAGTTGAACATGAGTTTGACTCGCACATTGGTTGTTCGCCCCTTCAGTGAACAGCAAACAATTTGGGGTGTTCGCGGCAAATTCGAAAAGCCGCGGAACACCGTTAAAAGTCTATGGGAGAAATCAAAAGTGCTAATTTTAAAGGTTAATATTCAAGTTATTGACATAAAAAGTGTTTGGGGACCTGGGTCCTGCCCCAGGGGACATGTATCAATGCAAAAAAAAGTTTTAAAAACAGCCGTTTTTTTCGGGAGCAGTGATTTTAATAATGCTTAAAGCAGAGTTCCACCCAAATTTGGAATTTCCGCTTAATCCACTCCTCACCCCCTTACATGCCACATTTGGCATGTCATTTTTCTGGGGGGGAGTGGGGGCTTCAGTAGGAGTGGGACTTCCTGTCCCACTTCCTCCTTCCGCCCAGGGACCGCCTAGGCGACTCGTCATATCGCCTAAGGCGGCTCCTCCCTCTAGGCGATCACCTGGGACACATGACAGGTCCCAGGAGATCGCCTGTCCACTCAGAGAGTGCTGCGCCATTCACGCATTCGCAGTGAGTGCCCGGCCGTGAAGCCGAAAGCCGCTGGACAGTGGAACAGGTAAGTGTATATTTATTAAAAGTCAGCAGCTACACTTTTTGTAGCTGCTGACTTTTAATAAACATGAAAAAAGGCTGGGACTCCCCTTTAACCACTTAAGGACCTTGCCTGTTTTTCAGACTCTGTGTTTACACATTAAAAACAAATTTTTTTGCTAGAAAATTACTTAGAACCCCCAAACATTATATATTGTTTTTTTTTCTAACACACTAAAGAATAAAACGACAGTCATTGCAATACTTTTTGTCACACTTTATTTGCGCAGCGGTCTTACAAGCGCACTTTTTTGGGAAAAAAATCACTTTTTTGAATTAAAAAATAAGACAACAGTAAAGTTAGCCCAATTTTTTTTTATATTGTGAAAGATACTGTTACGCCGAGTAAATTAATACCCAACATGTCATGCTTCAAAATTGCGCCCGCTCGTGGAATGGCGTCAAACTTTTACCCTTAAAAATTTCCATAGGCGACGTTTAAAAAATTCTATAGGTTGCATCTTTTGAGTTACAAAGGAGGTCTAGGTCTAGAATTATTGCTCTCGCTCTAACGATTGCGGCGATACCTCACTTGTGTGTTTTGAACACCATTTTCATATGCGGGCGCTATTCACGTATGCGTTTGCTTCTGCTCGCGAGCTCGTCGGGACGGGGCGCTTTAAAAAAAATAAAAAATTCTTATTTATTTTACTTGATTTTATTTATTTTTACACAGTTTTTTTTTATTTTTATGGATCACTTTTATTCCTATTACAAGGAATGTAAACATCCCTTGTAATAGAAAAAAAGCATGACAGGTCCTCTTAAATATGAGATCTGGGGTCAAAAAGACCTCAGATCTCATATTTAGACTAAAATGCAATAAAAATAAAATAAAATTGTCATTTGAAAAAATGACAACAACAAAAATGTGCCTTTAAGACGTATGGGCGGAAGTGACGTTTTGACGTCGCTTCCGCCCTGCTATGGTATGGAGACAGGTGGGGGCCATCTTCCTCTCATTTGTCTCCATACGCAGCTAGGAAGAGGGCCCGATCGCCTCCGCAGCTACCGATGGCTCCGGTAAGCGGCGGGCGGCGCGGGAGAGCGGCGGGAGTGGGGGCCCTCTCCCGCCGCCGATAACGGTGATCTCGCGGGGGAATCCGCCGCAGAGACCACCATTATCATTTACGGGACCGGCGCCTGAAGAGATGGAGACCTCGGTTGTGCCAATATGAGGAAGTGAGTCCTTTGGCGCCACTCGCCGGCCATCCGCTGCCTGGGAGATGGTGCCTCTCCTCCCTCATACTCGCCAGCGTGACGTTGGCGGCTACAGGACGTTCGCGGCGAGGCAAGCATTTCCCTTCTGGCACAGGCACCAACACACATAGTCAGGGGTTGAGGAACCAGGAACATATTACATTGGGCAAAATGCACCTTCAACTCCTTCCATTTAGGTAAATTCATTGTCCCTAATCGCACACTCCTTTCCTTCCTTCCCCTTTCTTACTTTTCTTTATGCACATTTTTGTTGGCACACAGTCCCCTCTATTCACTATGACAGTGTTCCCTATGTTGGAGCATTTTTATTGTTTGCAACACAGCTTCACTATCACATATCATTGATAGCGTTCACAATGTTGGAGTATTTCCATGTCATATCATACACCCTAGGCTGCGCCCTCCCTTTCTCTTCTTTTCTTCCCCCCCCCTTTTTTTTCAATCCCCCCACGACGGTGCTTTTATGTTGGAGCATCCTCATTGCCCTCAACAAGCTCACCATCACACTTACCCTTTTTCATTTTTTCAATTTTCTCACTTTTCATTGATAGCGTTCTTAACGTTGGAGCACTTTATTGCTTTCAACATAGCTACACTATCGTTCTGTTGAACTTTTACTTTCGTGTTTAATAAAAGTGGACCAACAAGCTTCAAAACAAAAGTTGCTACTACCACTCAGCTAATTATCCCTCAAGATCGCAGCTTATATACCCTTCTAACAGGATGTGACGTAGCCTCTGGCTGACGCTCCACTGCACGCAATTAACCACTTAAGCCCCGGACCAATACGGGCCATTATGACCAGGCCCCTTTTTGCGATTCGGCACTGCGTCGCTTTAACTGACAATTGCGCGGTCATGCGACGTGGCTCCCAAACAAATTTGGCGTCCTTTTTTTCCCACAAATAGAGCTTTCTTTTGGTGGTATTTGATCACCTCTGCGGTTTTTATTTTTTGCGCTATAAACAAAAATAGAGCGAAAATTTTGAAAAAAATTACATATTTTTTACTTTTTTCTAAAATAAATATCCCCAAAAATATATAAAAAAACATATTAGGCTGATACGTATTCTTCTACATATTTTTGGTAAAAAAAAAAACAATCGGCGTTTATTGATTGGTTTGCGCAAAAATTATAGCGTTTAGAAAATAGGGTATAGTTTTAAGGCATTTTTATTAATTTTAATTTTTTTTACTAGTAATGGCGGCGATCAGCGATTTTTTTTGTGACTGCGACATTATGGCGGACACATCGGACACTTTTGACACATTTTTGGGACCATTGTCATTTTCACAGTGATCAGTGCAATAAAAATGCACTGATTACTGTGAAAATGACACTGGCAGTGAAGGGGTTAACCACTAGGGGCGCTGAAGGGGTTAAGTGTGCCTATGGGCGCGTTACTAACTGAGGGGGGGCGTGGCTACGACTGACACATCACCGATCTCCGCTCTGATTACACAGAGCGGAGATCGCTGACATTGTCAGTAGAGGAGCGGGGAGATGTTGTGTTTACACACACATCTCCCCGCTCTGAGCCTCCGTGAGACGATCGTGGGGATCCCCGCGGTGATCGAGTCCGCGGGACCCGTGGTCCCACTCACGGGGAAGGCAGGGGTGTCGCGAGCATGCCGCCGGCTGGCGCGCACGCCACCCCGACGTCGGCAGTTAAAGGGCCACGTACAGGTACGTGATTGTGCCTGTACGAGCCATTCTGCCGACGTATATATACCGTGAGCGGTCGGCAAGTGGTTAATGCGGAGGTCCGCCAATTTTTTTTTTTTTTTAAAGTCAGCAGTTACAAATACTGCAGCTACTGACTTTTAAAATAAGGACACTTACCTGTCCAGGGCGCCCGCGTTGTCGGCACCCGAAGCCGACCTATCGCTCGGCTCTCGGGTGCTGCCGCCGCCATCTTCAGTAAGGGAATCTAGAAGTAAAGCATTGCGGCTTCTGATCCTCACCATTCTATCCAAACTTTAAAAAAAAAAATGAGTTATGCCCCGTACACACGATCGTTTTTAATGTCATTTTTTAAACCAACGTTTTTCTCCTCGTTTTTTTTCATGTTTCCTCTCAAGCCTGCCTTGCGTACACACCATCATTAAAAAAAACGATCAAGCAAAGCGCAGTGACGTTCAACACGTACGACGGCACTATAAAGGGGAAGTTCCGTTCGAATGACGCCACCCTTTGGGACGCTTTTGCTAATTCCGTGTAACCGCGTGTTAGTAAAAGTTTGGTGAGAGACGATTCGCGCTTTTCAGTCTTCGTGCTTTGAAGATCGTTTTCGAGAGTTCAGTTTGCGTCTGTGGGTTTGTATCTGTTTAGCACTGCTTGTAGTCAGTTCGTATCTGTTTATTCAGTGCGGCCTGCTCTGCACGTTCGTGTTTTTCAGCTTGTTCTTCATAGGCCTTGCTGTTCTTCCGTGCGTTCTTCTAGTTCGTTCTGTTCAGCCGACCGTTATCTAGCCATGTTGCAGCTACGTACTCATCGTAGAGTTCGTGCTGTAGTTGGTGCAGGGGTTCATGCTGTATCCCAACTCCATGCCATGAGCAGGGTCAAGAGGAGTTCATGGACCAAGAATTGGTTGCTCCAGCGGCACCAATTCTGTCACATGCCTTTGTTGCGGGAGATCAGGGAGAATAATCCTGATGATTTCAGGAATTTTCTCAGGATGTCTGACCCCGTATTTCAGCAGCTGTTGACTTTGGTGTCCCCCTATATTACCAGGCAGGACACCGTTATGCGGGAAGCCATCAGTGCTGAGCAGAGGCTCATCGCCACGTTGCGATACCTGGCTACTGGGAGAAGCCTGCAGGACCTTAAGTTCTCCACAGGCATATCCCCCCAGGCTCTGGGGATCATTATACCAGAGACTTGTTCTGCCATCCTTCAAGTTTTGCAGGAGGACTATATTAAGGTAAGTGTTCTTCTTCAAAAATTCACATTGTATGGTTTTTATTTTTGGATATTTTTAATTTGCTTTATTTGCAGTCCCTAATTCACATGATTCTTAGCTGCAGGGAATGTCCCCTTTCTCCCCATGTTTTATTATTTAAAGTTTGGGGTTTGAGGCCTACCTGTAAATTTGGCTTACCTAACCTCTCCAGCATGCTATCCTGGGGCCATACCTACCTTGCCTAGTCATTTCCATGTTTCTTATTCTTTGTTCCATCGTAGTGCTTTACCCAAAACGCACCCTAAATTTTGCCTAGGAATGTTTCATTTTTGTTAACTTCAATACAGAGTGCTACACCCTTCATGTGTGATATTCCCAACTCATCTTCAACCCCCCCCCATAATTTTTTGGTTTGTTTGTTTTTTGTTGCTTCCAATTTTTTATGTTTTGAACAGTTTCTACCAATGTTGGCCATGAATGTGTGTATGAAATCAGCTTTCAATGTTTCTGGCTCCAAGTATTAATTTATTATTTCTTTAATTCCACAGTTCCCTTCTTCGCCACATGAATGGCAGAATGTGGCTTCCGAGTTTGCCCAGCGATGGAACTTTCCGAACTGTGGAGGAGCCATCGACGGCAAACATGTTCGGGTCGTCCCACCACCCCATTCGGGATCCTTTTATTATAATTATAAGGGGTTCCACAGCGTCGTGATGATGGCAGTGGTGTCGGCCACCTACGAGTTCCTCTATGTGGACGTTGGCAAGAATGGCAGGATGTCTGATGGAGGAGTTTTTGCCCAGACGGAGTTTGGGGAACGGCTCCTTTTGGATCTGCTGGCCTTGCCACCAGCGGAGCAGAATGTGGAGGGACTAACTTTTGTCTTTGTGGCAGATGAGGCGTTTGGCCTGGGACCCCATTTGATGAGGCCATTCCCGCAACGCACCCTCACCCCTGAGAGGATGGTGTTCAATTATCGGCTGGCCAGAGCCAGAAGGGTGGTGGAAAATGCGTTTGGGATCATGGCCAGCCGATTTTGCCTCTTCCTTACCTCCATCCACCTTGCCCCATACAAATGGAACCATGTGGTTATGACGTGCTGTGTGCTGCATAATTTCCTAAGGGTGCATTCAACGAGTTATATATCTTTGAGTGGGCCTGAGGCCTCTTTAATCAATGCAGAAACTTTGGTGGCCCTGGAACCTGGCCGTCCTGGCTTGGCCCCCCCAACCGGACGTGAGGTCCGTAACCAATATGTGGACTATTTTATGGGTAGGGGGGCCATTGAAATGCCAGACAATCTTTAATAATTTTATACCAAAAAAATAAAACTTTTTCTTGAGTAAAGATTGGTTTGGATTTTTTATTGTATAATGTTTGATGTTTCTGGTAGGTTTACCTAGTGCACTTGTTTTGCCATGTGGATTAAACAATCTTAATTAGCCTTCATTGTCAGTGTAAACACCAAACATTGATTAGTTCACTCAGCACCACATTTACATAATGAAGCCACAATTATTTGTTATGTAAAAATACCTTTATTTCTTTTTTTAGGTGGGAAACTTCCTTAGAAATGTGGATGTTCCCTTAATTTCGGGTGTATTAAAACGCATGACCAGCCATGCATAAACAAACTATATTCGTCAAAATTTTGAAAAAGCTAAACATGTGCTAGTCATTAAAGGGTAAAATAACAAAAATACTTATAAAACTCTGCAAGTAAAACGTTATTTGGTGTAAAAACATTAGACACGCCCAAGCACAGCCATGATATTTTGGAGCCTTTCCTCCACCCGCTTTGTATTTGCCCTGATCTCTAGCAAGTCTCCCTTAATTTTTTCAAGGTCACGACAGCAGACCATCAGGTATTGGATCAGGATCTGGGCACTGTGATGTGTCAACTTATTGGGGTCTTCGGCCAGAACTGCACCTAAATGTAAAAAGAAATATGTAGGATAGAATATGTAGGCCTACATCTATTTAACATGCATGTGTCTGGTTTCTCTCTGACCTGTGGTGGTGCCACTTTCCACTTCCACAACATCACATTCCTCTCCATCCTGGGGTTCTGGGGCTATTGTTGTAGGTGTTGCAATTATCGTCTCATCTGAGGTAGCTTTTCGAATCCCTAGGGAGATTGAAATAAAAGGAATAGTTTCATTAGTAGCGACTCAATTTTGCTAAAATAAGAAACATGAAAAAATACTTTGTAATCATTCTTTTGAAGCATGCTCCATTTTAAATTTTACCCCCTGTGCCAACCGGGACAAATGATTGGATACATAGCCAAAACCAGAGCATATACATTTTGAACACAAATTTGACACATTGTAACACCCCAAAGTATCTACACAGGATCACCTGTGTGTGACACCCTCAAGCTTTTTGGCTTTAGGCCCACACTTGTACTACTGCGTTCAGATGTTTCATCAGCTGCTGAGCATTCACTCCCTTAACATTACCATGCATATCGTTTTTTCTAACGAACAAATGTCCTTTGGATTAGCACCCAAAAAATAAGTGAGGCCCAAATTTACTCCCCCAAATAAACCAAAATACATGGGTGTTCACACTGGATGATCCTAAAACATCGTTTGAGGAACTGTACGGGGAAAGAGGTTTAATACGTCCGTTTACTGTGCGGACGAACCTGAAAGATGGTATCTTTCAGTGTACTATATGAAAGTTAAAAATACACGACAGAATACAAGAAAATAATATGTACCATGGAAACTAAAAAAAAATTACTTACTTTTTAATATAACTTTCTTGATTCTTTTATATTGGTCGGCCTCCCGCAACTTCAGATCTGACCATCGTTTTCTGAGCTGTTCCTTCGTTCTGCACATCCCGAATTTTTTGTGAAGACTTTTGACCACTTTGCCCATAATTCTGGACTTGACCAGATTAGGCCTTTGCTTGGCATCATAATCCTCCTTCTTTAAAATGGCGACCATCTCCACCATTTCCTCGAATGACATGTTGGATGCCTTATATCTCCTGGGTCTTGATTTGGGCTCCTCTGGAATTTCATCCTCTGTAGAGGTAATCTCAGCCACCTGTGTCTCCGCCATGTTTTGTTCAGCACTACGAGCGAGAAGGGGCGGGGAAAGTACAATATCGAACGTCAGGGGCGGGGAAAGCGTGCGGAGTTTCACGCATGCGCTGTGTATATCAAGTGAAGATCCATGTCTGGGAAATACGTTCATTTGTCGGGAGAGGGAGTTAGCAACGAACGTCGTGACGAAGGTACCTAACAATTTTACTTTTTGAGGTTCATCAGACGAGGAGATTTGTGTGCTCAAAATATGTAGACAATGCACAGTTGAGGAATGTTGCCTGAAATATATATTTTTTTTGGTTTCTCGCTTTTACAGAAATCATGAATACTTTTAAAAACCCAGACTTCATGGGGGAGTTCATCGACAAATGGCAAGAGCTCCCTATATTATGGCAAACAAAAAGTGGTGCTAATAAAAATAAAGACGCCAGGAAAGCAGCACTGGAGAGCCTGCTTGCATTTGTGCAAACAAAGATACCCACAACAACTCTCCAAGATGTCAAAAACAAAATTGCGACCATCAGAGGGACATACAGGACCCAGAGGACTATGGTCCTGAGGTCCCAGAGGTCAGGTGCACCAGCAGATAAGGTTTATAAACCCAGTCTGTGGTACTACAGTAAGCTTGCTTTTCTGGATGACCAGCTGGAAGTGCGGGAATCTCTCTCCACCCTTCCCCCCAGAGGTCAATCCAGCCTTCCTTGTACCCAACCCTCCAGCCTTCCCTGCAGCCAGTCCTCCAGCCTTCCTGTCAACCCTGCTCTGGCTTCCTCTGAGGATCAAGATCAGGGCCTTGAGGAAGCAGATTTGGAGATATGGAGCCAGGTAAAGTATTGATATCTATATTTATATCTTACAAAATTGTAGAATTTAAATAGATGTTAGTATTGTTAAAGGTATGTACACTTCTACCAATAAAGTTTGTGAAGAGCAAGATACAGTAGTGGCCTAATTTTATGTGCACAAGACAACAAAACCAGGATGCGGAATCAATGAAAATGACATAACTTTTGGCATTGATTTCAACAATGTCTAGAGGTGAACAATGTCTGTGAATGATGATGTGGCAAAATAAATAATGTCCCTTTCTTTTTTTACAGCCAGAGCAGAGCCAGGAAGAGGGTGATGTTGGGGATCAGGAGGAGGCAGGGCCCAGTGGCACCCAGGAGGAGGCTGGGCCCAGTGGCACCCAGGAGGAGGCTTGGCCCAGCACAAGAGCCCAGATGCCTCCCCTGGTAGTTAAACCACGAGGGCCAAGGAGAGGTAGGCAGGTGGAGGAGGAAACCAGGGCCTTCCTCAGAGAGGCAACAGCGGCCCTCAGAGAGGCACCCTCTGTTGATGAGGGATTTGCCGCAGTCCTCGCCCACAAACTAGGGCAAATGGAGTTGCAGCAAAAAATTTACAGTGAGACCCTGCTATTGAAAGTCATCAATAAGGGCGTGCTGGGTGAACTCACTAGGTACACGGACATAACGGAGGTTGTCCCTACTCCTCCACCTCCTCCTCCTCCTCCTACTACTCCTCCTGCCACAACCTCTCCTCCTGATCCCCAGCCTCCAAGGAAGAAACCAACCAAGGCTGCAGAGAAGGCTGGAGAGAAGGCTACAAGGAAGAAGAGAAAATAATGCCTGCTGTAGTACCACAGACTGGGGACATATAGGACTTATCTGCTGTGGCTCCTGACCTCTGGGAGCTCAAGACAAGATTGGGCTCCTTTTTTTTGGGGATCTAATCTCTATTTTGGTTTGGACATCTTGGATGGTTGTTGTGGGGTCAAAGGGATGCACAAATGCAAGCAGGCTCTCCAGTGCTGCCTTCCACTTTAATTTGTTAATGTTCTGAAATAAATTTTTTTTTAGTGCCCTTAAAAAACTTGACTATGTGATTTGTATTTCAAAAGACAGTTTGCTAGGGAGCAGGCAGGGACATCTCAAATTATATTATTGTTATTATCAGGGGACACAAACCTCCCTGAGGCCAAATGAGACACATTTGGAAGGTTGTTGTGGTAACTTTACACAAGAATAATTTAAGCCAAAATAATAAAAAAAAGGCCACAAAAAAAAACACAATAGTAAAATATAATTTAAAGAAAAAAGGAGAATTACATTATTTTATTATTATTAGTATTATTTAGGAGGGAGGTGCGGCTTATAAATAATATTTTACAATCATTAGAGCAATTTGGAATTACTTTAGAAACAAGTTTGGCATAACTCTCAATGTCATTATCAAAAGAGGCTAATTTTAAAGTATTATCAAAAGAAGAACGGAATGCGCAGCATTAAAACGATGCTATTAATTACACCGTGACGAATGTGCCATCTCCATTTCCAACATTAGCTTTACCAAAACGAGCGCTCCCGTCTCATTGTTGCTTCTGAGCATGCGCGGTTTTTTTCACGTCGTGAAAGCATACACACTATCGTTTTTCACGTCGCTAAAAAAAACGACATGAAAAACGACATGAAAAAAGAGAGCATGTCCGGAATTTTTAATGGCCATTTCCTGACAGACTCCATGGCAGACTACGTGTGGGTTAACCCCGCCTCCTCTCCACAGCTATAGGACCCCTTACCCATAAATTTGAGCTCACCTCCACAGACAGGTGTTCCTTTTTTGTCCTCCTCACATGGACCCTTCATTATGCAATTCAGGTGCAGTCCAGGATGTCTGTCGGATCAGGTACGAGTTGTGCGGTGCACCCAGGGCCCAGCTATGAGCGGGTGAGTGGTTTTTGGGCTGATGGATACCCCTATGGTGGAAGGGATGTGGCCCCAGCGTACCATGACGGACGGTGGATCTCAGCTGGCAAGGTCTGAAGACTTTTTCTATTTCCATGGCAGATAGTTTTTGCTTGTTTGTATGTCTTTCTCTGCTGTTTTTTCTCTGTCATACAGCGCCGCTAAGCTTAGTATATGTGTGGAACGCTTTTGCGTTCCAGGATGCCATTCCCTTCCTGATCCCGGCTTGTTGATCGTCTGTGCATGCGCAGAGCCACGGTGAAACCGAGGCTTGGTGTTTGCGCATGCGCAGTATGGCGGAGGGGTCAGGGGCCGCGCAGGCGCAGTAGGTTCGGTCCCTCCGATGCATGCGCACAGCGGGACCGGCCATGACGTCATTCCGGCGGGTGATTTAAACCGCTGAGGAGCCCTATACTGGTGGGATAACCTGTGGGCATATAGCAGCAGCCTCTCGGAGTCTCAATACTACCAGGACGGGGTAAGCACTTCTTGGCAATGTAATGCATGTAATGCTTGTAATGCTTAGTGTCTCTTAAAGGGACAGTTTAAAAAAATAAATTAAAAAAAAAAAAAAAAAAATTTCTGCGCTGTTCTTGCATTGATTTGCTTATCCTTAGTCTAGGTAGTGGAGTTATGCATCATTGTGTGTCTTCCTCGTCATGGACTCATCTGCACCGCCGTGTGGCCAGCCCTCCCGCACAAGGTCTGTTCGGAGTGGGTAGGGGGTTGGTGTCTTTGGTGTCATTTTTTTCTGGTGGTTGCTAACGGTTACAACCTGCCCACCTTCCTCCCCCTCCCTTTGTCTGTATTATCTCTTACAGCCCGGCTACATCAGTTCATCGGTCACAGGATAGGGACCTTGCCAGGCTGCACCATCATCATCACCATCCTCATCACCATCACCAATCATCCTCCAGGTCCAGACGTGACACTCCGTCTGGGACCCACTATCATAGGGGACGCTCACATTCCCCCTCTAAATATAGGAGATGTTCCCATTCCTCCTCAAAGTCACCGCTACCACCACCGCTCTGATCGCTCTGATCACAGAGCCTGTTGGGGATGTAAAACTAGAATCCCAGAGGGCAAATCGCTGTGTGACCCATGCTATGCCCGAGCGGTCGGTGAGAAAGAGACCGAAAAATCTAAATCTTGAGTCTCTTATTAAACGTGTGGTACAGCAGTCTATGATGGAAATAGATGCCCCCCCACACGAGGAGCCAGTCCACCACCTTGTCTGGCTCCTTGGCTGACGAGGCCCAGGAGGATTCCGGCCAATTCCAGCCCCATGATTCCTCCCATTATTCCTCGCAAGACGAGATGGAGGGAGATGATTCTGTGATTCCTCCCATGATTCCTCGCAAGACGAGATGGAGGGAGATGATTTTGTGATTCCTCCCATGATTCCTCGCAAGACGAGATGGAGGGAGATGATTCTGTAGTGGGATTCGACTACGCTTTAGTCTCTCCACTGATCAAGGCAGTGATGGAAACCTTAAAGTTGGAAGATACCACTGCCCCCCCCCCCCCCCCCCAGAGAAACAAAGGAACTGTTTAAGAAACTGGGGAAAGAATGTTCCAATTTCACACCGAGCTGAAAGGAGTGTTTAAGGAAGAATGGAGCAAGGGGGATAAGAAGGTTTGGAAAATGCTCCCCTCGTGGATGCAGCAGTAATGCGCCTAGCGAAGCATGTCACCCTCCTGCTAGATGACACTGTATCTTTTAAAGATGGTCTGGATTGAAAGATTGACCAAGACATTAAGAGAATATATAACTTGAACGGTATGGCTTGCAAACCAGCCCTAGCCCTTGCAGTCACCTCCAAAGCAATGGAGGCCTGGGTGGAAAATGTTGACTCCGTTCTGAAAGGTGTCTCGGAGGAATTGGCACAAAGTTCAGCAGTGCAAGAACTTAAACTGGCTATCGCCTTTTTGGGAGAAGCTTCAATTGATCTCATCCGCTTGATGGCTAGATCCTTGCTATCTTCGGTCACAGCCAAACGAGCACTATGGTTGCGCCCCTGGCTTATTGATCCTGCCTCAAAGCAGGCATGGTGCAAAATTCCTTCTGAAGGAACTTCCTTGTTTGGAAACAAACTGTATAATGCCATTTCAAAGGCTACAGGCGGAAAGTCGGGATTCCTCCCTCAGGACAAACGTCCGTTTAACCAAAGAAAACCTCAGCAGAGACGCGGTACAGAGCGTTCAAGAGAGGCATGCTCCTATAGGCCCAGACGGGATTTTAGGAGAAGCTGGAACTGGAATAGGCAGATATCTTTCCAAAAAAAAAAAAATCTGGCAAGAAACAGACGCCCGGTGGGCGCGAGCCAACCAAGTCCTTTTGAGATTGGGCCTGCCCAAGCGGTCGGGTAGGGGCTCGCCTACGTCTCTGCCGGCACGTCTGGGTGACCTTGATCTCAGATTATTGGACCATCAAAACGGTCTCAACAGGTCACGCATGGTCCTTCACCAAAGTCCCTCCATGTAGACCAATGCAATCTTCACTGCCTCAATCAGAAGAAAAACAACAAGTTCTTCTTTCATATGTGAATGCCCTGAAAGATCAAGGAGCAGTGGTGCCCGTCCCAAAGGACGGGGAATTCCAGGGGGTATACTTCCCCCTCTTCCTAGTACAAAAGAAGAACGGCTCTTGGCGTCCAGTTATAGATCTCACTTTCCTGAACAGGTACATAAAGCACGAGAAATTCAAGATGGAAGCACTCTCAACCATCCAAAAAGTCGTTCAACCAGGCGACTGGTTGATCTCAATAGATGTTAAGGACGCGTATTTTCATGTTCCCGTGGCAGAAGAATTCCACAAATACCTTCGATTTCAGGTCGAACGAGAGCACTTACAATTTATTTGTCTTCCATTTGGACTAACGACCTCTCGAAGGGTCTTTTCCAAGGTACTGTTGGTAATTGTGTCTCTTATCAGAATACAGGGTGTGCGTCTGTATCATTACCTGGACGAGCTGCTACTACTGTCCCAAGACAAGCAGCAGCTGCTGATCCACAAAGATCAAGTGATCTCTACATTGATAGAGTTCAGATGGCTCCTAAACCGAGAGAAAAGTCAGCCAGACCCGACACTACGCCTAACCTACCTAGGAGCTCAATTCGACACAGTAGAGAATACCATCTCTCTTCCTGAAGAAAAATCCCGGTCATTCGGGTAAGAATATCTTTAGCCCTAGACTACTCTCACCTAAGGGCGTCACAGTGCCTGAAGATAATCGGCACGATGGTGGCCACGTTCCCCATGGTCAAATGGGCAATGTGGAGGCTTCTGCCTTTTCAATCAGGATTCCTTCAGTAATGGAAGACAGACGATCGCAATCAGCTGATCAGGATTACTCAGTCAATGAGGAACAGTCTTCTCTGGTGGCTTCAACACAAAAACTTGTTAACATGCCACTCCCTTGCTCCCATCCAATGGATGACTGTTTCATCCGATGCCAGCAATGCGGGCTGGGGAGCACATTGTGGGACAGAACTGGCTCAGGGCAAATGGGATGCCCATCTCCCCATTCCAGGGTCAAACGTTCTGGAATTGCGTGCGGCATGGTGCGCCCTTCATGCTTTCTCCCACCTTCTGAAAGGGAAGTCGGTCCTACTGAAAATGGACAATACCACCGCTGTGGCATATGTGAAGAGACAAGGGGGCACTCGGAGCTCTGCCCTTCTCCAAGAGGTCGAGCCCATTATGACCTGGGCTCAGAGGAATCTACTCAACTTAACAGCAGTCTTCATTCCAGGGGAACAGAACATTCAAGCGGACTTTCTGTCACGCAGCAACCTAGACAACAACGAATGGTCACTGCATACACAGACATTCAAGTGGATCCTATCGTTGGGAATCGATCCAGAAGTGGATCTGTTTGCATCCCCCTGCAATCACAAAGTAGACAGATACTACACTCGAGGTCGGTGCAGTCAAGCCTTCGGAGTAGATGCATTAACAAGCCAATGGAAATTCAACAAGGCATATGCCTTCCCTCCACCTCCGATCATGCAAAAATTCCTGCAGCGGCTCCAGTTGGAGAATGGCGAAGTGATAACAATAGCACCATACTGGCCGAACAGGCCATGGTTTCCTCTCCTGAATCTGATGAGCTTCAGGGACCCGCTAGAGTCTCTTGGGTGTGCTTTAGGGGTAATCTCTACCCTTATGAGCTCCAGAAAGCCTAACATGAACAAAACCTACAACAGAATCTGGACCAGGTTTGACAGCTTCATGACTTCTGCTGGAAAATCTTTCAGAAATCCTGGAGTTCAAGACGTTTTGAGTTTTCTACAATCAGGCTTGGATCTTCCTTTGTACTCTGGGGAAACTGATTGACAAGTTTCAGCCTTATCGGCATTTTCAGGAACATCATGGGCAACTCATCCCCTGGTTCAACAATCCTTTCAGGGGGCTTCGAGAATCAGGCCTCAGAGGAAACCTAGATTCCCCAAATGGGATCTTCTGCTCGTCCTTGATGCTCTTTCAGCACTCAACAGCAAGGATCTTTCTATTAAGGACTTATCAATCAAACTGGCCTTTCTAGTGGCCATTACTTCAGCCAAAAGGGTTTCAGAAATAAGCTTCCTGGGTTGTCAAGAACCCTTTTTGACTTTCTTCCCGGACCGAGTGGTCCTTATTCCCATGCTTGGGTCTAAACCAAAAGTCAAGTCAGTTTTTCACGAGAATCAGGAAATAGTCCTTCCTACTTTCAATTCTCCAGAA
Organism: Rana muscosa; assembly: GCA_029206835.1. Classification (NCBI taxonomy): domain Eukaryota; kingdom Metazoa; phylum Chordata; class Amphibia; order Anura; family Ranidae; genus Rana; species Rana muscosa. The sequence continues at coordinate 1,130,346,290 of CM055116.1, forward strand.
TCAGCAGATGTTCATCCCTTGGATGTAGGTGAGACTCTGAAAGAATATTTGCGAGTCACTTCATCTTTTAGAAGCTTGAACTACCTGTTCTTGTTACACACTGGTAGCAACAAAGGAAAGAGGGCTTCCTCCAGAACAATAGCAGCCTGGATCGTCCAATCTATTCAACAGGCTTACAGGGCAAAGGGCTTAGCTCCTCCAGAGGCGGTGACGGCTCATTCCACCAGAGGCATGGCAGCCTCACGGGCAGCAGCTCGACACGTGGCTCCTGAAGTGATATGCAGGGCAGCCTTGTGGTCTTCTATTCATACATTTATGTCTCATTATTGTATTGAGCCTGCTTCCCTTTCCTCTGTTAATTTTGGTCGAAAAATCCTGTCAGTTGACGGGAAAGATTAAAATATTCTTTTTGAGCAAGCATACCCTCCCGTGTGGATTGGCTAGTTATTTCCCACACGTAGTCTGCCATGGAGTCTGTCAGGAAAACGGAAAATTTATTACCAAATACTTACCGTAATTTTCCTTTCCTGATAGACTCCATGGCAGACGGAGTTCCCACCCATGAATTAAAAATATGAGAGTTGAAATTTGAGTCGGCTAGTTACGGAACACCTGTCTGTGGAGGTGAGCTCAAATTTATGGGTAAGGGGTCTTATAGCTGTGGAGAGGAGGCGGGGTTAACCCACACGTAGTCTGCCATGGAGTCTATCAGGAAAGGAAAATTACGGTAAGTATTTGGTAATAAATTTTCCGTTTTTTCACGTCGTTAAAAATGCTCTGGAGCATACACACGATCATTTTTCAGGGCCATTTTTTAAAATGGCAGTTTTAACGGCATGAAAAACGATCGTGTGTACGGGGCATTATACTTTAAATTACGGCCAGAAAATCTTGCTAACTAAAATATCATTTTTGAGTAAATTTAGTTTCGAGAACTTGCTGGTAGGCATACTGTGATCAAAACCTAAAACTGTCAGGCCTGGAAATTCTTTCTTATGAATAATGGAAAAGCATATATTGCCTTCACTGTGTGCCCATAGCAACCAATCAGTTTGCATTCTCTGAGTTGAAAGATAAAACAGTCAGTGTTATTGGATATTGGTACCTTCTTTATTTTTTTTCTCCAGGTTTCATAAATCAGTCCCAATATATACTCATTCCATGAATATTGATAAGCAAAGAAACCTTCTAATACCAGGAGAAACAGTAATTTACACTGCGCCTGTTGTGTGCCGTATCATCGAAACTGAACAGCAGACAAAGTGCAGACTTAAGCAGACATGAGCTAATGCTTTGCTCCTTGATTCTTAGTGGTGAGGTAACCCGCACATCTCTTATGTCACAATTTAATTGACTGTTACCAGAATACCTTCTTGTAAAAGCCAATATCTGGATGCAGTTCAAATGCACTGACTGAGAAATGCCATTTATTTAGCCATGTGTATTTTAAAATAAGTTGCATTTCAAAGCTTTATGTGAATGCAGATTTTGGCTTCTTCATAATATTATTATATTTCACTTAAAGTGGAACTGTGCTGCTATGGGCCTCCAGGGCCACTGCTGTAATTTACAAGTATGCCCAATATACCTACTATAATGGCAGACTTACCTTCTAGAGTGCCCTTCTCCAGCGATGCGACCACTGCTTTCCCTAATCAGTTGACACCTTCTCCTGGTCTTCTTCCAGGCCTGGAGTGCTTCATTTTCAGCCATTTTTTTCCATCGGTCAGTCTCAGATAATGCAATTCTTGCCCATGTACAGTACACTGGAGTTACATCTTCCCATCACACGGTTCTTACTGCCAGTACCTTAAACTTAATTAAATACAATTGAAAAGGCAACATATACAGACCCAGTGATCCATAAAGAGATCAAAGTTCTGTTGCATCCCCACATGACAAATGTTGATGCTTGTGCCTTATTCTTGTACCTGTTGGAAGCAGGTGCATACATTTTTTGCAGAAGGCGTAGAGGGGGGTCGCCACTAAATATCCCAGCAAACAACTGAATGTGGCTAGCTGAATTGGGTAAGGTGGAGGGTGTGACATCACACCCCACCTCATCCAATTACAGAGTGCTTTGCTGAATGGTGCTTACACAGAGAGACCAACCTTCTATATTCAGAATACAGCAGGCCAACCGCTCAGCATGGGACCCAGAAGCAAGTGGTGATCATTGAAGTAACAGTATTTACTTCAGTCATTTTCCAGCTTTCAGGGGCATCCAGGTATGTAACTATGTGTAAAATATCCATATCTAGATTCATCTGTAAGCATACAGAAAGTATTTTTTTTGTTTGTTTTGAGCAGAGTAGTGAATGATTAAAACCCTTGTGATTTTTTTTTGTCTCATTGTGGAAATTAATCTTTAATTACTGTCCCAGAAACAAAACAGAAAGAGGGAGGAAATCTCTACAGAAAGTGATGGGAATCTCCCATTAGACAATTGTAACTGGAACAAGATATCTCCTCAATCTTCTGTTCTGGTATTGTTTTACCATCTCTTTCGGTTCCAGTGACAATGGTCACCAGGACAAAATAAGAACATAAAAAAGAAATTTAGCTTTAGATACAGGAAAAAGGAAAGTGGTCCATTGCCCTCGTTTTCCAAAGGTGCATTCAGGGTAGCCACAAATTGGGGTCTGAGCTTACTTTGGTTTCAGATTTAAAGATTATAAAATAGTTTACTTACTGTACCAATGCTACACAGCAACAGCATAACTATACACCCTATAACCGATGAGTACATTGCCCTCAAGTGTTCTACAACACTGTAATCTAGTTTCATGCGTAAGAGATTTTAAGAGGCGGGGCGACGGGGGGGGGGGGAGGGTCCAGAGATAGAGAGAGTCAGCGTGGAACATATTCCAGAGGGTAGTATTAGGGGCATTAGTGGTAGGGTAACCAAAGCACATAAACCCAAGGTAAGTATAGTAGCAAGTCCTAGTTGCAATCTCAGAGCACCCAAGAGGATAGTATGTGACCGGTCAAAATATAATAATGCATTAAAGTGTTTGTTCACCAATGCCAGAAGTCTGACAAAATAGGTGAGTTGGAAGCTCTGGTGCATGAGGAGAGCTATGATATAATCGGTATTGCTGAAACTTGGCTTCATTCCTCACATGACTGGGCTATTAATATTCCTGGCTATGCACTCTTTCGGAAAGACAGGGTAAAAAGGAAAGGTGGAGGGTCTGTTTCTATGTGAGAAGTGATCTCAAAGCGAGTGTGAAAGAGGATCTGGTGGATGGAGAGTGGGATGAGTCTGAAGCATTATGGGTGGAACTGCATACAGATGTGCGTAGTTCAAAGTTAATCATTGGAGTTTGTTATAGATCACCCAATGTTAATGAGGAGGTGGAGACTCAGCTCCTTGCACAGATGGAAAGGGCTGCAAGGGCTGGGACTGTGATAATAATGGGGGATTTTAACTACCCAGAAATTGACTGGAGTAATGGCACTGCTGGGACAGTTAAAGGGCAAGAATTTATAAACCTGTTGCAGGACAATTTTATGGTCCAGTTTATTGAGGCCCCAACTAGGAATGATGCTCTGTTGGACCTGGTAATCTCAAACCATGCAGAGCGTATTACTAATGTTCAGATAAAGGAACACCTGAGTAGCAGTGACCATAACATGATTTCATTTGATGTTAGTTGTAAGCAAAAATCACATACAGGAAAGATAAAAACACTTAATTTCAAGAGAGCTAATTGTCCAAGGATGAGGGCTGCTCTCCAGGACTTAGACTGGGAGGGAATATTGGCATCAATGGGCACAGAACCGAAATGGGAATTCTTCAAAAAGACTGTTTGTGAACTCACTGCAAAGTATATTCCCATGGGCAATAAGTTTAAAAGGCTAAAAATAAAACCTATGTGGCTCACAGCCAAAGTTAAAAAAGCTATAAACTATAAGAAAAGAGCTTTTAAAAAATATAAAAATGAGGGAACACTAGTGTCATTTAAATGTTACAAAGAATATAACAGTGTAGCGGGTGTATGTTTAGGGCCCAGAGACTACCATACCCAGGATGCATTTCCCCGCGCAAGGACTGCTGGGGCGGGGTATTTAACAAAGGGGCGGACCGGAGTACGGTCTCTTTGGACACCGCCCGCCCAGCAAGTGGAACTCTGTGCTGAGTCTGCTGAAAATACAGGGCCTGAAGCCTAGGCCTGTATTCTTCCAAAGAGCCTTTCGTATCCACCGTGGAGCCTGAGGGACGTCTCATCCTGCTGCTGTTCTGCTACTACCAGGAGGACCGAAGCTGTGTGTCTTTCTTGTGGGATTGTGCTGCCAAGAGTCACAGGTTACACAATCCTATCATCCCCTACTAACTGTGCCAAGGGAGGTGGGAGCAAATTGCTGGGGGTTGACAGTGAGTTTTACAGGGCCCGAAATAAATCATACCTGCGGCCCTCTTAGCTAGGGGTATCGCTACATGTGGGGGCTCAGAGTCCGGGATACCTGTACACTGCAATCAAGCCTGCCAGAAGTACTAGCATTAACGGTAAACCAGTGGTGCTTATCCGTCAATGCCTCCCTGGACATGACCGCAGTGATTGAACTCCCCGGAGAGGATTGGTCGGGGAGTGACATAGAACAGCTTATAGAGCTTTTGTCCCCGGACCACAGAGGATGGTTAATTGACCTCAGGTCAGAGAAGAGAACTCCCGCACTTTCGCGCTGATAGAGTGGAGGGATGAAATGTCGGAAGAATTTAAAGGGCAGAGTGTGCAGTCCATGGGCAATAAGACGTACCGCTTGGCGCACGCAAAGGCTATAAAGAAGGAACCTCCGCAGTCACCCAAAATTCCAAAAAGTTCCAAAGAAATTACAGCTTCGGGGACACCTTTAACCACTATAGGCCCTGAACTTTTAAATGCTTTAGGGGATCTTGTCACGAAGTGCCAGAAGACTAATAAGGTACACGTAGAAGCTGGGTACCGGAAGCTCAGGATCTTTTCAGGGAAATAACCTGTACCACTCGGAGAAGAGGATTTCGACACCTGGATGGAGCAGGCGATGCAGGCTGTGGAAGGATGGGAAATACCGGAGGCCCAAAATAAGCAGCACATAAGAGAAAGTTTAAGGTGAAGAACCTCAGGTTCAACAATGCTGCTTGTACTGCCTATGACTATTTAACTATGTTGCAGGAAGAGTTCGGCCACTTGGAGAAAGTGGTCGATTTAGTCTACCAGTTTGAGCACACCCTTCAACTTCCAGGAGAAAGACTGTCCGAATATGTTTGCAGACTAAACAAGATGCTGTGTCAAATTGTCCTTAAAGTGGTGTTCCGGCCGAAATTACACTATTTAAATAAAAATACCTCTATAATAAACAAGCTTAATGTATTTTAGAAAAGTTAGTCTGTAAACTGAGGTCCGTTTTGTTAGGTTATTACAGCATTTTGAAAGTTTATAAACTAGAAATAGACCGTGGCCATCTTATGTGTGGGCATCTGAAGCCAGACTGTATTACTTCCTGGAATTCATGATTGCAGATCTCGCACATGCTCAGTGCTGCACAAGCAGTGTAATAGGTTTCAGGTCAGGTTTCCATAGCAACGGCAGTGTCAGAGGAAGTTGACACTTTTCTATGCAAACCTCTCCTCCCCTCCTCCCTGCAGTAAAAAGTAAATATACTACATGTTCAAGAAATATATATATATATATATATATATATATATATATATATATATACATACAAACACACACACAGCGGCTACTTTTTTCTGTACAGCTTTTCATTTAAAAAAAAGACTAATCTCAGCAACAAAATTAATTTATGCATCTAGATTCGCATGGCCCACAGAACATTTCATCACCCCCAGCACATCGAATCGCATCATTTACAGCACATTGCATCACCCCCAGCACATCGAATCGCATCATTTACAGCACATTGCATCACCCCCAGCACATCGAATCGCATCACTCACAGCACATTGCATCACCCCCAGCACATCGAATCGCATCACCCCAGCACATCGAATTGCATGGCCTACAGCACATTTCAACACCCCCAGCACATCGAATCCCATGGCCCACAGAACATTGCATCACCCCCAGCACATCGAATCGCATGGCCCACAGAACATTGCATCACCCCAGCACGTCGAATCGCATAATTTACAGCACATTGCATCACCCCCAGCACATCGAATCACATCATTTACAGCACATTGCATCACCCCCAGCACATCGAATCGCATCATTTACAGCACATTGCATCACCCCCAGCACATCGAATCGCATCACTCACAGCACATTGCATCACCCCCAGCACATCGATTCGCATCAATCACAGCACATTGCCTCACCCCAGCACATTGAATCGCATGGCCCACAGAACATTGCATCACCGCCAGCACATCGAATCGCATCATTTACAGCACATTGCATCACCCCCAGCACATCGAATCACATCATTTACAGCACATTGCATCACCCCCAGCACATCGAATTGCATCATTTATAGCACATTGCATCACCCCCAGCACATTGAATCGCATCAATCACAGCACATTGCATCACCCCCAGCACATCGAATCGCATCACCCCCAGCACATCGAATCGCATCTCCCCAGCACATCGAATCGCATGGCCCACAGAACATTGCATCACCCCCAGCACATCAAATTGCATGGCCTACAGAACATTGCATCACCCCCAGCACGTCGAATCGCATCATTTACAGCACATTGCATCACCCCCAGCACATCGAATCACATCATTTACAGCACATTGCATCACCCCCAGCACATCGAATCGCATCATTTATAGCACATTGCATCACCCCCAGCACATCGAATCGCATCACTCACAGCACATTGCATCACCCCCAGCACATCGAATTGCATCAATCACAGCACATTGCATCACCCCCAGCACAGCGAATCGCATCACCCCCAGCACATCGAATAGCATCACCCCAGCACATCGATTCGCATGGTCCACAGAACATTGCATCACCCCCAGCACATCGAATTGCATGGCCCACAGAACATTGCATCACCCCAGCACGTCGAATCGCATCATTTACAGCACATTGCATCACCCCCAGCACATCGAATCGCATCATTTACAGCACATTGCATCACCCCCAGCACATCGAATCGCATCATTTACAGCACATTGCATCACCCCCAGCACATTGAATCGCATCATTTACAGCACATTGCATCACCCCAGCACATCGAATCGCATCATTTACAGCACATCACCCCCAGCACATCGAATCGCATCACCCCAGCACATCGAATTGCATGGCCCACAGCACATTGCAACACCCCCAGCACATCGAATCGCATGGCCCACAGAACATTGCATCGCCCCCAGCACATCGAATCGCATGGCCCACAGAACATTGCATCACCCCCAGCACGTCGAATCGCATAATTTACAGCACATTGCATCAGAAATAGAACATGATTTAATGGTTCCTGAGTCCTGTACAATGGGCTGATTTGGCTACTGTTCCATAGAATACAATCCCATTATCTGCCAAATTGGGTTGTCCCGATACCACTTTTTTAAGACCGAGTACAAGTACTGATACTTTTTTCCAAGTACTCGCCGATACCGATTACCGATACTTTTTTTTAATCTCATTACAATTTTTTGTTTTTTGTTTTTACAATGTTTTTTTTTTAAGGGGGGGTGGACAGTATCAGTGTGTTTTTTTTATTTTATTTTTTATTATTTTTTACAATTCATTTCTCTATTATTTATTGCCATTCTTTTTTTTTTATCAGCCCTGTTGGTGGGCTTTGGTGAGATATCAGGGCTCTTAACAGACCTCTGACATATCCCCTTTGAGACAGGGAAAGGGACTAGGGACACAGATTCCCCAGTCCCTTTCTCAGCAGCCTCAGCTGCGCTGAAAATGAATGGAGAGAAGACAGCGGCTCCTCTCCATTCATAAACTGAAACATTGTAAACACAGTTTACGATGTTTCAGTTATGTGAATGTACAGAGTCAGTGATCACTGACTCTGTTCATTCGGAACAGTAAGGCGACGGATTTACCGGCTCCTACCTCTGCTCTCCATCCTGACAGATCGAGGGGGTGGAGGAGGAGAACGGAGGGGGATGGCAGCATGGAGGGGGAGAAGAGCTGGGGACACCAGCACGGCGGGGAGAAGAGATGGGGACACCAGCACGGAGGGGGAGAAGAGATGGGGACACCAGCACGGCGGGGGAGAAGAGATGGGGACACCAGCACGGCAGGGGAGAAGAGATGGGGACACCAGCACGGAGGGGGAGAAGAGATGGGGACACCAGCACGGAGGAGGAGAACGGAGGGGGACACCAGCACGGAGGGGGACACGGAGGAGAAGAGAGGGGAACACCACGGATCAGCATGGAGGAGAACAGCAGCATGGAGGGGGACACAGAGGGGGACAGCAGCAGAACTAGGGGGCTGGAGGAGGATGCAGGGACAGTCAGCGGTGATCGTGTGTGGGGGAGTTACAAGCACCGATCACCGTTGGTTTCACTAAAGCATCTGAAAGCCGCGGGGGGGGGAGCGGAGAAACGCACCGGCTGTCAGAATTTGAAACCTATACAGGGTGATCAGTGCTTGTAACTCTCCCACCACACTGATCACCCTGACTGCGCAGGTAGATAAACACTGGCAAACAAAGGCAGGCTTCCCTTACATAAAATGGCCCCGGGCGTCGCTGTACATCGCATAATTTCCTGCTTAGAAATAACGCGATAGTACGGCCCTGGGCCTCCTGGGAATGATGACAAACATCTCCCAGGAGGCCAAGCGATGAGTGGATGACGCGGGGAGGCTACTGCGGCCGCGGCCCGAGATGTAAAAAGATTCATAGCAAACAGTGAGTTTTTAAAAGAAAAAAAAATAACATGCCAATTGTTCTTAAGGGGACTTTACTAGAGAGGATGCAACAAAGTTGAAAAAGAGGGTGGAACTCCACTTTAAGAAGGGGATACTGCCACAAGCCATAGACGCGGCCAGGATGAAGCAGATTTTGAGGGGAGCATTACGTTCGGATCCAGTCTGGCTCCATTTGAAAACCATTGGAGGGGTCATGTCCTTGAACTACCCGGACCTTGTACGAAAAATAACAGATGAAGAGGCTCTGCTGAAAGACCAACAGGTGACCGAGAAGCCCACTACTCCCCCCTCAGTTGGGGTCAGATCCGCCATGGCCACTGAACGGGACTTGGAAGTGGAGGTCTTAAAGTCGCAGATGACCCAAGTATTAGAGATGCTGACCTCTTTAAGGGCCAAGGACTCAGGAGTTGGAGAAAAAGAAGAAGTCAGGAAAGAGCTGTACCAGAGCGTTTCAACACCAGTCTCCCCTCGGGATAGAGGGGAAGCTGTTTGCTTCAACTGTGGAGGAATTGGCCATTTTCCCAGTCCCCAGTCCAAGGAAGACCCAAGGCAACTACCACCAGCCGGCAGAAAACTCCAGAGGGCCCCGGTGAAGGAGTCAACCGGGTGCCCATCATCTCCAGCAAGCTCCATTGGAATAAAAAAGCAAGAAAAACCAAGAAGTGAGGGGAATAATTCCCCATCAAAAGCACATAATACCCCTCCCTTGGAGGTAAAACCCCAAAAGTCACAAGAGACCAATGCATACCAGGCCCAACAGGGAGTAAGATCCAGGAAACGATGGAAAAAGAAAAAAAACACCAAAGGCCAAAACCATGAGTCCAAGGAAAGAGGCCTCCCCAAAGAAGTTCCCAGCCAAGTTAGTGGGACCCTCACCACTGGTCCCCATTCAAGTGGAAGGAGTCTACACAAAGGCCATTCTGGATACAGGGGCTCAAGTAACCCTCCTGTATCGGGATTTCTATCAAAAGCATCTGAGACATTTGCCCTTGCAGAAGTTGGAAGACTTGGAAATATGGGGAATTGGCACCCAAAGCTTTCCTTGTGACGGTTACCTTCCGATCAGATTGGCTTTCGACCCCTCTGTGGCAGGAGAGGCAGAGGTCTTTGACACTTTGGCAGTGGTCTGCCCCCACCCACCAGGGGCCAACAAAAGTTCCCTGATAATAGGAACCAACACTGACCTGGTCAGGACACTACTGGCCCCTCTAGTACAAGAGACAGCCAGAATCCACCCCATGTTGCAGTTGGCTTATCAGTGATTGATCTTGGAGCAGAAGGCCCCAGAAGAGGGGGTGGGGAAAGTTTGGGGACTGGAAAGGAGAGAGAGAGTGTTGCAGCCTGGTGAAGTGGCCTGCTTGAGAGCCACTGTGAAGCTCACCTGGAAACAACCTGGCCCCTTTGTAGTCCTGGAACCAGACCCTCTGGGTGCACTCCAGGACTGGAGGTAATCCCCAAAGTAGTCCCGCTGAGAGTCCTGAAGAAAGCAAACGACAGAGTGCCAGTGAGCATCAGGAACACCACTGACTCACCTGTGAAGATTCCAGCCCGGGTGCTGTTGGGCCAGGTGAATCCCGCTACCCCAGTTGCCTTGCCCGACCTGGAGAAGGAAGAGGAAGGGGAACCCACCTTGGAGAACCCGGCCCTACCTCCGGCATGGAAGGAGAGGGCCAGGGCCCAGTTGGCGAAGTGGTGGAAGATCTTCTCCAAGGATGAGTTTGATGTAGGATGTGCGAAAAGTGCCACTCACAAGATCCGCCTACAGGAAGACAAACCCTTTAGGGAGAGAGTCCGGCGAGTTCCCCTGGCTGATCTGGAAGATCTTCGTGAGCAACTTGCAGAGCTCAAGAGAACGGGTGTTATCCGGGAATCCAGGAGCCCATATGCCTCTCCCATTGTGGTAGTCAGGAAAAAGAATGGGTCATTGAGACTCTGTATAGACTACAGGACTCTCAACAGGAGGACAATACCTGACCAATACACCACCCCAAGAATAGAGGATGCCCTGCAGAGTCTATCTGGAGCCAAATGGTTTAGTGTAATGGATCTGAAGAGTGGGTACTATCAAATCCCAATGCACCAAGAAGACAGAGAGAAGACTGCCTTCATCACCCCAGTGGGGTTCTATGAATTTGACCGTATGCCTCAAGGTCTGTCGGGAGCCCCTGCAACTTTCCAGTGGTTGATGGAGAAGACGGTGGGAGACATGAACCTCATTGAAGTCCTAGTATACCTAGATGACATCATCGTCTTTGGGAAGACTCTGGAGGAGCATGAGGAGAGGTTAGAGAAGGTCTTGAAGAGACTCAGTGATGAGGGACTCAAGCTCTCCAGGGAGAAGTGTCAGTTCTACCAGTCTTCAGTCCATTACCTGGGACACATAGTGTCTGAAGAAGGAGTGTCCACAGATCCTGACAAATTGGAGGCAGTCACCTCCTGGCCCTGGCCCACCATAGTGACTGAGCTTAGGTCATTTTTGGGGTTCTGCTCCTACTATCGCAGGTTTGTGGAGGGGTTTGCAAAAATTGCCAAGCCTCTGAATGAGCTGTTGAAGACAGATGGAGAGGAGGATGACTCAGTCCCCAGGAAACTGGGAGAGTCAGTGGAAGACCAGTGGACTGGAAAGTGTGAAGAGGCTTTCATTAAGCTGAAGGAGAGCTTGACCACTGCCCCTGTTTTGGCCTATGCGGACACCCAAAAGCCCTATGAATTACACGTGGATGCCAGCCATGATGGCCTATGTGAGTAGGAGTTTAACCCCAGCTGAAAAGAATTACCCCACCCACAAGTTGGAGTTTCTGGCCTTGAAGTGGGCTGTGGTAGACAAACTAAAGGACTACTTATATGGAGCTGACTTTGTGGTTAAGACAGACAATGACCCACTCACTTACTTTCTAACCACCGCAAAACTAGATGCCACCGGACACCGTTGGTTGGCAGCCCTCTCAGGGTTCAATTTCAGCCTGAAGTACAGGCCTGGGACTGGAAACCGAGATGCTGATGCCTTGTCCCGAAGATCTCATGCTCCCACCAGCATGACAGAAGACTGGACCCAGGTAACCCCAGAGGGGGTACGAGCTTTGTGTCAGGGAGCAGAGCTCCAGGCTAGTGGAGGATCCAGGGCAGAAGAAATTGGAGTCTCAGTTGTTGGAGTGCCCAAATATTATTGTGATGTCACGCAGATTGGTGAAGAAGACTTGCCCAAATTATCAAAGAAGTATACAGGATGGGACCAGTTGGAAGACCCATTGGGGAGATTGGCTTTGGAAGCCCTGGAAAACCAGGGTCCGGACAGACTCTTGCATGATCCCTCAAAGGAGGCCCGCTTACTGTGCAAGGAATGGGACAGGTTGCAGGTACATCAAGGGGTGGTCTACCGAAGGGGCCCCTCTGATGACCTGGAAGACAAGTGGCAACTATTTCTGCCAGAAAAACACTGAAAGACTATTATGATTGCCCTACATGACAACCATGGCCACCTAGGAGCCGAGAGAACCTTTCAGCTCATAAGGAGCAGATTCTATTGGCCCTGTATGCAGGCTGAAGTGGAAGAATACTGTCACTCATGTGCCCGCTGCATACAAAGGAAAACACTGCCTTATCAAGCTGCCCAAATGGGCCACCTGCAAAGCCAAGGACCTTTGGACTTGGAATGCATTGATTTTCTTTGTCTGGAACTTGATTTGGGGGGACATGGAAATGTCCTGGTGATAACCGACCATTTCACCTGTTACGCACAGGCCTTTCCAACTAAAGACCAGAAGGCCTCCACTGTGGCCAAGATACTTGTAGAGAAGTATTTTGTACACTACGGGTTACCTCAACGCCTTCACTCGGATCAAGGGATGGACTTCGAAAGTTGACTGATTCGGAAATTACTGGATTCCCTAGGGATAAAGAAGACCCGCACAACCCCCTATCACTCACAAGGAGATGCCCAACCGGAAAGGTTTAACAGAACTTTGTTGAATATGCTGGGAACCTTGAGCAGTGAGGAAAAACAGCACTGGGGCAAACATATAGCTGCCATAGTGCATGCCTATAATAGCACAACTAGTGATGTCACCGGCTACTCCCCTTACAGATTAATGTTTGACAGAGAAGCAAGACTACCTGTAGATCTGGCCTTTGGTACCTCGATAGACCACACATCGGCGGCTTCACACAAGGGATATGTGGACAGGTTGCGGAAAAGCTTAAGACTGGCTTATGAGAAGGCACAATCCACCTCTGAACAGAGAGGGGCCCGGAACAAACGGAATTTTGACCTCAGAGTTCGGATCCATGACTTGCAACCAGGAGACAGTGTTGTTGCAGAATCTTGGTGTTCCAGGGAAGCATAAGCTTGCTGATAGATGGAAATCACAGCCATACATGATCTGTAAAAAATTGCCTGGCCTGCCAGTGTACCAGCTGAAACCTGAAGGCCAAGTGGGACCTCTGAAGACCTGGCACAGGAACCACTTACTGCCTCTCTCCGAAGCTGTTCGGATACCTTCTACTCTGGATTCTCCTGAATCACCTTCAACCTCCAATACCCCTAGGCCCAACACCAGATCTCAGACCACTCAGTCAGGAGAGATGAATGCCTCAAACCAGAGTGAAGATGAGGAAATGGAACTGAGCTGGCTGTGGCCCACTCAGACAACTGAACCCATGGTTATGGATCCTGCACACTGTGAAGTTACCATCGACGGCACCTTAAATGCTGAAGCTGCTGCGTTCATTCCATCGTGTACTCTAACTGAGGAATGGGAAGATGCCCTAGAGTCAATCCCAGCCGAAGATCCAAGAGATTCTTTGTACCTCCCTGCACCAGAATTGGATGCCCCTGAAGCAGCATGGACCATTACACCTGACCCAGTGGAAGGAAGAATGGAAGAGCCCAGTGTACCTGATGCCTCAGTTCCCAGGGAACAAAGAGTGAAAAGAGCTATTCGTCCTCCCCGAAAACTGACCTACACTTAGATGGGAGAATGTTCTGAAGATACAGTTGTGACTGCGAGAAGGACAATAGAGAAACCTGGCCCCTCCACTGTGCATTTAGTGGAGGGCAACCCCAGCTCACTCTCTAGCACAGTTAGGCAGGTCGCTTCCACCAATATGACCTGTAGACAAGACAATCTCCCTTACCAAGTTTGTTGGGAGGTTCCCTTGCCCAGCTCCTTTGCAACCATAAACTGTGTTACATGTAGATAGTGCTATTTTTTTTTTATCTTTGGGGACCAAAGATTTTAAGTGGGGGGAGTATGTAGCGGGTGTTTGTTTAAGGCCAAGAGACTACCATACCCAGGATGCATTTCCCCGCGCAAGGACTGCTGGGGCGGGGTATTTAACAAGGGGGCGGACCGGAGTACGGTCTCTTTGGACACCGCCCGCCCAGCAAGTGGAACTCTGTGCTGAGTCTGCTGAAAATACAGGGCCTGAAGCCTAGGCCTGTATTCTTCCAAAAAGCCTTTCGTATCCACCGAGGAGCCTGAGGGACGTCTCATCCTGCTGCTGTTCTGCTACTACCAGGAGGACCAAAGACCCGGGTGTCGTGGAATCTGTGTACCAAGAAGATACGGACACAGACTGGTCCGGTTGGGTGAGAGAGCACCTGCTCAGAGAATAATACAGGATCTCTAGACCCAGTAACTGTTGTTCGGAACTAACGTTAGTGTTTGCAGTTGCACGCCGGAGGGACAGTGCATTGAATAACGCTAGTAGACTTATTCTGTGTTCACCAAGTTATCAAACCCCCTTTATTCTTGTGGATTACAAATCATTCCAGAAGTGCACCACCGTTTGCTAGCGAAGATCTTTCTTTGCAGAACTTTTACATAGTACAGTCAGGCCTGATTTAGCAGTGTAGACATTGCTGGGCGCCATTTTGCCCACGAGGGAGAAGGGCTGCAGCGGGGTCCATTAGTTTCTTGTCACAGGAATTGTATATCTGTCTGTTTGCTAAAATACTCTTTCATTGCAGGGTTCTGCATATGTTTATGTACCGTATATACTCGAGTATAAGCCAAGTTTTTTCAGCACATTTTTTTGTGCTGAAAATGCCCCCCTCGGATTATACTCGAGTCACTTTTTTGCGCCTGATCTCCTGGACTTTGGGGACTTTGTACTGGCACACATGTAGCTCCACTCTTCCTCTACAAGTGTGCAAAGTTTGTTGTCCGCGGGACGTACAGCCGGGGAGCACTGATTTTTCAAACCCGGGCACCCCTTCCATAGACCCCCATGTTAAACGGCAATTTCTCTGGTGATTTTGGGGACTGGGTACAGGCCGATCGTAGGTCCCCTGGACCCAAATCATGGTACATATATAGCCCCATTTCTCCTCTATAAGTGGGCAAAGTTTTTTGTCTGGGTGATCTACATCCGGGGAGCAATGATTTTTCAAACCCGGGCACCCCTTCCATAGACTCCCATGTTAAACGTCAGTCTAGTCATAGACACAGTGAAAAGAGCCCTGGACTGCCGCACTCTGTATAAACGATTTATTTTCAAAATTCCAAAATTAAAATCCAAAGTTAATCCATAGATTCAAAAGTCCAAAAACAGACAAAAACAGAAAACTGACATGCAGGGGTGGATGACTGACGCGTTTCACATCAAAGATAGATGCTTACTCATAGCTACATAGCTTCAGAGTGCGGCAGTCCAGGGCTCTTTTCTTTCCCATGCATTAGTGCAGAGCCAGCACCTGTTCCAGTATCAGGGCGGGAGCATTCCTTGGAGCTTCACAGCTTGGAGCTGTACACACCTTTCATGGACACAGTGAGGCATGGGCACAGTGAGACATGGACACAGTGAGGCATGGGCACAGTGAGGCATGGGCACAGTGAGGCATGGAAACAGCGAGGCAAGCACATGGACACAGTGAGGCAAAGTGAGGCAAAGTGAGGCATGCAGATGAACACCCTAGGCTTATACTTGAGTCAATACGTTTTCCCAGTTTTTTGTGGTAAAATTAGGTGCCTCTGCTTATATTCGGGTTGGCTTATACTCGAGTATATACGCTATACTGTTTTACCTGCTTAACCATTATTCTCAGTAAAGTGCCAGGGTTAAGTATACCAGTCGTTTGTGTCATTTACTGTGCAGAAGAAACGGTTAGTGATAGCTATACCATACTGCCGTGTGTCTTTCTTGTGGGATTGTGCTGCCAAGAGTCACAGGTTACACAATCCTATCATCCCCTACTAACTGTGCCAAGGGAGGTGGGAACAAATTGCTGGGGGTTGACAGTTAGTGTTACAGGGCCCGAAACAAATCATACCTGCGGCCCTCTTAGCTGGGGGTATCGCTACACATGGGGGCTTAGAGTCCGGGATACCTGTACACTGCAATCATGCCTGCCAGAAGTACCGGCATGGATCCATTAAGGTTGACCCAGTGGTGCTTATCCGTCAATGCCTCCCTGGACATGACCGCAGTGATTGAACTCCCCAAAACATGGACCATCCGCTTAAACCACTCCTCGCCCCCTTACATGTAGGGATGAGCATCGGCTGTTCGATAGTTCGATAGTTCGACGAAGATCGAACATTATGGGCCGTTCGCGGCAAATTCGAGTGGCGCGTCACGGCCCATAATTCACTGCGGCATCGCCGTGCATTGCTGGCTGTTGATTGGCCAACCATGCTTGGCCAATCACAGCGCCGTCTAAACAGAGAGCCATAATTAGCCAAAGCCAGGGTGGCTTTGGTCATTTATGGCTCAGGGGGTTTAGTACACGCCCCACACTATATAAGGCTGCCGGCTCTGCGGCCTTGTGTAGTGTGTTGGAGTTGTGAAAAGAGAGAATTTACAGAGACAGACAGTGTCATTTATATTGAGTTAGATAGAGCAGGCAGGCAAGTCAGATAGCTGCAGTTACAGTGTGTAGAGGATATATATGCATCCTAGGTGTTGTATATATATTTTTACACTGTATTGAGTTTAGCTAGATCCGTTCCTATTAGTCTCTATACTGTGACAGGCAGGCAGGTGATTGTGCTAGCTGCAGACAGTCAGTGTTTCACTTAGTGTACTATTGTGTGCTTTGTATAGCGTTCACCTGAAGCTCACCTGAATACAGTTAGTCTCTAGACTGTGACAGGCAGGCAGGTGATTGTGCTAGCTGCAGACAGTCAGTGTTTCACTTAGTGTACTGTGTGCTTTGCATAGCATTCACCTAAAGCTCACCTGAATACAGTTAGTCTTTATACTGTGACAGGCAGGCAGGTGATTGTGCTAGCTGCAGACAGTCAGTGTTTCACTTAGTGTACTACTGTGTGCTTTGCATAGCGTTCATCTAAAGCTCACCTGAATACAGTTAGTCTCTATACTGTGACAGGCAGGCAGGTGATTGTGCTAGCTGCAGACAGTCAGTGTTTCACTTAATGTACTACTGTGTGCTTTGCATAGCATTCACCTATAGCTCACCTGAATACAGTTAGTCTCTAGACTGTGACAGGCAGGCAGGTGATTTTGCTAGCTGCACAGTTAGTGTTTCACTTAGTCTACTGTGTGCTTTGCATAGCGTTCACCTAAAGCTCACCTGAATAAAGTTAGTCTCTATACTGTGACAGGCAGGCAGGTGATTGTGCTAGCTGCAGACAGTCAGTGTTTCACTTAGTGTACTACTGTGTGCTTTGCATAGCGTTCACCTAAAGCTCACCTGAATACAGTTAGTCTCTATACTGTGACAGACAGGCAGGTGATTGTGCTAGCTGCAGACATTCAGTGTTTCACTTAGTGTACTATTGTGTGCTTTGCATAGCGTTCACCTAAAGCTCACCTGAATACAGTTAGTCTCTAGACTATGACAGGCATGCAGGTGATTGTGCTAGCTGCAGACAGTCAGTGTTTCACTTAGTGTACTACTGTGTGCTTTGCATAGCGTTCACCTAAAGCTCACCTCAATACAGTTAGTCTTTATACTGTGACAGGCAGGCAGGTGATTGTGCTAGCTGCAGACAGTCAGTGTTTCACTTAGTGTACTATTGTGTGCTTTGCATAGCGTTCACCTAAATCTCACCTGAATACAGTTAGTCTCTAGACTGTGACAGGCATGCAGGGGATTGTGCTAGCTCCAGACAGTCAGTGTTTCACTTAGTGTGCTGTGTGCTTTGCATAGCATTCACCTAAAGCTCACCTGAATACAGTTAGTCTTTAGACTGTGACAGGCAGGCAGGTGATTGTGGTAGCTGCAGACAGTCAGTGTTTCACTTAGTGTACTACTGTGTGCTTTGCATAGCGTTCACCTAAAGCTCACCTGAATACAGTTAGTCTCTATACTGTGACAGTCAGGCAGGTGATTGTGCTAGCTGCAGACAGTCAGTGTTTCACTTAGTGTACTACTGTGTGCTTTGCATAGCGTTCACCTAAAGCTCACCTGAATACAGTTAGTCTCTATACTGTGACAGTCAGGCAGGTGATTGTGCTAGCTGCAGACAGTCAGTGTTTCACTTAATGTACTACTGTGTGCTTTGCATAGCGTTCACCTAAAGCTCACCTGAATACAGTTAGTCTCTAGACTGTGACAGGCAGGCAGGTGATTGTGCTAGCTGCAGACAGTCAGTGTTTCACTTAGTGTACTACTGTGTGCTTTGCATAGTGTTCACCTAAAGCTCACCTGAATACAGTTCAGTTTATCTATACTGTGACAGGCAGGCAGGTGATTGTGCTAGCTGCAGACAGTCAGTGTTTCACTTAGTGTACTATTGTGTGCTTTGCATAGCGTTCACCTAAAGCTCACCTGAATACAGTTAGTCTCTAGACTGTGACAGGCATGCAGGGATTTGTGCTAGCTGCAGACAGTCAGTGTTTAACTTAGTGTACTGTGTGCTTTGCATAGCATTCACCTAAAGTTCACCTGAATACAGTTAGACTTTATACTGTGACGGGCAGGCAGGTGATTGTGCTAGCTGCAGACAGTCAGTGTTTCACTTAGTGTACTACTGTGTGCTTTGCATAGCGTTTACCTAAAGCTCACCTGAATACAGTTAGTCTCTATACTGTGACAGTCAGGCAGGTGATTGTGCTAGCTGCAGACAGTCAGTGTTTCACTTAGTGTACTACTGTGTGCTTTGCATAGCGTTCACCTAAAGCTCACCTGAATACAGTTAGTCTCTATACTGTGACAGGCAGGCAGGTGATTGTGCTGCAGACAGTTAGTGTTTCTGTCATGATGGGCAATCTCACCTGCAAGCTGGCGACGCTGCGACGCGCGCGGGTATGCGCCTGCGCAATAGTGGCGACTCTGCGTTAGCGCGTTCGCGCCTGCACAATAGCGCTGAATCGGCGTTAGCGCGTACGCGCATGCGCGGTAATGGCGCGCGGGTGAGCGCGGGAGCGCGCAGTGACACTTTCTGGCGCCAATCTGGGGCTATTTAAAGGGGCTTGTGCTGGGGCTCCTTGCTGTCTGGTCTACAGCGTTCCCAAGACCCACCTGCTACCTGCTATTACCCTACCGATCTGTTCCTGTGACCCGGCTTGTTCCTGACGCTTCTTGCCTTCTGCCTGCCCGCTGACCCCCGGCTTGTTGACCTTGCTTCCGCCTGCTCCTTCTGCTACCTGCCGCCTGCCCGTTGCCAACCCGGACTGTATAATGACTCTGCCTCTGCCTCTTGGACTGCACCTGATCTGCCAGCCAGTGGATTACCCGGCCTGTTTGGACCTGCCTGCGCCCAGAACTACAAGACACCTCCCCGCTGTCTGCTGTCTGTTTCCTCAGTTCCCTGTGTGCCAAGCCTGCCTGCCGTTCCAGCTTCCCTGCTTCCGCTGAAACCTGCACAGAGCTTCCTAAGGTCCAGCTCCACCTCTGAACCAGTGTTCCTGACAGGCACTTGTGCGACTCCGCACTCCCGAGTTCCCTGTTCCCACCATCAGGGGTTCCGGAGTAGGAGGTGCAAAAGAGGCCGCTCCCTGCATCCCAGGCTCATCACCAGGTACGTGACAGTACCAGACAGCCATGTCCGAGCCTGCGCAGGGAGCGAACCCAATGGAGGAACTTTGTCGACACCTGGATGGGCTAACCCAGGCCGTCAGAAGCCTGCAAGAGGGTTATACCCGACTGGAGGGCCGAGTCCAGGCCCTATCCTCCTCAGCTTCCTCCTCCACTGGGGCTTCCACTTCTCCCTCAGTGGTCAAGATGCCGCCTGAACCAAAAGTACCCACGCCTGAGCGATTCTCAGGGGAGCGGAGCAAATACAGAGCCTTTCGGAATGCCTGCGAGCTCTTCTTTGCCTTGCAACCATGGACCTTTTCACTGGAATCCACCAAAGTGGGGTTCGTTATTTTCCTCCTGTCTGGTGAGCCTCAAGCCTGGGCTCACCGCCTCTTGGAGCATAAAGACGTTTCACTTAATACCTTGGACACTTTCTTTCAAACCATGTCACAGCTTTACGAGGATCCGCACCAGACCGCCACTGCCGAAGCAACCCTGCATGCCCTTTAGCAAGGCCGCAGACCCGCCGAGGATTATGTTTCTGAATTCAGGAGATGGAGCTCAGACGCTAATTGGAATGATGCTGCTCTATGTTACCAATTCCGATTGGGACTCTCTGAACCACTCAAGGATGAACTGGCACGTGTGGGTGTGCCCGGAACTTTGGATGCTCTGATCAACCTGACCATCCAGATTGACCGTCGCCTACGAGAACGTAGGACTGAACGAGCCACCGGGCCATCTCGCCCGGTTTTGATGTTGCCCCGGGTACCCAGCTCTGCCAACTCAGCTCCTCCATTCCCAGCTACAGCCTCCTCTGACAACCCAGAACCCATGCAGCTGGGACTTCTCCGTCCCTCTCTCACCCCTGAGGAACGTCAACGAAGGCGAACCCTTAACCTATGTCTGTACTGCGGAGAACCCGGACATTATGTACGGACCTGCCCGGTGAAGATCCGTAAGTGCCTCTCCATGTCGTCTGTGCATTTACCCGTTATACCCAGTAATTCTGCTCACCTGGCGATTCTCATTCTTTTGCAGCTCCCAGGAGGGAATATTCAAGTCAGCGCTATCATTGACTCCGGGGCCTGCAGTTGCTTTCTGGACTTAGCTTTTGCCACCACACATCACATTCCTTTGCGCCCTAGAGCTAAAGGGCTTTCTGTCTACCTCGCTGATGGGTCGACCATTAAATCCGGACCAGTCACACAGGAGACCCTACCACTGGCCACAACCATTGCCAGTACTCATCAGGAGTTACTATGCCTAGATGTCATCAAGTCTCCTCTGTTCCCCATCATTCTGGGCATGCCCTGGTTACAGGCCCATAACCCGCAAATTAATTGGACATCAGGAGAAGTCAGTTTCTGTTCCCCCTACTGCCGTCAACATTGTCTGCAGGAAGTTTTGAGCACCCCTTCTCCCTTGCTTTGCATGGACTCTGATGCTGAGGCCCGCCAGTCAGTTCCTGAACAGGGATGAGCCGAACACCCCCCTGTTCGGTTCGCACCAGAACCTGCGAACAGACAAAATGTTCGTGTAAACTTTAGAACCCTATTAAACACAATGGACTCAAACGTTCGAAATCTAAAGTGTTAATTATAAAGGCTAATATGCAAGTTATTGTCCTAAAAAGTGTTTGGGGACCCGGGTCCTGCCCCAGGGGACATGTATCAATGCAAAAAGAAGTTTTAAAAACGGCCGTTTTTTCGGGAACAGTGATTTTAATAATGCTTAAAATGAAACAATAAAAGTGAAATATTCCTTTAAATTTCGTACCTGGGGGGTGTGTATGATATGCATGTAAAGTGGCGCATGTTTCCCGTGCTTAGAACTGTCCCTGCAAAAAATGTCATTTTTGAAAGAAAAAAATGCATTTAAAACTGACTCGCGGCTATTAATGAATTGTCGGCTCCCGGCAATACATTCAAAAGTCATTGATAAAAAAAAAAAAAAAAAAAAGCGTGGGGGTTCCCCAGAATTCAATTACCAGGCCCTTCAGGTCTGGAATGGATGTTAAGGGGAACCCCGCCGCAAATTTAAAAAAAACATTGACGTGGGGTTCCCCCAAGTATCCATTCCAGGCCCTTCAGATCTGGCATGGATTTTAAGGGGAACTCCACCCCAAATTTTAAAAAAAATGGCGTGGAGTCCCCCTAAAAAACCATACCAGACCCCTTATCCGAGCACGCAACCTGGCCGGCCGCAGGGGAAAAGGGGGGGACGAGAGAGCGGCCCCCCCTCCCTCCTGAACCGTACCAAGCCACATGCCCTCAACATGGGGAGGATGTCCCCATGTTGATGGGGACAAGGGCCTCATCCCCACAACCCTTGCCCGGTGGTTGTGGGGGTCTGCGGGCGGGGGGCTTATCGGAATCTGGAAGACCCCTTTAACAAAGGGGACCCCCAGATCCCGGCCCCCCCTATGTGAATTGGTAAGGGGTACATTGTACCCCTACCATTTCACGAAGAAAGCGTAAAAAAATGTTAAAAAAACACACAAACACCTTAAAAAAGTCCTTTATTAAAAAAAAAAAAAACATTCCAGCGGTGAAATCCAGTGTCCCGCGGCGATCCCGATGTCCAGCGCTGTCCTTCATTGGTTGTGCCTGAGCGGACCTGATGGGGAACTCCCTCTCAGTATTTTAAATGTATAGACCCGCCCCTTCTAAAGTTCCCCATCAGGTCCGCTCAGCGGACCAGATGCGGAACATGAGAAGGGGCGGGTCTATACATGTATTACCAAAGTGAGAGCAGTTCCCCATCAGGTCCGCCCCCTCGGTGTGTCGGACCCGCCTACGTCATTGGCTTGAGCGGGGAACTTCCTTCACTATGTAAATTTAAATTACACAGTGAAGGAAGTTCCCAGCTCAAGTCAATGACGTAGGCGGGTCCGACATACCGAGGGGGCGGACCTGATGGGGAACTGCTCTCACTTTGGTAATACATGTATAGACCCGCCCCTTCTCATGTTCCGCATCTGGTCCGCTGAGCGGACCTGATGGGGAACTTTAGAAGGGGCGGGTCTTTACATTTAAAATACTGAGAGGGAGTTCCCCATCAGGTCCGCTCAGGCACAACCAATGAAGGACAGCGCTGCACATCGGGATCGCCGCGGGACACTGGATTTCACCGCTGGAATGTTTTTTTTTTTTTTTAATAAAGGACTTTTTTAAGGTGTTTGTGTGTTTTTTTAAACATTTTTTTACGCTTTCTTCGTGAAATGGTAGGGGTACAATGTACCCCTTACCAATTCACATAGGGGGGCCGGGATCTGGGGGTCCCCTTTGTTAAAGGGGTCTTCCAGATTCCGATAAGCCCCCCGCCCGCAGACCCCCACAACCACCGTGCAAGGGTTGTGGGGATGAGGCCCTTGTCCCCATCAACATGGGGACATCCTCCCCATGTTGAGGGCATGTGGCTTGGTACGGTTCAGGAGGGAGGGGGGGCCGCTCTCTCGTCCCCCCCTTTTCCCCTGCGGCCGGCCAGGTTGCGTGCTCGGATAAGGGGTCTGGTATGGATTTTTAGGGGGACTCCACGCCATTTTTTTTTTAAATTTGGGGTGGAGTTCCCCTTAAAATCCATGCCAGATCTGAAGGGCCTGGAATGGATACTTGGGGGAACCCCACGTCAATGTTTTTTTTAATTTGCGGCGGGGTTCCCCTTAATATCCATTCCAGACCTGAAGGGCCTGGTAATTGAATTCTGGGGAACCCCTACGCTTTTTTTTTTTTTTTTTTTTTTATCAATGACTTTTGTATGTATTGCCGGGAGCCGACAATTCATTAATAGCCGCGAGTCAGTTTTAAATGCATTTTTTTCTTTCAAAAATGACATTTTTTGCAGGGACAGTTCTAAGCACGGGAAACATGCGCCCCTTCACATGCATATCATACACACCCCCCAGGTACGAAATTTAAAGGAATATTTCACTTTTATTTTTTCATTTTAAGCATTATTAAAATCACTGCTCCCGAAAAAACGTCCGTTTTTAAAACTTTTTTTGCATTGATACATGTCCCCTGGGGCAGGACCCCGGTCCCCAAACACTTTTTAGGACAATAACTTGCATATAAGCCTTTATAATTAGCACTTTAGATTTCTCCCATAGATTTTTAGAATTTGCCGCGAACACCCCAATTTGTTCGCTGTTCGACGAACGGGCGAACAGGCAATGTTCGAGTCGAACATGAGTTCGACTCGAACTCGAAGCTCATCCCTATTCCTGAAGCATACCACAGCTTCCTGGACGTTTTTAGCAAGAAAGGGGCCGAGACTCTTCCCCCACACAGGCGTTACGACTGTCCGATTGAGCTTCTCCCCGGGGCTGAAATCCCCTTTGGCAGGATTTTTCCCCTGACCGAACTTGAACTCGAGACCCTCAAGACCTATGTTGATGATAATCTCATGAAAGGGTTCATCCGTCCTTCTACGTCACCGGCAGGGGCAGGGATTTTCTTTGTTGAGAAAAAGGACCATTCCCTCCGGCCTTGTGTGGATTACAGAGAGCTCAACAAAGTGACGATAAAGAACTGATACCCCCTTCCTTTAGTTCCTGAATTGTTTCAAAGACTGGGATCCGCAGTCATCTTCACAAAACTGGACCTCCGTGGGGCCTATAACCTGGTGCGGATCCGAAGCGGGGATGAGTGGAAAACTGCCTTTCACACTCGCTTCGGGCACTTTGAATACTTAGTCATGCCCTTCGGACTCTGCAATGCCCCGGCTACGTTCCAGCATTTTGTGAACGACATTTTTAGAGACTACCTTGACCTTTTTGTTATCATTTACCTGGACGACATCCTCATCTTTTCCCCCTCCTTGGAGAAACACCGGGAACACGTTCGGAATGTGCTTGCACGGCTTCGAATGCACAGGTTATACGCAAAACCAGAAAAATGCGAATTCGAAAGCCAAAGCATCCAATTTCTTGGACTTGTCATCTCGGTGGAGGGTATCACGATGGACTCCCAGAAAGTGGCTGCAATTCTTGACTGGCCGGTGCCCGTAGATAGGAAGGGCATACAGCGCTTCATCGGATTCGCTAACTTTTATAGGAAGTTCATCAGGGGGTTCTCGTCCATTATCACCCCATTAACCAACCTAACCAAACAGACTGTCCGGTTCCAGTGGTCTTCAGAAGCCCAAACGGCCTTTGAGACCCTTAAGGAATTATTTACCTCTGCATCCGTTCTAAGGCACCCTGATGCGGCTCTTCCATACATACTGGAGGTGGACGCCTCGGAAACAGCAGTTGGGGCGGTTCTCTCCCAAAGACAGGGGCCCAAGGCTCTCTTACATCCGGTTGCCTTTTTCTCCCGTAAGCTGTCAGATTCGGAGAAGAACTATGATGTGGGAGACCGGGAATTACTGGCAATCAAAGCCGCCCTGGAGGAATGGCGGTACCTACTGGAAGGAGCAGCGCATCCGATCCTGGTCTATACGGACCACAAGAATCTGGAGTATCTGAGAGTGGCAAAGAGACTGAAACCCCGGCAGGCCAGGTGGGCACTTTTCTTTACACGTTTCTCTTTCCATATAACGTATAGACCAGGATCGAAGAATACTAAACCTGATGCCCTCTCACGAATGTTCTGTGACCCTGAAAAACCTGCCCCTCCGGATACCATCTTGTCACCTGGAAACTTCCTCTTGCTTCAAGAGGACCTGCTATCTCGGATCAAGCAAGCATCCAGGGGGATCTCTCCCTCACCTGGGACAGAGGTACAGCTCAAGGATGGACTTTTATGGTACAAGGACAAAATCTTTGTACCAGAGGGCCTGCGAGTCGCGGTCCTTAGTTCCTGCCATGATAACAAACTGGCTGGGCACTTCGGGGTACTCAAGACCTCCGAACTTCTACAACGCATGTTCTGGTGGCCGCAACTATCAAAGGACTGTAGGAGCTACGTGGAGTCTTGCAGCACATGTATCAGAAACAAGGGAAGTAAGTCCAGAGCCTGGGGTCTGTTGAAACCATTGCCCGTACCCGAGAGGCCATGGAAGATGATCTCCATGGACTTCATCGTAGAACTTCCCCCCTCTGAGCTTTTCACCACTATCTTTGTGGTTGTGGATAGACTATCAAAGATGGTGCACTTCTTGCCCATGAGGGGTACGCCTTCCGCTCCTGAGACAGCTAAAATTTTTGTCAAGGAAATCATAAGGCTCCATGGCATCCCTGCAAACATCGTGTCGGATCGAGGGGTGCAATTCACCTCCAGGTTCTGGAAGGCGCTGTGTGAAGCTCTCGGGATTAACTTGTCCTTCTCGTCTGCCTATCATCCACAATCAAATGGCCAGACTGAACGGACGAATCAGACACTTGAGCAATACCTACGCTGCTTTTCTTCGTTCTCGCAGAAAGATTGGGTACCTCTGCTGCCGCTGGCCGAATTTGCATACAATAATTCGGTCCACTCCGCCACGAAGTAATCCCCGTTCTATGCTAACTACGGCTTTCACCCCTCATTCTTGTCCAACTGTATCCCGGAGTCTGCTGTACCTGCTGTCCAGGAGACATTGGATTTTTTCAGAGCAAACAATGAGTTATTACGAGACACGATGACTAAGATACAAGAATATAATAAAGAAGTGTTCGACAAAAAGAGAAGAGGAGAACTCAATCTGGAACCTGGGGATCAGGTGTGGTTATCTACACTGAACCTTAGACTTGCCTGTCCCTCAAAGAAATTGGGTCCCAAGTTTGTGGGTCCTTTCCCCGTCAGGAGACGGATTAACAGTGTGGCCTATGAACTGGAGCTATCAGAATCATTCCGGATCCACCCGGTTTTCCATGTTGCCCTACTCAAGCCTACTGTTCCTGATCCCTTCTCGGGACCTGACACCGGCCCTCCTGAACCAATCTTGGTTGACGGTGAAGAGGAGTTTGAGGTAGAATCCATCGTGGATTGTAGAAAAAGGCGCAACCAAGTCCAATTTCTTGTAAAATGGAAGGGATATGGCCCTGAGGAGAACTCATGGGAACCTGAGTGCAACATCCATGCCAAAAGATTGGTTCAGTCCTTCAAAGACTCTCATCCAGTTATGATGGCCCAGTTGGGCATCCGGAGGCTGCCCATTGGAGGGGGGCAATGTCATGATGGGCAATCTCACCTGCAAGCTGGCGACGCTGCGACACGCGCGGGTACGCGCCTGCGCAATAGTGGCGAATCGGCGTTAGCGTGTTCGCGCCTGCGCAATAGCGGCAATTTGGCGTTAGCGCGTACGCGCATGCGCGGTAATGGCACGCGGGCGCGCGCGGGTGCTTGCGGGAGCGCGCAGTGACACTTTCTGGCTCCAATCTGGGGCTATTTAAAGGGGCTTGTGCTGGGGCTCCTTGCTGTCTGGTCTACAGCGTTCCCAAGACCCACCTGCTACCTGCTATTACCCTACCGATCTGTTCCTGTGACCCGGCTTGTTCCTGATGCTTCTTGCCTTCTGCCTGCCCGCTGACCCCCGGCTTGCTGACCTTGCTTCCGCCTGCTCCTTCTGCTACCTGCCGCCTGCCCGTTGCCAACCCGGACTGTATAACGACTCTGCCTCTGCCTCTTGGACTGCACCTGATCTGCCAGCCAGTGGATTACCCGGCCTGTTTGGACCTGCCTGCGCCCCGGAACTACAAGACACCTCCCCGCTGTCTGTTTCCTCAGTTCCCTGTGTGCCAAGCCTGCCTGCCGTTCCAGCTTCCCTGCTTCCGCTGAAACCTGCACAGAGCTTCCTAAGGTCCAGCTCCACCTCTGCACCAGTGTTCCTGACAGGCACTTGAACAACTCCGCACTCCCGAGCTCCCTGTTCCCACCATCAGGGGTTCCGGAGTAGGAGGTGCAAAAGAGGCCGCTCCCAGCATCCCAGGCTCATCACCAGGTACGTGACAGTTTCACTTAGCTCACCGGAATACAGTTAGTTTCTATACTGTGACAGGCAGGCAGGTGATTGTGCTAGCTGCAGACAGTCAGTGTTTCACTTAGTGTACTACTGTGTGCTTTGCATAGCGTTCACCTAAAGCTCACCTGAATACAGTTAGTCTCTATACTGTGACATTCAGGCAGGTGATTGTGCTAGCTGCAGACAGTCAGTGTTTCACTTAGTGTACTATTGTGTGCTTTGCATAGCGTTCACCTAAAGCTCACCTGAATACAGTTAGTCTCTATACTGTGACAGGCATGCAGGTGATTGTGCTAGCTGCAGACAGTCAGTGTTTCACTTAGTGTACTGTGTTCTTTGCATAGCATTCTCCTAAAGCTCACATCAATACAGTTAGTCTTTATACTGTGACAGGCAGGCAGGTGATTGTGCTAGCTGCAGACAGTCAGTGTTTCACTTAGTGTACTGTGTGCTTTGCATAGCATTCACCTAAAGCTCACCTGAATACAGTTAGTCTTTATACTATGACAGGCAGGCAAGTGATTGTGCTAGCAGCAGACAGTCAGTGTTTTACTTAGTGTACTACTGTGTGCTTTGCATAGCGTTCACCTAAAGCTCACCTGAATACAGTTAGTCTCTATACTGTGACAGTCAGGCAGGTGATTGAGCTAGCTGCAGACAGTCAGTGTTTCACTTAGTGTACTACTGTGTGCTTTGCATAGCGTTCACCTAAAGCTCACCTGAATACAGTTAGTCTCTATACTGTGACAGGCAGGCAGGTGATTGTGCTAGCTGCAGACAGTCAGTGATTCACTTAATGTACTACTGTGTGCTTTGCATAGCGTTCACCTAAAGCTCACCTGAATACAGTTAGTCTCTATACTGTGACAGGCAGGCAGGTGATTGTGCTAGCTGCAGACAGCCAGTGTTTCAATTAATGTACTACTGTGTGCTTTTCATAGCGTTCATCCTAAAGCTCACCTGAATAAAGTTAGTTTCTATACTGTGACAGGCAGGCAGGTGATTGTGCTAGCTGCAGACAGTCAGTGTTTCTCTTAGTGTACTACTGTGTGCTTTGCATAGTGTTCACCTAAAGCTCACCTGAATACAGTTAGTCTCTAGACTTTGACAGGCATGCAGAGGATTGCGCTAGCTGCAGACAGTCAGTGTTTCAATTAGTGTACTGTGTGCTTTGCATAGCATTCACCTAAAGCTCACCTGAATACAGTTAGTCTTTATACTGTGACAGGCAGGCCGGTGATTGTGCTAGCTGCAGACAGTCAGTGTTTCACTTAGTGTACTACTGTGTGCTTTGCATAGCGTTCACCTAAAGCTCACCTGAATACAGTTAGTCTCTATACTGTGACAGGCAGGCAGGTGATTGTGCTAGCTGCAGACAGTCAGTGTTTCACTTAGTGTACTACTGTGTGCTTTGCATAGCATTCACCTAAAGCTCACCTGAATACAGTTAGTCTCTATACTGTGACAGGCAGTCAGGCGATTGTGCTAGCTGCAGACAGTTAGTGTTTCACTTAGTCTACTGTGTGCTTTGCATAGCGTTCACCTAAAGCTCACCTGAATACAGTTAGTTTCTATACTGTGACAGGCAGGCAGGTGATTGTGCTAGCTGCAGACAGTCAGTGTTTCACTTAGTGTACTACTGTGTGCTTTGCATAGCGTTCACCTAAAGCTCACCTGAATACAGTTAGTCTCTATACTGTGAAATTCAGGCAGGTGATTGTGCTAGCTGCAGACAGACAGTGTTTCACTTAGTGTACTATTGTGTGCTTTGCATAGCGTTCACCTAAAGCTCACCTGAATACAGTTAGTCTCTAGACTTTGACAGGCATGCAGGTGATTGTGCTAGCTGCTAGACTTGTGCACAACGGAAAAATTCGTTCCGTTTCGGTTCGTTTCTTTCCGGTCCTGTTGATTCGTAATCATTCGTAATTTTGCTAGACGGGATTTTTCGTGTTCGGACTCATTCGTATTTTTGCAAGCGACATTTTTCGTTGAATTTTTTGTTGCTTTATAATTCGTACTTTCGGTAGAGTACGTTGTTTTTCGTTGATTCTGGACACAACTCCTACTTTCGTAACTTTTTTTGGGTTCGTACTTTCGGTAGAGTACGTTGTTTTTCGTTGATTCTGGACGCAACTCCTACTTTCGTAACTTTTTTTGGGTTCGTTGATTCGTAATTTTCCGTGTCTCTCTCACAACGACGCTGCCTATTATGCCTAATGTGCTTCGAATGGATTTGTACTTTTCTAAATACATTGCGGTTATTTGTAACGATTCAAAATCTCGTATTTTACTTTCGTTTTTAACATGCGGCTATAGGCTCCGCCCCTGTACACCATTTTGAAAGGGTTCAGCACGGTGAGGGAGAAGCAGAGAGCAGAGCAGAGTGTTATTGTGCTTCGAATGGATTCGAAATCTCGTATTTTACTTTCGTTTTTTACATGCGGCTATAACCTCTTCCCCTGTACACCATTTTGAGAGGGAGTTCAGCACGGTGTGGGAGAAGCAGAGAGCAGAGCAGAGTGAGTGTTATTGTGCTTCGTATGGATTCGTACATTCGTAACTTTTTCATAACGAATTATGCCGAAGACATTCGGGCATTCGCTATTTGCGGTATAATTTATTTCGGATTCGGTCTTATTCGTAATTGCTTTGTTCGGAAATTCGAATGCTTCCGAATGTCCGAAAGTTGCTAAATTCGGACGAATTTCAATTCGTTACGAAACGAATTGCACAAGCCTACTAGCTGCAGACAGTCAGTGTTTCACTTAGTGTACTGTGTTCTTTGCATAGCATTCTCCTAAAGCTCACGTCAATGCAGTTAGTCTTTATACTATGACAGTCAGGCAGGTGATTGTGCTAGCTGCAGACAGTCAGTGTTTCACTTAGTGTACTACTGTGTGCTTTGCATAGCGTTCACCTAAAGCTCACCTGAATACAGTTAGTCTCTATACTGTGACATTCAGGCAGGTGATTGTGCTAGCTGCAGACAGTCAGTGTTTCACTTAGTGTACTATTGTGTGCTTTGCATAGCGTTCACCTAAAGCTCACCTGAATACAGTTAGTCTCTATACTGTGACAGGCATGCAGGTGATTGTGCTAGCTGCAGACAGTCAGTGTTTCACTTAGTGTACTGTGTTCTTTGCATAGCATTCTCCTAAAGCTCACATCAATACAGTTAGTCTTTATACTGTGACAGGCAGGCAGGTGATTGTGCTAGCTGCAGACAGTCAGTGTTTCACTTAGTGTACTGTGTGCTTTGCATAGCATTCACCTAAAGCTCACCTGAATACAGTTAGTCTTTATACTATGACAGGCAGGCAAGTGATTGTGCTAGCAGCAGACAGTCAGTGTTTTACTTAGTGTACTACTGTGTGCTTTGCATAGCGTTCACCTAAAGCTCACCTGAATACAGTTAGTCTCTATACTGTGACAGTCAGGCAGGTGATTGAGCTAGCTGCAGACAGTCAGTGTTTCACTTAGTGTACTACTGTGTGCTTTGCATAGCGTTCACCTAAAGCTCACCTGAATACAGTTAGTCTCTATACTGTGACAGGCAGGCAGGTGATTGTGCTAGCTGCAGACAGTCAGTGATTCACTTAATGTACTACTGTGTGCTTTGCATAGCGTTCACCTAAAGCTCACCTGAATACAGTTAGTCTCTATACTGTGACAGGCAGGCAGGTGATTGTGCTAGCTGCAGACAGCCAGTGTTTCAATTAATGTACTACTGTGTGCTTTTCATAGCGTTCATCCTAAAGCTCACCTGAATAAAGTTAGTTTCTATACTGTGACAGGCAGGCAGGTGATTGTGCTAGCTGCAGACAGTCAGTGTTTCTCTTAGTGTACTACTGTGTGCTTTGCATAGTGTTCACCTAAAGCTCACCTGAATACAGTTAGTCTCTAGACTTTGACAGGCATGCAGAGGATTGCGCTAGCTGCAGACAGTCAGTGTTTCAATTAGTGTACTGTGTGCTTTGCATAGCATTCACCTAAAGCTCACCTGAATACAGTTAGTCTTTATACTGTGACAGGCAGGCCGGTGATTGTGCTAGCTGCAGACAGTCAGTGTTTCACTTAGTGTACTACTGTGTGCTTTGCATAGCGTTCACCTAAAGCTCACCTGAATACAGTTAGTCTCTATACTGTGACAGGCAGGCAGGTGATTGTGCTAGCTGCAGACAGTCAGTGTTTCACTTAGTGTACTACTGTGTGCTTTGCATAGCATTCACCTAAAGCTCACCTGAATACAGTTAGTCTCTATACTGTGACAGGCAGTCAGGCGATTGTGCTAGCTGCAGACAGTTAGTGTTTCACTTAGTCTACTGTGTGCTTTGCATAGCGTTCACCTAAAGCTCACCTGAATACAGTTAGTTTCTATACTGTGACAGGCAGGCAGGTGATTGTGCTAGCTGCAGACAGTCAGTGTTTCACTTAGTGTACTACTGTGTGCTTTGCATAGCGTTCACCTAAAGCTCACCTGAATACAGTTAGTCTCTATACTGTGAAATTCAGGCAGGTGATTGTGCTAGCTGCAGACAGACAGTGTTTCACTTAGTGTACTATTGTGTGCTTTGCATAGCGTTCACCTAAAGCTCACCTGAATACAGTTAGTCTCTAGACTTTGACAGGCATGCAGGTGATTGTGCTAGCTGCTAGACTTGTGCACAACGGAAAAATTCGTTCCGTTTCGGTTCGTTTCTTTCCGGTCCTGTTGATTCGTAATCATTCGTAATTTTGCTAGACGGGATTTTCCGTGTTCGGACTCATTCGTATTTTTGCAAGCGACATTTTTCGTTGAATTTTTTGTTGCTTTATAATTCGTACTTTCGGTAGAGTACGTTGTTTTTCGTTGATTCTGGACACAACTCCTACTTTCGTAACTTTTTTTGGGTTCGTACTTTCGGTAGAGTACGTTGTTTTTCGTTGATTCTGGACACAACTCCTACTTTCGTAACTTTTTTTGGGTTCGTTGATTCGTAATTTTCCGTGTCTCTCTCACAACGACGCTGCCTATTATGCCTAATGTGCTTCGAATGGATTTGTACTTTTCTAAATACATTGCGGTTATTTGTAACGATTCAAAATCTCGTATTTTACTTTCGTTTTTAACATGCGGCTATAGGCTCCGCCCCTGTACACCATTTTGAAAGGGTTCAGCACGGTGAGGGAGAAGCAGAGAGCAGAGCAGAGTGTTATTGTGCTTCGAATGGATTCGAAATCTCGTATTTTACTTTCGTTTTTTACATGCGGCTATAACCTCCGCCCCTGTACACCATTTTGAGAGGGAGTTCAGCACGGTGTGGGAGAAGCAGAGAGCAGAGCAGAGTGAGTGTTATTGTGCTTCGTATGGATTCGTACATTCGTAACTTTTTCATAACGAATTATGCCGAAGACATTCGGGCATTCGCTATTTGCGGTATAATTTATTTCGGATTCGGTCTTATTCGTAATTGCTTTGTTCGGAAATTCGAATGCTTCCGAATGTCCGAAAGTTGCTAAATTCGGACGAATTTCAATTCGTTACGAAACGAATTGCACAAGCCTACTAGCTGCAGACAGTCAGTGTTTCACTTAGTGTACTGTGTTCTTTGCATAGCATTCTCCTAAAGCTCACGTCAATGCAGTTAGTCTTTATACTATGACAGTCAGGCAGGTGATTGTGCTAGCTGCAGACAGTCAGTGTTTCACTTAGTGTACTACTGTGTGCTTTGCATAGCGTTCACCTAAAGCTCACCTGAATACAGTTAGTCTCTATACTGTGACAGGCAGGCAGGTGATTGTGCTAGCTGCAGACAGTCAGTGATTCACTTAATGTACTACTGTGTGCTTTGCATAGCGTTCACCTAAAGCTCACCTGAATAAAGTTAGTTTCTATACTGTGACAGGCAGGCAGGTGATTGTGCTAGCTGCAGACAGTCAGTGTTTCTCTTAGTGTACTACTGTGCGCTTTGCATAGTGTTCACCTAAAGCTCACCTGAATACAGTTAGTCTCTAGACTTTGACAGGCATGCAGAGGATTGCGCTAGCTGCAGACAGTCAGTGTTTCAATTAGTGTACTGTGTGCTTTGCATAGCATTCACCTAAAGCTCACCTGAATACAGTTAGTCTTTATACTGTGACAGGCAGGCAGGTGATTGTGCTAGCTGCAGACAGTCAGTGTTTCAATTAATGTACTACTGTGTGCTTTTCATAGCGTTCATCCTAAAGCTCACCTGAATAAAGTTAGTTTCTATACTGTGACAGGCAGGCAGGTGATTGTGCTAGCTGCAGACAGTCAGTGTTTCTCTTAGTGTACTACTGTGTGCTTTGCATAGTGTTCACCTAAAGCTCACCTGAATACAGTTAGTCTCTAGACTTTGACAGGCATGCAGAGGATTGCGCTAGCTGCAGACAGTCAGTGTTTCAATTAGTGTACTGTGTGCTTTGCATAGCATTCACCTAAAGCTCACCTGAATACAGTTAGTCTTTATACTGTGACAGGCAGGCAGGTGATTGTGCTAGCTGCAGACAGTCAGTGTTTCACTTAGTGTACTACTGTGTGCTTTGCATAGCGTTCACCTAAAGCTCACCTGAATACAGTTAGTCTCTATACTGTGACAGGCAGGCAGGTGATTGTGCTAGCTGCAGACAGTCAGTGTTTCACTTAGTGTACTACTGTGTGCTTTGCATAGCATTCACCTAAAGCTCACCTGAATACAGTTAGTCTCTATACTGTGACAGGCAGTCAGGCGATTGTGCTAGCTGCAGACAGTTAGTGTTTCACTTAGTCTACTGTGTGCTTTGCATAGCGTTCACCTAAAGCTCACCTGAATACAGTTAGTTTCTATACTGTGACAGGCAGGCAGGTGATTGTGCTAGCTGCAGACAGTCAGTGTTTCACTTAGTGTACTACTGTGTGCTTTGCATAGCGTTCACCTAAAGCTCACCTGAATACAGTTAGTCTCTATACTGTGAAATTCAGGCAGGTGATTGTGCTAGCTGCAGACAGTCAGTGTTTCACTTAGTGTACTATTGTGTGCTTTGCATAGCGTTCACCTAAAGCTCACCTGAATACAGTTAGTCTCTAGACTTTGACAGGCATGCAGGTGATTGTGCTAGCTGCAGACAGTCAGTGTTTCACTTAGTGTACTGTGTTCTTTGCATAGCATTCTCCTAAAGCTCACGTCAATGCAGTTAGTCTTTATGCTATGACAGTCAGGCAGGTGATTGTGCTATCTGCAGACAGTCAGTGTTTCACTTAGTGTACTACTGTGTGCTTTGCATAGCGTTCACCTAAAGCTCACCTGAATACAGTTAGTCTCTATACTGTGACAGGCAGGCAGGTGATTGTGCTAGCTGCAGACAGTCAGTGATTCACTTAATGTACTACTGTGTGCTTTGCATAGCGTTCACCTAAAGCTCACCTGAATACAGTTAGTCTCTATACTGTGACCGGCAGGCAGGTGATTGTGCTAGCTGCAGACAGTCAGTGTTTCACTTAATGTACTACTGTGTGCTTTGCATAGCGTTCACCTAAAGCTCACCTGAATACAGTTAGTCTCTAGACTGTGACAGGCAGGCAGGTGATTGTGCTAGCTGCAGACAGTTAGTGTTTCACTTAGTGTACTACTGTGTGCTTTGCATAGCGTTCACCTAAAGCTCACCTGAATAAAGTTAGTTTCTATAATGTGACAGGCAGGCAGGTGATTGTGCTAGCTGCAGACAGTCAGTGTTTCTCTTAGTGTACTACTGTGTGCTTTGCATAGTGTTCACCTAAAGCTCACCTGAATACAGTTAGTCTCTAGACTTTGACAGGCATGCAGAGGATTGCGCTAGCTGCAGACAGTCAGTGTTTCAATTAGTGTACTGTGTGCTTTGCATAGCATTCACCTAAAGCTCACCTGAATACAGTTAGTCTTTATACTGTGACAGGCAGGCAGGTGATTGTGCTAGCTGCAGACAGTCAGTGTTTCACTTAGTGTACTACTGTGTGCTTTGCATAGCGTTCACCTAAAGCTCACCTGAATACAGTTAGTCTCTATACTGTGACAGTCAGGCAGGTGATTGTTCTAGCTGCAGACAGTCAGTGTTTCACTTAGTGTACTACTGTGTGCTTTGCATAGCATTCACCTAAAGCTCACCTGAATACAGTTAGTCTCTATACTGTGACAGGCAGTCAGGTGATTGTGCTAGCTGCAGACAGTCAGTGATTCACTTAATGTACTACTGTGTGCTTTGCATAGCGTTCACCTAAAGCTCACCTGAATACAGTTAGTCTCTAGACTGTGAGAGGCAGGCAGGTGATTGTGCTAGCTGCAGACAGTCATTGTTTCACTTAGTCTACTGTGTGCTTTGCATAGCGTTCACCTAAAGCTCACCTGAATACAGTTAGTCTCTATACTGTGACATGCAGGCAAGTGATTCTGCTAGCTGCAGACAGTCAGTGTTTCACTTAATGTACTACTGTGTTCTTTGCATAGCGTTCACCTAAAGCTCACCTGAATACAGTTATTCTCTATACTGTGAAGGGCAGGCAGGTGATTGTGCTAGCTGCAGACAGTCAGTGTTTCACTTAGTGTACTACTGTATGCTTTGCATAGCGTTCACCTAAAGTTCACCTGAATACAGTTAGTCTCTATACTGTGACAGGCAGGCAGGTGATTGTGCTAGCTGTAGACAGTCAGTGTTTCACTTAATGTACTACTGTGTGCTTTGCATACCGTTCACCTAAAGCTCACCTGAACACAGTTAGTCTCTAGACTGTGACAGGCAGGCAGGTGATTGTGCTAGCTGCAGACAGTCAGTGTTTCACTTAATGTACTACTGTGTGCTTTACATACCGTTCACCTAAAGCTCACCTGAACACAGTTAGTCTCTAGACTGTGACAGGCAGGTGATTGTGCTAGCTGCAGACAGTCAGTGTTTCACTTAGTGCACTACTATGTGCTTTGCATAGCATTCACCTAAAGCTCACCTAAATACAGTTAAGCCCCGTACACACGATCGGGTTTAACTGATGAAAACCGTCCGATGGATGGTTTTCATCAGACAAACCGATCGTGTATGGTACCCATTGGTCTTTTTTCCATCGGATGGAAAAAATAGAACTTGTTTTAAAATTTTCCGATGGATCAAGAACCAATGGTAATTTGCGATCGTCTATGGGCAAGTCCATCGGTTAAAAAACCCACGCATGCTCAGAATCAAGTCGACGCATGCTCAGAAGCATTAAACTTCATTTTTCTCGGCTCATCGGAGTGTTTTACGTCACCACGTTTGGAACGGTCGGTTTTTTGACGGATGGTGTGTGGCCAAGACTGATGAAAAACAGTTTCATCGGATTTCCGATGGTCAAATCCATCGGACGAAAATCCATAGGTTATCCGATCGTGTGTACAGGGCTTAAGTCTTTATACTGTGACAGGCAGGCAGGTGATTGTGCTAGCTGCAGACAGTCAGTGTTTCACTTAGTGTACTACTGTGTGCTTTGCATAGCGTTTACCTAAAGTTCACCTGAATACAGTTAGTCTCTATACTGTGACAGGCAGGCAGGTGATTGTGCTAGCTGAAGACAGTCAGTGTTTCACTTAGTGTACTACTGTGTGCTTTGCATAGCGTTCACCTAATGCTCACCTGAATACAGTTAGTCTCTATACTGTGAGAGGCAGGCAGGTGATTGTGCTAGCTGCAGACAGTCAGTGTTTCACTTAATGTACTACTGTGTGCTTTGCATAGCGTTCACCTAAAGCTCACTAGAATGAAGTTAGTCTCTATACTGTGACAGGCAGGCAGGTGATTGTGCTAGCTGCAGACAGTCAGTCTTTCACTTAGTGTACTATTGTGTGCTTTGCATAGCATTCACCTAAAGCTCACCTGAATACAGTTAGTCTCTAGACTGTGACAGGCATGCAGGTGATTGTGCTAGCTGCAGACAGTCAGTGTTTCACTTAGTGTACTGTGTGCTTTGCATAGCATTCTCCTAAAGCTCACCTCAATACAGTTAGTCTTTATACTGTGACAGGCAGGCAGGTGATTGTGCTAGCTGCAGACAGTCAGTGTTTCACTTAGTGTACTACTGTGTGCTTTGCATAGCGTTCACCTAAAGCTCACCTGAATACAGTTAGTCTCTATACTGTGACAGGCAGGCAGGTGATTGTGCTAGCTGCAGACAGTCAGTGTTTCACTTAGTGTACTATTGTGTGCTTTGCATAGCGTTCACCTAAAGCTCACCTGAATACAGTTAGTCTCTAGACTGTGACAGGCATGCAGAGGATTGTGCTAGCTGCAGACAGTCAGTGTTTCACTTAGTGTACTGTGTGCTTTGCATAGCATTCACCTAAAGCTCACCTGAATACAGTTAGTCTTTACACTGTGACAGGCAGGCAGGTGATTGTGCTAGCTGCAGACAGTCAGTGTTTCTCTTAGTGTACTACTGTGTGCTTTGCATAGCGTTCACCTAAAGATCACCTGAATACAGTTAGTCTCTATACTGTGACAGTCAGGCAGGTGATTTTGCTAGCTGCAGACAGTCAGTGTTTCTCTTAGTGTACTACTGTGTGCTTTGCATAGCGTTCACCCAAAGCTCACCTGAATACAGTTAGTCTCTAGACTGTGACAGGCAGGCAGGTGATTGTGCTAGCTGCAGACAGTCAGTGTTTCACTTAGTCTACTGTGTGCTTTGCATAGCGTTCACCTAAAGCTCACCTGAATACAGTTAGTCTCTATACTGTGAAGGGCAGGCAGGTGATTGTGCTAGCTGCAGACAGTCAGTGTTTCACTTAGTGTACTACTGTGTGCTTTGCATAGCATTCACCTAAAGCTTACCTGAATACAGTTAGTCTCTATACTGTGACAGGCAGGCAGGTGATTGTGCTAGCTGAAGACAGTCAGTGTTTCACTTAGTGTACTACTGTGTGCTTTGCATAGCGTTCACCTAAAGCTCACCTGAATACAGTTAGTCTCTATACTGTGAGAGGCAGGCAGGTGATTGTGCTAGCTGCAGACAGTCAGTGTTTCACTTAGTGTACTGTGTGCTTTGCATAGCGTTCACCTAAAGCTCACCTGAATACAGTTAGTCTCTAGATTGTGACAGGCATGCAGGTGATTGTGCTAGCTGCAGACAGTCAGTGTTTCACTTAGTGTACTGTGTGCTTTGCATAGCATTCTCCTAAAGCTCACCTCAATACTGTTAGTCTTTATACTGTGACAGGCAGGCAGGTGATTGTGCTAGCTGCAGACAGTCAGTGTTTCACTTAGTGTACTACTGTGTGCTTTGCATAGCATTCACCTAAAGCTCACCTGAATACAGTTAGTCTCTATACTGTGACAGGCTGGCAGGTGATTGTGCTAGCTGCAGTCAGTCAGTGTTTCACTTAGTGTAATACTGTGTGCTTTGCATAGCGTTCACCTAAAGCTCACCTGAATACAGTTAGTCTCTATACTGTGACAGGCAGGCAGGTGATTGTGCTAGCTGCAGACGGTCAGTGTTTCACTTAGTGTACTATTGTGTGCTTTGCATAGCGTTCACCTAAAGCTCACCTGAATACAGTTAGTCTCTAGACTGTGACAGGCATGCAGGGGATTGTGCTAGCTGCAGACAGTAAGTGTTTCACTTAGCGTACTGTGTGCTTTGCATAGCATTCACCTAAAGCTCACCTGAATACAGTTAGTCTTTACACTGTGACAGGCAGGCAGGTGATTGTGCTAGCTGCAGACAGTCAGTGTTTCACTTAGTGTACTACTGTGTGCTTTGCATAGCGTTTACCTAAAGCTCACCTGAATACAGTTAATCTCTATACTGTGACAGTCAGGCAGGTGATTTTGCTAGCTGCAGACAGTCAGTGATTCACTTAATGTACTACTGTGTGCTTTGCATAGCGTTCACCTAAAGCTCACCTGAATACAGTTAGTCTCTAGACTGTGAAGGGCAGTAGGTGATTGTGCTAGCTGCAGATAGACAGTGTTTCACTCAGTGTACTACTCTGTGCTTTGCATAGCCTTCACCTAAAGCTTACCTTTATACAGTTATGCCCCATACACACGATCGTTTTTCTTGCCATTTTTTTTCTTGCCGTTTTTCACGTTGTTTTTTTTCATGTTTCCTCTCAAGCCTGTCTTGCGTACACACGATCA
The DNA here is from genome assembly GCA_029206835.1 of Rana muscosa. Taxonomy (NCBI): domain Eukaryota; kingdom Metazoa; phylum Chordata; class Amphibia; order Anura; family Ranidae; genus Rana; species Rana muscosa. Next base: position 1,130,386,080 of record CM055116.1, read on the forward strand.
TTTAAAAAAAATGATCAAGCAAAGCGCAGTGACGTACGACGGCACTATAAAGGGGAAGATCCGTTCGAATGGCGCCACCCTTCATGTTAGTAAAGTTTGTTGAGCGACGATTCGCTCTTTTCAGTCTCGTGCTTTTCAGTCCGTGACTGCGTGACGAATGTGCTATCTCCATTACGAACGCTAGTTTTACCAGAACGAGCGCTCTTGTCTCATACTTGATTCTGAGCATGCGCGCTTTTTTTTCACGTCGTTAAAGCATACACACTATCGTTTTTCACGTCGTTAAAAAAAACGACATGAAAAACGACGTGAAAAAAGAGAGCATGTTCGAAATTTTTAATGGCCGTTTTTCACGTCGTTAAAAATGCTCTGGAGCCTACACACGATCATTTTTAATGGCCATTTTTTTAATGGCATTTTTAACGGCATGAAAAACGATCGTGTGTATGGGGCATAAGTCTCTATACTGTGACAGGCAGGCAGGTGATTGTGCTAGCTGCAGACAGTCAGTGTTTCACTTAATGTACTACTGTGTGCTTTGCATAGCGTTCACCTAAAGCTCACCTGAATACAGTTAGTCTCTAGACTGTGAAAGGCAGGCAGGTGATTGTGCTAGCTGCAGACAGTCAGTGTTTCACTTAGTGTACTACTGTGTGCTTTGCATAGCATTCACCTAAAGCTCACCTGAATACAGTTAGTCTTTATACTGTGACAGGCAGGTGATTGTGCTAGCTGCAGACAGTCAGTGTTTCACTTAGTGTATTACTGTGTGCTTTGCATTGCGTTCACCAAAGCTCACCTGAATACAGTTAGTCTCTATACTGTGACAGGCAGGCAGGTAATTGTGCTAGCTGCAGACAGTCAGTGTTTCACTTAGTGTACTACTGTGTGCTTTGCATAGCGTTCACCTAAAGCTCACCTGAATACAGTTAGTCTCTATACTGTGACAGGCAGGCAGGTGATTGTGCTAGCTGCAGACAGTCAGTGTTTCACTTAATGTACTACTGTGTGCTTTGCATAGCGTTCACCCAAAGCTCACTAGAATGAAGTTAGTCTGTATACTGTGACAGGCAGGCAGGTGATTGTGCTAGCTGCAGACAGTCAGTGTTTCACTTAGTGTACTGTGTGCTTTGCATAGCGTTCACCTAAAGCTCACCTAAATACAGTTAGTCTCTATACTGTGACAGGCAGGCAGGTGATTGTGCTAGCTGCAGACAGTCAGTGTTTCACTTAGTGTACTATTGTGTGCTTTGCATAGCGTTCACCTAAAGCTCACCTGAATACAGTTAGTCTCTAGACTGTGACAGGCAGGCAGGTGATTGTGCTAGCTGCAGACAGTCAGTGTTTCACTTAGTGTATTACTGTGTGCTTTGCATAGCGTTCACCAAAGCTCACCTGAATACAGTTAGTCTCTATACTGTGACAGGCAGGCAGGTAATTGTGCTAGCTGCAGACAGTCAGTGTTTCACTTAGTGTACTACTGTGTGCTTTGCATAGCGTTCACCTAAAGCTCACCTGAATACAGTTAGTCTCTATACTGTGACAGGCAGGCAGGTGATTGTGCTAGCTGCAGAGAGTCAGTGTTTCACTTAGTGTACTACTGTGTGCTTTGCATAGCATTCACCTAAAGCTTACCTGAATACAGTTAGTCTCTATACTGTGACAGGCAGGCAGGTGATTGTGCTAGCTGAAGACAGTCAGTGTTTCACTTAGTGTACTACTGTGTGCTTTGCATAGCGTTCACTTAAAGCTCACCTGAATACAGTTAGTCTCTATACTGTGAGTGGCAGGCAGGTGATTGTGCTAGCTGCAGACAGTCAGTGTTTCACTTAATGTACTACTGTGTGCTTTGCATAGCGTTCACCTAAAGCTCACTAGAATGAAGTTAGTCTGTATACTGTGACAGGCAGGCAGGTGATTGTGCTAGCTGCAGACAGTCAGTGTTTCACTTAGTGTACTGTGTGCTTTGCATAGCGTTCACCTAAAGCTCACCTGAATACAGTTAGTCTCTATACTGTGACAGGCAGGCAGGTGATTGTGCTAGCTGCAGACAGTCAGTGTTTCACTTAGTGTACTATTGTGTGCTTTGCATAGCGTTCACCTGAAGCTCACCTGAATACAGTTAGTCTCTAGACTGTGACAGGCATGCAGGTGATTGTGCTAGCTGCAGACAGTCAGTGTTTCACTTAGTGTACTGTGTGCTTTGCATAGCATTCTCCTAAAGCTCACCTCAATACAGTTAGTCTTTATACTGTGACAGGCAGGCAGGTGATTGTGCTAGCTGCAGACAGTCAGTGATTCACTTAGTGTACTACTGTGTGCTTTGCATAGCGTTTACCTAAAGTTCACCTGAATACAGTTAGTCTCTATACTGTGACAGGCAGGCAGGTGATTGTGCTAGCTGAAGACAGTCAGTGTTTCACTTAGTGTACTACTGTGTGCTTTGCATAGCGTTCACCTAATGCTCACCTGAATACAGTTAGTCTCTATACTGTGAGAGGCAGGCAGGTGATTGTGCTAGCTGCAGACAGTCAGTGTTTCACTTAATGTACTACTGTGTGCTTTGCATAGCGTTCACCTAAAGCTCACTAGAATGAAGTTAGTCTCTTTACTGTGACAGGCAGGCAGGTGATTGTGCTAGCTGCAGACAGTCAGTGTTTCACTTAGTGTACTACTGTGTGCTTTGCATAGCGTTCACCTAAAGATCACCTGAATACAGTTAGTCTCTATACTGTGACAGTCAGGCAGGTGATTTTGCTAGCTGCAGACAGTCAGTGTTTCACTTAGTGTACTACTGTGTGCTTTGCATAGCGTTCACCTAAAGCTCACCTGAATACAGTTAGTCTCTGTACTGTGACAGGCAGGCAGGTTATTGTGCTAGCTGCAGACAGTCAGTGTTTCACTTAATGTACTACTGTGTGCTTTGCATAGCGTTCACCTAAAGCTCACCTGAATACAGTTAGTCTCTAGACTGTGACAGGCAGGCAGGTGATTGTGCTAGCTGCAGACAGTCAGTGTTTCACTTAGTCTACTGTGTGCTTTGCATAGCATTCACCTAAAGCTCACCTGAATACAGTTAGTCTCTATACTGTGAAGGGCAGGCAGGTGATTGTGCTAGCTGCAGACAGTCAGTGTTTCACTTAGTGTACTACTGTGTGCTTTGCATAGCATTCACCTAAAGCTTACCTGAATACAGTTAGTCTCTATACTGTGACAGGCAGGCAGGTGATTGTGCTAGCTGAAGACAGTCAGTGTTTCACTTAGTGTACTACTGTGTGCTTTGCATAGCGTTCACCTAAAGCTCACCTGAATACAGTTAGTCTCTATACTGTGAGAGGCAGGCAGGTGATTGTGCTAGCTGCAGACAGTCAGTGTTTCACTTAGTGTACTACTGTGTGCTTTGCATAGCGTTCACCTAAAGCTCACCTGAATACAGTTAGTCTCTATACTGTGACAGGCAGGCAGGTGATTGTGCTAGCTGCAGTCAGTCAGTGTTTCACTTAGTGTAATATTGTGTGCTTTGCATAGCGTTCACCTAAAGCTCACCTGAATACAGTTAGTCTCTATACTGTGACAGGCAGGCAGGTGATTGTGCTAGCTGCAGACGGTCAGTGTTTCACTTAGTGTACTATTGTGTGCTTTGCATAGCGTTCACCTAAAGCTCACCTGAATACAGTTAGTCTCTAGACTGTGACAGGCATGCAGGGGATTGTGCTAGCTGCAGACAGTCAGTGTTTCACTTAGTGTACTGTGTGCTTTGCATAGCATTCACCTAAAGCTCACCTGAATACAGTTAGTCTTTACACTGTGACAGGCAGGCATGTGATTGTGCTAGCTGCAGACAGTCAGTGTTTCACTTAGTGTACTACTGTGTGCTTTGCATAGCGTTCACCTAAAGCCCACCTGAATACAGTCAATCTCTATACAGTGACAGTCAGGCAGGTGATTTTGCTAGCTGCAGACAGTCAGTGTTTCACTTAGTGTAGTACTGTGTGCTTTGCATAGCGATCACCTAAAGCTCACCTGAATACAGTTAGTCTCTGTACTGTGACAGGCAGGCATTTGATTGTGCTAGCTGTAGACAGTCAGTGATTCACTTAATGTACTACTGTGTGCTTTGCATAGCGTTCACCTAAAGCTCACCTGAATACAGTTAGTCTCTAGACTGTGAAGGGCAGTAGGTGATTGTGCTAGCTGCAGATAGACAGTGTTTCACTCAGTGTACTACTCTGTGCTTTGCATAGCGTTCACCTAAAGCTTACCTGAATACAGTTAGTCTCTATACTGTGACAGGCAGGCAGGTGATTGTGCTAGCTGCAGACAGTCAGTGTTTCACTTAGTGTACTACTGTGTGCTTTGCATAGCATTCACTTAAAGCTCACCTGAATACAGTTAGTCTCTAGACTGTGAAGGGCAGTAGGTGATTGTGCTAGCTGCAGACAGTCAGTGTTTCACTTAATGTACTACTGTGTGCTTTGCATAGCGTTCACCTAAAGCTCACCTGAATACAATTAGTCTCTAGACTGTGAAAGGCAGGCAGGTGATTGTGCTAGCTGCAGACAGTCAGTGTTTCACTTAGTGTACTACTGTGTGCTTTGCATAGCATTCACCTAAAGCTCACCTGAATACAGTTAGTCTTTATACTGTGACAGGCAGGCAGGTTATTGTGCTAGCTGCAGACAGTCAGTGTTTCACTTAGTGTATTACTGTGTGCTTTGCATAGCGTTCACCAAAGCTCACCTGAATACAGTTAGTCTCTATACTGTGACAGGCAGGCAGGTAATTGTGCTAGCTGCAGACAGTCAGTGTTTCACTTAGTGTACTACTGTGTGCTTTGCATAGCGTTCACCTAAAGCTCACCTGAATACAGTTAGTCTCTATACTGTGACAGGCAGGCAGGTGATTGTGCTAGCTGAAGACAGTCAGTGATTCACTTAATGTACTACTGTGTGCTTTGCATAGCGTTTACCTAAAGCTCACCTGAATAAAGTTAGTCTCCATACTGTGACAGGCAGGCAGGTGATTGTGCTAGCTGCAGACAGTCAGTGTTTCACTTAGTGTACTACTGCGTGCTTTGCATAGCATTTACCTAAAGCTCACCTGAATACAGTTAGTCTCTGTACTGTGACAGTCAGGCAGGTGATTGTGCTAGCTGCAGACAGTCAGTGTTTCACTTAGTGTACTACTGCGTGCTTTGCATAGCATTTACCTAAAGCTCACCTGAATACAGTTAGTCTCTGTACTGTGACAGTCAGGCAGGTGATTGTGCTAGCTGCAGACAGTCAGTGTTTCACTTAGTGTACTACTGTGTGCTTTGCATAGTGTTCACCTAAAGCTCACCTGAATACAGTTAGTCTCTATACTGTGACAGGCAGGCAGGTGATTGTGCTAGCTGCAGACAGTCATTGTTTCACTTAGTGTACTACTGTGTGCTTTGCATAGCATTCACCTAAAGCTCACCTGAATACAGTTAGTCTCTAGACTGTGACAGGCAGGCAGGTGATTGTGTTAGCTGCAGACAGTCAGTGTCTCACTTAGTCTACTGTGTGCTTTGCATAGCGTTCACCTAAAGCTCACCTGAATACAGTTAGTCTCTATACTGTGAAGGGCAGGCAGGTGATTGTGCTAGCTGCAGACAGTCAGTGTTTCACTTAGTGTACTACTGTGTGCTTTGCATAGCATTCACCTAAAGCTTACCTGAATACAGTTAGTCTCTATACTGTGACAGGCAGGCAGGTGATTGTGCTAGCTGAAGACAGTCAGTGTTTCACTTAGTGTACTACTGTGTGCTTTGCATAGCGTTCACCTAAAGCTCACCTGAATACAGTTAGTCTCTATACTGTGAGAGGCAGGCAGGTGATTGTGCTAGCTGCAGACAGTCAGGGTTTCACTTAATGTACTACTGTGTGCTTTGCATAGCGTTCACCCAAAGCTCACTAGAATGAAGTTAGTCTGTATACTGTGACAGGCAGGCAGGTGATTGTGCTAGCTGCAGACAGTCAGTGTTTCACTTAGTGTACTGTGTGCTTTGCATAGCGTTCACCTAAAGCTCACCTAAATACAGTTAGTCTCTATACTGTGACAGGCAGGCAGGTGATTGTGCTAGCTGCAGACAGTCAGTGTTTCACTTAGTGTACTATTGTGTGCTTTGCATAGCGTTCACCTAAAGCTCACCTGAATACAGTTAGTCTCTAGACTGTGACAGGCAGGCAGGTGATTGTGCTAGCTGCAGACAGTCAGTGTTTCACTTAGTGTATTACTGTGTGCTTTGCATAGCGTTCACCAAAGCTCACCTGAATACAGTTAGTCTCTATACTGTGACAGGCAGGCAGGTAATTGTGCTAGCTGCAGACAGTCAGTGTTTCACTTAGTGTACTACTGTGTGCTTTGCATAGCGTTCACCTAAAGCTCACCTGAATACAGTTAGTCTCTATACTGTGACAGGCAGGCAGGTGATTGTGCTAGCTGCAGACAGTCAGTGATTCACTTAGTGTACTACTGTGTGCTTTGCATAGCATTCACCTAAAGCTTACCTGAATACAGTTAGTCTCTATACTGTGACAGGCAGGCAGGTGATTGTGCTAGCTGAAGACAGTCAGTGTTTCACTTAGTGTACTACTGTGTGCTTTGCATAGCGTTCACCTAAAGCTCACCTGAATACAGTTAGTCTCTATACTGTGAGAGGCAGACAGGTGATTGTGCTAGCTGCAGACAGTCAGTGTTTCACTTAATGTACTACTGTGTGCTTTGCATAGCGTTCACCTAAAGCTCACTAGAATGAAGTTAGTCTGTATACTGTGTGACAGCAGGAAGGTAAAGTCACCTGGTTGCATCCAGGGGGGTAGATATATTTCGCCCAGATTCAGGCTTTACGCCGACTTATACAACTAGGTGGAGAGTTGTATAAGCCCAGCTGAGGCTAGTGGGCTCATGGATGACTCATACCTCTAGGGAGAGTGTGGGGCGTCGTGCAGACAGGGAGTTGATGAGACTAGCTGAAGCTTGTCAGCTCGTTTAAGGCCTCTAAAAAACTCCCAGCTTCATTAGGTGTTTGCTCATGCCTGGAACCAGACCTGTGTGGACTGTCTAGGGAGAGTGAACCCCTGTGCGGTGAGACAAAGCCTGTGTGGCTATTTGCTTGGACATTTAAAACCAGGGACTTAGGGACTAGGACAGCACTAGTCGTTTATTGACAAAAATGACTGGAGAGGATGATCCAGAGGTATTTTTGACCACATTTGAAAGGACCGCTGAAAGAGAAAAGTGGCCTGAGGAGCAGTGGGCTGGACTGGTGGCTCCTCTGTTAACTGGTGAATCGCAGAAAGCTTACTATGACCTAGAGCCTAACCAAGCAAAAGACTATGTGATGCTAAAAGCTGAAATTTTGGCAAGGCTGGGTGTCACCCAGGCTGTCCGGGCTCAGCGTGTGCATAACTGGACTTTCCAGCTTGGAAAACCCCCCAGGTCTCAAATGTATGATCTCATTCACCTGAGCAGAAAGTGGCTACAGCCAGAGACTTTGTCCGCACCAAAGATTGTGGAACGTGTTGTAATGGATCGGTTTTTGAGAGCTCTTCCTACTGCCATCCAAAAGTGGGTAAGCCATGGAGACCCAGAGACGGCCGATGGTCTTGTGGATCGTGTGGAGAAATACTTGGCTACAGAGAACCTGACGGCCTCTTCCAGAGACACTCGGACTTTCCACCCTAAGACCAGACCATCCCCAGGGGCGGATAAGAGGATTCCAAGGGGTGAGGGTGGAGAGAGTGAGAGGGTGGGAGCTCTACCCCAAGTTTGGCGAGAACAGCCTGGGAAATCAGCGGCTCAAGAGGCGGCAAGAAGGATCGTTTGCTACCGCTGCCGGCAAGCGGGACATATTGCAGCCAATTGCCCGGTTGTGGAGGAACCCATGCAGTGTGACTTTCTGACGGGCAGACGTCAGTCGCTGTGTGCGACAGTCGCATGCACTGCCATTCGAGGAACTGAGAAACATTTATGCAAAATGTGTGTTAATGGTAGAAATGTTGTGGTATTGCTGGATTCAGGTAGCCTTGTGACCCTGATAAAGGCTGAGTTAGTTAAAACAGAGGTCTTTGGGAATAGCAAGGTAGCTGTTATTTGTGTGCATGGGGACACCCGAGAGTATCCAGTGACTACAGTGTGTTTCGAGACCCCCAAAGGTACCCTCTCTCATCCAGTGGGCTTAGTATCTCAGTTACCGCATGACGCCATTGTGGGAAGGGATTTTCCGAAGTTCTGGGAACTGTGGGATGATCCTGAGCCCCCCACTGGTGCCCCTATGTACCAGGAATGTGATAGCCAGAACTCCCCTGAGAGTGGTGAGGACTCTCCGGAATTTCCCTTATCAGTATTGGCAGGGGAGACTCAAGAAACTGGAGAGGAGCCCACCTCCTCAGACGAAAACCTACCGTCTGTGGAGTTTTCTGATCTTGAGGTTCACAGGGAAAACTTTGCCACAGAACAGTTGAAAGACCCCGCCCTAATAAAGGCACGGGAAAACGTAGTGAAAATAGATGGCGAGTTAGTGAACCCAGATAATACCTGCACTTACCCATACTTCAGCGTAGAGAAGGACCTACTGTATCGGGTGGCAAAAAGGGCAGAAGAAACCGTTGAGCAGCTTGTGGTGCCCAAACCTTACAGGAAGTTGGTGTTGGAGTTGGCCCATGGGCACATTCTTGGAGGTCATCTGGGGACAGAGAAAACCCGAGAGAGGGTATTACAGAGATTCTATTGGCCGGGGGTGATGAAGGACATAGAAAATTATTGTTCCTCCTGCCCTGTGTGTCAGAGGTCGGCCCCGATGCCACATTTCCGTAGCCCGCTGGTCCCTCTACCCATCATTGAGGTCCCGTTTGAGAGGATCGCCATGGATTTGGTAGGGCCTATAATCAAGTCCGCTAGGGGGCACCAGTACATATTAGTTATAATGGACTATGCCACCCGTTATCCAGAAGCGATCCCTCTCCGAAATACCTCGGCCAAAACCATAGCCAAAGAGCTATCTCTTGTGTTTAGCCGGGTGGGTATTTGTAAAGAACTGCTTACGGACCAAGGTACACCCTTTATGTCCCGGGTTATGAAGGAGCTGTGTAAATTGTTCAAAGTGACGCAATTACGTACATCTGTGTATCACCCCCAAACCGATGGGCTGGTTGAAAGATTCAACAAAACCCTAAAACAAATGTTGAAGAAAGTGGTGGATAGAGATGGAAAGGATTGGGACTGTCTACTTCCTTATCTGATGTTTGCTATTAGGGAGGTGCCCCAATCCTCTACGGGATTCTCCCCCTTTGAGTTACTGTATGGGAGACACCCAAGAGGGCTGTTGGATATTGCCAAGGAAACTTGGGAAAGTGAGAGTTCTCCCCACAGGAGTGTGATTGAGCATGTCGCCCTGATGCAAGACCGAATTGCACAGGTAATGCCCATCGTGAAGGAACATTTGGCCCAAGCGCAGTTAGCACAGCAGAGAGTGTACAACCGTGGAGCCAAGACCCGTACCTTTTCCCCGGGGGATAGGATACTGGTACTTGTCCCTACGGTTGAAAGTAAATTCCTTGCCAAATGGCAAGGCCCCTATGAGATAATGGAAAAAGTGAGCGAAGTGAATTACAAGGTCAGACAACCAGGAAGGCGAAAGCCCGAACAGATCTATCACGTTAATCTGTTGAAAGCCTGGAGGGATAGAGAGTCCCTAGTCGCAGACACTTGGTCACCAGCTCAAACTGGTTGCGTGATTCCTGAGGTTGGAATAGCAGCCACCTTGTCACAACCCCAACAACAGGAGGTTAAGGAGTTTGTGCTTCGCAACAAGGAGGTATTCTCTGAGCTGCCGGGACAAACATCTGGGGTAGAGCATGACATCATTACCCCGCCCGGTGAAAGGGTGAAGTTAAAACCCTATCGGATCCCAGAGGCCCGACGGGAGGCAATACGGGAGGAAGTACAGAAAATGCTGAACTTAGGGGTGATAGAGGAGTCCCAAAGTGATTGGTCTAGTCCCATTGTGTTGGTGCCTAAACCGGATGGGAGCTGGCGATTTTGTAACGATTTTCGTCAGTTGAACAAAGTTACAAAATTTGACACCTACCCCATGCCACGTATAGATGAGTTGATCGACCGGCTGGGAACAGCCCGATACATGACGACTCTTGACCTCACAAAAGGGTATTGGCAAATCCCCCTGGCCAAGTCGGCCAAAGAGAAAACCGCATTTGTAACCCCAGACGGGGCGTTCCAATATAAAAGAATGCCGTTCGGGTTACAGAATGCGCCGGCCACATTCCAGCGGAAAATGGACCAGATGCTGAGGCCCCATCGGAAGTATGCTGCGGCTTACCTGGATGACGTAATTGTCCATAGCACAGATTGGGCCTCACATCTGCCAAAAGTGCAAGCAGTCCTGGACTCTGTTCGGGAAGCGGGGTTTACGGCTAACCCCAAGAAGTGTACCATTGGGCAGGAGGAGGCCAAATATCTTGGGTACACCATTGGGAGGGGAGTAATAAAACCCCAACTCAACAAAGTCGAGGCCATCCAGAGTTGGCCACGTCCCAACAGCAAGAAGCAGGTACGAGCCTTTCTGGGAATCGCTGGGTATTATCGGCGATTCATTCCCCACTTTGCTTCTAAGGCTGTGCCCCTAACCAACCTGACGAAAGGGAAAGGGTCGGTCATGATTAAATGGACCCCCGAGGCTGAGGCAGCATTCCAATTCTTGAAACAAGCCTTATGTAGCCAGCCAGTGTTGTACTCACCCGACTTCTCTAAAGACTTTGTCGTACAAAGTGATGCGTCAGATGTGGGGTTAGGAGCAGTATTGTCCCAGGTCTGGAACGGGGAAGAGCACCCAGTCATTTACCTCAGCAGGAAGTTGAAGTCCCATGAGGTAAATTACGCCACCGTTGAAAAGGAATGTTTAGCGGTGAAGTGGGCTCTAGATTCCCTTCGGTACTACCTGCTAGGTAGGCACTTTGACATGGTTACGGATCACGCGCCGTTAAAATGGATGGCTCAAAACAAGGAAACAAATAGAAGAGTGAATAGGTGGTTCCTGGCCCTCCAGGAATTCAACTTCACAGTAAAGCATCGCCCTGGCGTTCAAATGGGGAATGTGGATGCTTTGTCTCGAGTACATGAATGCCGGATTGCTGGTGTTCCAACCCCGAGGTTAAAACAAGAGGGGGGGTATGTGACAGCAGGAAGGTAAAGTCACCTGGTTGCATCCAGGGGGGTAGATATATTTCGCCCAGATTCAGGCTTTACGCCGACTTATACAGCTAGGTGGAGAGTTGTATAAGCCCAGCTGAGGCTAGTGGGCTCATGGATGACTCATACCTCTAGGGAGAGTGTGGGGCGTCGTGCAGACAGGGAGTTGATGAGACCAGCTGAAGCTTGTCAGCTCGTTTAAGGCCTCTAAAAAACTCCCAGCTTCATTAGGTGTTTGCTCATGCCTGGAACCAGACCTGTGTGGACTGTCTAGGGAGAGTGAACCCCTGTGCGGTGAGACAAAGCCTGTGTGGCTATTTGCTTGGACATTTAAAACCAGGGACTTAGGGACTAGGACAGCACTAGGCTGATCCCAGTTGTTAGTTAGGAAACCTGTATGTTTAGTCAGAGGTCAAGTTGACCAGGATTTATTTTATTTATGTTTCTTTTGCTTTGCTGTGTTTTGTCACTGTAAATAGAAAATAAACCGCACCTTTTTGATTTTGAAAACCACAACCTCCGTTTGCTGGGCCTGTTTTGTGTGGGGAGCCCATCCTGGGGGTCACACACACCCGCTGCCGAGCTAACCCCCTCACAACTGTGACAGGCAGGCAGGTGATTGTGCTAGCTGCAGACAGTCAGTGTTTCACTTAGTGTACTGTGTGCTTTGCATAGCGTTCACCTAAAGCTCACCTGAATACAGTTAGTCTCTATACTGTGACAGGCAGGCAGGTGATTGTGCTAGCTGCAGACAGTCAGTGTTTCACTTAGTGTACTATTGTGTGCTTTGCAAAGCGTTCACCTAAAGCTCACCTGAATACAGTTAGTCTCTAGACTGTGACAGGCATGCAGGTGATTGTGCTAGCTGCAGACAGTCAGTGTTTCACTTAGTGTACTGTGTGCTTTGCATAGCATTCTCCTAAAGCTCACCTCAATACAGTTAGTCTTTATACTGTGACAGGCAGGCAGGTGATTGTGCTAGCTGAAGACAGTCAGTGTTTCACTTAGTGTACTACTGTGTGCTTTGCATAGCGTTTACCTAAAGTTCACCTGAATACAGTTAGTCTCTATACTGTGACAGGCAGGCAGGTGATTGTGCTAGCTGAAGACAGTCAGTGTTTCACTTAGTGTACTACTGTGTGCTTTGCATAGCGTTCACCTAATGCTCACCTGAATACAGTTAGTCTCTATACTGTGAGAGGCAGGCAGGTGATTGTGCTAGCTGCAGACAGTCAGTGTTTCACTTAATGTACTACTGTGTGCTTTGCATAGCGTTCACCTAAAGCTCACCTGAATACAGTTAGTCTCTGTACTGTGACAGGCAGGCAGGTTATTGTGCTAGCTGCAGACAGTCAGTGTTTCACTTAATGTACTACTGTGTGCTTTGCATAGCGTTCACCTAAAGCTCACCTGAATACAGTTAGTCTCTAGACTGTGACAGGCAGGCAGGTGATTGTGCTAGCTGCAGACAGTCAGTGTTTCACTTAGTCTACTGTGTGCTTTGCATAGCGTTCACCTAAAGCTCACCTGAATACAGTTAGTCTCTATACTGTGAAGGGCAGGCAGGTGATTGTGCTAGCTGCAGACAGTCAGTGTTTCACTTAGTGTACTAATGTGTGCTTTGCATAGCGTTCACCTAAAGCTCACCTGAATACAGTTAGTCTCTATACTGTGAGAGGCAGGCAGGTGATTGTGCTAGCTGCAGACAGTCAGTGTTTCACTTAGTGTACTGTGTGCTTTGCATAGCGTTCACCTAAAGCTCACCTGAATACAGTTAGTCTCTAGATTGTGACAGGCATGCAGGTGATTGTGCTAGCTGCAGTCAGTCAGTGTTTCACTTAGTGTACTGTGTATTTTGCATAGCATTCTCCTAAAGCTCACCTCAATACAGTTAGTCTTTATACTGTGACAGGCAGGCAAGTGATTGTGCTAGCTGCAGACAGTCAGTGTTTCACTTAGTGTACTACTGTGTGCTTTGCATAGTGTTCACCTAAAGCTCACCTGAATACAGTTAGTCTCTATACTGTGACAGGCAGGCAGGTGATTGTGCTAGCTGCAGTCAGTCAGTGTTTCACTTAGTGTAATACTGTGTGCTTTGCATAGCGTTCACCTAAAGCTCACCTGAATACAGTTAGTCTCTATACTGTGACAGGCAGGCAGGTGATTGTGCTAGCTGCAGACGGTCAGTGTTTCACTTAGTGTACTATTGTGTGCTTTGCATAGCGTTCACCTAAAGCTCACCTGAATACAGTTAGTCTCTAGACTGTGACAGGCATGCAGGGGATTGTGCTAGCTGCAGACAGTCAGTGTTTCACTTAGTGTACTGTGTGCTTTGCATAGCATTCACCTAAAGCTCACCTGAATACAGTTAGTCTTTACACTGTGACAGGCAGGCATGTGATTGTGCTAGCTGCAGACAGTCAGTGTTTCACTTAGTGTACTACTGTGTGCTTTGCATAGCGTTCACCTAAAGCTCACCTGAATACAGTTAATCTCTATACTGTGACAGTCAGGCAGGTGATTTTGCTAGCTGCAGACAGTCAGTGTTTCACTTAGTGTAGTACTGTGTGCTTTGCATAGCGATCACCTAAAGCTCACCTGAATACAGTTAGTCTCTGTACTGTGACAGGCAGGCATTTGATTGTGCTAGCTGTAGACAGTCAGTGATTCACTTAATGTACTACTGTGTGCTTTGCATAGCGTTCACCTAAAGCTCACCTGAATACAGTTAGTCTCTAGACTGTGAAGGGCAGTAGGTGATTGTGCTAGCTGCAGATAGACAGTGTTTCACTCAGTGTACTACTCTGTGCTTTGCATAGCGTTCACCTAAAGCTTACCTGAATACAGTTAGTCTCTATACTGTGACAGGCAGGCAGGTGATTGTGCTAGCTGAAGACAGTCAGTGTTTCACTTAGTGTACTACTGTGTGCTTTGCATAGCATTCACCTAAAGCTCACCTGAATACAGTTAGTCTCTAGACTGTGAAGGGCAGTAGGTGATTGTGCTAGCTGCAGACAGTCAGTGTTTCACTTAATGTACTACTGTGTGCTTTGCATAGCGTTCACCTAAAGCTCACCTGAATACAATTAGTCTCTAGACTGTGAAAGGCAGGCAGGTGATTGTGCTAGCTGCAGACAGTCAGTGTTTCACTTAGTGTACTACTGTGTGCTTTGCATAGCATTCACCTAAAGCTCACCTGAATACAGTTAGTCTCTATACTGTGACAGGCAGGCAGGTAATTGTGCTAGCTGCAGACAGTCAGTGTTTCACTTAGTGTACTACTGTGTGCTTTGCATAGCGTTCACCTAATGCTCACCTGAATACAGTTAGTCTCTATACTGTGACAGGCAGGCAGGTGATTGTGCTAGCTGAAGACAGTCAGTGATTCACTTAATGTACTACTGTGTGCTTTGCATAGCGTTTACCTAAAGCTCACCTGAATAAAGTTAGTCTCCATACTGTGACAAGCAGGCAGGTGATTGTGCTAGCTGCAGACAGTCAGTGTTTCACTTAGTGTACTACTGCGTGCTTTGCATAGCATTTACCTAAAGCTCACCTGAATACAGTTAGTCTCTGTACTGTGACAGGCAGGCAGGTGATTGTGCTAGCTGCAGACAGTCAGTGTTTCACTTAGTGTACTACTGTGTGCTTTGCATAGTGTTCACCTAAAGCTCACCTGAATACAGTTAGTCTCTATACTGTGACAGGCAGGCAGGTGATTGTGCTAGCTGCAGACAGTCATTGTTTCACTTAGTGTACTACTGTGTGCTTTGCATAGCATTCACCTAAAGCTCACCTGAATACAGTTAGTCTCTAGACTGTGACAGGCAGGCAGGTGATTGTGTTAGCTGCAGACAGTCAGTGTCTCACTTAGTCTACTGTGTGCTTTGCATAGCGTTCACCTAAAGCTCACCTGAATACAGTTAGTCTCTATACTGTGAAGGGCAGGCAGGTGATTGTGCTAGCTGCAGACAGTCAGTGTTTCACTTAGTGTACTACTGTGTGCTTTGCATAGCATTCACCTAAAGCTTACCTGAATACAGTTAGTCTCTATACTTTGACAGGCAGGCAGGTGATTGTGCTAGCTGAAGACAGTCAGTGTTTCACTTAGTGTACTACTGTGTGCTTTGCATAGCGTTCACCTAAAGCTCACCTGAATACAGTTAGTCTCTATACTGTGAGAGGCAGGCAGGTGATTGTGCTAGCTGCAGACAGTCAGTGTTTCACTTAATGTACTACTGTGTGCTTTGCATAGCGTTCACCTAAAGCTCACTAGAATGAAGTTAGTCTCTATACTGTGACAGGCAGGCAGGTGATTGTGCTAGCTGCAGACAGTCAGTGTTTCACTTAGTGTACTGTGTGCTTTGCATAGCATTCACCTAAAGCTCACCTGAATACAGTTAGTCTCTATACTGTGACAGGCAGGCAGGTGATTGTGCTAGCTGCAGACAGTCAGTGTTTCACTTAGTGTACTATTGTGTGCTTTGCATAGCGTTCACCTAAAGCTCACCTGAATACAGTTAGTCTCTAGACTGTGACAGGCATGCTGGTGATTGTGCTAGCTGCAGACAGTCAGTGTTTCACTTAGTGTACTGCTGTGTGCTTTGCATAGCATTCTCCTAAAGCTCACCTCAATACAGTTAGTCTTTATACTGTGACAGGCAGGCAGGTGATTGTGCTAGCTGCAGACAGTCAGTGTTTCACTTAGTGTACTACTGTGTGCTTTGCATAGCGTTTACCTAAAGTTCACCTGAATACAGTTAGTCTCTATACTGTGACAGGCAGGCAGGTGATTGTGCTAGCTGAAGACAGTCAGTGTTTCACTTAGTGTACTACTGTGTGCTTTGCATAGCGTTCACCTAATGCTCACCTGAATACAGTTAGTCTCTATACTGTGAGAGGCAGGCAGGTGATTGTGCTAGCTGCAGACAGTCAGTGTTTCACTTAATGTACTACTGTGTGCTTTGCATAGCGTTCACCTAAAGCTCACTAGAATGAAGTTAGTCTCTATACTGTGACAGGCAGGCAGGTGATTGTGCTAGCTGCAAACAGTCAGTGTTTCACTTAGTGTACTGTGTGCTTTGCATAACATTCTCCTAAAGCTCACCTCAATACAGTTAGTCTTTATACTGTGACAGGCAGGCAGGTGATTGTGCTAGCTGCAGACAGTCATTGTTTCACTTAGTGTACTACTGTGTGCTTTGCATAGCGTTCACCTAAAGCTCACCTGAATACAGTTAGCCTCTATACTGTGACAGGCAGGCAGGTGATTTTGCTAGCTGCAGACAGTCATTGTTTCACTTAGTGTACTACTGTGTGCTTTGCATAGCATTCACCTAAAGCTCACCTGAATACAGTTAGTCTCTAGACTGTGACAGGCAGGCAGGTGATTGTGTTAGCTGCAGACAGTCAGTGTTTCACTTAGTCTACTGTGCTTTGCATAGCGTTCACCTAAAGCTCACCTGAATACAGTTAGTCTCTATACTGTGAAGGGCAGGCAGGTGATTGTGCTAGCTGAAGACAGTCAGTGTTTCAGTTAGTGTACTACTGTGTGCTTTGCATAGCATTAACCTAAAGCTTACCTGAATACAGTTAGTCTCTATACTGTGACAGGCAGGCAGGTGATTGTGCTAGCTGAAGACAGTCAGTGTTTCACTTAGTGTACTACTGTGTGCTTTGCATAGCGTTCACCTAAAGCTCACCTGAATACAGTTAGTCTCTATACTGTGAGAGGCAGGCAGGTGATTGTGCTAGCTGCAGACAGTCAGTGTTTCACTTAATGTACTACTGTGTGCTTTGCATAGCGTTCACCTAAAGCTCACTAGAATGAAGTTAGTCTCTATACTGTGACAGGCAGGCAGGTGATTGTGCTAGCTGCAGACAGTCAGTGTTTCACTTAGTGTACTATTGTGTGCTTTGCATAGCGTTCACCTAAAGCTCACCTGAATACAGTTAGTCTCTAGACTGTGACAGGCATGCAGGTGATTGTGCTAGCTGCAGACAGTCAGTGTTTCACTTAGTGTACTGTGTGTTTTGCATAGCATTCTCCTAAAGCTCACCTCAATACAGTTAGTCTTTATACTGTGACAGGCAGGCAGGTGATTGTGCTAGCTGCAGACAGTCAGTGTTTCACTTAGTGTACTACTGTGTACTTTGCATAGCGCTCACCTAAAGCTCACCTGAATACAGTTAGTCTCTAGACTGTGACAGGCATGCAGGGGATTGTGCTAGCTGCAGACAGTCAGTGTTTCACTTAGTGTACTGTGTGATTTGCATAGCGTTCACCTAAAGTTCACCTGAATACAGTTAGTCTCTATACTGTGACAGGCAGGCAGGTGATTGTGCTAGCTGAAGACAGTCAGTGTTTCACTTAGTGTACTACTGTGTGATTTGCATAGCGTTCACCTAATGCTCACCTGAATACAGTTAGTCTCTATACTGTGAGAGGCAGGCAGGTGATTGTGCTAGCTGCAGACAGTCAGTGTTTCACTTAATGTACTACTGTGTGCTTTGCATAGCGTTCACCTAAAGCTCACTAGAATGAAGTTAGTCTCTATACTGTGACAGGCAGGCAGGTGATTGTGCTAGCTGCACACAGTCAGTGTTTCACTTAGTGTACTACTGTGTGCTTTGCATAGCGTTCACCTAAAGATCACCTGAATACAGTTAGTCTCTATACTGTGACAGTCAGGCAGGTGATTTTGCTAGCTGCAGACAGTCAGTGTTTCACTTAGTGTACTACTGTGTGCTTTGCATAGCGTTCACCTAAAGCTCACCTGAATACAGTTAGTCTCTGTACTGTGACAGGCAGGCAGGTGATTGTGCTAGCTGCAGACAGTCAGTGTTTCACTTAATGTACTACTGTGTGCTTTGCATAGCGTTCACCTAAAGCTCACCTGAATACAGTTAGTCTCTAGACTGTGACAGGCAGGCAGGTGATTGTGCTAGCTGCAGACAGTCAGTGTTTCACTTAGTCTACTGTGTGCTTTGCATAGCGTTCACCTAAAGCTCACCTGAATACAGTTAGTCTCTATACTGTGAAGGGCAGGCAGGTGATTGTGCTAGCTGCAGACAGTCAGTGTTTCACTTAGTGTACTACTGTGTGCTTTGCGTAGCATTCACCTAAAGCTTACCTGAATACAGTTAGTCTCTATACTGTGACAGGCAGGCAGGTGATTGTGCTAGCTGAAGACAGTCAGTGTTTCACTTAGTGTACTACTGTGTGCTTTGCATAGCGTTCACCTAAAGCTCACCTGAATACAGTTAGTCTCTATACTGTGAGAGGCAGGCAGGTGATTGTGCTAGCTGCAGACAGTCAGTGTTTCACTTAGTGTACTGTGTGCTTTGCATAGCGTTCACCTAAAGCTCACCTGAATACAGTTAGTCTCTAGATTGTGACAGGCATGCAGGTGATTGTGCTAGCTGCAGACAGTCAGTGTTTCACTTAGTGTACTGTGTGCTTTGCATAGCATTCTCCTAAAGCTCACCTCAATACAGTTAGTCTTTATACTGTGACAGGCAGGCAAGTGATTGTGCTAGCTGCAGACAGTCAGTGTTTCACTTAGTGTACTACTGTGTGCTTTGCATAGCGTTCACCTAAAGCTCACCTGAATACAGTTAGTCTCTATACTGTGACAGGCAGGCAGGTGATTGTGCTAGCTGCAGTCAGTCAGTGTTTCACTTAGTGTAATACTGTGTGCTTTGCATAGCGTTCACCTAAAGCTCACCTGAATACAGTTAGTCTCTATACTGTGACAGGCAGGCAGGTGATTGTGCTAGCTGCAGACGGTCAGTGTTTCACTTAGTGTACTATTGTGTGCTTTGCATAGCGTTCACCTAAAGCTCACCTGAATACAGTTAGTCTCTAGTAGGGATGAGCTTCGTGTTCGAGTCGAACATACGTTCGACTCGAACATCGGCTGTTCGATCGTTCGACGAAGATCGAACGATTTGGGCCGTTTGCGCCAAATTCGAGTGACGCGAACGGCCCACAATGCACTACGCCATCGCAGTGTCATCCAGGCGCTGTGATCGGCCAAGCATGCACTGTGACCCCGCATGCTTGGCCAATCACAGCGCCGGCAGCGAGGAGAGCAATGATTGGCCACAGGCAGGATGCCTGTGGCCAATTATTGCTGAGGGTGTTTAGTACACGCCCCACACTATAAAAGGCCGCCAGCACGGCGGCCTAGTGTAGTGTGTTCCGGAGCAGGGAAAGAGAAGCATAGGCAGGGACAGTGACATTTAATTTTTTTTGCTTAACCTGGATTCCTTTAGTTTAGGGAAAGAGAAGGATAGGTAGGGAGAGTGTCAGTGTGTTTTACTGTGCGAATCCTTGTTTCTAGGGACAGGGAAGGACAGTGAGGGAATTCTCCTTGTGCTATAGTGTGCTTTAAAAAAACATTTTTTCTAGGGACAGAAAACTATAGGTAGGGAGAGTGTCAGTGTGTTTTACAGTGCGAATCCTTGTTTCTAGGGACAGGGAAGGACAGTGAGGGAATTCTCCTTGTGCTATAGTGTGCTTTAAAAAAACATTTTTTCTAGGGACAGAAAACTATAGGTAGGGAGAGTGTCAGTGTGTTTTACTGTGCGAATCCTTGTTTCTAGGGACAGGGAAGGACAGTGAGGGAATTCTCCTTGTGCTATAGTGTGCTTTAAAAAAACATTTTTTCTAGGGACAGAAAACTATAGGTAGGGAGAGTGTCAGTGTGTTTTACTGTGCGAATCCTTGTTTCTAGGGACAGGGAAGGACAGTGAGGGAATTCTCCTTGTGCTATAGTGTGCTTTAAAAAAAACATTTTTTCTAGGGACAGAAAACTATAGGTAGGGAGAGTGTCAGTGTGTTTTACTGTGCGAATCCTTGTTTCTAGGGACAGGGAAGGACAGTGAGGGAATTCTCCTTGTGCTATAGTGTGCTTTAAAAAAACATTTTTTCTAGGGACAGAAAACTATAGGTAGGGAGAGTGTCAGTGTGTTTTACTGTGCGAATCCTTGTTTCTAGGGACAGGGAAGGACAGTGAGGGAATTCTCCTTGTGCTATAGTGTGCTTTAAAAAAACATTTTTTCTAGGGACAGAAAACTATAGGTAGGAAGAGTGTCAGTTTCTTTCACTGTGATAATCCTTGTTTCTAGGGACAGGGAAGGACAGTGAGGGAATTCTCCTTGTGCTATAGTGTGCTTTAAAAAAACATTTTTTCTAGGGACAGAAAACTATAGGTAGGGAGAGTGTCAGTGTGTTTTACTGTGCGAATCCTTGTTTCTAGGGACAGGGAAGGACAGTGAGGGAATTCTCCTTGTGCTATAGTGTGCTTTAAAAAAACATTTTTTCTAGGGACAGAAAACTATAGGTAGGAAGAGTGTCAGTTTCTTTCACTGTGATAATCCTTGTTTCTAGGGACAGGGAAGGACAGTGAGGGAATTCTCCTTGTGCTATAGTGTGCTTTAAAAAAACATTTTTTCTAGGGACAGAAAACTATAGGTAGGGAGAGTGTCAGTGTGTTTTACTGTGCGAATCCTTGTTTCTAGGGACAGGGAAGGAGAGTGAGGGAATTCTCCTTGTGCTATAGTGTGCTTTAAAAAAACATTTTTTCTAGGGACAGAAAACTATAGGTAGGGAGAGTGTCAGTGTGTTTTACTGTGCGAATCCTTGTTTCTAGGGACAGGGAAGGACAGTGAGGGAATTCTCCTTGTGCTATAGTGTGCTTTAAAAAAACATTTTTTCTAGGGACAGAAAACTATAGGTAGGAAGAGTGTCAGTTTCTTTCACTGTGATAATCCTTGTTTCTAGGGACAGGGAAGGACAGTGAGGGAATTCTCCTTGTGCTATAGTGTGCTTTAAAAAAACATTTTTTCTAGGGACAGAAAACTATAGGTAGGGAGAGTGTCAGTGTGTTTTACTGTGCGAATCCTTGTTTCTAGGGACAGGGAAGGACAGTGAGGGAATTCTCCTTGTGCTATAGTGTGCTTTAAAAAAACATTTTTTCTAGGGACAGAAAACTATAGGTAGGAAGAGTGTCAGTTTCTTTCACTGTGATAATCCTTGTTTCTAGGGACAGGGAAGGACAGTGAGGGAATTCTCCTTGTGCTATAGTGTGCTTTAAAAAAACATTTTTTCTAGGGACAGAAAACTATAGGTAGGGAGAGTGTCAGTGTGTTTTACTGTGCGAATCCTTGTTTCTAGGGACAGGGAAGGACAGTGAGGGAATTCTCCTTGTGCTATAGTGTGCTTTAAAAAAACATTTTTTCTAGGGACAGAAAACTATAGGTAGGGAGAGTGTCAGTGTGTTTTACTGTGCGAATCCTTGTTTCTAGGGACAGGGAAGGACAGTGAGGGAATTCTCCTTGTGCTATAGTGTGCTTTAAAAAAACATTTTTTCTAGGGACAGAAAACTATAGGTAGGGAGAGTGTCAGTGTGTTTTACTGTGCGAATCCTTGTTTCTAGGGACAGGGAAGGACAGTGAGGGAATTCTCCTTGTGCAATAGTGTGCTTTAAAAAAATTTTTTTCTAGGGACAGAAAACTATAGGTAGGGAGAGTGTCAGTGTGTTTTACTGTGCGAATCCTTGTTTCTAGGGACAGGGAAGGACAGTGAGGGAATTCTCCTTGTGCTATAGTGTGCTTTAAAAAAACATTTTTTCTAGGGACAGAAAACTATAGGTAGGGAGAGTGTCAGTGTGTTTTACTGTGCGAATCCTTGTTTCTAGGGACAGGGAAGGACAGTGAGGGAATTCTCCTTGTGCTATAGTGTGCTTTAAAAAAACATTTTTTCTAGGGACAGAAAACTATAGGTAGGAAGAGTGTCAGTTTCTTTCACTGTGATAATCCTTGTTTCTAGGGACAGGGAAGGACAGTGAGGGAATTCTCCTTGTGCTATAGTGTGCTTTAAAAAAACATTTTTTCTAGGGACAGAAAACTATAGGTAGGGAGAGTGTCAGTGTGTTTTACTGTGCGAATCCTTGTTTCTAGGGACAGGGAAGGACAGTGAGGGAATTCTCCTTGTGCTATAGTGTGCTTTAAAAAAACATTTTTTCTAGGGACAGAAAACTATAGGTAGGGAGAGTGTCAGTGTGTTTTACTGTGCGAATCCTTGTTTCTAAGAACAGGGAAGGACAGTGAGGGAATTCTCCTTGTGCTATAGTGTGCTTTAAAAAAACATTTTTTCTAGGGACAGAAAACTATAGGTAGGGAGAGTGTCAGTGTGTTTTACTGTGCGAATCCTTGTTTCTAGGGACAGGGAAGGACAGTGAGGGAATTCTCCTTGTGCTATAGTGTGCTTTAAAAAAACATTTTTTCTAGGGACAGAAAACTATAGGTAAGGAGAGTGTCAGTGTGTTTTACTGTGCGAATCCTTGTTTCTAGGGACAGGGAAGGACAGTGAGGGAATTCTCCTTGTGCTATAGTGTGCTTTAAAAAAACATTTTTTCTAGGGACAGAAAACTATAGGTAGTGTGACAGCAGGAAGGTAAAGTCACCTGGTTGCATCCAGGGGGGTAGATATATTTCGCCCAGATTCAGGCTTTACGCCGACTTATACAACTAGGGAGTTGATGAAGCCCAGCTGAGGCTAGTGGGCTCATGGATGACTCATACCTCTAGGGAGAGGGCTGGGCGTCGTGCAGGCAGGGAGTTGATGAGACCAGCTGAAGCTTGTCAGCTCATTTAAAGGCCTCTATAAAAACTCCCAGCTTCATTAGATGTTAGCTCATGCCTGGAACCAGACCTGTGTGGACTGTCTAGGGAGAGTGAACCCCTGTGCGGTGAGGCAAAGCCTGTGTGGCTATTTGTTTGGACTTTTACTAAACCAGGGACTTAGGGACTAGGACAGCACCAGGCTGATCCCAGTTGTTAGTTTAGGAAACCTGCATGTTTAGTCAGAGGTCAAACTGACCAGGATTTATTTTGTTTATGTTTCTTTTTGGCTTTGCTGTGTTTTTGTCACTGTACATAGAGAAATAAACCGCACCTTTTGATTTTGAAAACCACAACCTCCGTCTGCTGGCCCTGTTTTTGTGTGGGGAGCCCAACCAGGGGGTCACACACACCCGCTACCGAGTTAACCCCCTCACAGTTGGTGGAGAACCAGTGGCAGTTTTTTTTAAGCCAGCATGGAGGAGATACTGAAACAGCTGGCTCTAGCAAATGCCAATCAACAGCAGACAAATGCAGGTTTGCAAAGGAGCCTTGCAGCCCAGCAGCAAGCTCATCAACAAGCCCAGCAGCAATCTGAGGCCCGCTTCATAGACCTGTTACAGAAGCAAGAGCAGAGACTACAACAAATGGAAGCAGTAATGCAGCAACGTCCGCAGACCAGTGAGGAAAGCCGTCCCACTAATACCGCGTCCTTTGGGGTGAGTCGTTTATTGACAAAAATGACTGGAGAGGATGATCCAGAGGTATTTTTGACCACATTTGAAAGGACTGCTGAAAGAGAAAAGTGGCCTGAGGAGCAGTGGGCTGGACTGGTGGCTCCTCTGTTAACTGGTGAATCGCAGAAGGCTTACTATGACCTAGAGCCTGACCAAGCAAAAGACTATGTGATGCTAAAAGCTGAAATATTGGCAAGGCTGGGTGTCACCCTGGCTGTCCGGGCTCAGCGTGTGCATAACTGGACTTTCCAGCTTGGAAAACCCCCCAGGTCTCAAATGTATGATCTCATTCACCTGAGCAGGAAGTGGCTACAGCCAGAGACTTTGTCCGCACCAGAGATTGTGGAACGTGTTGTAATGGATCGGTTTTTGAGAGCTCTTCCTACTGCCATCCAAAAGTGGGTAAGCCATGGAGACCCAGAGACGGCCGGTGGTCTTGTGGATCGTGTAGAGAAATACTTGGCTACAGAGAACCTGACGGCCTCTTCCAGAGACTCTCGGACTTTCCACCCTAAGACCAGACCATCCCCAGGGGCGGATAAGAGGATTCCAAGGGGTGAGGGTGGAGAGAGTGAGAGGGTGGGAGCTCTACCCCAAGTTTGGCGAGAACAGCCTGGGAAGTCAGGGGCTCAAGAGGCAGCCAAATGGATTGTTTGCTACCGCTGCCGGCAAGCGGGACATATTGCAGCAAATTGCCCGGTTGTGGAGGAACCCATGCAATGTGACTTTCTGATGGACAGACGTCAGTCGCTGTGTGCGACAGTCGCATGCACTGCCATTCGGGGAACTGAGAAACATTTATGCAAAATGTGTATTAATGGTAGAAATGTTGTGGTATTACTGGATTCAGGTAGCCTTGTGACCCTGATAAAGGCTGAATTAGTTAAAACAGAGGTCTCTGGGAATAGCAAGGTAGCTGTTATTTGTGTGCATGGGGACACCCGAGAGTATCCAGTGACTACAGTGTGTTTCGAGACCCCCAAAGGTACCCTCTCTCATCCAGTGGGGTTAGTATCTCAATTACCGCATGATGCCATTGTGGGAAGGGATTTTCCGAAGTTCTGGGAACTGTGGGATGATCCTGAGCCCCCCACTGGTGCCCCTATGTACCAGGAATGTGATAGCCAGAACTCCTCTGAGAGTGGTGAGGACTCTCCAGAATTTCCCTTGTCAGTATTGGCAGGGGAGACTCAAGAAACTGGAGTGGAGCCCACCTCCTCAAACGAAAACCTACCGTCTGTGGAGTTTTCTGATCTGGAGGTTCACAGGGAAAATTTTGCCACAGAACAGTTAAAAGACCCCGCCCTAATAAAGGCACGGGAAAACGTAGTGGAAATAGATGGCGAGTTAGTGAACCCAGATAATACCTGCACTTACCCATACTTCAGCGTAGAGAAGGACCTACTGTATCGGGTGGCAAAAAGGGCAGAAGAAACCGTTGAGCAGCTTGTGGTGCCCAAACCTTACAGGAAGTTGGTGTTGGAGTTGGCCCATGGGCACATTCTTGGAGGTCATCTGGGGACAGAGAAAACCCGAGAGAGGGTATTACAGAGATTCTATTGGCCTGGGGTGATGAAGGACATAGAAAATTATTGTTCCTCCTGCCCTGTGTGTCAGAGGTCGGCCCCGATGCCACATTTCCGTAGCCCGCTGGTCCCTCTACCCATCATTGAGGTCCCGTTTGAGAGAATCGCAATGGATTTGGTAGGTCCTATAATCAAGTCCGCTAGGGGGCACCAGTACATATTGGTTATAATGGACTATGCCACCCGTTATCCAGAAGCGATCCCTCTCAGAAATACCTCGGCCAAAACCATAGCCAAAGAGCTATCTCTTGTTTTTAGCCGGGTGGGTATTTGTAAAGAACTGCTTACGGACCAAGGTACACCCTTTATGTCCCGGGTTATGAAAGAGCTGTGTAAATTGCTCAAAGTGACGCAATTGCGTACATCTGTGTATCACCCCCAAACCGATGGGCTGGTTGAAAGATTCAACAAAACCCTAAAACAAATGTTGAAGAAAGTGGTGGATAGAGATGGAAAGGATTGGGACTGTCTACTTCCTTATTTGATGTTTGCTATTAGGGAGGTGCCCCAATCCTCTACGGGATTCTCCCCCTTTGAGTTACTGTATGGGAGACACCCAAGAGGGCTGTTGGATATTGCCAAGGAAACTTGGGAAAGTGAGAGTTCTCCCCACAGGAGTGTGATTGAGCATGTCGCCCTGATGCAAGATCGAATTGCACAGGTAATGCCCATCGTGAAGGAACATTTGGCCCAAGCGCAGTTGGCACAGCAGAGAGTGTACAACCGTGGAGCAAAGACCCGTACCTTTTCCCCGGGGGATAGGATATTGGTACTTGTCCCTACGGTTGAAAGTAAATTCCTTGCCAAATGGCAAGGCCCCTACGAGATAATGGAAAAAGTGAGCGAAGTGAATTACAAGGTCAGACAACCAGGAAGGCGAAAGCCCGAACAGATATATCACGTTAATCTGTTGAAAGCCTGGAGGGATAGAGAGTCCCTAGTCGCAGAAACTTGGTCACCAGCTCAAACTGGTTGCGTGATTCCGGAGGTTGGAATAGCAGCCACCTTGTCACAACCCCAACAACAGGAGGTTAAGGAGTTTGTGCTTCGCAACAAGGAGGTGTTCTCTGAGCTGCCGGGACAAACATCTGGGGTAGAGCATGATATTATTACCCCGCCCGGTGAAAGGGTGAAGTTAAAACCCTATCGGATCCCAGAGGCCCGACGGGAGGCAATACGGGAGGAAGTACAGAAAATGCTGAACTTAGGGGTGATAGAGGAGTCCCAAAGTGATTGGTCTAGTCCCATTGTGTTGGTGCCTAAACCGGATGGGAGCTGGCGATTTTGTAACGATTTTCGTCAGTTGAACAAAGTTACAAAATTTGACACCTACCCCATGCCACGTATAGATGAGTTGATCGACCGGCTGGGAACAGCCCGATACATGACGACTCTTGACCTCACAAAAGGGTATTGGCAAATTCCCCTGGCCAAGTCGGCCAAAGAGAAAACCGCATTTGTAACCCCAGATGGGGCGTTCCAATATAAGAGAATGCCGTTCGGGTTACAGAATGCGCCGGCCACATTCCAGCGGAAAATGGACCAGATACTGAGGCCCCATCGGAAGTATGCTGCGGCTTACCTGGATGACGTAATTGTCCATAGCACAGATTGGGCCTCACATCTGCCAAAAGTGCAAGCAGTCCTAGACTCTATCCGGGAAGCGGGGTTTACGGCTAACCCCAAGAAGTGTACCGTTGGGCAGGAGGAGGCCAAATATCTTGGGTACACCATTGGCAGGGGAGTGATAAAACCCCAACTCAACAAAGTCGAGGCCATCCAGAGTTGGCCACGTCCCAACAGCAAGAAGCAGGTACGGGCCTTTCTGGGAATCGCGGGTTATTATCGGCGCTTCATTCCCCACTTTGCTTCTAAGGCTGTGCCCCTAACCAACCTGACGAAAGGGAAAGGGTCGGTCATGATTAAATGGACCCCCGAGGCTGAGGCAGCATTCCAATTCTTGAAACAAGCCTTATGTAGCCAGCCAGTGTTGTACTCACCCGACTTCTCTAAAGACTTTGTCGTACAAAGTGATGCGTCAGATGTGGGGTTAGGAGCAGTATTGTCCCAGGTCTGGAACGGGGAAGAGCACCCAGTCATTTACCTCAGCAGGAAGTTGAAGTCCCATGAGGTAAATTACGCCACGGTTGAAAAGGAGTGTTTAGCGGTGAAGTGGGCTCTAGATTCCCTTCGGTACTATCTGCTAGGTAGGCACTTTGACATGGTTACGGATCACGCTCCGTTAAAGTGGATGGCTCAAAACAAGGAAACAAATAGAAGAGTGAATAGGTGGTTCCTGGCCCTCCAGGAATTCAACTTCACAGTAAAGCATCGCCCTGGCGTTCAAATGGGGAATGTGGATGCTTTGTCTCGAGTACATGAATGCCTGATTGCTGGTGTTCCAACCCCGAGGTTAAAACAAGAGGGGGGGTATGTGACAGCAGGAAGGTAAAGTCACCTGGTTGCATCCAGGGGGGTAGATATATTTCGCCCAGATTCAGGCTTTACGCCGACTTATACAACTAGGGAGTTGATGAAGCCCAGCTGAGGCTAGTGGGCTCATGGATGACTCATACCTCTAGGGAGAGGGCTGGGCGTCGTGCAGGCAGGGAGTTGATGAGACCAGCTGAAGCTTGTCAGCTCATTTAAAGGCCTCTATAAAAACTCCCAGCTTCATTAGATGTTAGCTCATGCCTGGAACCAGACCTGTGTGGACTGTCTAGGGAGAGTGAACCCCTGTGCGGTGAGGCAAAGCCTGTGTGGCTATTTGTTTGGACTTTTACTAAACCAGGGACTTAGGGACTAGGACAGCACCAGGCTGATCCCAGTTGTTAGTTTAGGAAACCTGCATGTTTAGTCAGAGGTCAAACTGACCAGGATTTATTTTGTTTATGTTTCTTTTTGGCTTTGCTGTGTTTTTGTCACTGTACATAGAGAAATAAACCGCACCTTTTGATTTTGAAAACCACAACCTCCGTCTGCTGGCCCTGTTTTTGTGTGGGGAGCCCAACCAGGGGGTCACACACACCCGCTACCGAGTTAACCCCCTCACAGTAGGGAGAGTGTCAGTGTGTTTTACTGTGCGAATCCTTGTTTCTAGGGACAGGGAAGGACAGTGAGGGAATTCTCCTTGTGCTATACTGTGCTTTAAAAAAACATTTTTTCTAGGGACAGAAAACTATAGGTAGGGAGAGTGTCAGTGTGTTTTACTGTGCGAATCCTTGTTTCTAGGGACAGGGAAGGACAGTGAGGGAATTCTCCTTGTGCTATAGTGTGTGTTCTGATTATAAGGTATATATTTACTGATCGTACTGTTGCTTTAAATTGGCATCCATTACTAGCAGGAACTGTAGTATATTCCTCCCACTTCCTGCTCAGCAGTCAGCAGTCATATTAAATAATCTTTCTACAGAGAAGGAAGCATGCTAAAGACCTCCACTATTTCTTAATACAGGCCTTGGAAGCATAAGTCTGTAAGTAAGCAGTCATTAGTTTTCAGTTAGTCAGTATATGTTCTACTAATGCAACTACATTTTATGTGTCTGTCAGGAAGTTCACTCAGCTAGGCCACACTTTTGCTAGCTAGTGCCTTAACAGTATTGTAGCATGCCTGTTACTATTTGCATTTGTGATGTAATGTTAAATGCTAATGCATATTTTTATAATTTGTGTTTTGCAGTTTTACAAAAAACTTATTCTCAGTAAAGATTTCAACTATAAGCCCTTCCTCCTGAGTCTTTGTTGGGAAGCTGTTAGCTGTCTGCCAAGCTTTGTCCTTTGAACACATTGTGAGGGCAGAACAGTAAAAATACTTTTAACACAGCGGGCATAGTTTAAAGAAGAGTGGATGCATTCTGCTCATCATCAGCTAACCTCTACAGCCACAGACACTACAAAGAAGTAATCTGTTTCATCATGCAACACACAGACCAGGATAATACACCAGTCATCCCTCAGCATACACAAGCAGAGGAAAGCATACAAAATATGACAACCAACAGGTCATGCTGCACAAGCTCCAGAGTCTCTAGTCAGTCGGATCAGACATCAGCTAGTGCTGAATCTGCCAGGTCCAAGCGCACTAGCTCTAGACATTCAAGCTGCTCTAACCTGTCGTCCACCAGTGCTGCAGCTGCCAAGGCCCATGCAAAAGCAGAAGCTGCGCGTGCACTGGCTTCCTATGCAATACGTGAAGCTGAAATGATAAGAGAACAGGGCTGCATAGATGAAGAACATCATATGATTAAAGCTAAAAGTAAAGCTGAAGCACTTAGAAGAAAAGCAGAGGTGAAAGCATCTTTACATATTATCAAGCAAGAAAAAACTGCTTCAGCAGCCTTAGCTGAAGCCGAGGTGCTCATGAGAGCTGCCGAAGAACAGTACAGAGAGCACTCTGTGATAGATACCCAAATGACACCACTTAGTGCAATCCAACGCACCAGTGAGTATGTGCAATTGCACGCGACCATGCGCTCGGATCAACAGTCTAATGATGCATTGGAATCGTCAAAGGTCCCACTAGCAGCAGACAACTTTGATATCGCTCGATGCCACAAGACTGAACCAGAACTTTACTATAACAAGCCAAGTGGTTACATACTCAGAGACCAATCTGTTGGTCCTTCAGGAAATCAAACAAATGGTGACATAATCCCTCCTTGGGAAAATATAAATCCGGCCTATAGCAGGAAGACTTGCAGTAAACGAGAACAACCACACGACTATAGTGGATTTTACCAAGCATCCCAACCGTCTTACCAGCCACAGACATGCCCTGTGTTTGTTCCCAGAAAATGCCCACCTGAGGCAGCAGGAGCCACAGAGGTGACAAAATACTTGATACGCCGTGAAATGGTGAGCTCTGGTCTCCTGAAGTTTGATGACCGTCCAGAAAATTATTGGGCCTGGAAGTCATCTTTTCTAAGCAGCACCCAAGACTTAAATCTGAAAGACAGGGAAAAGCTTGACCTACTCTCCAAATGGCTCGGACCAGAGTCCACCGAGCAAGCCAAAAGAATCAGGTCAGTACATGTTCATGATGCGACAGCAGGGCTTACAATGTTATGGCAGAGATTGGAAGACTGCTATGGGTCACCTGAAGTAATTGAAGATGCACTTCTAAAGAAAATTGAAAATTATCCAAAATTAACCAATAGAGACAATCAGAAGCTGAGAGAGCTTGGTGACATACTTTTAGAGCTGGAAGCGGCAAAGGCTGGTGGATACCTCCCAGGCCTCTCATATTTGGATACAGCACGCGGAGTCAAACCGGTAATCGAGAAGCTTCCTTACAGCTTACAAGAAAGATAGATCACGCAAGCATCAAAATACAAGGAAGATCATCAGGTGGCATTTCCACCTTTCTCCTTCCTCGCCAAATTCATTGTGAAGCAAGCTAAAATATGCAATGACCCAAGCTTCGCCCTTTTGAACAGGGGAGGCTCCAGTTCTGTAAAGACAGAGAAACAACTTTCAGTGTACAATAAAGAACGCAGAGCAACAGTATCTGTACAGAAGACAGAAGTACCGACTGAGTTTGAGGCCAACCAGGATAAAAGCTCAGGAGTGCAAATTGAGGACCCAGATAAGCAGTGTCCCCTACATAACAAGCCTCATCCACTGAGAAAATGTCGCGGTTTCAGAAGCAAGACGATAGAGGAGCGCAAATCTTATCTTAAGGACAAGCGCATTTGTTTCAGATGCTGTGGTTCAACTCAACATCTTGCTAAAGACTGTGTGAAAACAATTCGATGTAAAGAATGCAATAATGACAACCATCTGTCTGCTTTACACCCAGGACCAGCACCATGGAAAACAGAGAATCCGGTAACCCAAGAAGATCATGGTGGGGAGCAAAAAGAGAGTGCATTACCAGCAATAACCTCAAAGTGCACTGAAATCTGCACAAACACATTTAACTCGAGATCATGCTCCAAGATATGTTTAGTCAAGGTGCATCCTGCAGGCCTCAGAGAGAGGGCAATCAGAATGTATGCGGTTCTAGATGAACAAAGTAACAGATCTTTGGCAAGAACAGAGTTCTTTGACCTCTTCGGTGACAGAGGAAGTCCAACTCCGTATACTTTGAAGACATGCTCAGGAGTTGTGGAGACATCAGGGAGGAGAGCAAACAACTACATCATTGAATCATTAGATGGGAAAACGCAGCTGACTCTGTCCACTCTCATTGAATGTGATATGATACCAGATGATAGATCAGAGATACCCACACCTGAAATTGCTCGTCACTACCCTCATCTGATGCAAATATCAGACAAGATTCCAGTACTGGACCCAGGTGCTGCAATTATCCTTCTACTTGGAAGAGACATATTGAGAGTGCACAAGGTCAGAGAGCAATACAATGGGCCACACAATGCACCATTTGCACAACGTCTTGACCTTGGATGGGTCATAATTGGTGATGTATGTCTGGATGGAGCTCACAAGCCATCAAAAGTGAATGTCTACAAAACAAACATGTTGCAAAATGGCCGCACATCATGTCTTAGCCCCTGTACCAACAAGAAACAGATTAAAGAAAGACTAGTCAACCCAATACAACAGCAGAAAGTTCGGAGTTACATGGAGGCTATCACCTCATCTGAAGATACAGATGAGCTAGGATGCAAGGTGTTTGAAAGAACGCGAGATGATGACAAACCAGCACCATCTGTTGAAGATAGCCTCTTCCTTGAGATAATGGACAGAGAAGTCTTTCTAGATGAGTCAAACAGCTGGGTAGCTCCACTACCTTTCCGTTCACCCCGACATCACCTTCCTAACAACAAAAGACAAGCAGTGAAGCGTCTCACCTCATTGCGACGCACTCTAGACAGAAAGACAGATATGAAGGAACACTTCCATGATTTCATGCAGAAGATCTTCGACAGTGGTCAAGCTGAAAAAGCACCACCATTGGAAGAAAAACAAGAATGTTGGTACTTACCAATATTTGGAGTGTATCATCCTCAGAAACCAGGACAGATACGAGTAGTATTTGACTCCAGTGCAAAGTATGAAGGCCTTTCCCTAAACGATGTCCTCCTCAGTGGACCTGACCTGAATAATACACTCCTTGGAGTCCTCATCAGGTTCCGAAAAGAACGCGTTGCAGTAACAGCAGATGTACAACAAATGTTCTACTGTTTTCTTGTCCGCAAAGATCACAGAGACTACCTGAGGTTCCTGTGGTATGAAGACAATGACTTCAACAAAGATGTCACAGAATACAGGATGAAGGTACATGTGTTCGGGAACAGCCCCTCTCCAGCTATAGCTATCTACAACCTGAGACGAGCAGCACAGAAAGGTGAAGAAGAACACGGCACAGATGCCAAACATTTTGTTATGAGAAACTTTTATGTGGACGATGGACTTGCTTCTTTCTCTAGCAATGAAGAGGCTATCGACATCCTGAAGAGAACAAGGGAGATGTTAGCAGAATCTAACATAAGGTTACACAAGATAGCGTCCAACAGCAGCAAAATCATGGAAGCATTTCCCTCAGAGGACCGTGCAAAAGACCTCAAGGACCTGGATCTAGGAACAGATTCACTGCCCCTTCAAAGAAGTTTAGGGCTCAGTTGGGATCTGAAAACCGACAGCTTTACATTTAGAGTATCCAGAGAAGAGAAGTCGTTCACGAGAAGAGGTGTCTTGTCCACGGTCAACAGCCTTTATGACCCCCTAGGATTTGTAGCCCCCATAACCATGCAAGGCAAGGCTCTTATGAGAGAAATTGCTACTGAACATGAACAAAGTGAATGGGATACACCTCTACCTAAGGAGAAAGAAATGCAGTGGAAGTTGTGGAAGGACTCATTAATAGAGCTTGAACAACTTATCATACAAAGGTCATATGTCCCTGTTTCTCTGTCTGCCACGAAGCAAAGAGAATTGTGTGTATTCTCAGATGCATCTACTATGGCTATAGCAGCTGTAGCCTACCTTAGAGTAATGGACTTTGAAGGACAAAACTATGTTGGGTTTATCATGGGAAAGTCCAAACTGGCTCCACGTCCTGCTCACACGGTTCCACGTTTGGAGCTTTGTGCTGCTGTCTTAGCAGTGGAGATGGCAGACATGATCATTGCTGAACTGGACATTGAAATTCATGCAGTGAAGTTTTACACAGACAGCAAGATTGTGTTAGGATATATTCACAATGCTTCGAGAAGATTCTACATGTACGTGTCAAACAGAGTGATACGCATCAGAAAGTCCACACGGCCAGAACAGTGGCACTACATCAGTACGGATAAAAATCCAGCCGATCATGGGACTAGACCGGTTCTAGCAGCTGTCCTGAAGCACACTAACTGGTTCTCAGGACCATCCTTTTTGAATAGATCAGAAACCGAAGAGACCACTCAGTTTGAGACATTTGAACTTGTAGAACCAGATAATGACAAAGAAGTACGTGCACAAGTAACGGCGTATAGTACCATAACTACTAGAGGCAACCTTGGAGCACACCGGTTTGAAAGATTCTCCAGCTGGAAGTCACTCATTCGAGCTATAAGAAAGCTTATTCACCTAGCCAAATCCTTCTGTAGAGCTACAAACACTGACAAGTGCAATAGCAATCATCTTATGCAAGCCGAAATTATCATCATTAGATGTGTTCAGCAAGAAGTTTTCAAAGAAGACATCAAGTGCCTTCTTAAAAGAGAAGAGATCTCCAAACACAGTCCACTCAAAAAACTGAACCCAATACTTGATGAAGATGGAGTGATAAGAGTTGGAGGTCGCTCGTCAGTAGTGGATATGACGGTCGAAGAGAAACATCCTTTTATAATGCCCAAGAATCATCACATTTCATTTCTGTTAGTAAGACACTATCACGAACAAGTTGCACATCAGGGTCGCCACTTCACTGAAGGAGCAGTCCGGTCAGCTGGATTATGGATCATAGGGAGTAAACGACTAGTCTCCAGTGTCATCCACAAATGTGTAATTTGCAGAAAAATCAGAGGGAAACTTGAAGAGCAGAAGATGTCAGACTTACCTGCTGATAGACTTGCTTCAAACCCACCCTTTACTCATGTTGGCCTAGATGTCTTTGGTCCTTGGAACATCTCCTCACGTCGGACCAGAGGAAGCAGTGCAGAAAGTAAACGTTGGGCTGTTCTGTTCTCTTGCATGAGTACAAGAGCAGTACACATTGAAGTCATCGAGTCTCTGTCTACCTCAAGCTTTATCAATGCTTTGAGAAGATTTTTCTCTATCCGAGGACCTGTGAAGCAACTCCGCTCAGATCGGGGCACAAACTTTACTGGGGCCTGTAAGGAGTTAAGGATCCTTACAGAAGACTCTGAGACGAGTGCTTATCTTCAAGATCAAAGATGCACTTGGACCTTCAATCCTCCTCATGCGTCACATATGGGAGGAGCTTGGGAGAGGATGATTGGAGTGGCTCGTCGCATTCTGGATGCCATGTTTCTGAAGGTTAGCTCTACTCGCCTTACACATGAAGTTCTCATCACACTTATGGCTGAAGTCATGGCTATCATGAACGCTCGACCCTTAGTTCCGGTGTCTACCGATCCAGAAATGCCAACAGTTTTGACACCTGCAATGCTTTTGACCCAGAAGATGGAAACAGTGACAGCTCCCACAGGAGATTTTGGTCTCAAAGATCTTTACACCAAGCAATGGAAGCAAGTTCAGAGTCTTGCAGACATCTTCTGGAATAGATGGAAACAAGAGTACCTGGTGATGCTCCAGTCACGCAGAAAATGGCAAATTGACAAGCCTAACCTACAAGTCGGAGATGTCGTCCTACTAAAGGACGCTCAGGTCCACAGAAACGAATGGCCAGTTGGACTCATTGTCGAGACTGTACCTAGTAATGATAGTAAGGTTAGAAAGGTCAAAGTTAAAGTCATGAGACAGGGCACCCCTAAGGTGTACTTTAGGCCTATCTCTGAAGTTGTTTTACTTCTTAAAAAGGAAACATAGTGGTATAATGTTCATTATGCCAGGTGGGGAGTGTTCTGATTATAAGGTATATATTTACTGATCGTACTGTTGCTTTAAATTGGCATCCATTACTAGCAGGAACTGTAGTATATTCCTCCCACTTCCTGCTCAGCAGTCAGCAGTCATATTAAATAATCTTTCTACAGAGAAGGAAGCATGCTAAAGACCTCCACTATTTCTTAATACAGGCCTTGGAAGCATAAGTCTGTAAGTAAGCAGTCATTAGTTTTCAGTTAGTCAGTATATGTTCTACTAATGCAACTACATTTTATGTGTCTGTCAGGAAGTTCACTCAGCTAGGCCACACTTTTGCTAGCTAGTGCCTTAACAGTATTGTAGCATGCCTGTTACTATTTGCATTTGTGATGTAATGTTAAATGCTAATGCATATTTTTATAATTTGTGTTTTGCAGTTTTACAAAAAACTTATTCTCAGTAAAGATTTCAACTATAAGCCCTTCCTCCTGAGTCTTTGTTGGGAAGCTGTTAGCTGTCTGCCAAGCTTTGTCCTTTGAACACATTGTGAGGGCAGAACAGTGTGCTTTAAAAAAACATTTTTTCTAGGGACAGAAAACTATAGGTAGGAAGAGTGTCAGTTTCTTTCACTGTGATAATCCTTGTTTCTAGGGACAGGGAAGGACAGTGAGGGAATTCTCCTTGTGCTATAGTGTGCTGTAAAAAAACATTTTTTCTAGGGACAGAAAACTATAGGTAGGGAGAGTGTCAGTGTGTTTTACTGTGCGAATCCTTGTTTCTAGGGACAGGGAAGGACAGTGAGGGAATTCTCCTTGTGCTATAGTGTGCTTTAAAAAAACATTTTTTCTAGGGACAGAAAACTATAGGTAGGGAGAGTGTCAGTGTGTTTTACTGTGCGAATCCTTGTTTCTAGGGACAGGGAAGGACAGTGAGGGAATTCTCCTTGTGCTATAGTGTGCTTTAAAAAAACATTTTTTCTAGGGACAGAAAACTATAGGTAGGGAGAGTGTCAGTGTGTTTTACTGTGCGAATCCTTGTTTCTAGGGACAGGGAAGGACAGTGAGGGAATTCTCCTTGTGCTATAGTGTGCTTTAAAAAAACATTTTTTCTAGGGACAGAAAACTATAGGTAGGGAGAGTGTCAGTGTGTTTTACTGTGCGAATCCTTGTTTCTAGGGACAGGGAAGGACAGTGAGGGAATTCTCCTTGTGCTATAGTGTGCTTTAAAAAAACATTTTTTCTAGGGACAGAAAACTATAGGTAGGGAGAGTGTCAGTGTGTTTTACTGTGCGAATCCTTGTTTCTAGGGACAGGGAAGGACAGTGAGGGAATTCTCCTTGTGCTATAGTGTGCTTTAAAAAAACATTTTTTCTAGGGACAGAAAAGTATAGGTAGGAAGAGTGTCAGTTTCTTTCACTGTGATCATCCTTGTTTCTAGGGACAGGGAAGGACAGTGAGGGAATTCTCCTTGTGCTATAGTGTGCTTTAAAAAAACATTTTTTCTAGGGACAGAAAACTATAGGTAGGGAGAGTGTCAGTGTGTTTTACTGTGCGAATCCTTGTTTCTAGGGACAGGGAAGGACAGTGAGGGAATTCTCCTTGTGCTATAGTGTGCTTTAAAAAAACATTTTTTCTAGGGACAGAAAACTATAGGTAGGGAGAGTGTCAGTGTGTTTTACTGTGTGAATCCTTGTTTCTAGGGACAGGGAAGGACAGTGAGGGAATTCTCCTTGTGCTATAGTGTGCTTTAAAAAAACATTTTTTCTAGGGACAGAAAACTATAGGTAGGAAGAGTGTCAGTTTCTTTCACTGTGATAATCCTTGTTTCTAGGGACAGGGAAGGACAGTGAGGGAATTCTCCTTGTGCTATAGTGTGCTTTAAAAAAACATTTTTTCTAGGGACAGAAAACTATAGGTAGGGAGAGTGTCAGTGTGTTTTACTGTGCGAATCCTTGTTTCTAGGGACAGGGAAGGACAGTGAGGGAATTCTCCTTGTGCTATAGTGTGCTTTAAAAAAACATTTTTTCTAGGGACAGAAAACTATAGGTAGGGAGAGTGTCAGTGTGTTTTACTGTGCGAATCCTTGTTTCTAGGGACAGGGAAGGACAGTGAGGGAATTCTCCTTGTGCTATAGTGTGCTTTAAAAAAACATTTTTTCTAGGGACAGAAAACTATAGGTAGGGAGAGTGTCAGTGTGTTTTACTGTGCGAATCCTTGTTTCTAGGGACAGGGAAGGACAGTGAGGGAATTCTCCTTGTGCTATAGTGTGCTTTAAAAAAACATTTTTTCTAGGGACAGAAAACTATAGGTAGGGAGAGTGTCAGTGTGTTTTACTGTGCGAATCCTTGCTTCTAGGGACAGGGAAGGACAGTGAGGGAATTCTCCTTGTGCTATAGTGTGCTTTAAAAAAACATTTTTTCTAGGGACAGAAAACTATAGGTAGGGAGAGTGTCAGTGTGTTTTACTGTGCGAATCCTTGTTTCTAGGGACAGGGAAGGACAGTGAGGGAATTCTCCTTGTGCTATAGTGTGCTTTAAAAAAACATTTCTTCTAGGGACAGAAAACTATAGGTAGGGAGAGTGTCAGTGTGTTTTACTGTGCGAATCCTTGTTTCTAGGGACAGGGAAGGACAGTGACGGAATTCTCCTTGTGCTATAGTGTGCTTTAACCACTTAAGCCCCGGACCATTTCGGACCATTAGGACCAAGCCTGTTTTTGGGATTCGGCACTGCGCTGCTTTAACTGTAAATTGTGCGGACATGCAATGTTGTACCCAAATGAAATTTGTGTCCTTTTCTTCCCACAAATAGAGCTTTCTTTTAATGGTATTTGATTGCCTCTGCGATTTTTATTTTTTGCGATATAAATGGAAAAAGAACGAAAATTTTGAAAAAAAAAGATATTTTCTACTTTTTGTTATAAGAAAAATCGAATAAATTCAATTTTAGTCATACATTTAGGCCAAAATGTATTCAGCCACATGTCTTTAGTAAAAAAAATGTCAATAAGCGTATATTTATTGGTTTGCGCAAAAGTTATAGCGTTTACAAACTAGGGTACATTTTCTGAAATTTACACAGCTTTAAATTTATGACTGCCTATCTCATTTCTTGAGGTGCTAAAATGGCAGGGCAGTACAAAACCCCCCCAAATGACCCCATTTTGGAAAGTAGACACCCCAAGGAAATTGCTGAGAGGCATGTTGAGCTCATTGAATATTTTTTTTTTTTTCCCAAGTGATTGAATAATGACAAAAAAAAAAAAAAATTACAAAAAGTTGTCACTAAATGATATATTGCTCACACATGCCATGGTTATATGTGGAATTGCACCCCAAAATACATTCTGCTGCTTCTCCTGAGTACGGGGATACCACATGTGTGGGACTTTTTAGGAGCCTAGCCACGTACGGGACCCCGGAAACCAAGCACCGCCTTCAGGATTTCTAAGGGCGCAAATTTTTGATTTCACTCCTCACTACCTATCACAGTTTCGAAGGCCATAAAATGCCAAAATAGCACAAAACCCCCCCAAATGACCCCATTTTGGAAAGTAGACACCCCAAGCTATTTACTGAGAGGCATGTTCAGTCCATGGAATATTTTATATTTTGCCACAAGTTGCGGGAATATGACAAACTTATTTTTTTTGTTGCACAAAGTTGTCACTAAATGATATATTGCTCACACATGCCATGGGCATATGTGACATTACACCCCAAAATACATTCTGCTGCCTCTCCTGAGTACGGGGATACCACATGTGTGGGACTTTTTGGGAGCCTAGCCGCGTACGGGACCCCAAAAACCAAGCACCGCCTTCAAGGTTTCTAAGGGCATAAATTTTTGATTTCACTCCTCACTACCTATCACAGTTTTGAAGGCCATAAAATGCCAAGATGGCACAAAACCCCCCCAAATGACCCCATTTTGGAAAGTAGACACCCCAAGCTATTTGCTGAGAGGCATGTTGACCCCATTGAATATTTTTTTTTTGTCCCAAATGATTGAATAATGACAAAAAGAAAAAAAAATGTACAAAAAGTTGTCACTAAATGATATATTGCTCACACATGCCATGGTTATATGTGGAATTGCACCCCAAAATACATTCTGCTGCTTTTCCTGAGTACGGGGATACCACATGTGTGGGACTTTTTGGGAGCCTAGCCGCGTACAGGGCCCCAAAAACCAAGCACTGCGAACGCTGCAGTTATGTGTGTTGTGTTTGGTAAGTGACAGTGATCGATCGATACTGCACTTGGGTGGGCTGGGCTGGGCTGGGCTGGGCGGAGGGGCTAAACGCAGGCGCTAGCAGGTATCTGGGCTGATCCCGCTAACACTGCGTTTTTGGGAACCCTAAACCGCTGGGGATGCTAGTATAGATCTGATCAGATCTGATCAGATACTATACCACTAAGGGGGGTGTATGCTTTGCGCGTGGGTGTTAGCGTTACTGTCACTAACCTAACACTGCCTGGGGCGACGCAGACCCTCTCTGTTGCTAAAACCTAATTGATCTCACCCGTCGGGCGATCAGGGGGGTTAAACCTTTATTGGGTTATATACGGCGGGTGCCCTGATGCTATAAAAAGCAAACTAATCAACCAGCGTCACCCGTAACCTTTATATGGTGATCACTGGTGAAAGGGTTAACTAGGGGCAATCAGGGGGTTAAAACCTTTATTAGGTTAAATATGGGGGTACCTGACACTATATAAAAACCTGACGGGTAACCTAAATAACTAAATAACTTACTGGCTAACCAGTGACACCAGTGACGCTTATACGGCGATCACTGGTGAAAGGGTTAACTCTAGGGGCAATCAGGGGGTTAAAATAATATATGGGGGTACCTGACACTAATAAAAACCTGCGGCGAACCTAAAAAAAAATAACTGCCTATCTAAAACACCAGCGACACGAATACAGCGATCGGAAAAACAATCGCTTAGTGACGCTGAAGTTAGGGGATGAAAGGGTTACCTGGGGGGTGATCAAGGGGTTAAACCTTTATTAGGGGGGGTTAGGGGGCTACCCTGGACCTAAAGGGGCCTAATCCTAACTTCCCTGCAACTTTTTACAATCACAGATGACACTAAATGCAGTGATCAGTAAAATAAATGATCACTGCAATCAGTGACACTGTGATTGGGGGCTTTGGGGTGACCTGGGGGGTGATCTGGGGGTGACTGGGGGGTGATTTGTGTGCCTATGTGTACCTACGTGTCAGTGGACTGTTGGTGCACTAACCTCTGTCTTCTCTGCTCGGCGCCGGGAACGGAAAGACCGCGGCGAGGGAGATGACATCACTTCCTCCAGCCTTGTTTACATCACATGGCGGAGGAAGCATTTTCATTGGCCGGGAGCGATCGCGAGGGGGGGGGCGGAATCGAGCGGCCGCCCCCTCATGCCTGATCGCTCCCGAACACTTAACGGCCGCTCACTGCAGTGAAGGGGATGTCCAACTGCACAAAGGCGATCACGTAGATCTACGTGATTCTGCCTGTCCGTGCCATTCTGCCGACGTAAATCGGCGGTGGGCGGTCGTTAAGTGGTTAGAAAAACATTTTTTCTAGGGACAGAAAACTATAGGTAGGAAGAGTGTCAGTTTCTTTCACTGTGATAATCCTTGTTTCTAGGGACAGGGAAGGACAGTGAGGGAAATTCTCCTTGTGCTATAGTGTGCTTTAAAAAAACATTTTTTCTAGGGACAGAAAATTATAGGTAGGAAGAGTGTCAGTTTCTTTCACTGTGATAATCCTTGTTTCTAGGGACAGGGAAGGACAGTGAGGGAATTCTCCTTGTGCTATAGTGTGCTTTAAAAAAACATTTTTTCTAGGGACAGAAAACTATAGGTAGGGAGAGTGTCAGTGTGTTTTACTGTGCGAATCCTTGTTTCTAGGGACAGGGAAGGACAGTGAGGGAATTCTCCTTGTGCTATAGTGTGCTTTAAAAAAACATTTTTTCTAGGGACAGAAAACTATAGGTAGGGAGAGTGTCAGTGTGTTTTACTGTGCGAATCCTTGTTTCTAGGGACAGGGAAGGACAGTGAGGGAATTCTCCTTGTGCTATAGTGTGCTTTAAAAAAACATTTTTTCTAGGGACAGAAAACTATAGGTAGGAAGAGTGTCAGTTTCTTTCACTGTGATAATCCTTGTTTCTAGGGACAGGGAAGGACAGTGAGGAAAATTCTCCTTGTGCTATAGTGTGCTTTAAAAAAACATTTTTTCTAGGGACAAAAAACTATAGGTAGGAAGAGTGTCAGTTTCTTTCACTGTGATAATCCTTGTTTCTAGGGACAGGGAAGGACAGTGAGGGAAATTCTCCTTGTGCTATAGTGTGCTAAAGCATTCCTCATCAACCATCTTTGAAATCCTTGTTTTTTTGGACAGTCAGGGAAATTGTCGTTGTGCTATTCTGTGCAAAAGCAATCATCCTCAACCATATTTAGAAATCCTTAAGTAAAGGGACAGAGAAGGACACCTGAAGGTAGCCCTTATTGCTTTTTTCCCATCTCCCTGCAGGCCATCTATTAGAATGTCTGGAAGGCAAACAAGGAGAGGCAGACAGTCAGGAGGCAATAAAAGAGGGCAAGCAGGCTCTGTGTCTGGGGGCAACAGTGCTGGTCGTGGACGCGGTGCATTGTCATCAGCACATGGCCATGGGACACGCTTGTCCTTCTTTTCAGCAGCTGGACATGTTGAGCCACATCATGCCGAAGACTTGGTAGAGTGGATGACCAAGCCCTCCTCCTCCTCCTCATCCTCTCTCACCCAGGCTCAGGGTACTGGAAAAGCAGCTGCCAAAGCGTCCTCTTCCCTGGTATCAATGTCAGACTCATCATCAGTCACTCCTTCCCTAGACCCACCATGTCCTCCTCCTGAGGAGTCCCCCGAACTGTTTGAGCACAGTGTTGGGTACATGCTCCAGGAGGATGCCCAGCGTTTCGAAGGGTCTGATGATGAAACCCAGCTACAGGAAGGCAGTAGCGTGAGAGCAGACAGAGGGGATGCTCAAGAAGGACACCAATCTGGCAGTCATGTTCCAGCAGCTGCAGCATACTGCCAGATTGGCTCCAGTGATGAGGAGGGAGGGGATGATGAGGTCACTGACTCCACGTGGGTGCCTAATAGGAGAGAGGAGGAGGAGGAGGATGAGGAGGAGGCACATCTCCAACGAGGCAGGATGCCCTTTGGTGGCCAGCGTAAGGGCAGTACACCGACGGAATCACACCGCAGAGCTCCGCCTGTGCAGGGCGCTGCCTCTGCCCGTCATTCAAAAAGTTCTTTGGTGTGGGCCTTTTTTGAGGCTAGTGCATCAGATCGCACAGCTGCTGTTTGCAACATATGTCTCAAGCGTATATCGCGTGGCCAAAACATCAGCCGCTTGGGTACCACATGCCTGACCAGACATATGTTGACCTGCCATGCAGCTCGTTGGCAAGCCTACCTCAAAGACCCACACCAAAGAACAAAGCGGACCTCTCCTTGCACCGCATCAGCTGGGATCTCCAACCCCACTATAACTTCAGTCCTCTCTGAAACATGCACTGAGAGGAATGAAGGTGTAGAATTAGGTGTGTCACAGCCAAGTACTTGCGGCCACTCTGCTAGCAGTACACCGACGTCCGATTCTAGCAGGCAAATTTCCCTGCCCCAGCTGCTGGACCGTCGAAAGAAGTTCACTCCCAGCCATCCACATGCCCAGCGGTTGAATGCTAGCTTGGCTAAATTGCTAGCGCTTCAACTGCTGCCTTTTCAGTTGGTAGACTCGGCCCCCTTCCGTGAGTTTGTGCAATGTGCGGTTCCTCAGTGGCAGGTTCCCAAACGGCACTTTTTCTCACGGAAGGCTATTCCGGCTCTCTACCGGCATGTGGAAGGCAATGTCTTGGCCTCGCTGGACAGGGCGGTCAGCGGTAAGGTGCATATTACCGCTGACTCATGGTCCAGCAGGCATGGACAGGGACGTTACCTTTCTTTCACGGCCCATTGGGTCACTCTTTTGGCAGCTGGGAAGGATGCAGGACAAGGTGCAGTAGTGTTGGAGGTTGTTCCACCGCCACGCCTCCAAAATGCTACTACTGGTTGTGACACACCTCTCTCCTCCACCCCCTCCTCTTCTTCTTCCTCCATGGCCTCTTCCTGTGGTTTGTCCTCGGAACCAGCGGTGCTCCGTAGGCGTTCAAGGGGCTACGCAAGTACACAGGCAAAAAGATGCCATGCCGTGCTTGCGCTGGTGTGTTTGGGGGACAGAAGCCACACTGGGGCAGAGGTCCTGTCTGCTCTGCAGGGCCAGGCCGAGAGGTGGTTGACGCCACGCCAGCTTAAGCCAGGAATGGTGGTTTGCGACAATGGCACCAACCTCCTCTCCGCCCTCCGACAGGGACAACTGACCCATGTGCCCTGTGTGGCTCACGTCCTTAACCTGGTGGTGCAGCGGTTCTTGGGCAGGTACCCGGGCTTACAGGATGTCCTGAGGCAGGCCAGAAAAGTCTGTGTGCATTTCCGCAGATCTTATAATGCCAGTGCTCGCCTGGCTGAGCTGCAAAAGGAGTTGAACCTGCCCAAGAACCGCCTTATATGTGACATGCCCACCAGGTGGAACTCAACGTTGGCCATGCTGCAGCGGCTGCACACGCAGCAGAGGGCCATCAATGAGTACCTGTGCGACTACGGCACCAGGACAGGGTCAGGGGAGCTTGTTTTTTTTTCTCCACGCCAGTGGGGCATGATCAGGGATGCATGCACTGTCCTGGCACCATTTGAGGAGGCCACGAGGATGGTGAGCAGTGACAGTGCATGCATCAGTGACACTGTACCTCTTGTCCACCTGTTGGAGCACACGCTGCGTGGAATAATGGACAGGGCACTTGAGGCAGAACAGAGGCAGGAAGAGGAGGACTTCCTTGCCTCTCAAGGTCCCCTTTACCCAGACAGTGTTCCTTCTGTCCCACCCATCGCACAGGAAGAGGAGGAGGAGGATTGTGTCAGCATGGAGGTGGAGGCTGGCACTCAGCATCATCAGCAGCAGTCTTTTAGGGATGATTTACAGTCCCAAGAAACCAGTGGACTTGTACGTGGCTGGGAGGAGGTGGCTGCGGATCATGTCGTCCTTAGTGACCCAGAGGACTCCGGAGCGAATGCCTCAGCAAACCTACGCTGCATGGCCTCCCTGATCCTGCAAAGTCTGCGGAAGGATCCTCGTATTCTTCGGATCAAGGAGAGGGACCATTACTGGCTGGCCACTCTCCTTGATCCACGGTACAAGGGTAAGGTTGCGGACCTTATGTTACCGTCGCAGAGGGAGCAGAGGATGAGACAACTCCGGGAGGCCTTGCAGAAAGGTCTGTGCAACGCGTTCCCAGAGACTGGGAGGTTACAAACTCCTGGTCCTGGACAACGAGTTGCTGAGGCTTCGGCCAGTCAAAGAAGGAGCGGTGGGGAAGGTGGCCGTCTGACCGATGCGTTCAGACAATTCTTTAGTCCGCAGCCCCAAAGTATGATCGGTTCCAGCAACCATCGCCAGCGTCTGATAAACATGGTGCAGGAATATCTAGGGGCAAGGTCAGACTTGGACACCTTCCCCACCGAAAATCCTATGGCTTACTGGGTCTTGAGGATGGATCACTGGCCAGAGCTTGCACAGTATGCAATTGAGCTACTGGCCTGTCCTGCATCCAGCGTTCTTTCGGAACGCACATTCAGTGCTGCTGGAGGATTTGTCACGGATCACAGGGTGCGCCTGTCCACCGACTCGGTTGATCGACTGACTTTC
This sequence comes from Rana muscosa, assembly GCA_029206835.1. NCBI lineage: Eukaryota > Metazoa > Chordata > Amphibia > Anura > Ranidae > Rana > Rana muscosa. The sequence goes on from CM055116.1 coordinate 1,130,430,998, forward strand.
ATCAAGATGAACCAGTCTTGGATCACCACCAGCTACCACACACCTGATGCTGATATAACAGACTAATTGATTTTAACATGTCACATCCCTTCAAGACTGATGCTGATGCTGAGTGCCTGTGCTGTTATGTTGACTGGCTATCCTCCTCCTCCGAGTCCTCAATGATACGATTGATGATGATAGCTTGGAAGATCATTTTTGTTTATGGGTGCCGCCACCAGTGGCTAAGGCCCAATTTTTCAGCCCCTGTTTTACAGGGGCGTGTAATTACAATTTTTTTAGCAATAATTTGCCATAGGGCTCATTGCTGTGCTCCAAGTACAGTATCTGTGAGGGGTTGGAGTGTTGTGGCACCAGTGCCTAAGGCCCAATTTTTCAGCCCCTGTTTAACAGGGGCGTGTCATTACAATTTTTGAAGCAATACTTTGCAACAGGGCTCATTGCTGTGCTCCAAGTACAGTATCTGTGAGGGGTTGTAGTGTTGTGCCACCAGTGCCTAAGGCCCAATTTTTCAGCCCCTGTTCAACAGGGGCATGCAATTACAATTCTTGATCTAATAATTCACAGCAGGGCCCATTGCTGCACCCACCAAGAGTAACTCTGAGGGCTTACAGTGTTGTGGCAACGCCACCACCACCACCACCACGAAAGGCCCAATTTTTCAGCCCCTGTTCAAAAGGGGCATGTAATTACAATTCTTGATCTAATAATTCACAGCAGGGCCCATTGCTGCACCCACCAAGAGTAACTCTGAGGGCTTACAGTGTTGTGGCAACGCCACCACCACCACCACCACGAAAGGCCCAATTTTTCAGCCCCTGTTCAAAAGGGGCATGTAATTACAATTCTTGATCTAATAATTCACAGCAGGGCCCATTCCTGCACCCACCAAGAGTAACTCTGAGGGCTTACAGTGTTGTGGCAACGCCACCACCACCACCACCACGAAAGGCCCAATTTTTCAGCCCCTGTTCAAAAGGGGCATGTAATTACAATTCTTGATCTAATAATTCACAGCAGGGCCCATTCCTGCACCCACCAAGAGTAACTGTCAGGGCTTACAGTGTTGTGGCACCAGCACCACCATCAAAGGCCCAATTTTTACTACCACTGTTCAACAATTATATGTAATTAAAATTCCTGATATAATAGTTGACAGCAGGGCGTTCCAGCACCAACCAAGAGTAACTGTGAGTGCTTACAGTGTTGTGCCAACACCAACAACTAAGGGGCCTATTTCTGCAGAGTATATACGGCAGGTCCCTACTTTCAAACATCCAACTTACAAACGACTCCTACTTGCAAACGCAAGAAGACAACAGGAAGTGAGAGGAAATCTACCACTAGGAAGGAAAATTCTCTCCTGTAAGAATAAATATGGGAGAAAGGTGTCTCCTCTGTACTGATGCTTTATCAGCAATCCTTGTTTCAAGAAAAACACCACATTTCAAAAACAGTTGTCATTGGGACGGAAAGTGAGGTGAAATGTTCTGAACAGGGGCACAGACAGCAAAACAAATGTTACAGGGGTGATAACCCTTACCTATGTTTTCCAAAAAGTTTAAAAATAGATTTTTGGGCTGGAGCTACACTTAAACAATGTACCTGTTCAAAATTACAAACAGATTCTACATAAGAACAAACCTACAGTCCCTGTCTTGTATGCACCGCCTGTATACGGCTGTTCAGAGTATATAGGGCCTTTTTTATTTTATGTGCGGGGTTCCCCTTAATATCCATACAAGACCCAAAGGGGCTGGTAATGGGCTGGGGTAGGGGGGGGGGGTCATGGGGTAGCTATGCCATTTTTCTTAAAGATTTTCATCCATATTACCGGGACCAGACATTACATTAAAGCCGCAAGCAGTTTTAAATGGCTTTTTTTTCCTTTAGAAGTGTCATTTTGTGCAGGGACAGTTCTAAACACGGGAAACACGTGGCACTTCACAGGCATACTTTAGACACCCCCCAGGTACGATATTTAAAGGAATATTTGACTTTTTTTTTTTCACTTTATGCATCATTAAAATGACTGCTCCCGAAAAACGACAGTTTTTAAAACTTCTTTTTGCATTGATACATGTCCCCTGGTGCACAACCCGGGTTCCCAAACCCTTTTTAGGACAATAACATGCATAATAGTTGTTATAATTAGCACTTTAGAATTCGAACGTTCGCATCCATTGTATTTAATAGGGTTCTAATGTTCGTACGAACTTTCGGTCCGTTCGCGGGTTCTGGTGCGAACCGAACCCGGGGGTGTTCGGCTCATCACTAGTCTCTAGACTGTGACAGGCATGCAGGGGATTGTGCTAGCTGCAGACAGTCAGTGTTTCACTTAGTGTACTGTGTGCTTTGCATAGCGTTCACCTAAAGCTCATCTGAATACAGTTAGTCTCTAGACTGTGAAGGGCAGTAGGTGATTGTGCTAGCTGCAGATAGACAGTGTTTCACTCAGTGTACTACTCTGTGCTTTGCATAGCGTTCACCTAAAGCTTACCTGAATACAGTTAGTCTCTATACTGTGACAGGCAGGCAGGTGATTGTGCTAGCTGCAGATAGTGATGAGCCGAACACCCCCGGGTTCGGTTCGCACCAGAACCCGCGAACGGACCGAAAGTTCGTACGAACATTAGAACCCTATTAAATACAATGGATGCGAACGTTCGAATTCTAAAGTGCTAATTATAACGACTATTATGCATGTTATTGTCCTAAAAAGGGTTTGGGAACCCGGGTTCTGCACCAGGGGACATGTATCAATGCAAAAAGAAGTTTTAAAAACGGTCGTTTTTCGGGAGCAGTCATTTTAATGATGCATAAAGTGAAAAAAAAAAGTCAAATATTCCTTTAAATATCGTACCTGGGGGGTGTCTAAAGTATGCCTGTGAAGTGCCACGTGTTTCCCGTGTTTAGAACTGTCCCTGCACAAAATGACACTTCTAAAGGAAAAAAAAGCCATTTAGAACTGCTTGCGGCTTTAATGTAATGTCTGGTCCCGGTAATATGGATGAAAATCTTTAAGAAAAATGGCATAGCTACCCCATGACCCCCCCCCCCCACCCCAGCCCATTACCAGCCCCTTTGGGTCTTGTATGGATATTAAGGGGAACCCCGCACATAAAATAAAAAAGGCCCTATATACTCTGAACAGCCGTATACAGGCGGTGCATACAAGACAGGGACTGTAGGTTTGTTCTTATGTAGAATCTGTTTGTAATTTTGAACAGGTACATTGTTTAAGTGTAGCTCCAGCCCAAAAATCTATTTTTAAACTTTTTGGAAAACATAGGTAAGGGTTATCACCCCTGTAACATTTGTTTTGCTGTCTGTGCCCCTGTTCAGAACATTTCACCTCACTTTCCGTCCCAATGACAACTGTTTTTGAAATGTGGTGTTTTTCTTGAAACAAGGATTGCTGATAAAGCATCAGTACAGAGGAGACACCTTTCTCCCATATTAATTCTTACAGGAGAGAATTTTCCTTCCAAGGGGTAGATTTCCTCTCACTTCCTGTTGTCTTCTTGCGTTTGCAAGTAGGAGTCGTTTGTAAGTTGGATGTTTGAAAGTAGGGACCTGCCGTATATACTCTGCAGAAATAGGCCCCTTAGTTGTTGGTGTTGGCACAACACTGTAAGCACTCACAGTTACTCTTGGTTGGTGCTCGAACGCCCTGCTGTCAACTATTATATCAGGAATTTTAATTACATATAATTGTTGAACAGTGGTAGTAAAAATTGGGCCTTTGATGGTGGTGCTGGTGCCACAACACTGTAAGCCCTGACAGTTACTCTTGGTGGGTGCAGGAATGGGCCCTGCTGTGAATTATTAGATCAAGAATTGTAATTGCATGCCCCTGTTGAACAGGGGCTGAAAAATTGGGCCTTTCGTGGTGGTGGTGGTGGTGGTGTTGCCACAACACTGTAAGCCCTCAGAGTTACTCTTGGTGGGTGCAGGAATGGGCCCTGCTGTGAATTATTAGATCAAGAATTGTAATTACATGCCCCTTTTGAACAGGGGCTGAAAAATTGGGCCTTTCGTGGTGGTGGTGGTGGTGGCGTTGCCACAACACTGTAAGCCCTCAGAGTTACTCTTGGTGGGTGCAGCAATGGGCCCTGCTGTGAATTATTAGATCAAGAATTGTAATTACATGCCCCTGTTGAACAGGGGCTGAAAAATTGGGCCTTAGGCACTGGTGGCACAACACTACAACCCCTCACAGATACTGTACTTGGAGCACAGCAATGAGCCCTGTTGCAAAGTATTGCTTCAAAAATTGTAATGACACGCCCCTGTTAAACAGGGGCTGAAAAATTGGGCCTTAGGCACTGGTGCCACAACACTCCAACCCCTCACAGATACTGTACTTGGAGCACAGCAATGAGCCCTATGGCAAATTATTGCTAAAAAAATTGTAATTACACGCCCCTGTAAAACAGGGGCTGAAAAATTGGGCCTTAGCCACTGGTGGCGGCACCCATAAACAAAAATGATCTTCCAAGCTATCATCATCAATCGTATCATTGAGGACTCGGAGGAGGAGGATAGCCAGTCAACATAACAGCACAGGCACTCAGCATCAGCATCAGTCTTGAAGGGATGTGACATGTTAAAATCAATTAGTCTGTTATATCAGCATCAGGTGTGTGGTAGCTGGTGGTGATCCAAGACTGGTTCATCTTGATGAAAGTCAGTCGATCAACCGAGTCGGTGGACAGGCGCACCCTGTGATCCGTGACAAATCCTCCAGCAGCACTGAATGTGCGTTCCGAAAGAACGCTGGATGCAGGACAGGCCAGTAGCTCAATTGCATACTGTGCAAGCTCTGGCCAGTGATCCATCCTCAAGACCCAGTAAGCCAGAGGATTTTCGGTGGGGAAGGTGTCCAAGTCTGACCTTGCCCCTAGATATTCCTGCACCATGTTTATCAGACGCTGGCGATGGTTGCTGGAACCGATCATACTTTGGGGCTGCGGACTAAAGAATTGTCTGAACGCATCGGTCAGACAGCCACCTTCCCCACCGCTCCTTCTTTGACTGGCCGAAGCCTCAGCAACTCGTTGTCCAGGACCAGGAGTTTGTAACCTCCCAGTCTCTGGGAACACGTTGCACAGACCTTTCTGCAAGGCCTCCCGGAGTTGTCTCATCCTCTGCTCCCTCTGCGACGGTAACATAAGGTCCGCAACCTTACCCTTGTACCGTGGATCAAGGAGAGTGGCCAGCCAGTAATGGTCCCTCTCCTTGATCCGAAGAATACGAGGATCCTTCCGCAGACTTTGCAGGATCAGGGAGGCCATGCAGCGTAGGTTTGCTGAGGCATTCGCTCCGGAGTCCTCTGGGTCACTAAGGACGACATGATCCGCAGCCACCTCCTCCCAGCCACGTACAAGTCCACTGGTTTCTTGGGACTGTAAATCATCCCTAAAAGACTGCTGCTGATGATGCTGAGTGCCAGCCTCCACCTCCATGCTGACACAATCCTCCTCCTCCTCCTCCTCCTCCTCCTCTTCCTGTGCGATGGGTGGGACAGAAGGAACACTGTCTGGGTAAAGGGGGCCTTGAGAGGCAAGGAAGTCCTCCTCTTCCTGCCTCTGTTCTGCCTCAAGTGCCCTGTCCATTATTCCACGCAGCGTGTGCTCCAACAGGTGGACAAGAGGTACAGTGTCACTGATGCATGCACTGTCACTGCTCACCATCCTCGTGGCCTCCTCAAATGGTGCCAGGACAGTGCATGCATCCCTGATCATGCCCCACTGGCGTGGAGAAAAAAAACCAAGCTCCCCTGACCCTGTCCTGGTGCCGTAGTCGCACAGGTACTCATTGATGGCCCTCTGCTGCGTGTGCAGCCGCTGCAGCATGGCCAACGTTGAGTTCCACCTGGTGGGCATGTCACATATAAGGCGGTTCTTGGGCAGGTTCAACTCCTTTTGCAGCTCAGCCAGGCGAGCACTGGCATTATAAGATCTGCGGAAATGCACACAGACTTTCCTGGCCTGCCTCAGGACATCCTGTAAGCCCGGGTACCTGCCCAAGAACCGCTGCACCACCAGGTTAAGGACGTGAGCCACACAGGGCACATGGGTCAGTTGTCCCTGTCGGAGGGCGGAGAGGAGGTTGGTGCCATTGTCGCAAACCACCATTCCTGGCTTAAGCTGGCGTGGCGTCAACCACCTCTTGGCCTGGCCCTGCAGAGCAGACAGGACCTCTGCCCCAGTGTGGCTTCTGTCCCCCAAACACACCAGCGCAAGCACGGCATGGCATCTTTTTGCCTGCGTACTTGCGTAGCCCCTTGAACGGCTACGGAGCACCGCTGGTTCAGAGGACAAACCACAGGAAGAGGCCATGGAGGAAGAAGAAGAGGAGGGGGTGGAGGAGAGAGGTGTGTCACAACCAGTAGTAGCATTTTGGAGGCGTGGTGGTGGAACAACCTCCAACACTACTGCACCTTGTCCTGCATCCTTCCCAGCTGCCAAAAGAGTGACCCAATGGGCCGTGAAAGAAAGGTAACGTCCCTGTCCATGCCTGCTGGACCATGAGTCAGCGGTAATATGCACCTTACCGCTGACCGCCCTGTCCAGCGAGGCCAAGACATTGCCTTCCACATGCGGTAGAGAGCCGGAATAGCCTTCCGTGAGAAAAAGTGGCGTTTGGGAACCTGCCACTGAGGAACCGCACATTGCACAAACTCACGGAAGGGGGCAACTGAAAAGGCAGCAGTTGAAGCGCTAGCAATTTAGCCAAGCTAGCATTCAACCGCTGGGCATGTGGATGGCTGGGAGTGAACTTCTTTCGACGGTCCAGCAGCTGGGGCAGGGAAATTTGCCTGCTAGAATCGGACATCGGTGTACTGCTAGCAGAGTGGCCGCAACTACTTGGCTGTGACACACCTAATTCTACACCTTCATTCCTCTCAGTGCATGTTTCAGACAGGACTGAAGTTATAGTGGGGTTGGAGATCCCAGCTGATGCGGTGCAAGGAGAGGTCCGCTTTGTTCTTTGGTGTGGGTCTTTGAGGTAGGCTTGCCAACGAGCTGCATGGCAGGTCAACATATGTCTGGTCAGGCATGTGGTACCCAAGCGGCTGATGTTTTGGCCACGCGATATACGCTTGAGACATATGTTGCAAACAGCAGCTGTGCGATCTGATGCACTAGCCTCAAAAAAGGCCCACACCAAAGAACTTTTTGAATGACGGGCAGAGGCAGCGCCCTGCACAGGCGGAGCTCTGCGGTGTGATTCCGTCGGTGTACTGCCCTTACGCTGGCCACCAAAGGGCATCCTGCCTCGTTGGAGATGTGCCTCCTCCTCATCCTCCTCCTCCTCCTCTCTCCTATTAGGCACCCACGTGGAGTCAGTGACCTCATCATCCCCTCCCTCCTCATCACTGGAGCCAATCTGGCAGTATGCTGCAGCTGCTGGAACATGACTGCCAGATTGGTGTCCTTCTTGAGCATCCCCTCTGTCTGCTCTCACGCTACTGCCTTCCTGTAGCTGGGTTTCATCATCAGACCCTTCGAAACGCTGGGCATCCTCCTGGAGCATGTACCCAACACTGTGCTCAAACAGTTCGGGGGACTCCTCAGGAGGAGGACATGGTGGGTCTAGGGAAGGAGTGACTGATGATGAGTCTGACATTGATACCAGGGAAGAGGACGCTTTGGCAGCTGCTTTGCCAGTACCCTGAGCCTGGGTGAGAGAGGAGGAGGAGGAGGAGGAGGGCTTGGTCATCCACTCTACCAAGTCTTCGGCATGATGTGGCTCAACATGTCCAGCTGCCGAAAAGAAGGACAAGCGTGTCCCATGGCCATGTGCTGATGACAATGCACCGCGTCCACGACCAGCACTGTTGCCCCCAGACACAGAGCCTGCTTGCCCTCTTTTATTGCCTCCTGACTGTCTGCCTCTCCTTGTTTGCCTTCCAGACATTCTAATAGATGGCCTGCAGGGAGATGGGAAAAAAGCAATAAGGGCTACCTTCAGGTGTCCTTCTCTGTCCCTTTACTTAAGGATTTCTAAATATGGTTGAGGATGATTGCTTTCGCACAGAATAGCACAACGACAACTTCCCTGACTGTCCAAAAAACAAGGATTTCAAAGATGGTTGATGAGGAATGCTTTAGCACAGTATAGCACAAGGAGAATTTCCCTCACTGTCCTTCCCTGTCCCTAGAAACAAGGATTATCACAGTGAAAGAAACTGACACTCTTCCTACCTATAGTTTTCTGTCCCTAGAAAAAATGTTTTTTTAAAGACGGTTGATGATCAATGCTTTAGCACACTATAGCACAAGGAGAATTTCCCTCACTGTCCTTCCCTGTCCCTAGAAACAAGGATTATCACAGTGAAAGAAACTGACACTCTTCCTACCTATAGTTTTCTGTCCCTAGAAAAAATGTTTTTTTAAAGCTGATTGATGATCAATGCTTTAGCACACTATAGCACAAGTAGAATTTCCCTCACTGTCCTTCCCTGTCCCTAGAAACAAGGATTATCACAGTGAAAGAAACTGACACTCTTCCTACCTATAGTTTTCTGTCCATAGAAAAAATGTTTTTTTAAAGCTGATTGATGATCAATGCTTTAGCACACTATAGCACAAGGAGAATTTCCCTCACTGTCCTTCCCTGTCCCTAGAAACAAGGATTATCACAGTGAAAGAAACTGACACTCTTCCTACCTATAGTTTTCTGTCCCTAGAAAAAATGTTTTTTTAAAGCTGATTGATGATCAATGCTTTAGCACACTATAGCACAAGTAGAATTTCCCTCACTGTCCTTCCCTGTCCCTAGAAACAAGGATTATCACAGTGAAAGAAACTGACACTCTTCCTACCTATAGTTTTCTGTCCCTAGAAAAAATGTTTTTTTAAAGACGGTTGATGATCAATGCTTTAGCACACTATAGCACAAGGAGAATTTCCCTCACTGTCCTTCCCTGTCCCTAGAAACAAGGATTATCACAGTGAAAGAAACTGACACTCTTCCTACCTATAGTTTTCTGTCCCTAGAAAAAATGTTTTTTTAAAGACGGTTGATGATCAATGCTTTAGCACACTATAGCACAAGGAGAATTTCCCTCACTGTCCTTCCCTGTCCCTAGAAACAAGGATTATCACAGTGAAAGAAACTGACACTCTTCCTACCTATAGTTTTCTGTCCCTAGAAAAAATGTTTTTTTAAAGACGGTTGATGATCAATGCTTTAGCACACTATAGCACAAGGAGAATTTCCCTCACTGTCCTTCCCTGTCCCTAGAAACAAGGATTATCACAGTGAAAGAAACTGACACTCTTCCTACCTATAGTTTTCTGTCCCTAGAAAAAATGTTTTTTTAAAGCTGATTGATGATCAATGCTTTAGCACACTATAGCACAAGTAGAATTTCCCTCACTGTCCTTCCCTGTCCCTAGAAACAAGGATTATCACAGTGAAAGAAACTGACACTCTTCCTACCTATAGTTTTCTGTCCCTAGAAAAAATGTTTTTTTAAAGACGGTTGATGATCAATGCTTTAGCACACTATAGCACAAGGAGAATTTCCCTCACTGTCCTTCCCTGTCCCTAGAAACAAGGATTATCACAGTGAAAGAAACTGACACTCTTCCTACCTATAGTTTTCTATCCCTAGAAAAAATGTTTTTTTAAAGACGGTTGATGATCAATGCTTTAGCACACTATAGCACAAGGAGAATTTCCCTCACTGTCCTTCCCTGTCCCTAGAAACAAGGATTATCACAGTGAAAGAAACTGACACTCTTCCTACCTATAGTTTTCTGTCCCTAGAAAAAATGTTTTTTTAAAGACGGTTGATGATCAATGCTTTAGCACACTATAGCACAAGGAGAATTTCCCTCACTGTCCTTCCCTGTCCCTAGAAACAAGGATTATCACAGTGAAAGAAACTGACACTCTTCCTACCTATAGTTTTCTGTCCCTAGAAAAAATGTTTTTTTAAAGACGGTTGATGATCAATGCTTTAGCACACTATAGCACAAGGAGAATTTCCCTCACTGTCCTTCCCTGTCCCTAGAAACAAGGATTATCACAGTGAAAGAAACTGACACTCTTCCTACCTATAGTTTTCTATCCCTAGAAAAAATGTTTTTTTAAAGACGGTTGATGATCAATGCTTTAGCACACTATAGCACAAGGAGAATTTCCCTCACTGTCCTTCCCTGTCCCTAGAAACAAGGATTATCACAGTGAAAGAAACTGACACTCTTCCTACCTATAGTTTTCTGTCCCTAGAAAAAATGTTTTTTTAAAGACGGTTGATGATCAATGCTTTAGCACACTATAGCACAAGGAGAATTTCCCTCACTGTCCTTCCCTGTCCCTAGAAACAAGGATTATCACAGTGAAAGAAACTGACACTCTTCCTACCTATAGTTTTCTGTCCCTAGAAAAAATGTTTTTTTAAAGACGGTTGATGATCAATGCTTTAGCACACTATAGCACAAGGAGAATTTCCCTCACTGTCCTTCCCTGTCCCTAGAAACAAGGATTATCACAGTGAAAGAAACTGACACTCTTCCTACCTATAGTTTTCTGTCCCTAGAAAAAATGTTTTTTTAAAGACGGTTGATGATCAATGCTTTAGCACACTATAGCACAAGGAGAATTTCCCTCACTGTCCTTCCCTGTCCCTAGAAACAAGGATTATCACAGTGAAAGAAACTGACACTCTTCCTACCTATAGTTTTCTGTCCCTAGAAAAAATGTTTTTTTAAAGACGGTTGATGATTAGTGATGAGCCGAACACCCCCGGGTTCGGTTCGCACCAGAACCCGCGAACGGACCGAAAGTTCGAACGAACATTAGAACCCTATTAAATACAATGGATGCGAACGTTCGAATTCTAAAGTGCTAATTATAACAACTATTATGCATGTTATTGTCCTAAAAAGGGTTTGGGAACCCGGGTTCTGCACCAGGGGACATGTATCAATGCAAAAATAAGTTTTAAAAACGGTCGTTTTCCGGGAGCAGTCATTTTAATGATGCATAAAGTGAAAAAAAAAAAGTCAAATATTCCTTTAAATATCGTACCTGGGGGGTGTCTAAAGTATGCCTGTGAAGTGCCACGTGTTTCCCGTGTTTAGAACTGTCCCTGCACAAAATGACACTTCTAAAGGAAAAAAAAGCCATTTAAAACTGCTTGCGGCTTTAATGTAATGTCTGGTCCCGGTAATATGGATGAAAATCTTTAAGAAAAATGGCATAGCTACCCCATGACCCCCCCCCTACCCCAGCCCATTACCAGCCCCTTTGGGTCTTGTATGGATATTAAGGGGAACCCCGCACATAAAATAAAAAAGGCCCTATATACTCTGAACAGCCGTATACAGGCGGTGCATACAAGACAGGGACTGTAGGTTTGTTCTTATGTAGAATCTGTTTGTAATTTTGAACAGGTACATTGTTGAAGTGTAGCTCCAGACCAAAAATCTATTTTTATACTTTTTGGAAAACATAGGTAAGGGTTATCACCCCTGTAACATTTGTTTTGCTGTCTGTGCCCCTGTTCAGAACATTTCACCTCACTTTCCGTCCTAATGACAACTGTTTTTGAAATGTGGTGTTTTTCTTGAAACAAGGATTGCTGATAAAGCATCAGTACAGAGGAGACACCTTTCTCCCATATTTATTCTTACAGGAGAGAATTTTCCTTCCTAGTGGTAGATTTCCTCTCACTTCCTGTTGTCTTCTTGCGTTTGCAAGTAGGAGTCGTTTGTAAGTTGGATGTTTGAAAGTAGGGACCTGCCGTATATACTCTGCAGAAATAGGCCCCTTAGTTGTTGGTGTTGGCACAACACTGTAAGCACTCACAGTTACTCTTGGTTGGTGCTGGAACGCCCTGCTGTCAACTATTATATCAGGAATTTTAATTACATATAATTGTTGAACAGTGGTAGTAAAAATTGGGCCTTTGATGGTGGTGCTGGTGCCACAACACTGTAAGCCCTGACAGTTACTCTTGGTGGGTGCAGCAATGGGCCCTGCTGTGAATTATTAGATCAAGAATTGTAATTACATGCCCCTGTTGAACAGGGGCTGAAAAATTGGGCCTTAGGCACTGGTGGCACAACACTGCAACCCTTCACAGATACTGTACTTGGAGCACAGCAATGAGCCCTGTTGCAAAGTATTGCTTCAAAAATTGTAATGACACGCCCCTGTTAAACAGGGGCTGAAAAATTGGGCCTTAGGCACTGGTGGCACAACACTGCAACTCCTCACAGATACTGTACTTGGAGCACAGCAATGAGCCCTGTTGCAAAGTATTGCTTCAAAAATTGTAATTACACGCCCCTGTTAAACAGGGGCTGAAAAATTGGGCGTTAGGCACTGGTGGCGGCACCCATAAACAAAAATGATCTTCCAAGCTATCATCATCAATCGTATCATTGAGGACTCGGAGGAGGAGGATAGCCAGTCAACATAACAGCACAGGCACTCAGCATCAGCATCAGTCTTGAAGGGATGTGACATTTTAAAATCAATTAGTCTGTTATATCAGCATCAGGTGTGTGGTAGCTGGTGGTGATCCAAGACTGGTTCATCTTGATGAAAGTCAGTCGATCAACCGAGTCGGTGGACAGGCGCACCCTGTGATCCGTGACAAATCCTCCAGCAGCACTGAATGTGCGTTCCGAAAGAACGCTGGATGCAGGACAGGCCAGTAGCTCAATTGCATACTGTGCAAGCTCTGGCCAGTGATCCATCCTCAAGACCCAGTAAGCCAGAGGATTTTCGGTGGGGAAGGTGTCCAAGTCTGACCTTGCCCCTAGATATTCCTGCACCATGTTTATCAGACGCTGGCGATGGTTGCTGGAACCGATCATACTTTGGGGCTGCGGACTAAAGAATTGTCTGAACGCATCGGTCAGACGGCCACCTTCCCCACCGCTCCTTCTTTGACTGGCCGAAGCCTCAGCAACTCGTTGTCCAGGACCAGGAGTTTGCAACCTCCCAGTCTCTGGGAACGCGTTGCACAGACCTTTCTGCAAGGCCTCCCGGAGTTGTCTCATCCTCTGCTCCCTCTGCGACGGTAACATAAGGTCCGCAACCTTACCCTTGTACCGTGGATCAAGGAGAGTGGCCAGCCAGTAATGGTCCCTCTCCTTGATCCGAAGAATACGAGGATCCTTCCGCAGACTTTGCAGGATCAGGGAGGCCATGCAGCGTAGGTTTGCTGAGGCATTCGCTCCGGAGTCCTCTGGGTCACTAAGGACGACATGATCCGCAGCCACCTACTCCCAGCCACGTACAAGTCCACTGGTTTCTTGGGACTGTAAATCATCCCTAAAAGACTGCTGCTGATGATGCTGAGTGCCAGCCTCCACCTCCATGCTGACACAATCCTCCTCCTCCTCCTCCTCCTCCTCCTCCTCCTCCTCTTCCTGTGCGATGGGTGGGACAGAAGGAACACTGTCTGGGTAAAGGGGGCCTTGAGAGGCAAGGAAGTCCTCCTCTTCCTGCCTCTGTTCTGCCTCAAGTGCCCTGTCCATTATTCCACGCAGCGTGTGCTCCAACAGGTGGACAAGAGGTACAGTGTCACTGATGCATGCACTGTCACTGCTCACCATCCTCGTGGCCTCCTCAAATGGTGCCAGGACAGTGCATGCATCCCTGATCATGCCCCACTGGCGTGGAGAAAAAAAAACAAGCTCCCCTGACCCTGTCCTGGTGCCGTAGTCGCACAGGTACTCATTGATGGCCCTCTGCTGCGTGTGCAGCCGCTGCAGCATGGCCAACGTTGAGTTCCACCTGGTGGGCATGTCACATATAAGGCGGTTCTTGGGCAGGTTCAACTCCTTTTGCAGCTCAGCCAGGCGAGCACTGGCATTATAAGATCTGCGGAAATGCACACAGACTTTCCTGGCCTGCCTCAGGACATCCTGTAAGCCCGGGTACCTGCCCAAGAAGCGCTGCACCACCAGGTTAAGGACGTGAGCCACACAGGGCACATGGGTCAGTTGTCCCTGTCGGAGGGCGGAGAGGAGGTTGGTGCCATTGTCGCAAACCACCATTCCTGGCTTAAGCTGGCGTGGCGTCAACCACCTCTCGGCCTGGCCCTGCAGAGCAGACAGGACCTCTGCCCCAGTGTGGCTTCTGTCCCCCAAACACACCAGCGCAAGCACGGCATGGCATCTTTTTGCCTGCGTACTTGCGTAGCCCCGTGAACGGCTACGGAGCACCGCTGGTTCATAGGACAAACCACAGGAAGAGGCCATGGAGGAAGAAGAAGAGGAGGGGGTGGAGGAGAGAGGTGTGTCACAACCAGTAGTAGCATTTTGGAGGCGTGGCGGTGGGACAACCTCCAACACTACTGCACCTTGTCCTGAATCCTTCCCAGCTGCCAAAAGAGTGACCCAATGGGCCGTGAAAGAAAGGTAACGTCCCTGTCCATGCCTGCTGGACCATGAGTCAGCGGTAATATGCACCTTACCGCTGACCGCCCTGTCCAGCGAGGCCAAGACATTGCCTTCCACATGCCGGTAGAGAGCCGGAATAGCCTTCCGTGAGAAAAAGTGGCGTTTGGGAACCTGCCACTGAGGAACCGCACATTGCACAAACTCACGGAAGGGGGCCGAGTCTACCAACTGAAAAGGCAGCAGTTGAAGCGCTAGCAATTTAGCCAAGCTAGCATTCAACCGCTGGGCATGTGGATGGCTGGGAGTGAACTTCTTTCGACGGTCCAGCAGCTGGGGCAGGGAAATTTGCCTGCTAGAATCGGACGTCGGTGTACTGCTAGCAGAGTGGCCGCAAGTACTTGGCTGTGACACACCTAATTCTACACCTTCATTCCTCTCAGTGCATGTTTCAGAGAGGACTGAAGTTATAGTGGGGTTGGAGATCCCAGCTGATGCGGTGCAAGGAGAGGTCCGCTTTGTTCTTTGGTGTGGGTCTTTGAGGTAGGCTTGCCAACGAGCTGCATGGCAGGTCAACATATGTCTGGTCAGGCATGTGGTACCCAAGCGGCTGATGTTTTGGCCACGCGATATACGCTTGAGACATATGTTGCAAATAGCAGCTGTGCGATCTGATGCACTAGCCTCAAAAAAGGCCCACACCAAAGAACTTTTTGAATGACGGGCAGAGGCAGCGCCCTGCACAGGCGGAGCTCTGCGGTGTGATTCCGTCGGTGTACTGCCCTTACGCTGGCCACCAAAGGGCATCCTGCCTCGTTGGAGATGTGCCTCCTCCTCATCCTCCTCCTCCTCCTCTCTCCTATTAGGCACCCACGTGGAGTCATTGACCTCATCATCCCCTCCCTCCTCATCACTGGAGCCAATCTGGCAGTATGCTGCAGCTGCTGGAACATGACTGCCAGATTGGTGTCCTTCTTGAGCATCCCCTCTGTCTGCTCTCACGCTACTGCCTTCCTCTAGCTGGGTTTCATCATCAGACCCTTCGAAACGCTGGGCATCCTCCTGGAGCATGTACCCAACACTGTGCTGAAACAGTTCGGGGGACTCCTCAGGAGGAGGACATGGTGGGTCTAGGGAAGGAGTGACTGATGATTTGTCTGACATTGATACCAGGGAAGACGACGCTTTGGCAGCTGCTTTTCCAGTACCCTGAGCCTGGGTGAGAGAGGATGAGGAGGAGGAGGAGGGCTTGGTCATCCACTCTACCAAGTCTTCGGCATGATGTGGCTCAACATGTCCAGCTGCCGAAAAGAAGGACAAGCGTGTCCCATGGCCATGTGCTGATGACAATGCACCGCGTCCACGACCAGCACTGTTGCCCCCAGACACAGAGCCTGCTTGCCCTCTTTTATTGCCTCCTGACTGTCTGCCTCTCCTTGTTTGCCTTCCAGACATTCTAATAGATGGCCTGCAGGGAGATGGGAAAAAAGCAATAAGGGCTACCTTCAGGTGTCCTTCTCTGTCCCTTGAAACAAGGACTTTCACAGTGAAAGAAACTGACACTGTCCCTACCTAGAGTTTTCTGTCCCTAGAATAAATGTTTTTTTTAATCACAATATAGCACAAGGACAATTCACTCAATGTCTCTCCAGGTCCCTGGAAACAAGGACTTGCAGAGTGAAAGAAACTGACACTGTCCCTACCTAGAGTTTTCTGTCCCTAGAATAAATGTTTTTTTTAAGCACAATATAGCACAAGGAAAATTAACTCACTGTCCTTACAGGTCCCTGGAAACAAGGACTTGCAGAGTGAAAGAAACTGACACTGTCCCTACCTAGAGTTTTCTGTCCCTAGAATAAATGTTTTTTTTAAGCACAATATAGCACAAGGACAATTAACTCACTGTCCTTACAGGTCCCTGGAAACAAGGACTTGCAGAGTGAAAGAAAAAAAACACTCTCCCTACCTACAGTTTTCTGTCCCTAGAAAAAATGTTTTTTTTAAGCACAATATAGCACAAGGAAAATTAACTCACTGTCCTTACAGGTCCCTGGAAACAAGGACTTGCAGAGTGAAAGAAAAAAAACACTCTCCCTACCTACAGTTTTCTGTCCCTAGAAAAAATGTTTTTTTTAATCACAATATAGCACAAGGAAAATTAACTCACTGTCCTTACAGGTCCCTGGAAACAAGGACTTGCAGAGTGAAAGAAACTGACACTGTCCCTACCTAGAGTTTTCTGTCCCTAGAATAAATGTTTTTTTTAATCACAATATAGCACAAGGAAAATTAACTCACTGTCCTTACAGGTCCCTGGAAACAAGGACTTGCAGAGTGAAAGAAACTGACACTGTCCCTACCTAGAGTTTTCTGTCCCTAGAATAAATGTTTTTTTTAAGCACAATATAGCACAAGGACAATTAACTCACTGTCCTTACAGGTCCCTGGAAACAAGGACTTGCAGAGTGAAAGAAACTGACACTGTCCCTACCTAGAGTTTTCTGTCCCTAGAATAAATGTTTTTTTTAAGCACAATATAGCACAAGGAAAATTAACTCACTGTCCTTACAGGTCCCTGGAAACAAGGACTTGCAGAGTGAAAGAAACTGACACTGTCCCTACCTAGAGTTTTCTGTCCCTAGAATAAATGTTTTTTTTAAGCACAATATAGCACAAGGACAATTAACTCACTGTCCTTACAGGTCCCTGGAAACAAGGACTTGCAGAGTGAAAAAAAAAAAACACTCTCCCTACCTAGAGTTTTCTGTCCCTAGAAAAAATGTTTTTTTTAAGCACAATATAGCACAAGGACAATTAACTCACTGTCCTTACAGGTCCCTGGAAACAAGGACTTGCAGAGTGAAAGAAAAAAAACACTCTCCCTACCTACAGTTTTCTGTCCCTAGAAAAAATGTTTTTTTTAATCACAATATAGCACAAGGAAAATTAACTCACTGTCCTTACAGGTCCCTGGAAACAAGGACTTGCAGAGTGAAAGAAAAAAAACACTCTCCCTACCTACAGTTTTCTGTCCCTAGAAAAAATGTTTTTTTTAATCACAATATAGCACAAGGAAAATTAACTCACTGTCCTTACAGGTCCCTGGAAACAAGGACTTGCAGAGTGAAAGAAACTGACACTGTCCCTACCTAGAGTTTTCTGTCCCTAGAATAAATGTTTTTTTTAAGCACAATATAGCACAAGGACAATTAACTCACTGTCCTTACAGGTCCCTGGAAACAAGGACTTGCAGAGTGAAAGAAAAAAAACACTCTCCCTACCTACAGTTTTCTGTCCCTAGAAAAAATGTTTTTTTTAAGCACAATATAGCACAAGGAAAATTAACTCACTGTCCTTACAGGTCCCTGGAAACAAGGACTTGCAGAGTGAAAGAAAAAAAACACTCTCCCTACCTACAGTTTTCTGTCCCTAGAAAAAATGTTTTTTTTAATCACAATATAGCACAAGGAAAATTAACTCACTGTCCTTACAGGTCCCTGGAAACAAGGACTTGCAGAGTGAAAGAAACTGACACTGTCCCTACCTAGAGTTTTCTGTCCCTAGAATAAATGTTTTTTTTAATCACAATATAGCACAAGGAAAATTAACTCACTGTCCTTACAGGTCCCTGGAAACAAGGACTTGCAGAGTGAAAGAAACTGACACTGTCCCTACCTAGAGTTTTCTGTCCCTAGAATAAATGTTTTTTTTAAGCACAATATAGCACAAGGACAATTAACTCACTGTCCTTACAGGTCCCTGGAAACAAGGACTTGCAGAGTGAAAGAAAAAAAACACTCTCCCTACCTACAGTTTTCTGTCCCTAGAAAAAATGTTTTTTTTAAGCACAATATAGCACAAGGAAAATTAACTCACTGTCCTTACAGGTCCCTGGAAACAAGGACTTGCAGAGTGAAAGAAAAAAAACACTCTCCCTACCTACAGTTTTCTGTCCCTAGAAAAAATGTTTTTTTTAAGCACAATATAGCACAAGGACAATTAACTCACTGTCCTTACAGGTCCCTGGAAACAAGGACTTGCAGAGTGAAAGAAAAAAAACACTCTCCCTACCTACAGTTTTCTGTCCCTAGAAAAAATGTTTTTTTTAAGCACAATATAGCACAAGGAAAATTAACTCACTGTCCTTACAGGTCCCTGGAAACAAGGACTTGCAGAGTGAAAGAAAAAAAACACTCTCCCTACCTACAGTTTTCTGTCCCTAGAAAAAATGTTTTTTTTAATCACAATATAGCACAAGGAAAATTAACTCACTGTCCTTACAGGTCCCTGGAAACAAGGACTTGCAGAGTGAAAGAAACTGACACTGTCCCTACCTAGAGTTTTCTGTCCCTAGAATAAATGTTTTTTTTAATCACAATATAGCACAAGGAAAATTAACTCACTGTCCTTACAGGTCCCTGGAAACAAGGACTTGCAGAGTGAAAGAAACTGACACTGTCCCTACCTAGAGTTTTCTGTCCCTAGAATAAATGTTTTTTTTAAGCACAATATAGCACAAGGACAATTAACTCACTGTCCTTACAGGTCCCTGGAAACAAGGACTTGCAGAGTGAAAGAAACTGACACTGTCCCTACCTAGAGTTTTCTGTCCCTAGAATAAATGTTTTTTTTAAGCACAATATAGCACAAGGAAAATTAACTCACTGTCCTTACAGGTCCCTGGAAACAAGGACTTGCAGAGTGAAAGAAACTGACACTGTCCCTACCTAGAGTTTTCTGTCCCTAGAATAAATGTTTTTTTTAAGCACAATATAGCACAAGGACAATTAACTCACTGTCCTTACAGGTCCCTGGAAACAAGGACTTGCAGAGTGAAAAAAAAAAAACACTCTCCCTACCTAGAGTTTTCTGTCCCTAGAAAAAATGTTTTTTTTAAGCACAATATAGCACAAGGACAATTAACTCACTGTCCTTACAGGTCCCTGGAAACAAGGACTTGCAGAGTGAAAGAAAAAAAACACTCTCCCTACCTACAGTTTTCTGTCCCTAGAAAAAATGTTTTTTTTAATCACAATATAGCACAAGGAAAATTAACTCACTGTCCTTACAGGTCCCTGGAAACAAGGACTTGCAGAGTGAAAGAAAAAAAACACTCTCCCTACCTACAGTTTTCTGTCCCTAGAAAAAATGTTTTTTTTAATCACAATATAGCACAAGGAAAATTAACTCACTGTCCTTACAGGTCCCTGGAAACAAGGACTTGCAGAGTGAAAGAAACTGACACTGTCCCTACCTAGAGTTTTCTGTCCCTAGAATAAATGTTTTTTTTAAGCACAATATAGCACAAGGACAATTAACTCACTGTCCTTACAGGTCCCTGGAAACAAGGACTTGCAGAGTGAAAGAAAAAAAACACTCTCCCTACCTACAGTTTTCTGTCCCTAGAAAAAATGTTTTTTTAAAGACGGTTGATGATCAATGCTTTAGCACACTATAGCACAAGGAGAATTTCCCTCACTGTCCTTCCCTGTCCCTAGAAACAAGGATTATCACAGTGAAAGAAACTGACACTCTTCCTACCTATAGTTTTCTGTCCCTAGAAAAAATGTTTTTTTAAAGACGGTTGATGATCAATGCTTTAGCACACTATAGCACAAGGAGAATTTCCCTCACTGTCCTTCCCTGTCCCTAGAAACAAGGATTATCACAGTGAAAGAAACTGACACTCTTCCTACCTATAGTTTTCTGTCCCTAGAAAAAATGTTTTTTTTTAAAGACGGTTGATGATCAATGCTTTAGCACACTATAGCACAAGGAGAATTTCCCTCACTGTCCTTCCCTGTCCCTAGAAACAAGGATTATCACAGTGAAAGAAACTGACACTCTTCCTACCTATAGTTTTCTGTCCCTAGAAAAAATGTTTTTTTAAAGACGGTTGATGATCAATGCTTTAGCACACTATAGCACAAGGAGAATTTCCCTCACTGTCCTTCCCTGTCCCTAGAAACAAGGATTATCACAGTGAAAGAAACTGACACTCTTCCTACCTATAGTTTTCTGTCCCTAGAAAAAATGTTTTTTTAAAGACGGTTGATGATCAATGCTTTAGCACACTATAGCACAAGGAGAATTTCCCTCACTGTCCTTCCCTGTCCCTAGAAACAAGGATTATCACAGTGAAAGAAACTGACACTCTTCCTACCTATAGTTTTCTGTCCCTAGAAAAAATGTTTTTTTAAAGCTGATTGATGATCAATGCTTTAGCACACTATAGCACAAGTAGAATTTCCCTCACTGTCCTTCCCTGTCCCTAGAAACAAGGATTATCACAGTGAAAGAAACTGACACTCTTGATACCTATAGTTTTCTGTCCCTAGAAAAAATGTTTTTTTAAAGACGGTTGATGATCAATGCTTTAGCACACTATAGCACAAGGAGAATTTCCCTCACTGTCCTTCCCTGTCCCTAGAAACAAGGATTATCACAGTGAAAGAAACTGACACTCTTCCTACCTATAGTTTTCTGTCCCTAGAAAAAATGTTTTTTTAAAGACGGTTGATGATCAATGCTTTAGCACACTATAGCACAAGGAGAATTTCCCTCACTGTCCTTCCCTGTCCCTAGAAACAAGGATTATCACAGTGAAAGAAACTGACACTCTTCCTACCTATAGTTTTCTGTCCCTAGAAAAAATGTTTTTTTAAAGACGGTTGATGATCAATGCTTTAGCACACTATAGCACAAGGAGAATTTCCCTCACTGTCCTTCCCTGTCCCTAGAAACAAGGATTATCACAGTGAAAGAAACTGACACTCTTCCTACCTATAGTTTTCTGTCCCTAGAAAAAATGTTTTTTTAAAGCTGATTGATGATCAATGCTTTAGCACACTATAGCACAAGTAGAATTTCCCTCACTGTCCTTCCCTGTCCCTAGAAACAAGGATTATCACAGTGAAAGAAACTGACACTCTTCCTACCTATAGTTTCCTGTCCCTAGAAAAAATGTTTTTTTAAAGATGGTTGATGATCAATGCTTTAGCACACTATAGCACAAGTAGAATTTCCCTCACTGTCCTTCCCTGTCCCTAGAAACAAGGATTATCACAGTGAAAGAAACTGACACTCTTCCTACCTATAGTTTTCTGTCCCTAGAAAAAATGTTTTTTTAAAGACGGTTGATGATCAATGCTTTAGCACACTATAGCACAAGGAGAATTTGCCTCACTGTCCTTCCCTGTCCCTAGAAACAAGGATTATCACAGTGAAAGAAACTGACACTCTTCCTACTGTGACAGCAGGAAGGTAAAGTCACCTGGTTGCATCCAGGGGGGTAGATATATTTCGCCCAGATTCAGGCTTTACGCCGACTTATACAACTAGGTGGAGAGTTGTATAAGCCCAGCTAAGGCTAGTGGGCTCATGGATGACTCATACCTCTAGGGAGAGTGCTGGGCGTCGTGCAGACAGGGAGTTGATGAGACCAGCTGAAGCTTGTCAGCTCATTTAGGCCTCTATAAGAACTCCCAGCTTCATTAGATGTTAGCTCATGCCTGGAACCAGACCTGTGTGGACTGTCTAGGGAGAGTGAACCCCTGTGCGGTGAGACAAAGCCTGTGTGGCTATTTGCTTGGACATTTAAAACCAGGGACTTAGGGACTAGGACAGCCCTAGGCTGATCCCAGTTGTTAGTTAGGAAACCTGTATGTTTAGTCAGAGGTCAACTTGACCAGGATTTATTTTGTTTGTTTCTTTTGCTTTGCTGTGTTTTGTCACTGTAAATAGAAAATAAACCGCACCTTTTTGATTTTGAAAACCACAACCTCCGTTTGCTGGGCCTGTTTTGTGTGGGGAGCCCATCCCGGGGGTCACACACACCCGCTGCCGAGCTAACCCCCTCACAGTTGGTGGAGAACCAGTGGCAGTTTTTTTTAAGCCAGCATGGAGGAGATACTGAAGCAGCTGGCTCTAGCAAATGCCAATCAACAGCAGACAAATGCAGGTTTGCAAAAGAGCCTTGCAGCTCATCAACAGAGCCTTGCAGCTCAACAACAGAACTTCGCAGCCCAGCAGCAAGCTCATCAACAGAGCCTTGCAGCCCAGCAGCAGACAAACGCAACTTTGCAACAGAGTCTGGAGGCTCAGCAACGAGCCCAGCAGCAATCTGAGGCCCGCTTCATAGACCTGTTGCAGAAGCAAGAGCAGAGACTACAACAACAGATGGAAGCAGTAATGCAGCAACGTCCGCAGACCAGTGAGGAAAGCCATCCCACTAATACCGCGTCCTTTGGGGTGAGTCGTTTATTGACAAAAATGACTGGAGAGGATGATCCAGAGGTATTTTTGACCACATTTGAAAGGACCGCTGAAAGAGAAAAGTGGCCTGAGGAGCAGTGGGCTGGACTGGTGGCTCCTCTGTTAACTGGTGAATCGCAGAAAGCTTACTATGACCTAGAGCCTAACCAAGCAAAAGACTATGTGATGCTAAAAGCTGAAATATTGGCAAGGCTGGGTGTCACCCAGGCTGTCCGGGCTCAGCGTGTGCATAACTGGACTTTCCAGCTTGGAAAACCCCCCAGGTCTCAAATGTATGATCTCATTCACCTGAGCAGAAAGTGGCTACAGCCAGAGACTTTGTCCGCACCAAAGATTGTGGAACGTGTTGTAATGGATCGGTTTTTGAGAGCTCTTCCTACTGCCATCCAAAAGTGGGTAAGCCATGGAGACCCAGAGACGGCCGATGGTCTTGTGGATCGTGTGGAGAAATACTTGGCTACAGAGAACCTGACGGCCTCTTCCAGAGACACTCGGACTTTCCACCCTAAGACCAGACCATCCCCAGGGGCGGATAAGAGGATTCCAAGGGGTGAGGGTGGAGAGAGTGAGAGGGTGGGAGCTCTACCCCAAGTTTGGCGAGAACAGCCTGGGAAATCAGCGGCTCAAGAGGCGGCAAGAAGGATCGTTTGCTACCGCTGCCGGCAAGTGGGACATATTGCAGCCAATTGCCCGGTTGTGGAGGAACCCATGCAGTGTGACTTTCTGACGGGCAGACGTCAGTCGCTGTGTGCGACAGTCGCATGCACTGCCATTCGAGGAACTGAGAAACATTTATGCAAAATGTGTGTTAATGGTAGAAATGTTGTGGTATTGCTGGATTCAGGTAGCCTTGTGACCCTGATAAAGGCTGAGTTAGTTAAAACAGAGGTCTCTGGGAATAGCAAGGTAGCTGTTATTTGTGTGCATGGGGACACTCGAGAGTATCCAGTGACTACAGTGTGTTTCGAGACCCCCAAAGGTACCCTCTCTCATCCAGTGGGCTTAGTATCTCAGTTACCGCATGACGCCATTGTGGGAAGGGATTTTCCGAAGTTCTGGGAACTGTGGGATGATCCTGAGCCCCTCACTGGTGCCCCTATGTACCAGGAATGTGATAGCCAAAACTCCCCTGAGAGTGGTGAGGACTCTCCGGAATTTCCCTTATCAGTATTGGCAGGGGAGACTCAAGAAACTGGAGAGGAGCCCACCTCCTCAGACGAAAACCTACCGTCTGTGGAGTTTTCTGATCTTGAGGTTCACAGGGAAAACTTTGCCACAGAACAGTTGAAAGACCCCGCCCTAATAAAGGCACGGGAAAACGTAGTGAAAATAGATGGCGAGTTAGTGAACCCAGATAATACCTGCACTTACCCATACTTCAGCGTAGAGAAGGACCTACTGTATCGGGTGGCAAAAAGGGCAGAAGAAACCGTTGAGCAGCTTGTGGTGCCCAAACCTTACAGGAAGTTGGTGTTGGAGTTGGCCCATGGGCACATTCTTGGAGGTCATCTGGGGACAGAGAAAACCCGAGAGAGGGTATTACAGAGATTCTATTGGCCGGGGGTGATGAAGGACGTAGAAAATTATTGTTCCTCCTGCCCTGTGTGTCAGAGGTCGGCCCCGATGCCACATTTCCGTAGCCCGCTGGTCCCTCTACCCATCATTGAGGTCCCGTTTGAGAGGATCGCCATGGATTTGGTAGGTCCTATAATCAAGTCCGCTAGGGGGCACCAGTACATATTAGTTATAATGGACTATGCCACCCGTTATCCAGAAGCGATCCCTCTCCGAAATACCTCGGCCAAAACCATAGCCAAAGAGCTATCTCTTGTGTTTAGCCGGGTGGGTATTTGTAAAGAACTGCTTACGGACCAAGGTACACCCTTTATGTCCCGGGTTATGAAGGAGCTGTGTAAATTATTCAAAGTGACGCAATTACGTACATCTGTGTATCACCCCCAAACCGATGGGCTGGTTGAAAGATTCAACAAAACCCTAAAACAAATGTTGAAGAAAGTGGTGGATAGAGATGGAAAGGATTGGGACTGTCTACTTCCTTATCTGATGTTTGCTATTAGGGAGGTGCCCCAATCCTCTACGGGATTCTCCCCCTTTGAGTTACTGTATGGGAGACACCCAAGAGGGCTGTTGGATATTGCCAAGGAAACTTGGGAAAGTGAGAGTTCTCCCCACAGGAGTGTGATTGAGCATGTCGCCCTGATGCAAGACCGAATTGCACAGGTAATGCCCATCGTGAAGGAACATTTGGCCCAAGCGCAGTTAGCACAGCAGAGAGTGTACAACCGTGGAGCCAAGACCCGTACCTTTTCCCCGGGGGATAGGATACTGGTACTTGTCCCTACGGTTGAAAGTAAATTCCTTGCCAAATGGCAAGGCCCCTACGAGATAATGGAAAAAGTGAGCGAAGTGAATTACAAGGTCAGACAACCAGGAAGGCGAAAGCCCGAACAGATCTATCACGTTAATCTGTTGAAAGCCTGGAGGGATAGAGAGTCCCTAGTCGCAGACACTTGGTCACCAGCTCAAACTGGTTGCGTGATTCCTGAGGTTGGAATAGCAGCCACCTTGTCACAACCCCAACAACAGGAGGTTAAGGAGTTTGTGCTTCGCAACAAGGAGGTATTCTCTGAGCTGCCGGGACAAACATCTGGGGTAGAGCATGACATCATTACCCCGCCCGGTGAAAGGGTGAAGTTAAAACCCTATCGGATCCCAGAGGCCCGACGGGAGGCAATACGGGAGGAAGTACAGAAAATGCTGAACTTAGGGGTGATAGAGGAGTCCCAAAGTGATTGGTCTAGTCCCATTGTGTTGGTGCCTAAACCGGATGGGAGCTGGCGATTTTGTAACGATTTTCGTCAGTTGAACAAAGTTACAAAATTTGACACCTACCCCATGCCACGTATAGATGGGTTGATCGACCGGCTGGGAACAGCCCGATACATGACGACTCTTGACCTCACAAAAGGGTATTGGCAAATCCCCCTGGCCAAGTCGGCCAAAGAGAAAACCGCATTTGTAACCCCAGACGGGGCGTTCCAATATAAAAGAATGCCGTTCGGGTTACAGAATGCGCCGGCCACATTCCAGCGGAAAATGGACCAGATGCTGAGGCCCCATCGGAAGTATGCTGCGGCTTACCTGGATGACGTAATTGTCCATAGCACAGATTGGGCCTCACATCTGCCAAAAGTGCAAGCAGTCCTGGACTCTGTTCGGGAAGCGGGGTTTACGGCTAACCCCAAGAAGTGTACCATTGGGCAGGAGGAGGCCAAATATCTTGGGTACACCATTGGGAGGGGAGTAATAAAACCCCAACTCAACAAAGTCGAGGCCATCCAGAGTTGGCCACGTCCCAACAGCAAGAAGCAGGTACGAGCCTTTCTGGGAATCGCTGGGTATTATCGGCGATTCATTCCCCACTTTGCTTCTAAGGCTGTGCCCCTAACCAACCTGACAAAGGGGAAAGGGTCGGTCATGATTAAATGGACCCCCGAGGCTGAGGCAGCATTCCAATTCTTGAAACAAGCCTTATGTAGCCAGCCAGTGTTGTACTCACCCGACTTCTCTAAAGACTTTGTCGTACAAAGTGATGCGTCAGATGTGGGGTTAGGAGCAGTATTGTCCCAGGTCTGGAACGGGGAAGAGCACCCAGTCATTTACCTCAGCAGGAAGTTGAAGTCCCATGAGGTAAATTACGCCACCGTTGAAAAGGAGTGTTTAGCGGTGAAGTGGGCTCTAGATTCCCTTCGGTACTACCTGCTAGGTAGGCACTTTGACATGGTTACGGATCACGCTCCGTTAAAGTGGATGGCTCAAAACAAGGAAACAAATAGAAGAGTGAATAGGTGGTTCCTGGCCCTCCAGGAATTCAACTTCACAGTAAAGCATCGCCCTGGCGTTCAAATGGGGAATGTGGATGCTTTGTCTCGAGTACATGAATGCCTGATTGCTGGTGTTCCAACCCCGAGGTTAAAACAAGAGGGGGGGTATGTGACAGCAGGAAGGTAAAGTCACCTGGTTGCATCCAGGGGGGTAGATATATTTCGCCCAGATTCAGGCTTTACGCCGACTTATACAACTAGGTGGAGAGTTGTATAAGCCCAGCTAAGGCTAGTGGGCTCATGGATGACTCATACCTCTAGGGAGAGTGCTGGGCGTCGTGCAGACAGGGAGTTGATGAGACCAGCTGAAGCTTGTCAGCTCATTTAGGCCTCTATAAGAACTCCCAGCTTCATTAGATGTTAGCTCATGCCTGGAACCAGACCTGTGTGGACTGTCTAGGGAGAGTGAACCCCTGTGCGGTGAGACAAAGCCTGTGTGGCTATTTGCTTGGACATTTAAAACCAGGGACTTAGGGACTAGGACAGCCCTAGGCTGATCCCAGTTGTTAGTTAGGAAACCTGTATGTTTAGTCAGAGGTCAACTTGACCAGGATTTATTTTGTTTGTTTCTTTTGCTTTGCTGTGTTTTGTCACTGTAAATAGAAAATAAACCGCACCTTTTTGATTTTGAAAACCACAACCTCCGTTTGCTGGGCCTGTTTTGTGTGGGGAGCCCATCCCGGGGGTCACACACACCCGCTGCCGAGCTAACCCCCTCACACTACCTATAGTTTTCTGTCCCTAGAAAAAATGTTTTTTTAAAGACGGTTGATGATCAATGCTTTAGCACACTATAGCACAAGGAGAATTTCCCTCACTGTCCTTCCCTGTCCCTAGAAACAAGGATTATCACAGTGAAAGAAACTGACACTCTTCCTACCTATAGTTTTCTGTCCCTAGAAAAAATGTTTTTTTAAAGACGGTTGATGATCAATGCTTTAGCACACTATAGCACAAGGAGAATTTCCCTCACTGTCCTTCCCTGTCCCTAGAAACAAGGATTATCACAGTGAAAGAAACTGACACTCTTCCTACCTATAGTTTTCTGTCCCTAGAAAAAATGTTTTTTTAAAGACGGTTGATGATCAATGCTTTAGCACACTATAGCACAAGGAGAATTTCCCTCACTGTCCTTCCCTGTCCCTAGAAACAAGGATTATCACAGTGAAAGAAACTGACACTCTTCCTACCTATAGTTTTCTGTCCCTAGAAAAAATGTTTTTTTAAAGCTGATTGATGATCAATGCTTTAGCACACTATAGCACAAGGAGAATTTCCCTCACTGTCCTTCCCTGTCCCTAGAAACAAGGATTATCACAGTGAAAGAAACTGACACTCTTCCTACCTATAGTTTTCTGTCCCTAGAAAAAATGTTTTTTTAAAGACGGTTGATGATCAATGCTTTAGCACACTATAGCACAAGGAGAATTTCCCTCACTGTCCTTCCCTGTCCCTAGAAACAAGGATTATCACAGTGAAAGAAACTGACACTCTTCCTACCTATAGTTTTCTGTCCATAGAAAAAATGTTTTTTTAAAGACGGTTGATGATCAATGCTTTAGCACACTATAGCACAAGGAGAATTTCCCTCACTGTCCTTCCCTGTCCCTAGAAACAAGGATTATCACAGTGAAAGAAACTGACACTCTTCCTACCTATAGTTTTCTGTCCCTAGAAAAAATGTTTTTTTAAAGATGGTTGATGATCAATGCTTTAGCACACTATAGCACAAGGAGAATTTCCCTCACTGTCCTTCCCTGTCCCTAGAAACAAGGATTATCACAGTGAAAGAAACTGACACTCTTCCTACCTATAGTTTTCTGTCCCTAGAAAAAATGTTTTTTTAAAGATGGTTGATGATCAATGCTTTAGCACACTATAGCACAAGGAGAATTTCCCTCACTGTCCTTCCCTGTCCCTAGAAACAAGGATTATCACAGTAAAACACACTGACACTCTCCCTACCTATAGTTTTCTGTCCCTAGAAAAAATGATTTTTTAAAGATGGTTGATGATCAATGCATTAGCACACTATAGCACAAGGAGAATTTCCCTCACTGTCCTTCCCTGTCCCTAGAAACAAGGATTCGCACAGTAAAACACACTGACACTCTCCCTACCTATCCTTCTCTTTCCCTAAACTAAAGGAATCCAGGTTAAGCAAGAAAAAAAATGTCACTGTCCCTGCCTATGCTTCTCTTTCCCTGCTCCGGAACACACTACACTAGGCCGCCGTGCTGGCGGCCTTTTATAGTGTGGGGCGTGTACTAAACCCCCTCAGCAATAATTGGCCACAGGCATCCTGCCTGTGGCCAATCATTGCTCTCCTCGCTGCCGGCGCTGTGATTGGCCAAGCATGCAGGGTCACAGTGCATGCTTGGCCAATCACAGCGCCTGGATGACACTGCAATGGCGTAGTGCATTGTGGGCCGTTCGCGTCACTCGAATTAGGCGCGAACGGCCCAAATCGTTCGATCTTCGTCGAACGATCGAACAGCCGATGTTCGAGTCGAACGTATGTTCGACTCGAACACCGAGCTCATCCCTAGCTGCAGACAGTCAGTGCTTCACTTAATGTACTACTGTGTGCTTTGCATAGCGTTCACCTAAAGCTCACCTGAATGCAGTTAGTCTCTAGACTGTGAAAGGCAGGCAGGTGATTGTGCTAGCTGCAGACAGTCAGTGTTTCACTTAATGTACTACTGTGTGCTTTGCATAGCGTTCACCTAAAGCTCACCTGAATACAGTTAGTCTTTATACTGTGACAGGCAGGCAGGTGATTGTGCTAGCTGCAGACAGTCAGTGTTTCACTTAGTGTATTACTGTGTGCTTTGCATAGCGTTCACCAAAGCTCACCTGAATACAGTTAGTCTCTATACTGTGACAGGCAGGCAGATAATTGTGCTAGCTGCAGACAGTCAGTGTTTCACTTAGTGTACTACTGTGTTCTTTGCATAGCGTTCACCTAAAGCTCACCTGAATACAGTTAGTCTCTATACTGTGACAGGCAGGCAGGTGATTGTGCTAGCTGCAGACAGTCAGTGTTTCACTTAGTGTATTACTGTGTGCTTTGCATAGAGTCCACCAAAGCTCACCTGAATACAGTTAGTCTCTATACTGTGACAGGCAGGCAGGTAATTGTGCTAGCTGCAGACAGTCAGGGTTTCACTTAGTGTACTACTGTGTGCTTTAAATAGCGTTCACCTAAAGCTCACCTGAATACAGTTAGTCTCTATACTGTGACAGGCAGGCAGGTGATTGTGCTAGCTGAAGACAGTCAGTGTTTCACTTAATGTACTACTGTGTGCTTTGCATAGCGTTTACCTAAAGCTCACCTGAATAAAGTTAGTCTCCATACTGTGACAGGCAGGCAGGTGATTGTGCTAGCTGCAGACAGTCAGTGTTTCACTTAGTGTACTACTGTGTGCTTTGCATAGCATTCACCTAAAGCTCACCTGAATACAGTTAGTCTCTGTACTGTGACAGTCAGGCAGGTGATTGTGCTAGCTGCAGACAGTCAGTGTTTCACTTAGTGTACTACTGTGTGCTTTGCATAGCGTTCACCTAAAGCTCACCTGAATACAGTTAGTCTCTATACTGTGACAGGCAGGCAGGTGATTGTGCTAGCTGCAGACAGTCATTGTTTCACTTAGTGTACTACTGTGTGCTTTGCATAGCATTTACCTAAAGCTCACCTGAATACAGTTAGTCTCTAGACTGTGACAGGCAGGCAGGTGATTGTGTTAGCTGCAGACAGTCAGTGTTTCACTTAGTCTACTGTGTGCTTTGCATAGCGTTCACCTAAAGCTCACCTGAATACAGTTAGTCTCTATACTGTGAAGGGCAGGCAGGTGATTGTGCTAGCTGCAGACAGTCAGTGTTTCACTTAGTGTACTACTGTGTGCTTTGCATAGCATTCACCTAAAGCTTACCTGAATACAGTTAGTCTCTATACTGTGACAGGCAGGCAGGTGATTGTGCTAGCTGAAGACAGTCAGTGTTTCACTTAGTGTACTACTGTGTGCTTTGCATAGCATTCACCTAAAGCTCACCTGAATACAGTTAGTCTCTATACTGTGAGAGGCAGGCAGGTGATTGTGCTAGCTGCAGACAGTCAGTGTTTCACTTAGTGTACTATTGTGTGCTTTGCATAGCGTTCACCTAAAGCTCACCTGAATACAGTTAGTCTCTAGACTGTGACAGGCATGCAGGTGATTGTGCTAGCTGCAGACAGTCAGTGTTTCACTTAGTGTACTGTGTGCTTTGCATAGCATTCTCCTAAAGCTCACCTCAATACAGTTAGTCTTTATACTGTGACAGGCAGGCAGGTGATTGTGCTAGCTGCAGACAGTCAGTGTTTCACTTAGTGTACTACTGTGTGCTTTGCATAGCGTTTACCTAAAGTTCACCTGAATACAGTTAGTCTCTATACTGTGACAGGCAGGCAGGTGATTGTGCTAGCTGAAGACAGTCAGTGTTTCACTTAGTGTACTACTTTGTGCTTTGCATAGCGTTCACCTAATGCTCACCTGAATACAGTTAGTCTCTATACTGTGAGAGGCAGGCAGGTGATTGTGCTAGCTGCAGACAGTCAGTGTTTCACTTAATGTACTACTGTGTGCTTTGCATAGCGTTCACCTAAAGCTCACTAGAATGAAGTTAGTCTCTATACTGTGACAGGCAGGCAGGTGATTGTGCTAGCTGCAGACAGTCAGTGTTTCACTTAGTGTACTGTGTGCTTTGCATAGCGTTCACCTAAAGCTCACCTGAATACAGTTAGTCTCTATACTGTGACAGGCAGGCAGGTGATTGTGCTAGCTGCAGACAGTCAGTGTTTCACTTAGTGTACTATTGTGTGCTTTGCATAGCGTTCACCTAAAGTTCACCTGAATACAGTTAGTCTCTAGACTGCGACAGGCATGCAGGTGATTGTGCTAGCTGCAGACAGTCAGTGTTTCACTTAGTGTACTGTGTGCTTTGCATAGCATTCTCCTAAAGCTCACCTCAATACAGTTAGTCTTTATACTGTGACAGGCAGGCAGGTGATTGTGCTAGCTGCAGACAGTCAGTGTTTCACTTAGTGTACTACTGTGTACTTTGCATAGCGTTCACCTAAAGCTCACCTGAATACAGTTAGTCTCTAGACTGTGACAGGCATGCAGGGGATTGTGCTAGCTGCAGACAGTCAGTGTTTCACTTAGTGTACTGTGTGATTTGCATAGCATTCACCTAAAGCTCACCTGAATACAGTTAGTCTTTATACTGTGACAGGCAGGCAGGTGATTGTGCTAGCTGCAGACAGTCAGTGTTTCACTTAGTGTACTACTGTGTGCTTTGCATAGCGTTCACCTAAAGCTCACCTGAATACAGTTAGTCTCTGTACTGTGACAGGCAGGCAGGTGATTGTGCTAGCTGCAGACAGTCAGTGATTCACTTAATGTACTACTGTGTGCTTTGCATAGCGTTCACCTAAAGCTCACTAGAATGAAGTTAGTCTCTATACTGTGACAGGCAGGCAGGTGATTGTGCTAGCTGCAGACAGTCAGTGTTTCACTTAGTGTACTGTGTGCTTTGCATAGCGTTCACCTAAAGCTCACCTGAATACAGTTAGTCTCTATACTGTGACTAGTGATGAGCCGAACACCCCCGGGTTCGATTCGCACCAGAACCCGCGAACGGACCGAAAGTTCGTACGAACATTAGAACCCTATTAAATACAATGGATGCGAACGTTCGAATTCTAAAGTGCTAATTATAACAACTATTATGCATGTTATTGTCCTAAAAAGGGTTTGGGAACCCGGGTTGTGCACCAGGGGACATGTATCAATGCAAAAAGAAGTTTTAAAAACGGTCGTTTTTCGGGAGCAGTCATTTTAATGATGCATAAAGTGAAAAAAAAAAGTCAAATATTCCTTTAAATATCGTACCTGGGGGGTGTCTAAAGTATGCCTGTGAAGTGCCACGTGTTTCCCGTGTTTAGAACTGTCCCTGCACAAAATGACACTTCTAAAGGGAAAAAAAGCCATTTAAAACTGCTTGCGGCTTTAATGTAATGTCTGGTCCCGGTAATATGGAAGAAAATCTTTAAGAAAAATGGCATAGCTACCCCATGACCCCCCCCCCACCCCAGCCCATTACCAGCCCCTTTGGGTCTTGTATGGATATTAAGGGGAACCCCGCACATAAAATAAAAAGGCCCTATATACTCTGAACAGCCGTATACAGGCGGTGCATACAAGACAGGGACTGTAGGTTTGTTCTTATGTAGAATCTGTTTGTAATTTTGAACAGGTACATTGTTGAAGTGTAGCTCCAGCCCAAAAATCTATTTTTAAACTTTTTGGAAAACATAGGTAAGGGTTATCACCCCTGTAACATTTGTTTTGCTGTCTGTGCCCCTGTTCAGAACATTTCACCTCACTTTCCGTCCCAATGACAACTGTTTTTGAAATGTGGTGTTTTTCTTGAAACAAGGATTGCTGATAAAGCATCAGTACAGAGGAGACACCTTTCTCCCATATTTATTCTTACAGGAGAGAATTTTCCTTCCTAGTGGTAGATTTCCTCTCACTTCCTGTTGTCTTCTTGCGTTTGCAAGTAGGAGTCGTTTGTAAGTTGGATGTTTGAAAGTAGGGACCTGCCGTATATACTCTGCAGAAATAGGCCCCTTAGTTGTTGGTGTTGGCACAACACTGTAAGCACTCACAGTTACTCTTGGTTGGTGCTGGAACGCCCTGCTGTCAACTATTATATCAGGAATTTTAATTACATATAATTGTTGAACAGTGGTAGTAAAAATTGGGCCTTTGATGGTGGTGCTGGTGCCACAACACTGTAAGCCCTGACAGTTACTCTTGGTGGGTGCAGCAATGGGCCCTGCTGTGAATTATTAGATCAAGAATTGTAATTGCATGCCCCTGTTGAACAGGGGCTGAAAAATTGGACCTTTCGTGGTGGTGGTGGTGGTGGTGGTGTTGCCACAACACTGTAAGCCCTCAGAGTTACTCTTGGTGGGTGCAGGAATGGGCCCTGCTGTGAATTATTAGATCAAGAATTGTAATTGCATGCCCCTGTTGAACAGGGGCTGAAAAATTGGGCCTTTCGTGGTGGTGGTGGTGTTGCCACAACACTGTAAGCCCTCAGAGTTACTCTTGGTGGGTGCAGGAATGGGCCCTGCTGTGAATTATTAGATCAAGAATTGTAATTGCATGCCCCTGTTGAACAGGGGCTGAAAAATTGGGCTTTTCGTGGTGGTGGTGGTGGTGGTGGTGTTGCCACAACACTGTAAGCCCTCAGAGTTACTCTTGGTGGGTGCAGCAATGGGCCCTGCTGTGAATTATTAGATCAAGAATTGTAATTACATGCCCCTTTTGAACAGGGGCTGAAAAATTGGGCCTTTCGTGGTGGTGGTGGTGGTGGCGGCGTTGCCACAACACTGTAAGCCCTCAGAGTTACTCTTGGTGGGTGCAGCAATGGGCCCTGCTGTGAATTATTAGATCAAGAATTGTAATTGCATGCCCCTGTTGAACAGGGGCTGAAAAATTGGGCCTTAGGCACTGGTGGCACAACACTACAACCCCTCACAGATACTGTACTTGGAGCACAGCAATGAGCCCTGTTGCAAAGTATTGCTTCAAAAATTGTAATGACACGCCCCTGTTAAACAGGGGCTGAAAAATTGGGCCTTAGGCACTGGTGCCACAACACTCCAACCCCTCACAGATACTGTACTTGGAGCACAGCAATGAGCCCTATGGCAAATTATTGCTAAAAAAATTGTAATTACACGCCCCTGTAAAACAGGGGCTGAAAAATTGGGCCTTAGCCACTGGTGGCGGCACCCATAAACAAAAATGATCTTCCAAGCTATCATCATCAATCGTATCATTGAGGACTCGGAGGAGGAGGATAGCCAGTCAACATAACAGCACAGGCACTCAGCATCAGCATCAGTCTTGAAGGGATGTGACATGTTAAAATCAATTAGTCTGTTATATCAGCATCAGGTGTGTGGTAGCTGGTGGTGATCCAAGACTGGTTCATCTTGATGAAAGTCAGTCGATCAACCGAGTCGGTGGACAGGCGCACCCTGTGATCCGTGACAAATCCTCCAGCAGCACTGAATGTGCGTTCCGAAAGAACGCTGGATGCAGGACAGGCCAGTAGCTCAATTGCATACTGTGCAAGCTCTGGCCAGTGATCCATCCTCAAGACCCAGTAAGCCAGAGGATTTTCGGTGGGGA
Organism: Rana muscosa; assembly: GCA_029206835.1. Classification (NCBI taxonomy): domain Eukaryota; kingdom Metazoa; phylum Chordata; class Amphibia; order Anura; family Ranidae; genus Rana; species Rana muscosa. The sequence continues at coordinate 1,130,465,798 of CM055116.1, forward strand.
AGGTGTCCAAGTCTGACCTTGCCCCTAGATATTCCTGCACCATGTTTATCAGACGCTGGCGATGGTTGCTGGAACCGATCATACTTTGGGGCTGCGGACTAAAGAATTGTCTGAACGCATCGGTCAGACGGCCACCTTCCCCACCGCTCCTTCTTTGACTGGCCGAAGCCTCAGCAACTCGTTGTCCAGGACCAGGAGTTTGTAACCTCCCAGTCTCTGGGAACGCGTTGCACAGACCTTTCTGCAAGGCCTCCCGGAGTTGTCTCATCCTCTGCTCCCTCTGCGACGGTAACATAAGGTCCGCAACCTTACCCTTGTACCGTGGATCAAGGAGAGTGGCCAGCCAGTAATGGTCCCTCTCCTTGATCCGAAGAATACGAGGATCCTTCCGCAGACTTTGCAGGATCAGGGAGGCCATGCAGCGTAGGTTTGCTGAGGCATTCGCTCCGGAGTCCTCTGGGTCACTAAGGACGACATGATCCGCAGCCACCTCCTCCCAGCCACGTACAAGTCCACTGGTTTCTTGGGACTGTAAATCATCCCTAAAAGACTGCTGCTGATGATGCTGAGTGCCAGCCTCCACCTCCATGCTGACACAATCCTCCTCCTCCTCCTCCTCCTCCTCCTCCTCTTCCTGTGCGATGGGTGGGACAGAAGGAACACTGTCTGGGTAAAGGGGGCCTTGAGAGGCAAGGAAGTCCTCCTCTTCCTGCCTCTGTTCTGCCTCAAGTGCCCTGTCCATTATTCCACGCAGCGTGTGCTCCAACAGGTGGACAAGAGGTACAGTGTCACTGATGCATGCACTGTCACTGCTCACCATCCTCGTGGCCTCCTCAAATGGTGCCAGGACAGTGCATGCATCCCTGATCATGCCCCACTGGCGTGGAGAAAAAAAACCAAGCTCCCCTGACCCTGTCCTGGTGCCGTAGTCGCACAGGTACTCATTGATGGCCCTCTGCTGCGTGTGCAGCCGCTGCAGCATGGCCAACGTTGAGTTCCACCTGGTGGGCATGTCACATATAAGGCGGTTCTTGGGCAGGTTCAACTCCTTTTGCAGCTCAGCCAGGCGAGCACTGGCATTATAAGATCTGCGGAAATGCACACAGACTTTCCTGGCCTGCCTCAGGACATCCTGTAAGCCCAGGTACCTGCCCAAGAACCGCTGCACCACCAGGTTAAGGACGTGAGCCACACAGGGCACATGGGTCAGTTGTCCCTGTCGGAGGGCGGAGAGGAGGTTGGTGCCATTGTCGCAAACCACCATTCCTGGCTTAAGCTGGCATGGCGTCAACCACCTCTCGGCCTGGCCCTGCAGAGCAGACAGGACCTCTGCCCCAGTGTGGCTTCTGTCCCCCAAACACACCAGTGCAAGCACGGCATGGCATCTTTTTGCCTGCGTACTTGCGTAGCCCCTTGAACGCCTACGGAGCACCGCTGGTTCCGAGGACAAACCACAGGAAGAGGCCATGGAGGAAGAAGAAGAGGAGGGGGTGGAGGAGAGAGGTGTGTCACAACCAGTAGTAGCATTTTGGAGGCGTGGCGGTGGAACAACCTCCAACACTACTGCACCTTGTCCTGCATCCTTCCCAGCTGCCAAAAGAGTGACCCAATGGGCCGTGAAAGAAAGGTAACGTCCCTGTCCATGCCTGCTGGACCATGAGTCAGCGGTAATATGCACCTTACCGCTGACCGCCCTGTCCAGCGAGGCCAAGACATTGCCTTCCACATGCCGGTAGAGAGCCGGAATAGCCTTCCGTGAGAAAAAGTGGCGTTTGGGAACCTGCCACTGAGGAACCGCACATTGCACAAACTCACGGAAGGGGGCCGAGTCTACCAACTGAAAAGGCAGCAGTTGAAGCGCTAGCAATTTAGCCAAGCTAGCATTCAACCGCTGGGCATGTGGATGGCTGGGAGTGAACTTCTTTCGACGGTCCAGCAGCTGGGGCAGGGAAATTTGCCTGCTAGAATCGGACGTCGGTGTACTGCTAGCAGAGTGGCCGCAAGTACTTGGCTGTGACACACCTAATTCTACACCTTCATTCCTCTCAGTGCATGTTTCAGAGAGGACTGAAGTTATAGTGGGGTTGGAGATCCCAGCTGATGCGGTGCAAGGAGAGGTCCGCTTTGTTCTTTGGTGTGGGTCTTTGAGGTAGGCTTGCCAACGAGCTGCATGGCAGGTCAACATATGTCTGGTCAGGCATGTGGTACCCAAGCGGCTGATGTTTTGGCCACGCGATATACGCTTGAGACATATGTTGCAAACAGCAGCTGTGCGATCTGATGCACTAGCCTCAAAAAAGGCCCACACCAAAGAACTTTTTGAATGACGGGCAGAGGCAGCGCCCTGCACAGGCGGAGCTCTGCGGTGTGATTCCGTCGGTGTACTGCCCTTACGCTGGCCACCAAAGGGCATCCTGCCTCGTTGGAGATGTGCCTCCTCCTCATCCTCCTCCTCCTCCTCTCTCCTATTAGGCACCCACGTGGAGTCAGTGACCTCATCATCACCTCCCTCCTCATCACTGGAGCCAATCTGGCAGTATGCTGCAGCTGCTGGAACATGACTGCCAGATTGGTGTCCTTCTTGAGCATCCCCTCTGTCTGCTCTCACGCTACTGCCTTCCTCTAGCTGTGTTTCATCATCAGACCCTTCGAAACGCTGGGCATCCTCCTGGAGCATGTACCCAACACTGTGCTCAAACAGTTCGGGGGACTCCTCAGGAGGAGGACATGGTGGGTCTAGGGAAGGAGTGACTGATGATGAGTCTGACATTGATACCAGAGAAGAGGACGCTTTGGCAGCTGCTTTTCCAGTACCCTGAGCCTGGGTGAGAGAGGATGAGGAGGAGGAGGAGGGCTTGGTCATCCACTCTACCAAGTCTTCGGCATGATGTGGCTCAACATGTCCAGCTGCCGAAAAGAAGGACAAGCGTGTCCCATGGCCATGTGCTGATGACAATGCACCGCGTCCACGACCAGCACTGTTGCCCCCAGACACAGAGCCTGCTTGCCCTCTTTTATTGCCTCCTGACTGTCTGCCTCTCCTTGTTTGCCTTCCAGACATTCTAATAGATGGCCTGCAGGGAGATGGGAAAAAAGCAATAAGGGCTACCTTCAGGTGTCCTTCTCTGTCCCTTTACTTAAGGATTTCTAAATATGGTTGAGGATGATTGCTTTTGCAGAGAATAGCACAACGACAATTTCCCTGACTGTCCAAAAAAACAAGGATTTCAAAGATGGTTGATGAGGAATGCTTTAGCACACTATAGCACAAGGAGAATTCCCTCACTGTCCTTCCCTGTCCCTAGAAACAAGGATTCGCACAGTAAAAGACACTGACACTCTCCCTACCTATAGTTTTCTGTCCCTAGAAAAAATGTTTTTTTAAAGCAAACTATAGCACAAGGAGAATTCCCTCACTGTCCTTCCCTGTCCCTAGAAACAAGGATTCGCACAGTAAAACACACTGACACTCTCCCTACCTATAGTTTTCTGTCCCTAGAATTTTTTTTTTTTAAAGCACACTATAGCACAAGGAGAATTCCCTCACTGTCCTTCCCTGTCCCTAGAAACAAGGATTCGCACAGTAAAACACACTGACACTCTCCCTACCTATAGTTTTCTGTCAATAGAAAAAATGTTTTTTTAAAGCACACTATAGCACAAGGAGAATTCCCTCACTGTTTTTCCCTGTCCCTAGAAACAAGGATTCGCACAGTAAAAGACACTGACACTCTCCCTACCTATAGTTTTCTGTCCCTAGAAAAAATGTTTTTTAAAGCACACTATAGCACAAGGAGAATTTCACTCACTTTCCTTCTTTGTCCCTAGAAACAAGGATTATCACAGTGAAAGAAACTGACACTCTTCCTTCCTATAGTTTTCTGTCCCTAGAAAAAATGTTTTTTTAAAGCACACTATAGCACAAGGAGAATTCCCTCACTGTCCTTCCCTGTCCCTAGAAACAAGGATTCGCACAGTAAAACACACTGACACTCTCCCTACCTATAGTTTTCTGTCCCTAGAAAAAATGTTTTTTTAAAGCACACTATAGCACAAGGAAAATTCCCTCACTGTCCTTCCCTGTCCCTAGAAACAAGGATTCGCACAGTAAAAGACACTGACACTCTCCCTACCTATAGTTTTCTGTCCCTAGAAAAAATGTTTTTTTAAAGCACACTATAGCACAAGGAGAATTCCCTCACTGTCCTTCCCTGTCCCTAGAAACAAGGATTCGCACAGTAAAACACACTGACACTCTCCCTACCTATAGTTTTCTGTCCCTAGAAAAAATGTTTTTTTAAAGCACACTATAGCACAAGGAGAATTCCCTCACTGTCCTTCCCTGTCCCTAGAAACAAGGATTCGCACAGTAAAAGACACTGACACTCTCCCTACCTATAGTTTTCTGTCCCTAGAAAAAATGTTTTTTTAAAGCACACTATAGCACAAGGAGAATTTCACTCAATTCCTTCTTTGTCCCTAGAAACAAGGATTATCACAGTGAAAGAAACTGACACTCTTCCTTCCTATAGTTTTCTGTCCCTAGAAAAAATGTTTTTTTAAGGCACACTATAGCACAAGGAGAATTCCCCTCACTGTCCTTCCCTGTCCCTAGAAACAAGGATTCGCACAGTAAAAGACACTGACACTCTCCCTACCTATAGTTTTCTGTCCCTAGAAAAAATGTTTTTTTAAAGCACACTATAGCACAAGGAGAATTCCCTCACTGTCCTTCCCTGTCCCTAGAAACAAGGATTTGCACAGTAAAACACACTGACACTCTCCCTACCTATAGTTTTCTGTCCCTAGAAAAAAATGTTTTTTTAAAGCACACTATAGCACAAGGAGAATTCCCTCACTGTCCTTCCCTGTCCCTAGAAACAAGGATTCGCACAGTAAAAGACACTGACACTCTCCCTACCTATAGTTTTCTGTCCCTAGAAAAAATGTTTTTTTAAAGCACACTATAGCACAAGGAGAATTTCACTCACTTTCCTTCTTTGTCCCTAGAAACAAGGATTATCACAGTGAAAGAAACTGACACTCTCCCTACCTATAGTTTTCTGTCCCTAGAAAAAATGTTTTTTTAAACCACACTATAGCACAAGGAGAATTCCCTCACTGTCCTTCCCTGTCCCTAGAAACAAGGATTCGCACAGTAAAACACACTGACACTCTCCCTACCTATAGTTTTCTGTCCCTAGAAAAAATGTTTTTTTAAAGCACACTATAGCACAAGGAGAATTCCCTCACTGTCCTTCCCTGTCCCTAGAAACAAGGATTCGCACAGTAAAACACACTGACACTCTCCCTACCTATAGTTTTCTGTCCCTAGAATTTTTTTTTTTTAAAGCACACTATAGCACAAGGAGAATTCCCTCACTGTTTTTCCCTGTCCCTAGAAACAAGGATTCGCACAGTAAAAGACACTGACACTCTCCCTACCTATAGTTTTCTGTCCCTAGAAAAAATGTTTTTTTAAAGCACACTATAGCACAAGGAGAATTTCACTCACTTTCCTTCTTTGTCCCTAGAAACAAGGATTATCACAGTGAAAGAAACTGACACTCTTCCTTCCTATAGTTTTCTGTCCCTAGAAAAATTTTTTTTTAAAGCACACTATAGCACAAGGAGAATTCCCTCACTGTCCTTCCCTGTCCCTAGAAACAAGGATTTGCACAGTAAAACACACTGACACTCTCCCTACCTATAGTTTTCTGTCCCTAGAAAAAATGTTTTTTTAAAGCACACTATAGCACAAGGAGAATTCCCTCACTGTTTTTCCCTGTCCCTAGAAACAAGGATTCGCACAGTAAAAGACACTGACACTCTCCCTACCTATAGTTTTCTGTCCCTAGAAAAAATGTTTTTTTAAAGCACACTATAGCACAAGGAGAATTTCACTCACTTTCCTTCTTTGTCCCTAGAAACAAGGATTATCACAGTGAAAGAAACTGACACTCTTCCTTCCTATAGTTTTCTGTCCCTAGAAAAAATGTTTTTTTAAAGCACACTATAGCACAAGGAGAATTCCCTCACTGTCCTTCCCTGTCCCTAGAAACAAGGATTCGCACAGTAAAACACACTGACACTCTCCCTACCTATAGTTTTCTGTCCCTAGAAAAAATGTTTTTTTAAAGCACACTATAGCACAAGGAGAATTCCCTCACTGTCCTTCCCTGTCCCTAGAAACAAGGATTCGCACAGTAAAACACACTGACACTCTCCCTACCTATAGTTTTCTGTCCCTAGAAAAAATGTTTTTTTAAAGCACACTATAGCACAAGGAGAATTTCACTCACTTTCCTTCTTTGTCCCTAGAAACAAGGATTATCACAGTGAAAGAAACTGACACTCTCCCTACCTATAGTTTTCTGTCCCTAGAAAAAATTTTTTTTTAAAGCACACTATAGCACAAGGAGAATTCCCTCACTGTCCTTCCCTGTCCCTAGAAACAAGGATTCGCACAGTAAAACACACTGACACTCTCCCTACCTATAGTTTTCTGTCCCTAGAAAAAATGTTTTTTTAAAGCACACTATAGCACAAGGAGAATTCCCTCACTGTTTTTCCCTGTCCCTAGAAACAAGGATTCGCACAGTAAAAGACACTGACACTCTCCCTACCTATAGTTTTCTGTCCCTAGAAAAAATGTTTTTTTAAAGCACACTATAGCACAAGGAGAATTTCACTCACTTTCCTTCTTTGTCCCTAGAAACAAGGATTATCACAGTGAAAGAAACTGACACTCTTCCTTCCTATAGTTTTCTGTCCCTAGAAAAAATGTTTTTTTAAAGCACACTATAGCACAAGGAGAATTCCCTCACTGTCCTTCCCTGTCCCTAGAAACAAGGATTCGCACAGTAAAACACACTGACACTCTCCCTACCTATAGTTTTCTGTCCCTAGAAAAAATGTTTTTTTAAAGCACACTATAGCACAAGGAGAATTCCCTCACTGTCCTTCCCTGTCCCTAGAAACAAGGATTCGCACAGTAAAAGACACTGACACTCTCCCTACCTATAGTTTTCTGTCCCTAGAAAAAATGTTTTTTTAAAGCACACTATAGCACAAGGAGAATTTCACTCAATTCCTTCTTTGTCCCTAGAAACAAGGATTATCACAGTGAAAGAAACTGACACTCTTCCTTCCTATAGTTTTCTGTCCCTAGAAAAAATGTTTTTTTAAACCACACTATAGCACAAGGAGAATTCCCTCACTGTCCTTCCCTGTCCCTAGAAACAAGGATTCGCACAGTAAAACACACTGACACTCTCCCTACCTATAGTTTTCTGTCCCTAGAAAAAATGTTCTTTTAAAGCACACTATAGCACAAGGAGAATTCCCTCACTGTCCTTCCCTGTCCCTAGAAACAAGGATTCGCACAGTAAAACACACTGACACTCTCCCTACCTATAGTTTTCTGTCCCTAGAATTTTTTTTTTTTAAAGCACACTATAGCACAAGGAGAATTCCCTCACTGTTTTTCCCTGTCCCTAGAAACAAGGATTCGCACAGTAAAAGACACTGACACTCTCCCTACCTATAGTTTTCTGTCCCTAGAAAAAATGTTTTTTTAAAGCACACTATAGCACAAGGAGAATTTCACTCACTTTCCTTCTTTGTCCCTAGAAACAAGGATTATCACAGTGAAAGAAACTGACACTCTTCCTTCCTATAGTTTTCTGTCCCTAGAAAAATTTTTTTTTAAAGCACACTATAGCACAAGGAGAATTCCCTCACTGTCCTTCCCTGTCCCTAGAAACAAGGATTTGCACAGTAAAACACACTGACACTCTCCCTACCTATAGTTTTCTGTCCCTAGAAAAAATGTTTTTTTAAAGCACACTATAGCACAAGGAGAATTCCCTCACTGTTTTTCCCTGTCCCTAGAAACAAGGATTCGCACAGTAAAAGACACTGACACTCTCCCTACCTATAGTTTTCTGTCCCTAGAAAAAATGTTTTTTTAAAGCACACTATAGCACAAGGAGAATTTCACTCACTTTCCTTCTTTGTCCCTAGAAACAAGGATTATCACAGTGAAAGAAACTGACACTCTTCCTTCCTATAGTTTTCTGTCCCTAGAAAAAATTTTTTTTAAAGCACACTATAGCACAAGGAGAATTCCCTCACTGTCCTTCCCTGTCCCTAGAAACAAGGATTCGCACAGTAAAACACACTGACACTCTCCCTACCTATAGTTTTCTGTCCCTAGAAAAAATGTTTTTTTAAAGCACACTATAGCACAAGGAGAATTCCCTCACTGTCCTTCCCTGTCCCTAGAAACAAGGATTCGCACAGTAAAACACACTGACACTCTCCCTACCTATAGTTTTCTGTCCCTAGAAAAAATGTTTTTTTAAAGCACACTATAGCACAAGGAGAATTCCCTCACTGTCCTTCCCTGTCCCTAGAAACAAGGATTCGCACAGTAAAAGACACTGACACTCTCCCTACCTATAGTTTTCTGTCCCTAGAAAAAATGTTTTTTTAAAGCACACTATAGCACAAGGAGAATTTCACTCACTTTCCTTCTTTGTCCCTAGAAACAAGGATTATCACAGTGAAAGAAACTGACACTCTCCCTACCTATAGTTTTCTGTCCCTAGAAAAAATGTTTTTTTAAAGCACACTATAGCACAAGGAGAATTCCCTCACTGTCCTTCCCTGTCCCTAGAAACAAGGATTCGCACAGTAAAACACACTGACACTCTCCCTACCTATAGTTTTCTGTCCCTAGAAAAAATGTTTTTTTAAAGCACACTATAGCACAAGGAGAATTCCCTCACTGTTTTTCCCTGTCCCTAGAAACAAGGATTCGCACAGTAAAAGACACTGACACTCTCCCTACCTATAGTTTTCTGTCCCTAGAAAAAATGTTTTTTTAAAGCACACTATAGCACAAGGAGAATTTCACTCACTTTCCTTCTTTGTCCCTAGAAACAAGGATTATCACAGTGAAAGAAACTGACACTCTTCCTTCCTATAGTTTTCTGTCCCTAGAAAAAATGTTTTTTTAAAGCACACTATAGCACAAGGAGAATTCCCTCACTGTCCTTCCCTGTCCCTAGAAACAAGGATTCGCACAGTAAAACACACTGACACTCTCCCTACCTATAGTTTTCTGTCCCTAGAAAAAATGTTTTTTTAAAGCACACTATAGCACAAGGAGAATTCCCTCACTGTCCTTCCCTGTCCCTAGAAACAAGGATTCGCACAGTAAAAGACACTGACACTCTCCCTACCTATAGTTTTCTGTCCCTAGAAAAAATGTTTTTTTAAAGCACACTATAGCACAAGGAGAATTTCACTCAATTCCTTCTTTGTCCCTAGAAACAAGGATTATCACAGTGAAAGAAACTGACACTCTTCCTTCCTATAGTTTTCTGTCCCTAGAAAAAATGTTTTTTTAAACCACACTATAGCACAAGGAGAATTCCCTCACTGTCCTTCCCTGTCCCTAGAAACAAGGATTCGCACAGTAAAACACACTGACACTCTCCCTACCTATAGTTTTCTGTCCCTAGAAAAAATGTTCTTTTAAAGCACACTATAGCACAAGGAGAATTCCCTCACTGTCCTTCCCTGTCCCTAGAAACAAGGATTCGCACAGTAAAACACACTGACACTCTCCCTACCTATAGTTTTCTGTCCCTAGAATTTTTTTTTTTTAAAGCACACTATAGCACAAGGAGAATTCCCTCACTGTTTTTCCCTGTCCCTAGAAACAAGGATTCGCACAGTAAAAGACACTGACACTCTCCCTACCTATAGTTTTCTGTCCCTAGAAAAAATGTTTTTTTAAAGCACACTATAGCACAAGGAGAATTTCACTCACTTTCCTTCTTTGTCCCTAGAAACAAGGATTATCACAGTGAAAGAAACTGACACTCTTCCTTCCTATAGTTTTCTGTCCCTAGAAAAAAAATTTTTTAAAGCACACTATAGCACAAGGAGAATTCCCTCACTGTCCTTCCCTGTCCCTAGAAACAAGGATTTGCACAGTAAAACACACTGACACTCTCCCTACCTATAGTTTTCTGTCCCTAGAAAAAATGTTTTTTTAAAGCACACTATAGCACAAGGAGAATTCCCTCACTGTTTTTCCCTGTCCCTAGAAACAAGGATTCGCACAGTAAAAGACACTGACACTCTCCCTACCTATAGTTTTCTGTCCCTAGAAAAAATGTTTTTTTAAAGCACACTATAGCACAAGGAGAATTTCACTCACTTTCCTTCTTTGTCCCTAGAAACAAGGATTATCACAGTGAAAGAAACTGACACTCTTCCTTCCTATAGTTTTCTGTCCCTAGAAAAATTTTTTTTTAAAGCACACTATAGCACAAGGAGAATTCCCTCACTGTCCTTCCCTGTCCCTAGAAACAAGGATTCGCACAGTAAAACACACTGACACTCTCCCTACCTATAGTTTTCTGTCCCTAGAAAAAATGTTTTTTTAAAGCACACTATAGCACAAGGAGAATTCCCTCACTGTCCTTCCCTGTCCCTAGAAACAAGGATTCGCACAGTAAAACACACTGACACTCTCCCTACCTATAGTTTTCTGTCCCTAGAAAAAATGTTTTTTTAAAGCACACTATAGCACAAGGAGAATTCCCTCACTGTCCTTCCCTGTCCCTAGAAACAAGGATTCGCACAGTAAAAGACACTGACACTCTCCCTACCTATAGTTTTCTGTCCCTAGAAAAAATGTTTTTTTAAAGCACACTATAGCACAAGGAGAATTTCACTCACTTTCCTTCTTTGTCCCTAGAAACAAGGATTATCACAGTGAAAGAAACTGACACTCTCCCTACCTATAGTTTTCTGTCCCTAGAAAAATGTTTTTTTAAAGCACACTATAGCACAAGGAGAATTCCCTCACTGTCCTTCCCTGTCCCTAGAAACAAGGATTCGCACAGTAAAACACACTGACACTCTCCCTACCTATAGTTTTCTGTCCCTAGAAAAAATGTTTTTTTAAAGCACACTATAGCACAAGGAGAATTCCCTCACTGTTTTTCCCTGTCCCTAGAAACAAGGATTCGCACAGTAAAAGACACTGACACTCTCCCTACCTATAGTTTTCTGTCCCTAGAAAAAATGTTTTTTTAAAGCACACTATAGCACAAGGAGAATTTCACTCACTTTCCTTCTTTGTCCCTAGAAACAAGGATTATCACAGTGAAAGAAACTGACACTCTTCCTTCCTATAGTTTTCTGTCCCTAGAAAAAATGTTTTTTTAAAGCACACTATAGCACAAGGAGAATTCCCTCACTGTCCTTCCCTGTCCCTAGAAACAAGGATTCGCACAGTAAAACACACTGACACTCTCCCTACCTATAGTTTTCTGTCCCTAGAAAAAATGTTTTTTTAAAGCACACTATAGCACAAGGAGAATTCCCTCACTGTTTTTCCCTGTCCCTAGAAACAAGGATTCGCACAGTAAAAGACACTGACACTCTCCCTACCTATAGTTTTCTGTCCCTAGAAAAAATGTTTTTTTAAAGCACACTATAGCACAAGGAGAATTTCACTCACTTTCCTTCTTTGTCCCTAGAAACAAGGATTATCACAGTGAAAGAAACTGACACTCTTCCTTCCTATAGTTTTCTGTCCCTAGAAAAAATGTTTTTTTAAAGCACACTATAGCACAAGGAGAATTCCCTCACTGTCCTTCCCTGTCCCTAGAAACAAGGATTCGCACAGTAAAACACACTGACACTCTCCCTACCTATAGTTTTCTGTCCCTAGAAAAAATGTTTTTTTAAAGCACACTATAGCACAAGGAGAATTCCCTCACTGTCCTTCCCTGTCCCTAGAAACAAGGATTCACACAGTAAAACACACTGACACTCTCCCTACCTATAGTTTTCTGTCCCTAGAAAAAATGTTTTTTTAAAGCACACTATAGCACAAGGAGAATTCCCTCACTGTTTTTCCCTGTCCCTAGAAACAAGGATTCGCACAGTAAAAGACACTGACACTCTCCCTACCTATAGTTTTCTGTCCCTAGAAAAAATGTTTTTTTAAAGCACACTATAGCACAAGGAGAATTTCACTCACTTTCCTTCTTTGTCCCTAGAAACAAGGATTATCACAGTGAAAGAAACTGACACTCTTCCTTCCTATAGTTTTCTGTCCCTAGAAAAAAATGTTTTTTTAAAGCACACTATAGCACAAGGAGAATTCCCTCACTGTCCTTCCCTGTCCCTAGAAACAAGGATTCGCACAGTAAAACACACTGACACTCTCCCTACCTATAGTTTTCTGTCCCTAGAAAAAATGTTTTTTTAAAGCACACTATAGCACAAGGAGAATTCCCTCACTGTCCTTCCCTGTCCCTAGAAACAAGGATTCGCACAGTAAAACACACTGACACTCTCCCTACCTATAGTTTTCTGTCCCTAGAAAAAATGTTTTTTTAAAGCACACTATAGCACAAGGAGAATTCCCTCACTGTCCTTCCCTGTCCCTAGAAACAAGGATTCGCACAGTAAAAGACACTGACACTCTCCCTACCTATAGTTTTCTGTCCCTAGAAAAAATGTTTTTTTAAAGCACACTATAGCACAAGGAGAATTTCACTCACTTTCCTTCTTTGTCCCTAGAAACAAGGATTATCACAGTGAAAGAAACTGACACTCTCCCTACCTATAGTTTTCTGTCCCTAGAAAAAATGTTTTTTTAAAGCACACTATAGCACAAGGAGAATTCCCTCACTGTCCTTCCCTGTCCCTAGAAACAAGGATTCGCACAGTAAAACACACTGACACTCTCCCTACCTATAGTTTTCTGTCCCTAGAAAAAATGTTTTTTTAAAGCACACTATAGCACAAGGAGAATTCCCTCACTGTCCTTCCCTGTCCCTAGAAACAAGGATTCGCACAGTAAAACACACTGACACTCTCCCTACCTATCTTTCTCTTTCCCTAAACTAAAGGAATCCAGGTTAAGCAAGAAAAAAATAAATGTCACTGTCCCTGCCTATGTTTCTCTTTCCCTGCTCCGGAACACACTACACTAGGCCGCCGTGCTGGCGGCCTTTTATAGTGTGGGGCGTGTACTAAACACCCTCAGCAATAATTGGCCACAGGCATCCTGCCTGTGGCCAATCATTGCTCTCCTCGCTGCCGGCGCTGTGATTGGCCAAGCATGCGGGGTCACAGTGCATGCTTGGCCAATCACAGCGCCTGGATGACACTGCGATGGCGTAGTGCATTGTGGGCCGTTCGCGTCACTCGAATTTGGCGCGAACGGCCCAAATCGTTCGATCTTCGTCGAACGATCGAACAGCCGAAGTTCGAGTCGAACGTATGTTCGACTCGAACACCGAGCTCATCCCTAACTGTGACAGGCAGGCAGGTGATTGTGCTAGCTGCAGACAGTCAGTGTTTCACTTAGTGTACTATTGTGTGATTTGCATAGCGTTCACCTAAAGCTCACCTGAATACAGTGAGGCCTCGTACACACGGCCGAGATTCTCGTTGAGAAAAACATGTCGTTTTTTTCGACGAGATTCTTGGACAAGAAACTTGTCCCGGCCGAGTGTACACACGCTCGTTTCAAAGAACCCGCGGTTCTTTGAAAGGAGTGTACGCGGTGACGTCATCGACTACGTCGAGCATGCGCTCGTCATATTCGATGCCGTCGCCGCCATCTTGGTATACCCTACGTATGCCTAGGAAGCTACCGCGCATGCGTCAAATTCATTTCGAACATGCGCGGGCTTCCGGGCGGACAGGTAAGTGTACACACACTCACTTTTCTCGTCGAGAAACACGCCGAGGAGAATCTCGACGAGAAAATAGAGAGCAGGTTCTCTATTTTCTCGTCGAGGTTTCTTGTCGGTTTTCTCGACGAGAAACACGCTAGCAGCGTACACACGACCGATTTACTCGGCAAGACCTCTCTGCCAGCAAGTTTCTTGCTGGTTCTTGCCGAGAAAATCGGTCGTGTGTACGAGGCCTTAGTCTCTAGACTGTGACAGGCATGCAGGTGATTGTGCTAGCTGCAGACAGTCAGTGTTTCACTTAGTGTACTGTGTGCTTTGCATAGCATTCTCCTAAAGCTCACCTCAATACAGTTAGTCTTTATACTGTGACAGGCAGGCAGGTGATTGTGCTAGCTGCAAACAGTCAGTGTTTCACTTAGTGTACTACTGTGTACTTTGCATAGCGTTCACCTAAAGCTCACCTGAATACAGTTAGTCTCTAGACTGTGACAGGCATGCAGGGGATTGTGCTAGCTGCAGACAGTCAGTGTTTCACTTAGTGTACTGTGTGATTTGCATAGCATTCACCTAAAGCTCACCTGAATACAGTTAGTCTTTATACTGTGACAGGCAGGCAGGTGATTGTGCTAGCTGCAGACAGTCAGTGTTTCACTTAGTGTACTACTGTGTGCTTTGCATAGCGTTCACCTAAAGCTCACCTGTATACAGTTAGTCTCTGTACTGTGACAGGCAGGCAGGTGATTGTGCTAGCTGCAGACAGTCAGTGATTCACTTAATGTACTACTGTGTGCTTTGCATAGCGTTCACCTAAAGCTCACCTGAATACAGTTAGTCTCTAGACTGTGAAGGGCAGGCAGGTGATTGTGCTAGCTGCAGACAGTCAGTGTTTCACTTAGTGTACTACTGTGTGCTTTGCATAGCATTCATCTAAAGCTTACCTGAAAACAGTTAGTCTCTATACTGTGACAGGCAGGCAGGTGATTGTGCTAGCTGAAGACAGTCAGTGTTTCACTTAGTGTACTACTGTGTGCTTTGCATAGCGTTCACCTAAAGCTCACCTGAATACAGTTAGTCTCTATACTGTGAGAGGCAGGCAGGTGATTGTGCTAGCTGCAGACAGTCAGTGTTTCACTTAGTGTACTGTGTGCTTTGCATAGCGTTCACCTAAAGCTCACCTGAATACAGTTAGTCTCTAGACTGTGACAGGCATGCAGGTGATTGTGCTAGCTGCAGACAGTCAGTGTTTCACTTAGTGTACTGTGTGCTTTGCATAGCATTCTCCTAAAGCTCACCTCAATACAGTTAGTCTTTATACTGTGACAGGCAGGCAGGTGATTGTGCTAGCTGCAGTGCAGACAGTCAGTTTTTCACTTAGTGTACTACTGTGTGCTTTGCATAGCGTTCACCTAAAGCTCACCTGAATACAGTTAGTCTCTATACTGTGACAGGCAGGCAGGTGATTGTGCTAGCTGCAGTCAGTCAGTGTTTCACTTAGTGTAATACTGTGTGCTTTGCATAGCGTTCACCTAAAGCTCACCTGAATACAGTTAGTCTCTATACTGTGACAGGCAGGCAGGTGATTGTGCTAGCTGCAGACAGTCAGTGTTTCACTTAGTGTACTATTGTGTGCTTTGCATAGCGTTCACCTAAAGCTCACCTGAATACAGTTAGTCTCTAGACTGTGACAGGCATGCAGGGGATTGTGCTAGCTGCAGACAGTCAGTGTTTCACTTAGTGTACTGTGTGCTTTGCATAGCATTCACCTAAAGCTCACCTGAATACAGTTAGTCTTTATACTGTGACAGGCAGGCAGGTGATTGTGCTAGCTGCAGACAGTCAGTGTTTCACTTAGTGTACTACTGTGTGCTTTGCATAGCGTTCACCTAAAGCTCACCTGAATACAGTTAATCTCTATACTGTGACAGTCAGGCAGGTGATTTTGCTAGCTGCAGACAGTCAGTGTTTCACTTAGTGTACTACTGTGTGCTTTGCATAGCATTCACCTAAAGCTCACCTGAATACAGTTAGTCTCTGTACTGTGACAGGCAGGCAGGTGATTGTGCTAGCTGTAGACAGTCAGTGATTCACTTAATGTACTACTGTGTGCTTTGCATAGCGTTCACCTAAAGCTCACCTGAATACAGTTAGTCTCTAGACTGTGAAGGGCAGGTAGGTGATTGTGCTAGCTACAGATAGTCAGTGTTTCACTCAGTGTTCTACTGTGTGCTTTGTATAGCGTTCACCTAAAGCTTACCTGAATACAGTTAATCTCTAGACTGTGAAAGGCAGGCAGGTGATTGTGCTAGCTGCAGACAGTCAGTGTTTCACTTAGTGTACTACTGTGTGCTTTGCATAGCGTTCACCTAAAGCTCACCTGAATACAGTTAGTCTCTATACTGTGAGAGGCAGGCAGGTGATTGTGCTAGCTGCAGACAGTCAGTGTTTCACTTAGTGTACTGTGTGCTTTGCATAGCGTTCACCTAAAGCTCACCTGAATACAGTTAGTCTCTAGACTGTGACAGGCATGCAGGTGATTGTGCTAGCTGCAGACAGTCAGTGTTTCACTTAGTGTACTGTGTGCTTTGCATAGCATTCTCCTAAAGCTCACCTCAATACAGTTAGTCTTTATACTGTGACAGGCAGGCAGGTGATTGTGCTAGCTGCAGACAGTCAGTTTTTCACTTAGTGTACTACTGTGTGCTTTGCATAGCGTTCACCTAAAGCTCACCTGAATACAGTTAGTCTCTATACTGTGACAGGCAGGCAGGTGATTGTGCTAGCTGCAGTCAGTCAGTGTTTCACTTAGTGTAATACTGTGTGCTTTGCATAGCGTTCACCTAAAGCTCACCTGAATACAGTTAGTCTCTATACTGTGACAGGCAGGCAGGTGATTGTGCTAGCTGCAGACAGTCAGTGTTTCACTTAGTGTACTATTGTGTGCTTTGCATAGCGTTCACCTAAAGCTCACCTGAATACAGTTAGTCTCTAGACTGTGACAGGCATGCAGGGGATTGTGCTAGCTGCAGACAGTCAGTGTTTCACTTAGTGTACTGTGTGCTTTGCATAGCATTCACCTAAAGCTCACCTGAATACAGTTAGTCTTTATACTGTGACAGGCAGGCAGGTGATTGTGCTAGCTGCAGACAGTCAGTGTTTCACTTAGTGTACTACTGTGTGCTTTGCATAGCGTTCACCTAAAGCTCACCTGAATACAGTTAATCTCTATACTGTGACAGTCAGGCAGGTGATTTTGCTAGCTGCAGACAGTCAGTGTTTCACTTAGTGTACTACTGTGTGCTTTGCATAGCATTCACCTAAAGCTCACCTGAATACAGTTAGTCTCTGTACTGTGACAGGCAGGCAGGTGATTGTGCTAGCTGTAGACAGTCAGTGATTCACTTAATGTACTACTGTGTGCTTTGCATAGCGTTCACCTAAAGCTCACCTGAATACAGTTAGTCTCTAGACTGTGAAGGGCAGGTAGGTGATTGTGCTAGCTACAGATAGTCAGTGTTTCACTCAGTGTTCTACTGTGTGCTTTGTATAGCGTTCACCTAAAGCTTACCTGAATACAGTTAATCTCTAGACTGTGAAAGGCAGGCAGGTGATTGTGCTAGCTGCAGACAGTCAGTGTTTCACTTAGTGTACTACTGTGTGCTTTGCATAGCGTTCACCTAAAGCTCACCTGAATACAGTTAGTCTCTATACTGTGAGAGGCAGGCAGGTGATTGTGCTAGCTGCAGACAGTCAGTGTTTCACTTAGTGTACTGTGTGCTTTGCATAGCGTTCACCTAAAGCTCACCTGAATACAGTTAGTCTCTAGACTGTGACAGGCATGCAGGTGATTGTGCTAGCTGCAGACAGTCAGTGTTTCACTTAGTGTACTGTGTGCTTTGCATAGCATTCTCCTAAAGCTCACCTCAATACAGTTAGTCTTTATACTGTGACAGGCAGGCAGGTGATTGTGCTAGCTGCAGACAGTCAGTTTTTCACTTAGTGTACTACTGTGTGCTTTGCATAGCGTTCACCTAAAGCTCACCTGAATACAGTTAGTCTCTATACTGTGACAGGCAGGCAGGTGATTGTGCTAGCTGCAGTCAGTCAGTGTTTCACTTAGTGTAATACTGTGTGCTTTGCATAGCGTTCACCTAAAGCTCACCTGAATACAGTTAGTCTCTATACTGTGACAGGCAGGCAGGTGATTGTGCTAGCTGCAGACAGTCAGTGTTTCACTTAGTGTACTATTGTGTGCTTTGCATAGCGTTCACCTAAAGCTCACCTGAATACAGTTAGTCTCTAGACTGTGACAGGCATGCAGGGGATTGTGCTAGCTGCAGACAGTCAGTGTTTCACTTAGTGTACTGTGTGCTTTGCATAGCATTCACCTAAAGCTCACCTGAATACAGTTAGTCTTTATACTGTGACAGGCAGGCAGGTGATTGTGCTAGCTGCAGACAGTCAGTGTTTCACTTAGTGTACTACTGTGTGCTTTGCATAGCGTTCACCTAAAGCTCACCTGAATACAGTTAATCTCTATACTGTGACAGTCAGGCAGGTGATTTTGCTAGCTGCAGACAGTCAGTGTTTCACTTAGTGTACTACTGTGCGCTTTGCATAGCATTCACCTAAAGCTCACCTGAATACAGTTAGTCTCTGTACTGTGACAGGCAGGCAGGTGATTGTGCTAGCTGTAGACAGTCAGTGATTCACTTAATGTACTACTGTGTGCTTTGCATAGCGTTCACCTAAAGCTCACCTGAATACAGTTAGTCTCTACACTGTGAAGGGCAGGTAGGTGATTGTGCTAGCTACAGATAGTCAGTGTTTCACTCAGTGTTCTACTGTGTGCTTTGTATAGCGTTCACCTAAAGCTTACCTGAATACAGTTAATCTCTAGACTGTGAAAGGCAGGCAGGTGATTGTGCTAGCTGCAGACAGTCAGTGTTTCACTTAGTGTACTACTGTGTGCTTTGCATAGCATTCACCTAAAGCTCACCTGAATACAGTTAGTCTTTATACTGTGACAGGCAGGCAGGTGATTGTGCTAGCTGCAGACAGTCAGTGTTTCACTTAGTGTATTACTGTGTGCTTTGCATAGCGTTCACCAAAGCTCACCTGAATACAATTAGTCTCTATACTGTGACAGGCAGGCAGGTAATTGTGCTAGCTGCAGACAGTCAGTGTTTCACTTAGTGTACTACTGTGTGCTTTGCATAGCGTTCACCTAAAGCTCACCTGAATAAAGTTAGTCTCCATACTGTGACAGGCAGGCAGGTGATTGTGCTAGCTGCAGACAGTCAGTGTTTCACTTAGTGTACTACTGTGTGCTTTGCATAGCATTCACCTAAGGCTCACCTGAATACAGTTAGTCTCTGTACTGTGACAGTCAGGCAGGTGATTGTGCTAGCTGCAGACAGTCAGTGTTTCACTTAGTGTACTACTGTGTGCTTTGCATAACGTTCACCTAAAGCTCACCTGAATACAGTTAGTCTCTATACTGTGACAGGCAGGCAGGTGATTGTGCTAGCTGCAGACAGTCAGTGTTTCACTTAGTGTACTACTGTGTGCTTTGCATAGCATTCACCTAAAGCTCACCTGAATACAGTTAGTCTCTATACTGTGAGAGGCAGATAGGTGATTGTGCTAGCTGAAGACAGTCATTGTTTCACTTAATGTACTACTGTGTGCTTTGCATAGCGTTCACCTAAAGCTCACTAGAATAAAGTTAGTCTCTATACTGTGACAGGCAGGCAGGTGATTGTGCTAGCTGCAGACAGTCAGTGTTTTACTTAGTGTACTGTGTGCTTTGCATAGCGTTCACCTAAAGCTTACCTGAATACAGTTAGTGACTATTATAGTGGTGTTCTCATAATAAAACCACAAGTAGAGAGCTGCAAGTATTTTCAGTGTACTGTGTCCTCTGCACAGTTTTCACCTAAAACTAACTGAAAATAATTGCTGCTTTTTTCATACTAACACCACAGCAGGCAGTTGATTCTGATATGGGAAGGAGGATATACCGCGCTTAAATGGATAAAGAGTAATACAAATGATTGAATGAATGGATTGATGAACCCTAAAAATGCAGCAAACTCACACATGTAGACCAAACACCAATATGCAGAAAAAAAGGAAAAAAAAATGCGCAAACCTCCATACAGTGAATATACAATCTAACAATAATCTGGAAATATTGTGCAATAACTATAACTTAATATAGTGACAAAAAAAAATACATAGTTCCCCAGACGACGCTACCTATAGCGAAACGTACGTCGGGAGGTTGACACGCTGATGTAATCTTTGAACGGGAGACTGCATGCCGGCCGGCTCTTCCTATGTTTTTATGCCTGAATTTTACCTACTTGATGTAAGTTACCACCTTTTTATTTGAATAAATTCTGTTTACCCTTCTCATTTTTATGACTGGTGAATACTGAGTTCCAATATCGCAAGAGTTCCTCTCCATCCTTGGATATCCATCTACTGCAAGGAAGCGAGTGATTCATAGTTTGGCATTCCAATAGCTTGCCTCTGAAAAGCACATTATTTTGGTGGTGGTGCACGTGTGCATTTTTTTGGTGCAATTTAGGAGTTCACCCTTCTTCCAATTTGCATTGCAATTCATTTATGTTCAGAATTTATATGGACTCTTATATGGACATTTATATGATTAACCGTTATTCCTTTGGGGTCAAACTCGATTAATGTGTCGGTTTATCATATCATACCATACATTATATAAAAAAAAAAAACATTTTGGCACTATGTATTTTTTTTTGTCACTATATTAAGTTATAGTTATTGCACAATATTTCCAGTTGATTCTGATAGCTGCATTATCAGTACAGACAAATTATATATATATGTATATATACATCCCACCTTTTTGCAGCTACATCTCACTGCAGGCCATTAGTATGTCTGGAAGGCAAACAATGAGAGGCAGACAGTCATGAGGCAATGAAAGAGGGCAAACAGGCTCTGTGTCTAGAGGCAACAGTGCTGCTGGTCGTGGACACGGTGCATCCTCATCAGCACGTGGTCGTGGGACACGCCTGTCCTTCTTTTCGGCAGCTGGCCATGTTGAGCCGCAACATGCTCAAGACTTGGTAGAGTGGATGACCGAGCCGTCCTCCTCATCGTCATCCTCTCTCACCCAGGCTCAGGGTACTTTGTCTGCCAAAGCAGCTGCCAAAGCGGCCTCTTCCCTTGGCTCAATGGCATCAGTCACTCCTTCCCTAGCCCCACCATGTCCTCCTGAGGAGTCCCCCAAACTGTTTGACCACAGTGTTGGGTACATGCTCCAGGAGGATGCCCAGCATTTTGAAGGCTCCGATGATGGAACCCAGCTGGAGGAAGGCAGTAACGTGAGCTCAGAGAGAGGGGGTAGTAACGTGAGCCCAGAGAGAGGGGGTGCCCAACAAGGTCAGCTATCTGGCAGTCATGTTCCCCCAGCTGCAGCATACTGCCAGATTGGCTCCAGTGATGAGGAGGGAGGGGATGATGAGGTCACTGACTCCACGTGGGTGCCTGATAGGAGAGAGGAGGAGGAGGAGGCACATCTCCAACGAGGAAGGATGCCCTCCAAGAGCCAGCTTAAGGGCAGCACACCAACTGCATCATGTGCAGGGCGCTGCTGTCTCTGCATGTTATTCAAAAAGTTCTAGGGTGTGGGCCTTTTTTCAGACGTGTGCAGCAGATCGCACCGTTGCCATTTGCAACATATGTCTAAAGCGTATCTCGCGTGGCCAAAACATCAGCCGCTTGGGCACCACGTGCTTGACCAGACATATGCCATGCAGTCCGTTGGCAAGCTTACCTAAAAGACCCACACCAAAAAACAAAGCGGACCTCTCCTTGCTCCTCATCAGCTGGGATCTCCAACCCCACTATACCTTCAGTCCTCTCAGAAACCTGCACTGAGAGGAATGAAGGTGTAGAATTAGGTGTGTCACAGCCAAGTACTTGCGGGCAATCTGCTATCGGTACACCGATGTCCGATTGTACCAGGCAAATTTTCCTGCCCCAGCTGCTGCACCGCCGAAAGAAGTTTGCTCCCAGTCATCCACATGCCCAGCGGTTGAATGCTAGCTTGGCTAAATTGCTAGCACTTCAACTGCTGCCTTTTCAGTTGGTAGAATCTGCCCCCTTCCGTGAGTTTGTGGAATGTGTGGTTCCTCAGTGGCAGGTTCCCAAACGCCACTTTTTCTCACGGAAGGCGATTCCGGCTCTCTACCAGCATGTGGAAGGCAATGTCTTGGCCTCGCTGGACAGAGCGGTCAGCGGTAAGGTGCATATTAGATGGCGCAGTGTTGTGGGCTCGGGGGTGACAGGTTAGCTGTGTAGGTACTCTGGACACTTACAGTGTGTTTGAAATCTGCCGGATGACTATTAGGGTGACCTGTTCCATTTACTCCCCGATGGTTTCCTTCCTTCTAATCACAGGAGATCGCAGAGGTTTTATCTGGACGCACAATGTAGAACAAGGGAACCTTTGCATCGTCCTTCCCAATCCTGCATTACAGGAGGCCTGTACAGAGAGACGCTTCGAAGCTGGCCTCTCCACTGCCTGATGATCAGTAGGGATGAGATTTGAGTTCGAGTCGAACTCATGTTCGACTCGAACATTGCCTGTTCGCCCGTTCGCCGAACAGCGAACAAATTGGGGTGTCGCGGCAAATTCGAAAACTCTATGGGAGAAATCTAAAGTGCTAATTATAAAGGCTTATATGCAAGTTATTGTCATAAAAAGTGTTTGGGGACCCGGGTCCTGCCCCAGGGGACATGTATCAATGCAAAAAAAGTTTTAAAAACGGACGTTTTTCCGGGAGCAGTGATTTTAATAATGCTCAAAGTGAAACAATAAAAGTGAAATATTCCTTTAAATTTCGTACCTAGGGGGTGTGTATGATATGCATGTAAAGTGGCACATGTTTCCCGTGCTTAGAACTGTCCCTGCATAAAATGTAATTTTTGAAGGAAAAAAAGTCATTTAAAACTCACTCGTGGCTATTAATGAATTGTCGGCTCCCGGCAATACATACAAAAGTCATTGATAAAAAAAAAAAAAGCGTGGGGGTCCCCCAGAATTCAATTACCAGGCCCTTCAGGTCTGGTATAGATATTAAGGGGAACCCCGCCGCAAAAAAAAAAATGCGTGCGGTTCCCCCAAATATCCATACCAGGCCTGTAACGGCACCCCAATATCAAGGAGTAAAACGCCGTTTACGATGTTCCCTCTCCTAGACACACATCCACTCGCTACCAATATCCACAGCTAAATGACCCTTTCCCATAGGAACCAATCCCTCTGGAAGAAAACGAGACGCACTCTGTCTTCTTCTGTAATAGGAATGACTTTATTATTGAGAAACATTGTAACTTTATACACAATTCAATACACCTGATTTAACATGAACAAGGGCCCAGCTCCACCCACACATCCCAAGACTCAACACCTCATCCTGACATCTGCTAGGCTTCAAAAGATCCCACACAATACACATCTTCTCACAAAGGGTTGGCAGCCAGTCTGTCTGGCACTTTACAATACACACAAGGACAGACTTAATGAACAATAGAATGCAAAACACCTTAATTCCTCACAGCAATGATTACATAACCCCCACATACAGTATACATCCAATCTATATACAATGTATATACAGCCTTGAATATGGCTATCACAGACCATATCGGGGGTTTATTTTATTCACCCTGTGTCCAAAGTGACCCCACTGTCACACATCTCCCCTTTCGGCAGGGGACTAACAGAGGAGGGGACCCCAGACGGGTTGACTCCGCAGTTAGTCCATTGGTCCATTCTTCCAATGCTGGTATCCACCCAGTACCACAAATGAATTGCTCCAAACAGAGCATTACTTACCCAGCCAACCTCTGCCTCTCTCAGAGAACATACCCGCCGCTGGGGAGAAGACAGGGTGACTGGGCTCAGTCCGTCATGCTGGGTCGACTGCCCGGCATCCCTGGGGTATACAAGTGGAGACTGAAGTCCCATCCACTTGTGGTAGGTGGAAGTCCCCCAGTGCTTGCAAAGCAAGGCTGACATCCTCCTGTCTCAGTGTCACACCATTTTCTGGGGTTGTGTCAGTGAGGACTGAAGTCCCATCTACTACCACAGGAACTCCCTCTTCTGTTAGTTGAGAGCAGAGGCCCGTGGCACTCGGCTCTGTTGCCAGCTCTTCTGCTGGGTTGCTGTGAGTGGAGACCGCAGTCCCATCCACCGATATCCGCTCAAGTGGCAGTTGTGTGCAGCGGCCAGTAGCATTCTGCCCTGCTGCCAGTGATTCAGCTGGGGGTGAAAGCTTTACCCCCTCAGCTTGTTGCTGGAGAGAGGGGCCAACTGCCCCGGCTCCCTGGAACTCCCCAGTTGTTTCCGGTGCTGGGCAGAGGTTGCTATCACTCTGCCCTGTTGCCAGCACTTCTGCTGGGGACTCCACACCATCTGCTCTGGCTAGCTGTTGGGGAGGGAAAATGGCTGCTTCTCCTCCCTGCATCTCTGAAATCCACTCGGAAAGAGGAACCATCACCTTCTCAACTCGGGCCTCCAAAACTGCCACGGGTGTAGAGCAGGGGGCTGTAGTACTCTGTCCTGCTGCCAGTACTTGGGCAGGCGATGCATAATCCCTAACATCCTCTGAACAGTCCCTTAAGTCCATACCTTCTGTAATCTGTGGCTGGGGAGATGAGCCAACTGCCCTAGCTCCCTGGAACTCCATATCATCCACTTCGGCTTTAGGGAGGGCAATCTTCAGCTTTTCCACTGCCGATTCTTCAGCCAGGCTAGCTCCCTGGAACTCTGTATCATTCACTTCGGCTTTAGGGATGGCCATCTTCAGATTTTCCACTGCTGATTCTTCAGCCAGGATTTCATAGTTGTCAACTGGTATTTCCTGATAGTCCCAGGCAAAGGGAGCCCCACCCTGCTGCTGAGCAGATTCTAGCAGCTGTCTGTAGGCAATCTCCGATTGTCGTATTTCCGCCATTCTCCACTCATGTTGCCGCTCTAGTTCTCTCTTTTGTCGCGCATCCTGCAGCTGGATGCCTCTAATGGCTTCCTGAATGGCGGTCTCTGATGGGTTAGCACCATATAATGCCAACCGCTGTCGCACTCGTTGCTGAAACAAATCTTCAACTGACCGGGGTCCTGCATCACCATCTCTCTGGTCCATCTCGGCTCTCAAGTAAGTCTTTCAGCGTGACTTTCCTGCAGGCTGCATAGCTGGTCATTCACTGTGGTGGCTTGGAGTGTCCCAGGAACTGGAGGGAAAATCCCGCTGCTGCCAACCAATGTAACGGCACCCCAATATCAAGGAGTAAAACGCCGTTTACGATGTTCCCTCTCCGAGACAGACTGTGTCCAAAGTGACCCCACTGTCACAAGGCCCTTCAGATCTGGCATGGATTTTAAGGGGAACTCCACCCCAAATTGAAAAAAAAATCATGTGGAGTCCCCCCAAAAATCCATACCAGACCCTTATCCGAGCACGCAACCTGGCAGGCTGCAGGAAAAGAGGGGGGGACGAGAGAGCGGCCCCCCCTCCCTCCTGAACCGTACCAGGCCACATGCCCTCAACATGGGGAGGATGTCCCTATGTTGATGGGGACAAGGGCCTCACCCCCACAACCCTTGCCCGGGGTCTGCGGGTGGGGGGCTTATCGGAATCTGGAAGACCCCTTTAACAAAGGGGACCCCCAGATCCCGCCCCCCCCATGTGAATTGGTAAGGGGTACATTGTACCCTACCATTTCACAAAGAAAGTGTCAAAAAATTAAAAAAAAAAACACACACACAAACACCTTGGAAAAGTCATTGGAAAAGGTCCTCAGCCTTACACCTAGTCATTGGCTGAGCGGACCTGATGGGGAACTTTAGAAGGTGCGGGTCTATACATGTAATAGACTGCGGAGGAAGTTCCCCATCAGGTCCGCTCAGGCTCAGCCAATGACGGACAGCGCTGGACATCGGATCGCAGCGGGACACTGGATTTCACCGCTGAAATGTTTTTTTTTTTTTTTAATAAAGGACTTTTCCAAGGTGTTTGTGTGTTTTTTTTACATTTTTTGACACTTTCTTCGTGAAATGGTAGGGGTACAATGTACCCCTTACCAATTCACATAGGGTGGGCGGGATCTGGGGGTCCCCTTTGTTAAAGGGGTCTTCCAGATTCCGATAAACCCCCGCCCGCAGACCCCCACAACCACCGGGCAAGGGTTGTGGGGATGAGGCCCTTGTCCCCATCAACATGGGGACATCCTACCCATGTTGAGGGCATGTGGCCTGGTACGGTTCAGGAGGGAGGGGGGGCCGCTCTCTCATCCCCCCTCTTTTCCTGCGGCCTGCCAGGTTGCGTGCTCGGATAAGGGTCTGGTATGGATTTTTTGGGGGACTTCACGCCATTTTTTGTAAAATTTGGGGTGGAGTTCCCCTTAAAATCCATGCCAGATCTGAAGGGCCTGGTATGGATATTTGGGGGAACCGCATGCATTTCTTTTTTTAATTTGCAGCGGGGTTCCCCTAAATATCTATACCAGACCTGAAGGGCCTAGTAATTGAATTCTGGGGGACCCCCACGCTTTTTTTTAATTTTTTTATCAATGATTTTTGTATGTATTGCCGGGAGCCGACAATTCATTAATAGCCGCGAGTGAGTTTTAAATGACTTTTTTTCCTTCAAAAATGACATTTTATGCAGGGACAGTTCTAAGCACGGGAAACATGCACCACTTTACATGCATATCATACACACCCTCTAGGTATGAAATTTAAAGGAATATTTCAATTTTATTTTTTCATTTTAAGCATTATTAAAATCACTGCTCCCGAAAAAACGGCCGTTTTTAAAACTTCTTTTTGCATTGATACATGTCCCCTGGGGCAGGACCCGGGTCCCCAAACACTTTTTAGGACAATAACTTGCATATAAGCCTTTATAATTAGCACTTTAGATTTCGAACGTTCGAGTCCATTGTATTTAATACGGTTCTAAAGTTCACGCGAACATTCTGTCTGTTCGCAGGTTCTGGTGCGAACCGAACAGGGGGGTGTTCGGCTCATTCCTGATGATCAGCAACAAGCATGCAGCAAGTAAATTCACACCTGACCTGTACATGCATGTAGCTTCTCTCCATATCAGGCCTAGAGCATTTTGTACAGAATAATTGCAGAAGTTACAGGATAAGTCCCACTAAAAGCAAATTGTTCGCATGTTCTTCTTTCAAGATGTGTCTGGCTAAATGGTCACTTGCTTTGAACAGTGCCCACATCACTACCATGTCAAAGAAAGACTTTCTAGTAAAGGCAAGCAACAGTTCTTCACACAAGGTGATAACAAATATCTGTTGATTATGTATAATTGTTAAATCCGCGCTTAGGAAATATTCCTGAGCTGCTGCCTCCCCTAAAAGTCCCTGATAAAAGGGATCTGAATTACGTAAAGGATGTGTGGTGTTGGGGTGAATGGCACTCTGCCCTCCAATTGGATAGTGGTGAGGGTAGAGATATAGTTAAATCCTTCCGTAAGTTAGCTTGTGGTAAGTAGGGATGAGCCACCCCCCCCCCCCCCCCCCGGTTCGGTTCGCACTAGAACCTGTGAACGGACCAAAACTTTGCGCGAACTTTAGAACCCTATTAAATACAATGGACACGAACGTTCAAAAGTGTTAAATATAACGGCTAATATGCAAGTTATTGTCCTAAAAAGGGTTTGGGGACCCAGGTCCTGCCCCAGGGGACATGTATCAATGCAAAAAGAAGTTTTAAAAACTGAAGTTTTTTCGGGAGCAGTGATTTTAATGATGCATTAAGTAAAAAAAAAAAGAAGGTGAAATGTTCCTTTAACCACTTAACAACCACCTGCCGACAAATAACGTCGACAAGGTGGTTGCTTAACTCTGGGAGGACGTTATATAACGTCCTCCCAGAATTGCGCTCCCGCGCGCCCCCTGGGGCGCGCACACGGGAAACTCCGTGACCGCCGGGTCCAGAGGACCCGGCGGATCACGAATCGCGGTAAATCGCCGCTGATAGCGGCCGTTTACCACGTGATCGCTCCGTCATTTGATGACGCCGGTTCCTCCCTCCCCTCTCTGTACCGATCGGTACAGTGTGAGAGGAGAGGGGAGGGTGCAGATCAAGGCAGCAGCGCTGTGGGCTGGATCTGTGACAATTGCAGTCACAGATCCAGCCATCCATCCATCCCTGCTCAGCCATCCCTGTGCTATACCCTGCCAATACTCTGCAAAATACCCTGCCAATACTCTGCAAAATACCCTGCCAATACCCTGGTGCAATACTCTGCAATACCCTGGTGCAATACTCTGCAATACCCTGCGCAATACTCTGCAATACCCTGCGCAATACTCTGCAATACTCTGCAATACCCTGCAAAATACTCTGCAATACCCTGCAAAATACTCTGCAATACCCTCCACAATACTCTGCAATACCCTCCACAATACTCTGCAATACCCTCCACAATACTCTGCAATACCCTCCACAATACTCTGCAATACCCTCCACAATACCCTGTGCAATACCCCGTGCAATACCCTGCCATACACCGCAATACCCTGCCATAGTCCGCAATACTCCGCAATGCCCTGCAATACTCTGCAATGCCCGGCAATACTCCGCAATGCCCGGCAATACTCCGCAATGCCCGGCAATTCTCCGCAATGCCCGGCAATACTCTGCAATAACCACTTCCCGCCCTCCGGCCGTCATATGACGTCCTTGACTTTGTGCGGGGATATCTGAATGATGGGAGCAGCTACAGGCATCATTCAGATATTAGCTTTTCAGCCGGCGATTCCCTACACCATAACAACAATCATAGCGGCTGTTCCACCGCTTGATCATTCTTACGGGAGGCGAGAGGGGATGTCCCCCCCCCCGCCGCCCTCCGGTGCTTCTACCGACTCACCGCTACGATCAAAGCCAGGATTGTTGTTTTTTTTTTTGTATTTTTTTCAGGCTTCCCAGCCTAGAGGTGAGATGTGGGGTCTTATTGACCCCATATCTCACTGTAAAGAGGACCTGTCATGCCATATTCCTATTACAAGGGATGTTTACGTTCCTTGTAATAGGTATAAAAGTGATCAAAAAAATGTTTGGGGCGGAAAAACATGTCAAACTAAAATAAATAAAGTAAAATGAAGAATATTTTTTTTTTTTTTTTTTAAAGCGCCCCTGTCCTCGTGAGCTCGCATACAGAAGCGAACGCATACGTAAGTCCCGCCCACATATGAAAACGGTTTTCAAACCACACATGTGAGGTATCTCTGCGAACGTTAGAGCGAGAGCAATCATTTTGGCCCTAGACCTCCTCTGTAACTCAAAACATGTAACCAGTAAAAATATTTAAAGCGTCGCCTATGGGGATTTTTTAAGTAGGGAAGTTTGGCGCCATTCCACGAGTGTGTGCAATTTTTAAGGGCGACATGTTAGGTATCTATTTACTCGGCGTAACTTCATCTTTCACATTATGCAAAAACATTGGGCTAACTTTACTGTTTTTTTTTTGTTTTTTTTAAGCACAAAACATTTTTTTCCGTAAAAAACGCGTTAAAAAAATTGCTGCGCAAATATCGTGCGAGATAAAAAGTTGCAACAACCACCATTATATTCTCTTAGGTCTTTGCTAAAAAAACATATATAATGTTTTGGGGTTCTATGTAATTTTCTAGCAAACAAATGATGATTTTTACATGTAGGAGAGAAATGTCAGAATTGGCCTGGGTGCTCCAGAACGCCTGAAGGTGCTCCCTGCATGTTGGGCCTCTGTGTGTGGCCACGCTGTGTAAAAGTCTCACACATGTGGTATCGCAATACTCGGGAGGAATAGCAGAATGTGTTTTGGGGTGTAATTTGTGGTATGCATATGCTGTGTGTGAGAAATAACCTGCTAATATGACAATTTTGTGAAAAAAAAAAAGAGAAAAAAAAAATCTTGATTTTGCAAAGAATTGTGGGAAAAAATGACAACTTCAAAAAACTCACAATGCCTCTT
Source organism: Rana muscosa (assembly GCA_029206835.1). Lineage (NCBI taxonomy): Eukaryota > Metazoa > Chordata > Amphibia > Anura > Ranidae > Rana > Rana muscosa. Next base: position 1,130,495,571 of record CM055116.1, read on the forward strand.
TCTGAATACCTTGGAATGTCTTCTTTCCAAAAAGGGGTCATTTGGGGGGTATTTGTACTTTTCTGGAATGCTAGGGTCTCAAGAAATGAGATAGGCCGTCAGTACTTCAGGTGTGATCAATTTTCAGGTATTGGCACCATAGCTTGTGGACTCTATAACTTTCACAAAGACCAAATAATATGCACCAATTTGTACTTATTTTTACCAAAGATATGTAGCAGTATAAATTTTGGCCAAAATTTATGAAGAAAAAATAGTAATTTGCAAAATTTTATAACAGAAACGAAAAAAAAATCATTTTTTTACAAAATTTTCAGTCTTTTTTCTCTTATAGCGCAAAAAATAAAAAACCCAACAGTGATTAAATACCACCAAAAGAAAGCTCTATTTGTGTGAAAAAAAGGACAAAAAATTCATATGGGTACAGTGTTGTATGACTGAGTAATTGTCATTCAAAATGTGAGAGCACCGAAAGCTGAAAATTGGTCTGGTTATTAAGGGGGTTTAAGTGCCCAGTTGTCAAGTGGTTAAATATCGTACCTGGGGGGTGTCTAAAGTATACCTGTGAAGTGGCACGTGTTTCCCGTGTTTAGAACTGTCCCTGCACAAAATGACATTTCTAAAGGAAAAAAAGTCATTTAAAACTGCTTGCGACTTTAATGTAATGTCTGGTCCCGGCAATATGGATGAAAATCATTGAGAAAAATTGCATGGGTACCCCCCCCACCCCAACCCACTACCAGCCCCTTTGGATCTTGTATGGATATTAAGGGGAACCCCGCACCCAAAATAAAAAAAGGCCCTGTATACTCCGAACAGAAGTATACAGGCGGTGCAAACAAGACAGGGACTGTAGGTTTGTTCTTAAGTACAATCTGTTTGTAATTTGGAACACGTACATTTTTAAGTGTAGCTCCAGCCAAAACATCTATTTTTAAGCTTTTTGGAGAACATAGGGAAGGGTTATCAGCCCTGCAACATTTGTTTGTCTGTGCAGCTGGTCAGAACATTTCACCTCACTTTCCGTCCCAACGACAAATGTTTTTTGAAAATTTGTTTTTTTTATTGAAACAAGAATTGGTGATAAAGCATCAGTGGAGAGGAGACACCTTTTTCCCATATTAACTCTTACAGGAGAGAATTTCCCTTTCTAGGGGTAGATTTCCTCTCACTTCCTGTTGTCTCCTTCCGTTTGTAGGAGTCGTTTGTAAGTTGGATGTTCGAAAGTAGGGGCCTGCCATATATACTCTGCAGAAATTTGGCCCTTAGGCGTTGGTGTTGCCACAACACTGTAAGCCCTCACAGTTACTCTTGGTGGGTGCTGGAACGCCCTGCTTTGAACTATTATATCAAGAATTGTAATTACATGCCATTGTTGAACAGTGGTAGGAAAAATTGGGCCTTTGGTAGTGGTGGTGTTGCTGGTGCCACAACACTGTAAGTCCTCACAGTTACTCTTGGTGGGCGCAGGAATGGGCCCAGCTGTGAAATATTAGATCAAGAATTGTAATTACATGCCCCTGTTGAACAGGGGCAGAAAAATTGGGCCTTTGGTGGTGGTGGTGGTGGTGGTGTTGCCACAACACTGTAAGCCCTCACAGTTACTCTTGGTGGGCGCAGGAATGGGCCCTGCTGTGAACTATTAGATCAAGAATTGTAATTACATGACATTGCTGAACAGTGGTAGGAAAAATTGGGCCTTTGGTTGTGGTGGTGGTGCTGGTGCCACAACACTGTAAGTCCTCACAGTTACTCTTGGTGGGTGCAGGAATGGGCCCAGCTGTGAAATATTAGATCAAGAATTGTAATCACATGCCCATGTTTAACAGGGGCATAACAATTGTGCTTTAGGCACTGGTGCCACAACACTGCAACCCCTCACAGATACTGTACTTGGAGCGCAGCAATGAGCCCTGCTGCAAAGTATTGCATCAAAAATTTTAATTACACGCCCCTGTTAAACAGGGGCAGAAAAATTGGGCCTTAGGCACTGGTGCTGGTGCCACAACACTGCAACCCCTCACAGATACTGTACTTGGAGCGCAGCAATGAGCCCTGCTGCAAAGTATTGCATCAAAAATTGTATTTACACGCCCCTGTTAAACAGGGGCTGAAAAATTGGGCCTTAGGCACTGGTGCTGGTGCCACAACACTGCAACCCCTCACAGATACTGTACTTGGAGTGCAGAAATTAACCCTGATGCAAAGCATGGCATCAAAATTTTTAAATACACGCCCCTGTTAAACAGGGGCTGAAAAATTGGGCCTTAGCCACTGGTGGTGGTGCCCAGAACCAAAAATGTTCTTTCAAGCTATCAGCATGATTATTGAGTAGGAAGAGGATAGTCACTCAGCATCAGCATAGGCAGTCTTGAAGGGATCTGACATTTCCCAAAAAATTATTCGGTTACATCAGCATCAGGTGCTTGGTAGCTGGTGGTGATCCAAGACTGATTCATTTTTATGAAGGTCAGTCGATCGACCGAGTTGGTGGACAGGCGCACCCTGTGATCGGTTACAAAGCCTCCAGCAGCACTGAATGTGCATTCTGAAAGAACGCTGAATGCAGGACAGGCCAGTACCTCAATTGCATACTGTGCAAGCTCTGGCCAGTGATCCATCCTCAAGACCCAGTAACCCAGAGGATTTTCAGTGGGAAAGGTGTCCAAGTCTGATCTTGCCCCTAGGTTTTTCCTGCACCAAGTAAACCAGACGCTGCCGATGGTTGCTGGAAGCGATCATACCTTGGGGCTGCGTGCTAAAAAATTGTCTGAATGCATCGGTCAGATGGCCACCTTCTCCACCTCTCCTTCTTTGACTGATCGGAGCCTCAGCAACTCGTTGTCCAGGACCAGGAATTTGTAACCTCCCAGTCTCTGGAAACGCAATGCACAGACCTTTCTG